>CM038670.1:399506454-400106454 GCA_021605145.1 Aegilops bicornis | reverse complement strand
TCTTCCATGCTAGGTGGGTTATTCTCACGATGAGTGGACTCCGCTCATCATTCACGAGAAAATGGCTGGTAACCGGGATGCCCAGTCCCATGATCAAAAAGATCAAAATCAAATCAATATAATTAAACAAAACTCCCCAGGTTTGATGTTAGTTGGAGGCACCCGTTGTTTGGGCAAGCCATGGATTGATGATTGTTGGTGGAGGGGGAGTAAAAATCTTTACCTTTCTATTTGGGAACCGCCTATAGTGTATGTAGTATGGAAGATATTGGGAACTCTTGGTTGTTATGTTGACAATGAAAGCATACCTCTCAAAATTATTTTCATCTCTGTTTTTGCTTCGAGCTCTGGCACCTCTGCAAATCACTGCTTCCCTCTGCGAAGGGCCTATCTTTTACTTTTATGCAAGAGTCAGTAGTATTCCTTCTCATTCCAACCTACTCTTTAGTTGGCGAAACATTAAGCCCCTATCTTTCTTTGTGTTTGAGCCCCTATCTTTCTTTGTGTTTGATGAATACTATTTGTTCTAAAAATATGCTTTGAGTGGTAGCAATCATGGAAGACTAAATGATAGTTGAGTATGTCAAGTTTGCTGAATCAAAGCTCTGACATAGACTCTTCCTGAAAATAAGATGAATTGTAATTGTTTGATGACTAATAACACGGTTTGTTAGTTTTCAAAAAGTTTATGTTCTATACTTTAACATGTGAATAGTTTGTTACTTGATCATGCAAAGTTCTGTGAGTTGAGCTACCGTTATGACATATAATGATGCTAGAAAAGGTGACTGAAATTATCATTGATCAAACTGATGCACCTGCTAGCATTCACACTTCATAAATTATTTCTTTTATCATTTACCTACTCGAGGACGAGCAGGAATTAAGCTAGGGGATGCTGATACGTCTCCAACGTATCTATAATTTAGGAAGTATTCATGCTATTATATTATCCATCTAGGATGTTTATGGGCTTTATTAAACACTTTTATATTATTTTTGGGACTAACCTATTGACCTAGAGCCCAGTGCCAGTTCCTGTGTTTCCCTTGTTTCAGTGTTTCGAAGAAAAGGAATATCAAACGGAGTCGAAACGGAATGAAACCTTACGGAGAAGTTATTTTGGAAAGAAAGCAACCCGGGAGACTTGGAGTGCACGTCAGAAAGCAACGAGGAGGCACGCAGGGGGGGCACGCCCACCCCACAGGCGCGCCCTCCACCCTCGTGGCTCCCGACGTATTTCTTCCGCCTATATATATATATATATATATATATATATATATATATATATATATATATATATATATATATATATATATCCGTATACCCTAAAACGATCGGGGAACAGAATAGATCGGGAGTTCCGCCGCAAGCCTCTCAGAGCCACCAAAACCAATGGGACCTGTTCCAAAGACTTCACGGGAGGGGAACCCTCACCGGTGGCCCTCTTCATCACCCCGACGCTCTCCATGTCGAGGAGTGAGTAGTTCACCCTCGGGGGTGTGGGTATGTAACAGTAGCTATGTGTTTGATCTCTCTCTCTCTCTCTCTCTCTCTCTCTCTCTCTCGTGTTCTTGATTTGGCACGATCTTGATGTATCGCGAGCTTTGCTATTATAGTTGGATCTTATGTTTCTTCTCCCCCCTCTACTCTCTTGTAATGGATTGAGTTTTCTCCTTGAAGTAATCTTATCGGATTGAGTCTTTAATGATTTGAGAACACTTGATGTATGTCTTGCCGTGCATATCTGTGGTGACAATGGGATATCACGTGATTCACTTGATGTATGTTTTGGTGATCAAATTGCGGGTTCCGCCCATGAACCTATGCATAGGGGTTGGCACACATTTTCGTCTTAATTCTACGGTAGAAACTTTGGGGCACTCTTTGAGGTTCTATGTGTTGGTTGAATAGATGAATCTGAGGTTGTGTGATGCATATCGTATAATCATACCCACGGATACTTGAGGTGACATTGCAGTATCTAGGTGACATTAGGGTTTTGGTTGATTTGTGTCTTAAGGTGTTATTCTAGTACGAACTCTAGGGCTGTTTGTGACACTTATAGGAATAGCCCAACGGATTGATTGGAAATAATAACTTTGAGGTGGTTTCGTACCCTACCATAATCTCTTCGTTTGTTCTCCACTATTAGTGACTTTGGAGTGACTCTTTGTTGCATGTTGAGGGATATTTATATGATCCAATTATGTTATTATTGTTGAAAGAACTTGCACTAGTGAAAGTATGAACCGTAGGCCTTGTTTCCTAGCATTTCAATACCGTTTACGCTCACCTTTATCTTTAGTTACCTTGCTGTTTTTATATTTTCAGATTATAAAAACCTATATCTACCATCCATATTGCACTTGTATCACCATCTCTTCGCCAAACTAGTGCACCTATACAATTTACCATTGTATTGGGTGTGTTGGGGACACAAGAGACTCTTTGTTATTTGGTTGCGGGGTTGTTTGAGAGAGACCATCTTTATCCTCGCCTCCCACGGATTGATAAACCTTAGGTCATCCACTTGAGGGAAATTTGCTACTGTCCTACAAACCTTTGCACTTGGAGGCCCAACAACGTCTACAAGAAGAAGGTTGTGTAGTAGACATCAGGGGGTAGCTAGAAGGAGATTGTTAAGTGTGATTGTGTGTTTTACCCATCCAGGCGGAAGTTATGTGCACACATAAAGAGAATGATTTGATGTGGCGTTTGGGTTGAGGGTAATTAACTACATATGGAGACATAGAGACCTTGAACGTGCATGTGTGAGATGTATACATGTATACGTGGGATGTGTGTGTGTGTGCGCGTGCGTGCATGATCGAGATAAAAGAAAGAAGACATAAGTCATAAGATCGACGACATGGGAGAGACGGATCGGTATGACAATATGCATGCATGTGAGAATGCAGGGAAGAATGCCCGACAATTGAGCATGTGTTTTTGTCTTTAAGAGATAGTGGCGTGGGCTGGAGCATGCATCTATGGTGAGTAGAGGGAGTGAGACACAACGATTGTGCAAAAGAGATCAACCTATAAATGAAAGAAGGTTGATGGAGAAACAGATAAATAGAAAGATAAAGATGCTAGCTAGTGTGCGTTAGAGATAGGAGTCGAGTGGATCAGAAGGCTGAGTTATGTGTGTGGGTGTGAGAGAAATGAAGAAAGGGTGCATGTGACTCACATACAAACAAATATCGGAGAGAAATGAGACCCTGAGAGACGGAGTTTTGTGTTTGTGAGAGAGAAAAATATTTCACAACGAGAGTGATAGCAAGAGAGACATATGAGGGAACACAAGATATCTCTAGGGAGAGAGTGTGTGTGTGAGCGACATACAAGAGAACAATGGAGAAATATGAGACCCTAGGAGACAGAGTTTGTGTTTGTGTGTGAGAAAGAGATATTTCAGAGGAAGAGTCATATGTTCTCATACCTAAGGAGCGAAAGACATCTCTTTATGAGGGGTGTGTGAGTGGCACACAGGGGAATAATAGAGAGAAATGAGACCCCAGGAGACAAAGTTTTGTGTTTGTGTGAGAGAAAGAGATTCCACATGGAGAATCATAGTTAGAGACACATAGCAGGGAGCGAGATATACTTTGAGAGAGATAGAGTGATGAAGGTCGAGGGAGAGAGTACCGTCAGTGTGTTACGAAGATTGAAGATCATTGTCAACATACAGGTATCACGAGAGATACCTGAGAGACGATGAACGCGTATAGGTCTAGAGAGATAGTCCTATATAAGCATGAGTGATAGTTATATGAGACGAATATCTGGATTAAATGGGATTCAAATATTTAAACTGGAGATCACGACATCGATAATATCATAACACAAATTGGTGTATCAAACATGCATATTCATTTGAATTTGGGGACACGTGTAATGTTATATAATTTATCAATATTGGTGATCCATAGATCCTTGAATTAGAAACAATGCATGGTTTATATGCAATTACTGTCTAAACGGGATTACACTATATGTTGCGTGTGTGAAACACATTATACATGTTTGAGAAGTAAAAAACCCGCATGAAACACACATTAATTGTAGACAGTTAGCGAGGAATACATACATTGGATTTCAACGTAAAGTGGTTTCAAATATTTGAAAATCCAAATTGATGGATATAACCTTATGAATCTGAGTTCATGCCATTTGTAAACCATATTTATGTATAAAGGGTGTTGTGCTTTTGAAAGTATATATAAAAAATGATGTATATAGAATTTTATTCCAATCGAAAATGGATCCCGGCCGAAAAAATAGAATACAAACGGGAGTCGAATTGAGTTGGCATGGTAAACGCGCACTCTGCAAAATTTGAACGAAGCGGGGAAAGTCGTAGTAACCGCCCGAAACCAAAATCTGCGAGATGGAAATTACTACGGCCTATCCCTGCCACGCAAAGCCTATCCGCTCAATTTCTATAGGTTTCGATAGGGGTAGGTTTGTAATTTCACTCAAACGTGACATAACCGCCTCTCACCCAGATTCATACACAGTGGGCGCCAAAACACAGTGTGTCCTCGGCCGAAATTGACTCCCTCCCCGATTCATACACGGTGGGCGCCAAAAACAAACTCTCGTCGGAAAATATTCGGTGTATGCGAGATTACCGTCCTATCCCCAACCGACTAATATTGCTTTGATGTAGGAAATTTGAAACGGGGGCTAAGTTTGTAAATTTCCTCGCATTTGAGACAAGCGCATACGAAGACATGGTTCCCCCTTCCTCTCTACCTCCATTTCCCCATTCGGTACTCCGTGGGCGCCAAAACACCCTCTCCACCCAGCCTCCTCCGTCCGCCACCCCATCCACCGCCGTCCTCCTCCACCATGCAGGCTGATACCCGGCGCGCCGTCCATTACAAGAGATCGACCTCTCTCATCCACGGCTTCGGACCGGGATCCTTGCATCCCGTCCTCTTGCTTCATCCCCGCCGTCATCCACCTTGCCGGCGCCGCTCCTACGACCGTCTCGTCCACCGCGCCCTGCCGCCACCGTCTACCCTCCTAGATCTGCTTCCACGGTGCCAATAGCCATTGCTACCGCAGCACCGTCAGATTCTCAGCAGATGCATACATGGCGCTGCACCAGAGGCGATACTCTTTCGTATCTGCTCAACTTATTTATCACAGAAAGAAAATAGATCGCCACTGCTTTACTCTGATTTCTTGTCCATCACTTGCTAGTTAAAAGCAAACATTGGTTGCGAAGTTGCCTTTGTCCGGTTTGCACCTTCAGATCCGCCATGGCACGCTCAACACTATACTCCCAATGCTTATGGTTTTCCCCTTTTATATTCCACACTAGTTAAATCACAGTAGACTAAATTCCAAAATTGGGTCAGTCGATTTTTCAGAGTTTGCCGGTGTGAACGAAGGGGCTCGGGTGGGGACGGTGGTTGTGGGGGGGCGGTGGTGGGGCCTCGCCGAACAAAGAAAACTCGACGCGGGTGGGGGCGGGGGTGGGGGGTGGGAGTGGCGGAGGAACATAGGCGGTGGGGCCCGGTGGTCCGGCCGGCGGCCCGTGCAGTCTTCTGTATGGGAAGAATCAGAGATGAGGAAGAAGAAGGGTTAGGAGACGTAGGATCTTCATCCAACCGCCTGAAATGGTCGACTGACCCAAATGAAAAAAGTCACGCGACTTGCATGCAGACATGCCTTTATATTCAGTACCATCATCGTACACGCTTGTATCGCTCCTGAATCCATCAAGCTAAACAACGTGCCACTCATAATTCCAAACTTGTTCCTCAAGTACGAATCTGATATGATGCTGATATTACTAAAACAGATTACATTTAATTGGTCAGCTAATGTTCCTACTTTACTTTCGAAAAACACGTGCACCACATATAGAGAGACAACAAGGAGTTGCTTTCTTTAATGCGCTCTGTTTCATCATGTGTGGGCACTACGCAACGAACATTTTATTATCCGAAATCTGCTTGCTCTTCTTTAGCTTGTTCCTCTTCCGTTCTTCTTTAATAAGTACTCTCTATGTTCCTAAATACAAGTCTTTGTATAGATTCCACCATGGACTACATATGGAGCAAAATGAGTGAATCTACACTCTAAAATGTATCTGGATACATCTGTATGTGATCCATAGTGGAAATCTCTACCAAGACTTATATTTTGGAACGGAGGGAATATGATAGTAATCTGATATGTTCCTTATAGTGAAGATGAGCAGGGACATTTGCAGTGTAGAGGTCTATTCGGTCAGTTGCGATGGACACTTTGAACTTTTCGGGCCTCTTTGATTCATAGGATTTTGTAAACATGGGAATAGGATTTGTATTGGCCTGCCCACTTGAATCCTATAAGAATAGCAAGGAAATGCGGGGAGCTGTGTCGCCTTTGAGAGTTACACTGATATTAATAGTATCGCACCTTCAGTTGAAGAGAGCCGGTATCCGAAGCCTTTCTAGCTGTACCGACAATACTAGCACATATATTCCAGCAAGTTCCACCTTGCTGATTTTACTCTGATGCTTAAGGTTTTCCCGTTATATCTACACTATGATCTGTGTAGCTGCTTTGTGTCGCACTAGCGTGAGTCCACTCTTGAAGCTAAACACTGCAATGACTTACAAAATTGGCACCAAGGCATTGAGTGCCATTATGGATGCAATGAAACTCATACGCTCCCGACCTGTTGACTCTTGTTCAGAATATGATCCTAATGACTCTTGTTCAAAATTGCCACATATAGAGAGTCAACATGGAATTGCATTTCATTGGGTGCTGTGATTCATCATGAGTGGGCAACCAACATTGTATGCAATGAAGAGGAACGTCAAGAATATGCTTCCTCTTCTGTTCTTTAACATGTTCCTCTTTTGTTATTCTGTATTTAGTACGTACAGTATGTTCCTTGTCGGGAAGGGGCGAGGGACATCTGCGGTCAATAGCTGATAGAGCTGGCACATGCGTGATCGATAGGCTTTCAATTACTAGTGGCAATACAACACCGTATTTTCAAGCCAGTTCCACTTTCCCAATTTATATATCGTGGTTATGGTGTACCCTTTTATGTACACTATGATCCGCCTAGTTCTTTGTGTGCTCTTGTTATCATGGTTTGGCAATAAACTCTCTATACACTATATTTTGAACCTATCATTTGCCAACTATCCTTACTTCTGGAGCCTATTTTTTGTGTACTTGTGCCAGATTATATAAATGCACGCACCATATTACAGCACACATGAGCTCTCTCATTGAGAATCGGTGATAGCACACAAGTGTTCTGAGGCGCCCTATATTAGAATATCCTCTGCATTACAAAGGTAATCTCACAACTATTTATGTTTTCATGGTTCTTAGATATTATACGTAATTATAGTGAATATCAGAATCCGCGCATCAGAAGAATATTGTGGAACACTGCAATGACTTACAAAATTGGCACCAAGGCATTGAGTGCCATTCTGTATGCAATGAAACTCATACGCTCCCCACCTGTAGATTCTAGTTCAGAATATGATCCTAATGACTATTCTAACCTCTAGGAGTCAAAGGCAGATGGCATGTCATGTTCACCCATCAACGTTCCTGTTCTAATTTGGCAAGGTTTTATTGATTGCGCGTATCTTGCATATGTTGTCTTGAATTTCTTCGACTTTGTTGCACCGCCATCTACTTAGTTTAGTCATCATATATGTCGAGATGCCATGCCCATCCATTATCAATACATATTCCATCTGTCATCATACCATGTTTTTCCACTCAAATGTTGTTCTTGTGCATCGTAAATCAAAAGGAAGAGGGTGATTGCCGAACTGAAGGAGCACCAGCAAAGTCCTTGAAAAACGTGGTTGTGCCGGAGAAATCAGACAGCACCCCACTTATATTGGTTGTATAACCAGTAACACAAAATGTAGGACCGACTCCAGCAGACTGTACCCATACTTCACTGGCCACACCACTAGCCCCACCACATAGGACCTGCACTCCAGCAAAAGGAATGCCGATTTCAGTTGCCATAGCACCAGCCGTACCACAAAAAAAACCCCACTCCAGCAAAAAGTACAGCAAGTCTACCAGCCGAAGACCTATCCCAACTGCAGAGACGGCTAATTCCTGCAGATTGGAACCCCATTCGAGTTATTCCCAGTTTAAAAGACAATGCTTTCAATGTTGTTAGGGACTACGTGCATATATTCCCATCATGGGAAGATTATAGTGAAGACAAACACCATTTTCACATCTTCTGTCCGACTTACGTGTAAGTGCGATTATTCATGGTGATTATTTTCTGTTTTCTGCTGATTGAACACATCAATGATTTACATTACATTGTTGTAAGTAGGCGAGGGTCAATCTGGATAGTCATGATGAGCAAAGCCTGCTTGCGCTTTTCAAGGAAGCATTGCAGCAGTATCGATGTTACCTAAGGAAATCACACTTTGATGGCAAGTCTATAAACGAATTTCTGGTGAAGTCTCCTGTGCTAAATTTAGAAGACATTGAATTGAAAAACCTTGTTATGCACTAGTCTCATTCTGAGGATGAGGTCTGTCTATGATATCGCATGACAATTTGAACTTCTACTTTTCCGCATGTGCCTTATGGATCTTTTTTGTAGGAAATCTACTCGAAAAAGAATTCCAGTTTGAAAAGAACGACAGGATATCACAAATATGCTGCCTGCTGCTTTGCTCTTGTTAGTACATGTTGTCCTGTATCACTATACTTGCATACATACCTGGTTCATTATGTGACAGCAGTATGTATGATAGCTTGCTTATCAATTGTTCGCTCCAAATTATCTGATCTGTATGAATGGTTACATTAGTGTAGAATATATCCAATGCCAATGAAAACCTTTAGCTCTGCATTGTTCTTGGAAGTACCTGCTATCCTTTATCAGTGTACTTATATTGAGAGGTAGTTGTTCATGTACCATCACTCTGCAACTTATTTTCCTTTGCCCTCCATTTTCTACACATAAGATCTATATTTATTCTTACCATAAGGTTGGATAACACCAATGGTACTGAAGAAGTTTAGCTCTGCATTGCTCTTGGCTGTACCTTTTGCCTGTATCGCTGTACTTACATTTATAGCTACTTGGTTATGTAGCATCACTCTTCATCTTATCTTAAATATTCTCCAATTTTTTTCTTATATTGTCACATCTATATTTACTCTTAACAAAATGTAGAATAAAGGCAATGCTTATGAAGAAGATTACGTGGTAAACTTCTTGAATTGCCCCCCATCAGCATGGACAAGGGCTTTATAGAGCCAGCCTTCACCAATAATGTAAGTTTGTCCTTCTCAAGCCTTCAAACTTTGTTGTGTATATTTGGTTAGGCTTGACTACAACAACTGTTTATTTTTGGTGTTTGCATCAAATTGCATGTTTAAAGTTTATTATGTACTCCCTCCGTCCCATAATATAAGAACGTTTTTTTACATTAGTGTAGTGTAAAAAACGTTCTTATATTATGGGACGAAGGGAGTAGTTCATAAACAAAAGTTTGTCCTTCTCAATTTAAGTTTTCAGTTGTACAACTAAGTTCCTTCTTCATACCATGTAAATTAAACTATACAAAGCAAGTTTTCTTATTTTGCCAATCTGAAATGGGATAAATTGACAGCACACTAACCATTGATACTTATGAGTTCTTGATCTGTAATCCAGTGGTGTCGTGAAGCTGCCAACTCCTTCACAATGTCATTTCCTGCCATGTCTTGACCTGAACAATACCATATTGTGTTAATGCTATTTTAAACTGTGTCACTTTATTCGTGAGTAAGAAACATGATGAATTGTCAGTACTGATACTTATATGTGCAAAACACATCATCATGCGCTTGTTTATCTTTCAGAGTGAGGAGGATATAAGGGTCAAACAAGTGCAGTCTCATCGACTTGGTCATTTGCTTGTCTTGCAGCTCCCGGCGAGCAAACCTTTCTTGAACTCTATTGAAGTGCTGTCGGTTTTGTATATTATTTTGTCGGCATGTTTAATTGCATTGGTGGCGATCTTTGATGCCCTGTGTATGTAATCTACTTTCTGCTTGTGCTTTATTATCATAGTGGAGAACTTTGATGCCCGGTGGATGTAATATGTCGTAATTTCTTTATTGTATAGTCTAGGTTTTTTTCTTATTCATGATGTTGCAGTTATTTTACTGTATATATATCCTGTCTTCGAAGTAAACCGGCCAAACCGTAAAATTACGGTACATAATCGGTCCGTCATGGAAATCACTATGTATGATCCGCATCATGGGCCCCGTCATCTTGGTCCGTTAACAAGCCTAAATGTAAACTGGCCCACTAGTAGATTCGGGCCTTTAATAGGCCGAGTAAACCGCCGGCCCTATTTTCCCATGAAAACTCAATGGGCTTTTAGGAGGCTGAAAAGTAGGTTGGGCCTGAAACGTGCCGAAATAGACCCCGACCCATGATTGTGCCAATCAAATCATGGGCTTATAACAGGCCAAGATTGTCTCGGTCCTTGTTTGGCCCAATCAGATTATCGTCTGTGAGGAGGCCGGATGCAAACGGGGCCGTAGTTAGGCCCAACTATATGACGGGCTTTTAAAAGGCTGAAATATATATAGGGCCGAAATGTTTAACGGGCCTTTAACAAGCCGAAACTAATATCAGGCCGAATTACTAAATTGGCCTTTATCAAGTGGGCCCAAAAGCATAGCGTCCAGTTGACGGAAAGCCTCTCAAAGGTTCGGACCTGATCTGGGCCGTAATTTGGCCCAGAACATGGTAGGCTTTTAACGGGTCATATGTCATATGGGCCTTTATTAGGCCCGGAACGTGGCAGACTGTTAATGGACCGGATCAAATATGGGCCGACATTTGGCCCAAAACATGGCAGCCTGTCAATGGGCCGGCCTACTAGTGTCATCAAAATCTATTGGGCCTTCAGCTAGGCCAGCCCATTATGGTCGGCGAAATCTCGTGGGCCTTTAGCTGGGCCGGCCCATTATGGTCCGCAAAATCTTGTGGGCCTTTAGCTGAGCCGGCCCATTATGGTCCGCAAAATCTTGCGGGCCTTTAGCTGGGCCGGCCCATTATGGCCTGCAAAATCTTGTGGGCCTTTAGCTGGGCCGGCTCGTTATGGTGTGCAAAATTCATGGGCCTTTTGCTGGGCCGGCCCATTATGGACCGCAAAATCTTATGGGCCTTTAGTTGGGCCGGCCCATTTAAACTTTATGGGCCACTTTTGGGCTAGTCCACGTGTCAACATTTCATAAGCGCATCTCGCCCATTGGATGAGTGACACCTGTGCCAACGGGGAGCTGACACATGTTTCCTCCAGCCAATGATGATTTTACACGTGGAAAATCATCATTGATCCGGGCTGTTAATGGCTTATTGGATCCAAAACCGGACCCGATAGCTTAACGACGTTCCATTACGGTGGATGCCACGTGTCAGTCACCCTTGACGAAAGCACTTCTATGACTCGCGATTTTTCGTCAGGGAAGTGGACACTTCCGTGATGATAATTTTGGTAATGTCATGGAACACTTGTACGACAGCACAGGTATGACTATCTTGATTCTGTCATAAAATCGTCATGGATGTACATGCATGACAGAAAACGTGACCTACTGTGACAAACACGTATCATCACAGAAGTGTAGTTTTTTGTAGTGATAGATCAAGTTGGCCAAACAAAACCCAAATATCGAAGAAGAAATACGAGGCTATAAGAGATCATGCACATAAGAGATCAAAGAAACTCAAATAACTTTCATGGATATAAAAGGATATGACTGATCATAAACTCAAAGTTCATCAGATCCCAACAAACACACCGCAAAAGCGTTACATCATATGGATCTTCAAGAGACCATTGTATTGAGAATTCAGCGAGAGATATAAACCCATATAGCTACTAACGATGGACCCGAAGGTCTACAAAGAACTACTCACGCATCATCGGAGAGGCACCAATGGAGGTGGTGAACCCCATCCGAGATGGTGTCTAGATTGGATCTGGTGGATGAGTATTTCGTCGATGCTTCTAGGGTTATTGGATTTTTGGGGTATTTATAGAGCAAAGAGGCGGTCCAGGGGGCACCCGAGGTGGGCACAACCCACCAGGGCGCGCCTGGGCCTCCTGGCGCACCCTGGTGGGTTGTCCCCTCCTCGGGACTCCCCCCAGGTGCAACCAGGGCCCAACTTCTTCCTTTTAGTCCAAAAAAATCATCGTGAAGTTTTTTTGCATTTGGACTCCGTTTGATATTGATTTCCTGCGATGTAAAAAACATGGAAAAAACAACAATTGGCATTTGGCACTATGTCAATAGGTTAGTACCAAAAAATGATATAAAATGACTATAAAATGATTATAAAACATCCAATATTGATAATAAAACAACATGGAACAATAAAAATTATAGATATGTTGGAGACGTATCAGCATCCCCAAGCTTAACTCCTACTCGTCCTCGAGTAGGTAAGTGACAAAAACAGAATTTTTGATGTGGAGTGCTGTTCATCATGTCATATCATATTCCTTTCTTTATAGCATGGACATGTGGACTTTTATGTGATTCAAAGCAATAGTTTAGTTTTGACATAATAATTTAGATACTCAAGCATATCAACAAAAAACAATGGTTTTCAAAATATCAACGCTAAAGTAAGTTATCCCTAGCCCATCATGCTCAAACATTGATCCATTCATGAAACACACTCGGATATTAGCTACACCCAATACTTAAGCATGATCATATCGCCTCCTAGTTGGTGCTTTTTATGAGAGAAGATGGAGACTCAAATTCAAAATAAAAAAATTGCATAAAGTAAAAGAAAGGCCCTTCGTGGAGGGAAGTAGGGATTTGTAGAGGTGCTAGAGCTCAAAGCGAAAAATTAGAGATAAAACATTTTGGGAGGTGTATCCATCCCACCAACGAAAATGACTCAGAGTTCCGAACACTTTCCGTGCTAGATATGCCATAGGCGGTTCCCAAACAGAAAATACAGTTTATTCCTTTTTCCACCATTCATTCACTTTCCATGGCTAACCGTATCCACGGGTGCCCTCCATACCAACACTTTCCAAGGAATTTATTATTTGACAACATAGCGTAAATTCATTTTTGCATTTCAGGACTGGGCATCCCTAAAACCTTTGCCTTACTCTCGTGCAATGACAAGTGAATAAACACTCATCTTGAGAATAACACATCCAGCATGGAAAATATTAGCCACCTGTTACCGTTCCGCGAGCGAAACAAACACACAAAAGAGAAGTTTATTTTGAAAATTAGAGATGGCACATGCAAATTTGCTTAGAACGGCAAAAGAATATTGCATATAGGTAGATATAGTGGACTCATGTGGCAAAACTGGTTTAAAGGATTTTGGACGCACAAGTAGAGATCATACTTAGTGCAAAGTGAAGGCTAGCAAAAATATTGATAAGCGACCAACCAAGAAATGAATAATCTCATAAGCAAGCATTACGCATAATTAACACCGAATAATGCACCACAAGTAGGATATAATTTCCGCATGACTATTTACTTTCGTGCATGCATAGGGAATCACAAACCTTAACACCAATATTCTTACTAGAGCACAATTACTCATCAACATAACTCACATATCGTATCATCATATCTCAAAACTATTACTAAGAATCAAGTTTATTTTTTCCAATGATCTTCATGACATTTTTTTACTTTATCCTTCTTGGATATCTATCACTTTGGGACTAATTTTCATGTGTTGCTTTTCGTAAGCTCAAACACATATAAGTGAAGATCATGAGCATAAATTTTTTTCTTTCTCCCAAAATAATTTAAGTGAAGCAAGAGATAATTTCTTCAAAATTTTACTAACTCTCAAATAAATCTAAGTGAATCAAGAGATCATTTCTTCAAAAATAACAAAGCACACCATGCTCAAAAAGATATAAGTGAAGCACTAGAGCAAGTCCTAGCTCATAAAAGATTTAAGTGAAGCACAGAGAGCAATTCTAACAGGTCATGATATAATTTTAGCTCTCTCAAATAGGTGTGTCCAGCAAGGATTGATGACTTAAAACACAAAATAAAACAAGCAAAGACACATATCATACAAGAAACTCCAAGCAAAACACATATCATGTGACGAATAAAAATATAGCCTCGAGTAAAATACCGATAGTTGTTGGAGGAAAGCGGGGATGCCACTCGGGGGCATCCCCAAGCTTAGTTGGTTGCTCATTTTTGGATAATATCTTGGGATGCCGGGGCATACCCAAGCTTAGGCTCTTGCATCCTTTGTTCATCCATCGTAAGATAACTCAAAACTTGAAAACTTCAATCACACAAAACTCAACAAAACTTTCGTGAGATCCGTTAGTATAAGAAAAATAAATCACTACTATAAGTGTTGTATCAAACCAATTCATATTTTATTTTTGTATTATATCTACTATATTCCAACTTTTCTATGGCAAAAACTCATCAAAGAAAACCATAGAGCCATCAAAATAAGCACACAACACAAAGAAAACAGAATCTGTCAAAACAGGGCAGTCTGTAGTAATCTGACTTTTGCGAATACTTTTGGAACTCCAAAAATTCTACAAAATTAGGACGACCAGGGTAATTTGTATAAATTTGCTGAAAAATGAATCAGGGCAAAAGAACTTTTCTGTCATTTATAAAAATTATATTCGTGATCGCAAATTTTCTGTCTTTTTCAGCAAGATCAAACAACTATCACGCAAGAAGATCCTAAAGGCTTTACTTGGCACAAACACTAACTAAAACATAAAAAACACAATCATAACAGTAGCATAATTGTGCTAACACTCAAGAACAGAAAGCAAAAAGCAAAAAAAATAAATTTTATTCATTGGGTTGCCTCGCAACAAGCGCTATAGTTTTACGCCCTTAGCTAGGCATAAGGCAAGAATCTAAGTTTTTTCATCTTCTTTCTTCTTAATTTTCTTGGGGGTATTTTTATCGGGAGGTTTTGTAAACACAACATAAAACATATTATCCATAGAAATTTTAGCATTCCTTAGTTGGTTTTCATCATAACCCCTTTGATTTCCCGCAACAATCCAAGAATAATGTTGATTAACATTATTAAAAACTTGTTCGATTATTTCTAGAACGGGGACCTCCTTTTTAAGATTCTCATCAAAGATCTTGTTATCCCCAAGAAAATGCCTTAGTGCATAGTCACTATTGTAAAGAATTTCATCTATCACGGGTTTTTCACGATTCATACCATAAAAGTCAAAGATTTCCCTAGCTTCCCGAATTATGTAGTCAAACTAGTTCATAAGAACGAGAGTGGCTAACTTTTTGGCTCTAGGATTCTTTATTTCGGGAAGCTCAAAAAACAATCTTTGCAAAGTAGGATGAGTGCGGATAAATTTACTTTCAAGTTTCAGAACTAGTGCTGAAGTAGTTTTAAGTATAGGAGCATCATCAAGACTCAGATTTCCCACACAATTGAAGAATTCTTGGATACGTTCTTTTCCCATAACGTTCCCTTGCCCCAAGATAAAAGTTTTAGCATCCAGATTTCCTGTACGTCCAATCTTAGAAGTTAGGCCATCATCTGTTGATGCCATACCAAAATCACTCATGATTGCAAGCAAAGAATAGATCTGACGAGAAAACGACGAACAGAAAAAGAGAGGCGAATAAAACGGCAAATCTTGTGAAGTGGGAGAGAGGAAAATGAGAGGCAAATGGAAAATAATGTAAATTGCGAGGAGATGAGATTTGTGATTAGGAACCTGGTTATGTTGAAGATCCTCCCCAGCAACAGCGCCAGAAATTCCTTTTGATGGCTCTCTGACTATAGCGCCAGAAAAGCTCCTGTCTGCTAGGACTACGTCGGTATTTCCCCAAAGAGGAAGGGATCATGCAACACAGCGACGATAGGTATTTCCCTCAGTGAAGAAACCAAGGTTAACGAACTAGTAGGAGAACCAAGCAACACAACATAAACAACACCTGCACACAAATATCAACATCTCGCAACCCGACGTGTTAAATGGGTTGTCAATCCCTTTCGGGTAACGATGCCAGAAAAATGTAGTGAATTGAAATAATAGATCATGAATCAAATAAAGTGCAGCAAAGTATTTTTGTATTTTTGGTTTAATAGATCGCAAGCAAATATATGAGAAAGAAGACCCGGGGGCCGTAGGTTTCACTATTGGCTTCTCTCGAGAAAGATAGCAAATGGTGGGTAAACAAATTTCTTGGGCAATTGATAGAACCTCCAATAATTATGACGATATCCAGGCAATGATCATTACATAGGCATCATGTCAAAGATTAGTAGACCGACTCCTGCCTGCATCTACTACTATTACTCCACACATCGACCGTTATCCAGCATGCATCTAGTGTATTAAGTTCATGAAAAAACGGAGTAATGCAATAAGAACGATAACATGATGTAGACAAGATCCGTTTATCTATTGCATTAGATATAGATCCCATATTTTTATCCTTAGTAGCAACTATACTTACGTGTCGGTTCCCTTTATGTCACTGGGATCAAGCACCGTAAGATCGAACCCACTACCGGGCACCTCTTTCCGTTGCAAGATAAATAGATCAAGTTGGCCAAACAAAACCCAAATATTAGATAATAAATACGAGGCTATAAGAGATCATGCATATAAGAGATCAAAGAAACTCAAATAACTAAAAGATATGACTGATCACTCATCAGATCCCGACAAACACACCGCAAAAGAGTTACATCATATGGATCTCCAAAAGACCATTGTATTGAGAATTCAGTCAGAGAGAGAAAGCCATCTAGATACTAACTACGGACCCGAAGGTCTACAAAGAACTACTCACGCATCATCGGAGAGGCACCAATGGAGGTGGTGAACCCCATCCGAGATGGTGTCTAGATTGGATCTGGTGGTTCTGGACTCTGCAGTGGCTGGATGAATATTTCATCGATGCTTCTAGGGTTATTGGATTTTTGGGGTATTTGTAGAGCAAAGAGGCGGTCCAGGGGGCACCTGAGGTGGGCACAACCCACCAGGGCGTGCCTGGGCCTCCTGGCGCGCGCTGGTGGGTTGTCCCCTCCTCGGGACTCCCCCAGGTGCAACCAGGGCCCAACTTCTTCCTTTTGGTCCAAAAAATCATCGTGAAGTTTCGTTGGATTCGGACTCCGTCTGATATTGATTTCCTGCGGTGTAAAAAACATGGAAAAAATAGCAACTGGCACTTGACACTATGTCAATAGGTTAGTACCAAAAAATGATATAAAATGACTATAAAATGATTATAAAACATCCAAGATTGATAATAAAACAGCATGGAACAATAAAAAATTATAGATACTTTGGAGACGTATCAAGCGCAACATGTATCTCGTACCGATCATATTTGCTATTTAGGTTCCGTCAACGCCGAGGAACCCCCTAACCCGCTCGTCCTGTTGTGAATATTTAGTTAGCTTGACGAAAAAAGAAAATTGCTATGTTACTCATCTTTCGATTTAAATGTGCAGTTTTTTCGTCGCTGCGAGGGTCTAGTGTTCGACGAGCTCCGCCCCTGCATTTGTGGGTGAGCACAAATGGTATCTCCTCCTCCCAACTTCATTTGCTCTGTTTAGGTTTTCGTGACAATGAAACTTGCGACCTATAGGTGTCTTCAATCATCAGTATGCGTGACCACTATGTGTCTCCCGTTCGAAAGGGTTACATCTATAAATATGCATGCATTTGCATATTTATAACCATGATTCATTCGAATTGTCCAACGTTATCCATGGACATCCCGAGTATGTGTAGGTTGAATTTGTTTTCCCATATGCTCTGCTCCGGATCAGATGCAGAATTTCGTCAGTGCCCCCCTGTTGTTCTCCGGGTACACATCCTCTCTGCTTATTGTCGAGACGTGTATCAGGAGAACAGCGGGGAAGTGCTGCCGAAATTTTTCATCGGATCTTGAGCAGAGCATGGGAAAACGAACCCAATCTACACATACTCTGGTTGGATTAGGACCTATCTTTACCTATTAGCGTCTAGGTTGCATGGACGTAATAAAAGTGAAAAACTCCATTAACTGATGAATATATACATGCTGATATATATATATTTCTTATGTGTCCAGTAGCTAGGCAAGATGAGTGATCGTGCGTGGATGTACACCGGTCACACTAGTCAGAAAGACATGACCATTGAATGGTTAACAAAAACCAAGGGGTTTCTGAGAGCCGCATTTGCAAATGGCCATAGGACAACATGGTGCCCCTGTGTCGGGTGCAAAAATTGGCACAAGAGGACAGAGGATGAAATGGGCAAACACCTGCATAAGAGGGGTTTTACGCTAGATTATACGGTGTGGACATTTCATGGCGAGTCTGCCAAACGTGCCAGGGCTGAGGTGCTTCGTCGTCGCACCGACGAGCATGGTACCGGGATGCAATACATGGTGCAAGACTTTGATGGTGCTCGGGACTCGGACGATGATATGGAGGAATCTGCAAAGGCCTTCAATGAAATGTTGGAGTCTTCAAAACGTCCTTTCCACAAGCACGCTGAGCTTTGTCAGCTGGATGCTATCTCACAAATAATGGCTCTGAAGGCTCAATTCAACTTGGGCGGAGAATGCTACAACGCAATGATGATAGTATTTGGACGTTTTCTATCCAAAGGCCATGTACCACCTGCAGACCTGTACCAGTCAGACAAAATCCTCCGTGCTCTTAAGGTACCCTACGAGAAGATACATGCCTGTGAGAAAGTATTTGCCTTATTTAGGCTTCAGTATGCGGACTTGAACTATTGTCCCATTTGCAAGTCATCGAGGTATGTTGTGGTAGACAACGGTATGGGTGAGAAGACACAGACAAAAATCCCCGTTAATGTTCTTCGGTATATGCCAATCATACCAAGACTTCAACGTCTTTTCATGGTCGAAGAGACGAATAGAAAGATGACATGGCAAAAAACGGGAAAAAGAACCCAACTAGATGTAGATGGGATGCTGATGATGGTGCACACATCGGACGGTGAAGCATGGAAGCGCTTCGATGCATTACATGATGAGAAAGCGGAAGATCTGAGGCATCCTCGAGTCGGCATCAACACGGATTGGTTTAGTGTGTTTGGTCTGACGGCAGCCCAATATAATTGTTGGCCCGTATTTGTCTTTCCACTCAATCTCCCCCTGGACAGATTATGCAAAGAAAGAACATTTTCCTGACGTTGATAATTCCAGGGCCTAACTATCCAGGGAAGAATATGAATGTGTACATGCAGCCGCTGAAGGACGAATTGCAAGAAGGCTGGGATAATGGGTTCAAGACATACGACGCCTTTAGCAATCGAAACTTCATAATGCGTGTCTGGTACATGTACTCAACGCATGACTTGCCGGCGTATGTGTATTCGTTGGCTGGTGTGTGCATGGAAGGTTCCCATGACCCACATGCAAGGGAGCTCTTGTGTTTCATTGGCTTCAGGGCAGTCACAAGTTTTCTCGCTTCTACTTGCATAGACAGTTCCTGGATCCTCACCATAAGTTCAGGAAAGACAAGAAGAACTTCATCAAAGGTAGAGTTGTCAAAAACTCTGCACCACCTACGTTGACAGGCCAAGAGACCCTGGATCAGTTAAACGCTCTTGAGCCAGATCCAGAGCATCCAAGGTATTTCAAGGGGTATAATTCGAAACACGCTTGGACTCACAAGACATGCTTGTGGGATCTGCCTTATTTCAGAGACCTCCTTTGCCCACACAACATCGACGTGATGCACACTGAGAATAATATCACCGAGGAACTTTTTGGTACATTGTTCGGCATAGTGGGGAAGTAAAAGGATAATACTAAGGCTAGAGTCAATCTGGAGGCGCTATCTGATAGACCGTTAGAAAACATGAAAGAACCAAAAGGAAAGCAGAACTGTACGAAGCCAAAGGCATGGTTCAATCATGGAAGGCCAGCTATGAGGGAAATTATCTCGTGGGTGCAAAAGCAGTTGATGTTCCCCGATGGGTATGCAGCGAATCTAAAGAGGGGAGCGAGTTTTGATAAATTGAAGATATTTGGTCTCAAGAGTCATGATTGACACATATGGATTGAGCGGGTAATGCCGGCGATGTTGCGTGGCTTCATCCCTGAGGATGAATGGCTAGTACTGGTAGAGCTGAGCAATTTGTTCCATGTTCTTTGTGCGAAAGAACTATCGCCTGGCTTGCTAGAAGAAATGAAAGAGTTGGCGCCGGAGTTGATCTGCAAGTTAGAGAAGATCTTTCCGCCGAGCTTCTTAATCCAATGCAGCACTTGATTTTGCATCTCCCAACCGAGGCAAGATTGGGGGGGCCCGTGCAAAATCATTGGTGGCACACAACTGAGAGGATGCAGAAGACGCTATGAGCAAAATGTAAAAATAAACGTAGAATTGAAGCATCGATGGCTGAGGCATTCATTACTGAGGAGGCGACAAACTTCGTGACAGCACACTACGAAGCCAAAAATCATCATTTGCATAATCTGAAGCCTCGTTACAATGCTGACAACCCTAAAAAGGGTGGATCCAACCTCAGCCTATTCAAAGGGGATCTGGCACCAGCCGGTGCTTCTAATTCCTTAACGTTGGATTTCGAAGAATGGCAGATCATTTCGTTGTATATCTTCACCAACCTTACAGAAGTGCGGCCGTACATCAAGTAAGTTCTCGGTACATTGTTTCGTAACTTCTGATAACCCACAAGTATAGGGGATCGCAACAGTTTTCGAGGGTAGAGTATTCAACCCAAATTTATTGATTCGACACTAGTGGAGCCAAAGAATATTCTCAAGTATTAGCAGTTGAGTTGTCAATTCAACCACAAGTGAAAGACTTAATATCTGTAGCAAAATATTTAGTAGCAAAGTAGTATGGAAATGCTTGATAACGGTGGCAAAAATGTGATAGTAATTTTTGTAGCAATAAATGTGATGGCAAGGGAAAAGTAACTAAGCCAAGATCAATATGTGAAAAATCATAGGCAATGGATTAATGATGGATAATTATGTCGGATGTGATTCCTCATGCAACAGTTATAACATAGGGTGACACAGAACTAGCCCCAGTTCATCAATGTAATGTAGGCATGTATTTTGAATATAGTCATACGTGCTAATGGAAAAGAACTAGCATGACATCTTTTGTCCTACCCTCCCGTGGCAGCGGGGTCCTATTGGAAACTAAGGGATATTAAGGCCTCCTTTTAATAGAGTACCGGACCAAAGTATTAACACTTAGTGAATACTGATAACCCACAAGTATAGAGGATCGTAACAGTTTTCGAGGGTAGAGTATTCAACCCAAATTTATTGATTCGACACAAGGGGAGCCAAAGAATATTCTCAAGTATTAGCAGTTGAGTTGTCAATTCAACCACACCTGGATAACTTAGTATCTACAGCAAAGTATTTAGTAGCAAAGTAATATGATAGTAACGGTAACGATAGCAAAAGTAATATTTTTGGGTTTTGTAGTGATTGTAACAGTAGCAATGGAAAAGTAAATAAGCGAAGAACAATATGTGAAAAGCTCGTAGGCATTGGATCGGTGATGGAGAATTATGCCGGATGCGGTTCATCATGTAACAGTCATAACATAGGGTGACATGTAACTAGCTCCAATTCATCAATGTAATGTAGGCATGTATTCCGAATATAGTCATACGTGCTTATGGAAAAGAACTTGCATGACATATTTTGTCCTACCCTCCCGTGGCAGCGAGGTCCTAGTGGAAACTAAGGGATATTAAGGCCTCCTTTTAATAGAGTACCAGACCAAAGCATTAATACATAGTGAATACATGAACTCCTCAAACTACGGTCATCACCTGGAGTGGTCCCGATTATTGTCACTTCAGGGTTGCCGGATCATAACACATAGTAGGTGACTATAGACTTGCAAGATAGGATCAAGAACTCACATATATTCATGGAAACATAATAGGTTCAGATCTGAAATCATGGCACTCGGGAACTAGTGACAAGCATTAAGCATAGCAAAGTCAAAGCAATATCAATCTCAGAACATAGTGGATACTAGGGATCAAACCCTAACAAAACTAACTCGATTACATGATAAATCTCATCCAACCCATCACCGTCCAGCAAGGCTATGATGGAATTACTCACGCACGGCGGTGAGCATCATGAAATAGGTGATGAAGGATGGTTGATGATGACGATGGCGACGGATTCCCCTCTCCGGAGCCCCGAACGGACTCCAGATCAGCCCTGCCGAGAGAGTTTAGGGCTTGGCGGCGGCTCCGTATCGTAAAACGTGATGAATCCTTCTCTATGATTTTTTCTCGCCGAACACGAATATATGGTGTTGGATTTGAGGTCGGTGGAGCTCCGGGGCACACGAGGCGGGCGCCCACCCTCATGGAAAGGGTGTGGCCCCGGCCTTGATTCTTTCGCCAAGATTTTTTATTATTTCCAAAAATAATCTCCGTGAAGTTTCAGGTCATTCCGAGAACTTTTGTTTCGCACATAAATAACACCATGGCAATTCTGCTGAAAACAGCGTCGATCCGAGTTAGTTCCATTCAAATCATGCAAGTTAGAGTCCAAAACAAGGGCAAAAGTGTTTGGAAAAGTAGATACGACGGAGACGTATCAACTCCCCCAAGGTTAAACCTTTGCTTGTCCTCAAGCAATTCAGTTGACAAACTGAAAGTGATAAAGAAAAAATTTTACAAACTCTGTTTGCTCTTGTTGTTGTAAACATTTAAAGCCAACATTCAAGTTTTCAGCAAAGATTATGAACTAACCATATTCACAATAACTCTTAGGTCTCATGTTTACTTATATCAATGGCATAATCAACTAGCGAGCAATAATAATAAATCCTGGATGACAACACTTTCTCAAAACAATCATGATATGATATAACAAGATGGTATCTCGTTAGCCCTTTCTGAGACCGCAAAACATAAATGCAGAGCACCTTTAAAGCTCAAGGACTGACTAAACAGTGTAATTGATGGTAAAAGAGATCCAGTCATTGTAACATCCCAAAATTCTAAATTTTGGAATGTTATATTAAATAAATAGTTTTGATTGTTTGTTTGATTGTTGTCTGAATGCATGTGTGAAATTGAGTGAAATTTGAAACTTTCTGAAAGTTGAATGAGAGGGAATGAAATGACTTTCCCAAACTTCCACCTTGCATTTATGATCTCCATGAATTCAAATTCATTTCATCACAAAACCCTAGAGTGAAGATGATATGACTCTTCCATTTAAATAAATGAAAAGGGTTTTGAAAAGATTTGAATTCCATCTGAAAATATTTCAAATTCATAAGCTTTGTGCAACTCAATGATTTTCATGAGAGAAGATCAAATGACTTCTTCAAATTATATGAAATAGAGTTGGAAGTGGTTTGAAATTCAAATTCAAAACCATTTAGGAGTTATTTGGGTTTTATTCAAATTATTTTTCTCCAAAAATAAATTATTTGGAAATTGGGGTAAAATGATTCCCTATAATATAAAATTGGAGGAAAGTAAATTTGAAATCATTCTGGTGTGTTAAAACATGATTTTTATTGTTTTTCTATAGACAACAACATTGTTTGACTTTTATGAATTTTTGTGTACCTTATTTGTACATGAAAATATGTTCATGTTTTAGTATTTACTTTTCTGAAAATTTTGATATATATATGTCCTATATAAAAATATATATATTTTATATATTCCCTCCTCTCCCTAATTCAAAAAAAAGGGAAAAAGAAAAAAACCCGAGGCGCCAGCCAACCGACCCGGCCAGCCGAGGCAGCCCACTGGGCAGGCGCAGCAGCCCGGCCTTGAGCCGGCTGCCCGAGTCGTCGCGCCCGAATCCCCTCCCCCTCGGTCGCCCGCTCGCTCTCCTCTCCCCCTCTCTCACCGACGCGCCGGCACCACCCCTTCCCTTTCCCCTCGCCCACGCCTCCCCACGCCAGAACCACCGCCGCCGCCGCCGGAATCCCGGAGATCTCGGGATCATCTCCCGGTCGCCCCTCCTCCAAGTCGACCCGCCCCTATAAATACCTCTCCCCTCACCCGTTCCGCCCCTTCCCGACCCCCAAAACCCACTCCGCTCGCCGCCCATGCTCGCCCGAGCCGAGTGCCCCTGGCGCCATTGCCGCCCACCGAGCTACTCCGACCCCTCGCCGCCTCGAGACCACCTCCGGACTCCCTCGCCGTCCGCATCTCCCGTGCCCTCACCCACACCCACAACCCACCGGAGCGCCGGCACCGTCGACGCCCGAACGGCACCGCCGCCTCGACCTCGCCGCCGACCGTCTCCGACCACCTCCACCGGCGCCACGACCACCGTTGGACTCGTCGTCGTCTGATTCATCTCCCTGGCCACTCCACTGACGCCGAAGATCACCGGAGCGCCGCCACCGTCGTCGCCCGACGCACTTGCCGTCGACCACCACCGCGGTGAGCTCTCTCAACCTCCTTGTCCGTCCGATCTAGATTATACGGTCGTGATTAGATTAGATCGAACAGTTAGGTTTTTTTTACTAGATCGGTTTAGCCTCGGTTTATTTACGGTTTAGATCTAATCGGTTTAGCCGATTGGTCTTTCTCTTTTGGCCCGTACGTGTTTCGGTTATTTTCCGCCCGAGCGCTGTTTAGTTTCAGCTCGCACACCCCGTAGCGCCCGTTAGTTTTTTTTGTTGTTTTCGTTTCTGTTTTAAAATCAGAATAGTTCTGATTTTATATTGCTTATAACTTTTATGTTTTAGATCCAAATTGATTGATTCTTTTTGCATTAGATTCAAAATTTCTCGAAGTTTCTGTTAGAACAATTGGATTTCAGATTTGAGTAGTTTAAATTTGAGTTTGATGAAATTTGTTCAAATCACTATTTTGGCCATAATTTGAGTTTTACAAAGTATTTTTGATTGATTCTTTATGCTACTGTTTTATTATGGTTTTGTCTATCCAGTAGCATATACTTCTTTATTTTTACTTTATTTTTAAATTAGGTTTTTAGCAAAACAGTACTGTTTTAGTTATAGTTTTGTTTTAGTCTTTTCTTTATTGTTCTTATTAGTTTCAACTTATTTCTTTTTGTCACTCTTAAAAAAATTAGTTTTGTTTCTGTTAGTCAACAAAAGAAAATTTGTTTTTATTTAAAAAATTATTTTACTTATTTTTGTACGAAAACTTGTTTAGGTCATAGTTAGTGTTTCATAAAAGCTTTTATTTGTTTCTTTTTGCAAATAAAATTTTATGGAAAAAATACCTTCTGTTAACTTAGTTGTTTTACTTTGTATTTTCTGTTAGTTTATTAGTTTAGTATTTTCTTGGTTAAGTTTTACTTAGGACAAAACTATTTTGTGTTATGTCTTAGAGTTTTCTTTAGTAGTTTTGTGGTGTAGTTTTCCTTTGTTTTTATTTCGTGTCCCTTGATTTGCATTTTTATTTGTTGGTTTTATTATGAGTGTTAGAATTGTTTGCTAGGATGTTTGCTTATATGAATGCTATGTTTGACTATATAGATTTTCAACGGAGTGTGAATAGTTCTACCAAGTCATTATTCGAGAGTGTTGTTATCTTCATCAACTTACTGTGCAAGTTCACTTTGACCATGCTTTCATACCTATGTTTTATTGCATTTAGTGTCATCTTCGCAACAATCCCTCCAGTAATGATATTGAATCCTTGTAGTTGAGTAGTATGCATGAGGTAGGAACCCATCACCCTGTTACCAAGCCCGGGACGCCATTTATTTTAATGCTACGCTATAGTAGACGGGGTTGGTATGAGTGCTCGAGAGTGGTGTGAGAATGGACGACTCTACGTCAATGACGACCACTCCATGATGGCATCTGCAAGGACTGCACCTTCAAGGCCTCAAGACTTCAAGACTCGAGACAAGAATTCAATACACACTACTGGGTGAAGGATGGTTGTGGGCACCTGGAGAAACAAGTGGTTGGCGGGATGCATGGAGAAGCGCCATGACATCTTGCGGAAAGCTTCACCCAGACTCAAAGAGACGGAAGAATACTTCATGCCCGGAAGCTTACCTGTGCAACCGCAAGTCACTATGGGCTCTGGCTTGGTTGACCTTAGTTGTGACTCTGGCTGGGACGGTGCTAGCAGATGTAGAACTACGGTATAGGATTGGATGAGCACCGGACAGTGGTCAGAGGAACTCTTCGGAAGACCATGTTTCGGTCGTCTTGTTCTCAAACACCCTGAAGTGCGAGAACGTACAAAGAGGGATCGAATATTGCGGGTAAAGTGTACAAACCTCTGCAGAGGGTTAAAACCTAATCGATTAGCCATGTCCCCGGTTACGGACAATTTGAGCATCTGGACTTGGATCTATCTCGGAACCCTCAACACCGGATTGATAACTTAATTGTGGGCAACTTATGATGATTTTGGGCTATGAGACATCGGTTGGCGGAACCATGTCATGATAGAAAACTCCATAGTACAGACTTCATTTATTCCTTTGATGTAGGGAAAATAAATCAGCTTTTACGCAAACAAAACTCAGATACAGAGCCACAAAGCCATATTGCATATAGTATAGTTTTATCATATGTTTTCTCATGTTGTGATATTGCCGGTACATTCAATGTATCGATTTACACGGCTGCAACATATCATGTTGCGTATACTTACTTCCGACGAGTAAGAGTATGGTACAGGTTACGGTCTACACTCAACCTGCCGATGGCGTTGATGGGACTCCATACCCGACTATTTGTTTCATTGTGACTTATGAGGTATATATCAGTTTTATGTTATTTATACATGTGATTGCACTTTGATATATACATTGATGTACTGTGTGTGCCAGCATACTGATCCAGGGATGGCACAGAAACACGGAGGCTTGACCGTCTGAGGTCGGCTCGCTACAGTCATAGTCATACCCAATATAAATTAATAGTAATGCATGCAAATGACAGCGGTGCTCTCCAGCTGGTGCTTTTTAATAAGAGGGTGATGACTCAACATAAAATTAAATAGATAGGCCCTTCGCAGAGGGAAGCATGGATTTGTAGAGGTGCCAGAGCTCAATTTTGAAATAGAGATAAATACTATTTTGAGCGCCATACTTTCATTGTCAACATAGCAACCGAGAGATGGCGATATCGTCCATGTAACACACATTATATGCTGTTCCCAAACAGAATGGTAAAGTTTATACTCCCTGAGGGAGTCCTGGATTAGGGGGTGTCCGGATAGCCGGACTATGACATTCGGCCGAACTCCTGGACTATGAAGATACAAGATTGAAGACTTCGTCTCGTGTCCGGATGGGACTTTCCTTGGCGTGGAAGGCAAGCTTGGCGATACGGATATGTAGATCTCCTCCCATTGTAACCGACTCTGTGTAACCCTAGCCCTCTCCGGTGTCTATATAAACTGGAGGGTTTAGTCCGTAGGACGGACAACAATCATACCATAGGCTAGCTTCCAGGGTTTAGCCTCTCTGATCTCGTGGTAGATCAACTCTTGTACTATCCATATCATCAATATTAATCAAGAAGGAGTAGCGTTTTACCTCCACCGAGAGGGCCCGAACCTGGGTAAAAACATCGTGCCCCTTGTCTCTTGTTACCATCCGCCTAGACGCACAGTTCGGGACCCCCTACCCGAGATCCGCCGGTTTTGACACCGACATTGGTGCTTTCATTGAGAGTTCCTCTGTGTCGTCGCCATCAGGAAGGATGCCTCATCCCGTCTTTAAAGATGGCACTGTTGCTAAAGGAGCTTTGGCTATCGACCAAACTCTCCGGCTAGGCGGTTTTCTTATGACCGCCTGTTCGGCCGCCGCGCCGACAATGACTTCTCGGGTCATCGAAAGCAATCTTCACGTCAACTCGGAACTCGCCGAGAAGTTAGATCCGACGGAGCTCTCTTCCTTAAACGAGCTCCTGGATCGTATCGCCGCCCTGGGAGTCGCTACAGACTACGATCAGATTGGGCCTAAACCCGATCTGAGAGAGATTAACTCTCCCCAGGTCACCCATCACGTTGCTATGGTGGAGGAACAATGCGGCGACCCTTCATCTATCTTAAGGACTAGCTATATCCGGATTCCCGATCCCTCCAAGCCGGATACCCGCGGAGGGGAGGACATCACTCAAGACCTGAACTTAGAGTTAGGCAACAGGCTAGATTCATTGGACAACATCCAGGAGTCCAAGCTTCAGAGTTCGGAAACTCCTTGGCCCTTGAGCCTCAGATTGGGTGAGGTTTTGGATCTAATTCCACCCACCCACCCGAACATAGGCGATCTATCCAAAGTTAGGCAAGAGCCCAAGGAAACAGTACATCATTACTGGGCTAGATTCCTCCTGGTTATGAACAGGATAAAGGACTGCCGCGAGGAAGACGCGGTTTCATTCTTCTGCAATAATTGCATGGACAAGGGAATCCTCAACGCCATAGGTCGCCGTGAAATTACACGCTTTGATGACTTGGCGTCCATAGTACGAAAGTACTGTGCGATGGAAAGCGCTCGAAAACCAAGTAAGATTTTGGGACAATCCGCCCCGAATACAAACCAGTCCGAAATAAAAGGGTGCATTATCGCCAATCACCCGGGTTAAACACCAAAAAACAAAAACCCCCTATGGGGCATGGAACCATACTGGAGGGATGGCTCAACGGACCCTGTAAAATTCATAGTACAGAGGGTGCCACACCAACTCATAGCAGTAGAGCATGTTGGATACTCCGGCAGGTGGCCAAAAGTTGCAAAGAGCTTCTAACCCCAGCATCGACAGAGCACCAGCTCAGGGATACCAGTACGGTATTAACAGTCTTCGAGACTTTCGCATTAAATAATATGCAAAAACGAACACTCCGCAGCCTTGCCGAAGTCTACCAAGTAGCAACAATAAATCCATGGAGTGACACGGCTATTACCTTTAATGCCAGTGATGAACCTAAATTCCGAACAGCCCGAGCACCAAAGACATTGGTCCTCGGTCCAATAGTGGGCGGCTTCGCCTTACCAAGGTACTCATGGACGGTGGCAGCGGATTGAACCTCATTTATGAGGAAACCCTTGAAAAATGGAAATAGACTGGAGCCGCATTGAGCGAAGCAGCACAACCTTTAGAGGAATAATACCCGGTCGGAAGCGTCTTTGACAGAAAAATCACACTTTGGATGTGGTGTTCGGCATGTGGGATAATTACAGGTCCGAGGAGGTCACGTTCCAAGTGGCCCTGCTCAGCAGCGGATACCACGCTCTATTAGGGCGAGAGGCATTCACAATTTTTCAAGCTATACCCCATTACGGGTACATGAAGCTCAAAATGCCGGGCCCAACGGAATCATCACTCTCGCTAGTGACCGGACATAGCACTCGCTACCGAAAATAAGACAACCGCACTATCCCTTGAGGCACTATCCAAGCCCTAGCGGCCGAGGAACTGATTGCCAAGGCCCACAAAGGAATGTGGACGATGTGATACTTGATAAAAGATACAAGTGCACCTCCTTCAAACCATCGGAATAAATAGTCAAATTACAAGTCCACCCAACGGACCCTACAAAAACGTCCTCCATCGGGGCACAATTAAACCCTGATGTAGACTCCGCACTACGAGAATTCCTACACACAAACTGGGACATTTTGCTCGGCACCCTTCGGACATGCCAGAATCCCATGTCGGCTGGCCAAGCACAGCCTAAACATCCTAAAAGGATTCAAGCGATCAAACAGGCTCTTGGCGTTTCTCACGAACCTAAGAGACAAGCCATGGGAGAGGAGCTAGCCAAACTCGGAGGCCGGATTCATCAGAGATATAAAACATCCGGACTGGCTAGCAAACCTGGTGATGGTACCAAAGAAGGACAAATCCTGGCGCCTATGCGTCGATTTCAAGGAACTCAACAATGCTTGCCCAAAGGATCCCTTCCCCCTCCCCCGCATCGATCAAATTATCGACGCTACCGCAGGACACGATTCATTGTGTTTCCTCGACGCATACCGCTACCATCAAATTAAGATGGCAGAGCTCGACTAGCCATAGAACGGCATTTATCACCCCATATGGCCCATTCCGCTTCAACACAATGCCCTTCGGGCTCAAAAACGCCGGCGCAACATATCAGCGCATGATTCAGACATGTCTGGCAAACCAGATCGGCAAAACAGTGGAGGCATACGTAGATGATGTGGTCGTCAAAACCAAGCATGTCGAAACTCTAGAAGACGACTTGAGGCTCACATTCGATAATCTCCGAACATATGATATCAAGCTTAACCCGGAAAAATGCGTTTTCGGCGTACCAGCCGGAAAGCTCTTGGGCTTCATTGTATCCGGTAGAGGAATTGAAGCAAACCCAGCCAAGATCCGAGCTCTGTCACAATTGGATATCCCAAAGGACCTCAAGCAAATACAAAAATTGACTGGATGTGTGGCGGCTCTAAGCCGCTTCATCTCCCGTTTAGGAGAAAAGGCATTACCCCTTTATCGCCTCCTCCGGTGCACCGAACACTTCGAGTGGACGGATGCCGCCACGGCCGGAATCGAAGAAATAAAAGCCATATTGGCAACAAACCCGGTCCTGGCCGCGCCCACCATGGGCGAACCAATGCTATTATACATCGTGGCAACTCATCAAGTTGTAAGCGCGGTGCTCGTTGTCGAACGAGAAACGGATGGACACAAGTTCCCCTTCAAAAACCAGTTTACTACGTGTCCACTGTCCTCACTCCATGCAAGTCATGCTATCCGCATTATCAAAAGATAGCGTACGTGGTGTTCATGGCATCCCGGAAGCTGCGACACTACTTTCAAGAGTGTTCGATAACAGTAGCCTCCGAAGTACCTCTTAACTACATTATAAACAACCGCGACGCGACGGGCCGGATTGCCAAATGGGCCATTGAGCTCCTGCCGTTCGACATAACCTAAGCCACGGCGAGCTATTAAGTCGCAAGTTTTGGCCGACTTCGTCGTCGAATGGACTGAAGCCGAACTCCCTAAAGAGTACGACACATATTCCAACTGGATCATGCACTTCGACGACTCCAAAATGTTGGCTGGTCTGGGGAAGGCGTCGTTTCGACGTCCCCAACAGAGATACTGATTCAATACGTACTCGAGATAATGTATACGGACTCCAACAACGCAGCCGAATACGAGGCCCTTCCACATGGTCCCCGGATGGCAGTATCCATGGGCATTCAACGCCTAGAGGTGCGCGGGGATTTGAACCTCGCGATATCTCAAATAAATGGAGACTTTGATGCCAAGGATCCGAAAATGGCAGCTTGTCGCAACGCCGTCCTAATAATGTCAGCTTGGTTCGAAGGGCTCAATTTCACCTTATAGCTCTGGAAAACAATCAGAGCAGACGTCCTTGGCACCCATTGGCGCAAAGCGCGATGATGTCCCCCCCCCCCCCAATATCTTCTTAGAGAGGCTGTTCAAGTCATCGTAGTATGGGAAGGAGTCCGGAAATAATAGCCGGACCCAACATACCGCCCAACACCAAACATTCTCGACGCAATTGGAGGCTCGCTAACAGTAACATCTTCATTACGTAATAATGGCAGTCATTGCCCCATGGACGGAACCATTCCTAGCCTACCTAACCAGGAAGGAACTTCCCAAGGACCAAAACGAGGCACGCTGCATAGTGCGGTGATCTAAAGCCTATAAATTCCATGAGGGAGAGCTTTATAAGAAAAGCACGACCGAGTCCTTCAAAGGTGTACCTCCGAGAGGAAGGTGGAATCTTCGGCTGAAATTCATGCGGACTCGGCGAGCACCACGCCGCAGCCCGGCCCTTGTAAGCAAGGCCTTCCAGACAGATTTTATTGGCCGACGGCCCGGCAGATGCTCAGGACTTAGTCCAACGATGCGTCGGTTGCCGCCTCTTTGCTAATCAAAGCCACATGCCACCCACCGCCTCCAAACTATACCCATCACCGCCCTTCGCGGTCCGGGGCTTGACATGGTTGGACCCCTTAAAGGAGGAACCCACAAGCAAAAATATCTACTGCTCATGGTGGATAAATTCACCAAATGGATAGAGGCCAAGCACATTAAGACGGCCAAATCCGGACCGGTGATAGACTTCATATCGGGGTCATACACCGTTCTGGCGTCCCCACAGCATCATCGCGATAACGGCACGAACTTCACGACCGACGAGGTCAAACTCGTGCAAAAACATGGGCATCAAGCTCGACTATGCTTGACCAATCACCCTCAAACTAACGGTCAAGTCGAGCGAGCAAATGGTCTAATCATGAGCGGCATCAAACCCAAATTAGTGTGGTCCCTCAAGGAATCTAACACACACTGGGTAGAGGAGCTCGACTCTGTACTCTGGGGGCTGCGGACCCCGCCGAATCGCACCACCAGATTCACACCATTCTTTATGGTATACGGCGCAGAGGCAGTTCTTCCCTGCGACATAATTCATGACTCACCTCGCGTGCGCATGTACGAAGAAAGAGAAGCCGAGCTCGATCGGCAGGACAGTTGGACGCCTTGGAGGAGGAGCGTGACGTGGCAAAAGCCCTTCCGCATTCTATCAACAGCAGGCTCGAAGATATCAAAGCAGAGAAGTACGGGCCAAAACTTACAATGTTGGCGAGTTAGTTCTACGCCTGCCGGACAAGAAAAAGGACAAACTCAAGCACAAATGGGAAGGTCCCCTTATTATCGACCAAGTCCTGACCGATGGAGCGTACTGTCTGCGAGATGCATCGGATAACCGACTCGAGCCGAGCCCATGGAACGCAGCCCGTCTCCGAAGATTCTACGCCTAGCGCCGGATTCTGAGTTCGTCTCCTTCCTCTGTCTATTTTTTACACATTAGCTGTCTTATATTTCTCTCCTTCTCCCTCTTCTTCTCTTACAGCCTTTAAAGGCTCGTTAAGCGCATTGTTCACACACACACTTGACGCGCTATCCGCTCATTATACACAGGGGCTTCTTTAACAGAAGCTTATTTGTACGGGCTTCATGCCTAACACATGTGTCACACTTCCGCATGTACCTTTTATTCACCATTATATGCATCGATATGACTTAAGTTTTGGCCAAGCTGGGTTGCCTAGCTCCCGTGCTTACCCCTACGTTCCCGATTGTTCGGCTAGGTGGTAAAGGGAGCACCTCTGCGATTGTTCTTGCCGGGTCACCGGATGTGTACCTCGGTAGGTGAAGCCAAAAGCTAGAGTTCTTAAGGGAATATTCGGTCGGTGAACTAAAGATGATTTCTCGCTTATTTATTTATATGCCCCAGATGCTTTTACTTTTTTCGCAGTCAGGACATGCACTTTAAGGCATGCCTCCTGTGGAAAGGAACCCCTAACGGAACTATTCTCCATTGAAGATGTTTCTTACTAACCATGTAATATAACATAACTAGTTGGGCACTTGTCTGTTCAAGCACTAATGACCCCTACCCCTGGTCTCCACGCATGCCCCGGTTCTTACATAACGGAGAGGGTATTCGGACACACTGACTATAGGGTCCCGAGGTTGAAGCGAAAAGGTCCGCCATGACAAACGATCTATAATCCGGCTAGAAGGCATTTTTACATGTCATCTTAAATTACATAGTCAATTTGACTGGGTGTATTCCTCCTCAATACCATCTAATAGGCTGTCTAGTTTACAGTCCTGTTGGGAATACTTTGCCAATTCTACTTGGCCGTACACTAAGCTCACAGGATCTCCTTCCCATCGGGCCCCACAGGTCCGACCTCGGCCATGTGGTTTGGGTCGACCTTCGTGTACCGTGTGTCTTCACCATGGCCCAGGCCTCCTGGCGCCTTTGACGGCAGTGATATCTTCCATAATCGGAGCGCCGCGCTCCCTTAAGCCTCTCTGCAAGCTCTCCAAGGCCTTGGGCGGGGAGACAGAGATAGCCACAAGGCCTGGCGACGCCTTTCATCACTGCCGAACTTCGTTAAATGCGGTTGTAAGAGCTTCGGGAAGAAGGTCACCCATAGAACCGGGCATTTCCTCTGCAGGGCGACTGTGAGCATACCTCTGACATAACTCTGTCGATCGACTTCCTCGCCGAACTCTTTTTCAAAGTTCGTTCAAGCACTTACTAAAAATGCCGCGTCGAAGCCGTCGATTCTCCTTCACGGAGTCCGGCCACCGGGCACGAACATCCTTTAGTTCCTCGCCCAGCTGGGTGTTGGCATCTTGGAGATTATTCTTCTCCTGCCTCACCCTCGTAAGCACGCTCTCGCCGGCCTTTAACTGGCGCAAGAGTCGTTGCTTGTCCGGATCTACTCCGGTGCCATCTGCAATGATATTGTCAGATTTATACACACGCCGCACTTCACAACATACTTATCTTTCAAAGCGTATATTACCAGAGGGGGTCTCCTTGGCCTCCCCTGCAGCGGCTAGTGCGACCTCAAGTTGGGCTTTTGCACTCTTCCAGCTCCTCGGACAGTTGGGTATTCTTTTTTGTAAGATCCTGCATAACAAATGATCCTTAAATCAGTTATTCTAACTATTTCAAATCTCGGGGGCTACTGGTATATATAACCATCAAATTTTCTCACCCGTATGTCTTTCACATCTTTGCTCCGTGGCTCTGGCTAGACCATTTTGAGCGGCACGGAGGTGCGATCCCGAATTGAAGGCATCCAATGCCTCTTGGGAGAAACATGCGTCACGAAGAACTGTCCGGCGACGCCTGTGATTCATGGCACTCTCCACCTCGGAATTGGTGGCAGATAGTCTGTCGGCATCCTCTGTCGGAGGAGTGTCCGATGGACGCCTCGTGTTCGCTCCCGCTTCTGGACCTGGCTTTGGAGCCTGGCTGGTCGAGGCTCAATTGGCAACCTCTCCGGATATAGTCCGACGAGCGCTCTTTTTCCTGAAGAGAGCACGAGTGTTAGTATACCTTCCGGGAATAAAACCTGGGAATAAGATGGCACGCCATACCGTTGCGCCGGCGTCTCAATCCGGACCGCACTTCTTTTCAGCCTGCTAGGCCTTGTTGCCCCTTGTTGGCTAGCCACCGCAGGCTCGGCCTTCTGCCTCAAGGGCTCCCCCTGCAAAACACCATTGATATACGGTGATCAAAAATAAGCACGGATGGATCATTTTCAAAGTATTGGGACTTCGATCTCAGTTACCTGTGAGGCTGGAAATATTCAGGGGTTATCGGCCGTAATGGCGACCAAGGCATTGTCGATGCTCAGTTGGTAAAATACCCCATCGATCAGCTCCACGGATATGTCCGGATCCTCTTGGGAGGCTGGATCGAGGGACCGTTCCGGATCCTCGGGTTGTGGAGGAGGGCTGTTTATATCCTTCACGGTCTGGCGCAATTCCTGCGTTGAAATCACAAGATAAGGTACTTAACTATGGTAATATGGAACGGATGGGCAAAAAGAAGTGTTCGCTTACCCAGCTTGGAGGATTGTACATAGAAAATCCGTCCTGTGTATTGACGCGGAGGAACTCCTCCTCTTCTCCCTTGTACAATGCGGACAAGGCCTTCGTCAGAGCAGCAACCGATCCCGGCCCTTTACGGACGTAGCAGGTGCATCATCCTCCCCATTGAAATCCCACATGGGGTGGCCTCTATACTGAAGCGGCTGCACCCCCCACATAATGCATGTGGCCATGACCCCGATCATGGTCAGTCCGGAATTAGCTAACAACCTTATCCGGCTCATCAGGTAAAGGACGTCCATGTCATTTTCCCTCTGAGGGCTCCGTGGACGCCAGCTTAGGCGCTTATTCAAGGGAGCATTATTGAACTCGGGGAGGCCGATCCGACAGGTCCGTAAGGGGACATCTTCTATATAAAATCATTACGATGGCGGTCTTGGACGCCTTCCTTGGGGTTCTGGATAGATATCCGGTCCCGGTGATGCGCCATAGTTCGGCTCCGCCCACTTGATATATCAACCCCTCCTGAGAACGGGGCACAAGGTAGAACAGCTTCTTCCACAGCGCCAAATGAGCCTCGATGCCCAAAAACAGCTCGTAAAGGGCTACGAAGTCTGCAATATGCAAAATGGAGGCAGGCGTAAGGTTGTGCAACTGGAGGCCGTAGAACTCCAGGAGCCCCCCGGAGAAACGGATGAATTGGAAATCCGAGCCCTCTTATCAAATAAGGGACAAGGCATACCCGCTCTCCTTTGGAGGGATTGGGGACGCTCTCACTTTGCTTTCCGCCATTATAGGTGGCGAGTCCGGCTCGAACCGGGACCATGAAGGCTGGGGAAAGAACTCCCTTGGTTTGGGCGTCACTAGCTCATTGGCAGACGGAACATCTCTCCCAATCTCGGTGCCGAGGCTGGGAGGGCGAGAGGAGGAGCTGCGTCGACCGCCATGATGGAATGGATCTCTGCCGGATGCGCTCCGATGAATGCTCATGAAGGGAAGATGGTGTGATTTGGATCTAGATCCTCGTCTCTTTAAAAGGCAGCTCATTTACACAGCTAGGGGGTAAATGTAAAAACACCCTGCTTTTCGCATTAAATGCGACACGCGGAAGATGGCCATTATTGGGCGTGGAAGCCAAGGAGCACAATATTCATTAGAAGCCGGACACTATTCAACAGTTACACGGAGTTTGGAGAAGAACCCGCCTTGCAATGTCGAAGACAATCTGCGTGCCAGACTCATCGTCATTGAAGCCCGGTTCGGGGGCTACTGAGGGAGTCCTGGATTAGGGGGTGTCCGGATAGCCGGACTATGACCTTCGGCCGGACTCCTGGACTATGAAGATACAAGATTGAAGACTTCGTCCCGTGTACGGATGGGACTTTCCTTGGGGTGGAAGGCAAGTTTGGTGATACGGATATGTAGATCTCCTCCCATTGTAATCGACTCTGTGTAACCCTAGCCCTCTCCGGTGTCTATATAAACTGGAGGGTTTAGTCCGTAGGACGGACAACAATCATACCATAGGCTAGCTTCTAGGGTTTAGCCTCTCTGATCTCGTGGTAGATCTACTCTTGTACTACCCATATCATCAATATTAATCAAGCAGGAGTAGGGTTTTACCTCCATCGAGAGGGCCCGAACTTGGGTAAAAACATCGTGCCCCTTGTCTCATGTTACCATCCGCCTAGACGCATAGTTCGGGACCCCCTACCCGAGATCCGCCGGTTTTGACACCGACACTCCCCCTCCACCAACAAGCATCAATCCATGGCTTGCTCGAAACGACGAGTGCCTCCAACTAACAACAGTTCAGGGGGAGTTTTGTTTGCAATTATTTTGATTTGATTTGCATAAAGCATGGGACTGGGCATCCCGGTGACCAGCCATTTTCTCTTGAGTGAGGAGCGGAGTCCACTGCTCTTGAGAATAACCCGCCTAACATGGAAGATACTGACAGCCCTAGTTGATACAAGAGCTATTCGAGCATACAAAATAGAATTTCATTTGAAGGTTTAGAGTTTGGCACATACAAATTTACTTGGAACGGCAGGTAAATACCGCATATATAGGAAGGTATGGTGGACTCATATGGCATAACTTTGGGGTTTAAGGAATTGGATGCACAAGTAGTATTCTCGCTTAGTACAAGTGAAGGCTAGCAAAAGACTGGGAACCGACCAACTAGAGAGCGACAACAGTCATGAACATGCATTAAAATTAATGGACATTGAGTGCAAGCATGAGTAGGATATAATCCACCATGAACATAAATATCATGAAGGCTATGTTGATTTGTTTCAACTACATGTGTGAACATGTGCCAAGTCATGTCACTTGAATCATTCAAAGGAGGATACCACCCCATCATACCACATCACAACCATTTTAATAGTATGTTGGCATGCAAGGTAAACCATTATAAACTCCTAGCTAATTAAGCATGGCATAAGTAACTATAATCTCTAATTGTCATTGCAAACATGTTTATTCATAATAGGCTGAATCGGGAACGATGAACTAATCATATTTACAAAAACAAGAGAGGTCGAGTTCATACCAGCTTCTCTCATCTCAATCAGTCCATCATATATCATCATAATTGCCTTTCACTTGCACGACCGAACGATGTGAATAATAACAATAGTGCACGTGCATTGGACTAAGCTGGAATCTGCGAGCATTCAATAAACAGGAGAATAAAAGGCAATATGGGCTCTTGGTTAAATCAACAATAATGCATAATAGAGCCACTTCAACATTTTCATTATGGTCTTCTCCTATCAACCCCCAAAGAAAAGAAAAGAAATAAAACTATTTACACGGGAAAGCTCCCAACAAGCAAAAGAAGAATAGGAAATATTTTTGGGTTTTCTTTTGATTATTACTACAAGCAAGAAAGTAAACTAGCTAAAAGCTACTACTAAATTTTTTTGTTTTGCTTAAGGTTTATCAAACACACAAGAAGAAAGCAAGAAAAACAAAATAAACTAGCATGGATATTACCAGTGAAAAAGTATGAGCACCGACAACTAGCATGAGTGTGTGAACATGAATGTAATGTCGGTGAGAAATACGTACTCCCCCAAGCTTAGTCTTTTGGCCTAAGTTGGTCTATGGCCATGGCTAGCCTGGCGGATATCGAAAGTTATAGTTGGGGTCATACTGTGAAGAAGCCTCTGATTGCCACTGGTTGGTAATCACCTCCGGATCCCACTGTTAATCAGACTGTCGTGGAGGATCAAATTGTGGTTCCGGCTCTGGTTCTGTAGCTGATGTAGGGTTCCGGTAGGCATGGATGGCCGCCAGCGGAACGAGATACTTGCTGTTCGCGTTGGTCGCGAAGGAAGTCGGTGAGGCCTGCATTCTCAGCCAACTCATAAAAATCATCATAAATCCCGGCTGCTCTCAAGAAATCATCACAAGGCCATTCACACGGCCGAACCTCCGCGGTGCGAGGCAGATTATATTTGGGCCTCTCTTCTTCTTCACTTTGCTTATCCTTCGAGCTTCGGCTCGAAGAGCCCCTCAAAAATCTCTTCATCATTTTCTGAAAATTTCTGAAATTTTTAGTAACTTCAAATATAAGTGAACCAAACTCAACAAAATTGATAGCAACTACTCCTACAAGTGCCTAGAGACTATATCATGCATTAGAACTACTTGAGACCAAACAAATTTGACATGCAAGCTCAAGAACATGGTCACCTAGGCATCACAAATTTGCAATGAATAAAGCACTAGAACAAAAACTAATTGGACCATTGGAGGAGTCACATACCAAGGAACAATCCCCCAAAGCAGTTTTGTGAGAGGTGCTTTGAGCAAGGAGATCGAAAATTGCAGCAAAATGAGCTAGAACTCGTGCTTGAGATGGTTGGTGATTTTTTGGGAGGAAGAAGGAGTGTGTGGTGGCTGGAATAAGTGGAGGGGAGCCACCATGGGCCCACGAGGCAGGCGCACCAGGGGTGGGCGCGCCTGACCCTCGTGGCCAGGTGCTTGCTCCCCCTGTTGTGTTCTCAGTGCCAGATATTCTCAAATATTCCAGAAAAAATCATATTTCAATTTCGCGGCAGTTGGAGAACTTTTATTTTTGGGGTATCTTTTTATTGCACAGATAATTCAGAAAACAGACAGAAAATACTATTTTTGCTTTATTTATTCTAAATAACAGAAAGTAAAAGGATGGTACAGAGAGCTGTGCTTTCTAACTTCATCCATCTCATGTTCATCAAAAGGAATCCACTAACAAGGTTGATCAGGTCTTGTTAACAAACTCATTCTGAATCGCATGAAACCGGAGAAATTTCGAATAACACTATGTTACCTCAACGGGATATGCACATCCCCAATAATAAGAATATCATATTTCTTCTTGACAAGAGGGAAGAGGAAATTCAAAACCTCCAAAAATAATCGATGGAATTTTTCCAATAGAGTTTATACTATGGACTTGAGGTTGTTTCCTCGGAAAGAGTACCGTATGCTCATTACCATAAACATGAAAAGTGACATTGCCTTTGTTGCAATCAATAAAAGCCCCTTCAGTATTCGAAAAGGGTCTTCCAAGAATAATAGACATACTACCATCCTCGAGAATATCAAGAATAACAAAGTCCGTTAAAATAGTAATGTTTGCAACCACAACAGGCACATCCTCACAAATACCGACAGGTATAGCAGTTGATTTATCGGCCATTTGCAAAGATTTTTCAGTAGGTGTCAACTTATTCAAATCAAGTCTATGATATAAAGAGAGACGCATAACACTAACATCGGCTCCAAGATCACATAAAGCAGTTTTAACATAGTTTCTTTTAATGGAGCATGGTATAGTTCGTACTCCTGGATCTCCTAGTTTCTTAGGTATTCCACCCTTAAAAGTATAATTAGCAAGCATGGTGGAGATTTCAGCTTCCGGTATCTTTCTTTTATTAGTAACAATTTCTTTCATGCACTTAGCATAAGGATTCATTTTGAGCATATCAGTCAAACGCATACGCAAGAAGATAGGTATAATCATTTCAGCAAAGCGCTCAAAATCCTCATCATCCTTTTTCTTGGATGGTTTGGGAGGAAAAGGCATGGGTTTCTGAACCCATGGCTCTCTTTCCTTACCGTGTTTCCTAGCAACAAAGTCTCTCTTATCATAACATTGATTCTTTGATTGTGGGTTATCAAGATCAACAGCAGGTTCAGCTTCTACATCATTATCATTGCTAGGTTGAGCATCAACATGAAAATTATCATTAACATTATCACTAGGTTCATGTTCATTACCAGATTGTGTTTTAGCATCAGAAATAGAAATATCATTGGGATTCTCAGGTGTGTCTACAACAGGTTCACTAGAATGCAAAGTCCTATCAGTTTTCTTTTTCTTCCTCTTAGAAAGACTAGGTGTATCTAAATTATTTCTCTGAGAATCCTTCTCAATTCTCTTAGGGTGGCCTTCAGGATACAAAGGTTCCTGGGTCATTTTACCCCTTCTAGTCACAACTCTAACATCATTATCATTTTTCTTACTATTCAATTCATTGAGCAAATCATTTTGAGCTTTAAGTACTTGTTCTACTTGAGTGGTAACCATAGAAGCATGTTTACTAATGAGTTTAAGTTCACCTTTAACTCTAGACATATAATCACTCAAGTGTTTGATCATATAAGCATTTTGTTTCAGTTGTATACCAAAATAAGCATTGAAATCTTCTTGTTTAACCATAAAGTTGTCAACATCCAAAAATTGGCTAACAAACTTAGGAGGGATTTCAGCTTTATCATATCTATAGAGAGAATTTACCTTCACTACCTGTGTCGGGTTATCAAGACCATGTGTTTCTTCAATAGGTGATGAATTAAGACCATATATTTCTTCAACAGGCGGTAATTCTTAACATCTTCAGCTTTAATACCCTTTTCTTTCATAGATTTCTTTACCTCTTGCATATCTTCAGGACTAAGAAATAGCACACCCCTTTTCTTCAGAGTTGGCTTAGGAGTTGGTTCAGGAAGTGTCCAATTATTTTCATTGGTCAACATATTATTCAATAGAATTTCAGCTTGATCAACAGTTCTTTCCCTGAAAAACACAACCCGGCACAACTATCTAGGTGGTCTCTGGAAGCATCAGTTAGTCCGTTATAAAAGATATCAAGTATTTCATTTTTCTTGAGAGGATGATCAGCAAAGCATTAAGTAATTGGAGAAGCCTCCCCCAAGCTTGTGGGAGACTCTCTTCTTTAATTTGCACAAAATTATATATTTCCCTCAAAGCAGCTTGTTTCTTATGAGCAGGGAAATATTTAGCAGAGAAGTAATAAATCATATCCTGGGGACTACGCACACAACTAGGATCAAGAGAATTAAACCATGTTTTAGCATCACCCTTTAATGAGAACATAAATATTTTAAGGATATAATAGTAGCGAGTTTCTCATCATTAGTGAATAGGGCGGCTATATAATTTAATTTAGTAAGATGTGCCACAACAGTTTCAGATTCATAGCCATAGAAAGGATCAGACTCAACCAAAGTAATTATATCAGGATCAATAGAGAATTCATAATCCTTATCAAAGAACAAAGATAGGTGAAGTAGCATAAGCAGGATCATATTTCATTCTAGCATTGAGTTTTTTGTTTCAGCAACTAATAATTTCTTAAGATCACTTCTATCATTGGAAGCAAGAAAGTCTCTAGGAGTTTCTTCATCCATAACATAGCCCTCGAGCACAACAGTAATTCATATCTAGGGGAGAATCTTCATCATCACTTTCATCAATATTATCAGTTTCAATAATTTCATTCTCTCTAGCCCTAGCAAGTTGTTCATCAAGAAATTCACCAAGTGGCACAGTAGTATCAAGCATAGAAGTAGTTTCATAATAAGTATCATGCATAGTAGAAGTGGCATCATCAATAACATGCGGCATATCAGAATTAATAGCAGAAGCGGGTTTAGGTGTCGCAAGCTGTCGGTGTCAAAACCGGCGGATCTCGGGTAGGGGGTCCCGAACTGTGCGTCTAAGGCAGATGGTAACAGGAGGCGGGGGACACAATGTTTACCCAGGTTCGGGCCCTCTCGATGGAGGTAATACCCTACTTCCTGCTTGATTGATCTTGATGATATGAGTATTACAAGAGTTGATCTACCACGGGATCGTAGAGGCTAAACCCTATAAGCTAGCCTATGGTATGATTGTTGTTGTCCTACGGACCTAACCCTCCGGTTTATATAGACACCGGAGGGGGCTAGGGTTACACAGAGTCGGTTACAAGGGAGGAGATCTACATATTCGTATCGCCAAACTTGCCTTCCATGCCAAGGAGAGTCCCATCCGGACACGGGACGAAGTCTTCAATCTTGTATCTTCATAGTCCAACAGTCCAGCCAAAGGATATAGTCCGGCTGTCCGGAGACCCTCTAATCCAGGACTCCCTCAGTAGCCCCTGAACCAGGCTACAATGACGATGAGTCCTGCGCGCAGATTGTCTTCGACATTGCAAGGCGGGTTCCTCCTCCGAATACTCCATAGAAGATTTTGAACACAAGGATAGTGTCCGGCTCTGCAAAACAAATTCCACGTACCACCGTAGAGAGAATAATATTTCCACAAATCTAATCTGCTGACACACTAGGTAGCATGACATCACACCACGGCCCGGTCATTATTTGAACTGTTTTTCTCAACCAGCCTCGGTGCATATTGCGAGGCGGTTTCCTTGGCACGTCTTGTCGAAGCAGAGATCGTGTCCCCTTATCACGGGATTCTCATCAATACAGACGTGGGTAACCCAACTGCGCCATCAATTACGGCGCTTGGGGAATAAGCGAGATTACTAGGCAGGTTGGGGCGTACAGTTTCGTCCGCCCTTATAAAGGGATAAGGGTTCACCTTTTTCACCCACGCCTTCTTCCTCCTTGCTCATCCATTCTTGCGCACTCGAGCTCCAACACCCAAGTTTGCGTCTTTCTCCTCAAACCGCTCCAAGCATGTCCGGAGCGGGAGGCAAGTGGATGAAATCCTCCATCACGGAGGAGGACATCAAAAAGCTGCGGGGAGCCGGATACTTGGCCGCGGATATCGCGCATCGGCTGCCCAACGCGGGGCAGATTGTCCCTACCCAGGAATCTCATGAGTGGGTAGTTTTCCTCACCCACTTCGTACGTGGACTGGGATTTCCACTCCACCTGTTCGTCCGCGGCCTCATGTTCTACTACGGGCTGGACTTCCATGATCTGGCCCCAAACTTTATCCTCAACATCTCGGCGTTTATCGTCGTGTGCGAGGCCTTCCTCCGCATCCGGCCCCACTTCGGCCTGTGGCTGAAGACCTTCAATGTTAAACCGAAGGTAGTGGGCGGCCAGCAAGCGAGAATCTTGGGCGCCATGGTGGGCAAAATGCCCAATGTCACATGGCTCGAGGGCTCCTATGTGGAGACCATAAAAGGGTGGCAATCGGGGTGGTTCTACATCACCGAGCCGCGCGACACCAACTGGGTGGTGGCCCCCGAGTTCCGATCCGGAATCCCCACGCGGCTCACCTCCTGGAAAGAGAAGGGCCTGTCCTAGGGTTCCCCGGTAGAGCTGACCGGACTCCAGACCATGAACAAGAAAATCAAGCTCGTCAACATGATGAACAAGAAAATCAAGCTCGTCAACATGGTCCAGGTCATGCTCTTCCGCCGGATCCTCCCGTGTCAACAACAGGCATTCAATTTGTGGGAGTTCGACCCGGCCAAGCACCAGACTCTGCGCGAGATCTTCGACACGATGCACAAGGACGTCTGGAGGGTGGTGTTCAAGGGCGCCGAGGTCCCTCCTTTCCTTACCGAGGACCGTGGACTCAGCGCACAGCGCCATGCCAGTTCGGTAAGTTCTTTATACCTCATAGGGTGTTTATTTTCCCCAGTTTAATCATGTGCGGGATCTAAGCTTCCATGCCTTTACCTGGACTGGGTGGAGAAAGCGGAGCAGATTGACTGTCCAGCCCCCCTGCCCGAAGATCCATCAGATGCTCTCCTCGCGGATATGCTGGCTCCGGCACCTTATGAGGTGCCGGAGAAGAAGGCCAAGAAGAAGACCACGGGGACCCGAAAAGGTCTCCGGCGTCAGGTGATATCGGACTCATCGTCCGATAACTCTGAGGCGCACTTCTCTCATGAAAACGAGGAGGAGGAAGAGGAAAGTTCTCCCCCCCCCTAGCTGGGGGAGACAAGAAAAGGAAGGCCGCCCCAACCGGGGAGGCTGAATGGTCCAAGAAGGGAAGGACCCTCCTTTCGGACTGTTCCACGACCGCCGCCTATAGTGACGACGAGTGGTTGCCTAGGGACAAGCCCCTGGCGAAGTCGTAAGTATCCGGATACCATAGTAATTCATGGTATGCTTCTATTGCACTGCTTCTCCTTACTCCGAATATGATTATGCAGTCCGTCCCGAGCCCGCATCGACGTATCTTCGTCGGACGGTTCTTTGGACCCGTCGGATATGAATAGCGATTCACTTCCGACCGCCTCCACCCCTTGCCCTTCGTTCAATGCCGAGGTGTTGTCTCAGAAGGCACCAAGCTGAGGGGAGGTAGTCTTGGAGGCGCCTCAAGGCGACCTTCCGGACCCTGGGCGCAAAGGGAGCAAGACTCCCATGGGCTCCAAGTTCGGCCCTCAGCCAAACACTGCGCCGGAACCTCCTGTGGTTCTGGACTCCGGCAGGCGACCCCCTATTAAGAGGGGCAAGCCGCCCATGCCGGTGACCTCTGTCCATCCAGAGGCACCGAACAACTTGCTGGAAGCGCTTCGCAACGCTTCCATCGACGAAGAGTGCCGCACTATCATGAGTGTGGTGATCGAGAAGATTCTGTCTGTCAAAAACGGACTGAATGAAGCTTGTGCTAGCCTCCTAACAGGCTTTCAGGTAAGTAGTCAAAATATAGGGAAATATTACCGTATAGACAGTAGCCCCTGATGCTCTGTTTGGCTTTCACGAAGAAAAGCCGAATAGAGGATCAAATAATAATCATAGGAGTCTAATCAGAATATGTCTATGCAGGCTTCACTGCTGGCCGCTGCCGCACTACTGGGAGGTCGTTGCACTGAAGCAGGACCTTGAGCGGTCCGAGGAAGAGCTCGGCCTTGCCAAGAGGCAGCTCGAGGAGAGCAAAGGTAAGCAATACCTTGTCTATATATAAAAAGAGATTTGGTTGCAAAATAATAGGATCGTCATGAATTTTCCAGGGGCCACTACCGAAGTGGCGACCTTGAAGAAGGCGTTGTCCGAGGCCGAGGACAAAGTGGCCAAGTAGCGCATCGAGCGCGAAAAACAAGAGGCCCGAGTAGGCGAGGTGCAGCAAGAGCTTCAGGCTCTCGTCAAGAAGCACGAGTCCCTGGAGCTTGACTCTAAGACGCGAGAGTCCGAGCTTGCGAAGGCCCTCGAAGGCGCAAAACATGCCAAGGCCGAAGCCCAAAAGGCCCTCTAGGAAATTGAGGCGGTTAAGAAGATAGCGGCGGGTAAGGCATTCATTATGCAAAGCAAGCATGTGAAAGACAATTTCTTTTTACTTACCCGAGTTCGGAGCTCTCCAGGAGCGTTTGCAGATCTGCCCAGGTGTGTCGATGCCGTGGAGTTCTACCGGCCGAGGAGGGAGCTCGACGGAGAAGTTGTTACGGTCTCAGATATCTTGGGACCGAACACTGATGCCCTTGAGCGACCAGCTGAAGCAACCGGGTGGAGCTCCACAAGGCGGTGAACAGGCCATGAAGGATCTCATAGTCCGGATGTGGCTGGCGAGCCCTGCTCGGGCAGCTACTTTGGCCTGGTGAGGCGGCTTGTGAATGCCTGCCCCCGGTTTGAAGTCATCAAGCGGTCTGTCTGCATTGAAGGTGCATGCACGGCTTTTGCCCGTGCGAAAGTGCACTGGGCGAAGATGGACGCCGAGAAGCTGGTGAAGGAGGGGCCACCGCAGGGCAAGGAGCATCGCCACCCCGAAATGTATTATGACAGCGTCCTGAAGGGTGCCCGCCTTGTGGCGGACGAGTGTGCCAAAGATGTAATTTTTGATGAACATGCTCATGTGATCCTGTAATGTGAAACTAGTTCATTTGTGCTATGCAATGCTTTTTGAATTTAAAATATTACCTTCTGTGCGGTCATTTTATCAAATCTGGGAGTTGGCCAGTCGTCGGCTTCTGCCCCCATGCAACTAGTACTGGGGTGTTCGGGATAAATCTGAGCACTCTTTTTCCCATTTTTGGGTCCTCCGAGGGAGGTGCTCAGCGCAACGAACCAGGCAATCGGACTATAATGCTTTATCACTCTCACTTAGACATAGAAGTCTACAATTTTAAATTTTGGCGAAGCCCCTAGTATTCGGAGGGCCGAAGTTGGGGCGCTATATACGCCTAAGTCGGACAAGGCCGACTCCTCGCCCGAAGCGGAAAAAGTCTTTAAGGACTTGAGACCTCTCGAACAGCAACCAGCTATCACCTTATCATGACATTCAGTTTTGGCTTTCTCTACTGAGGTGCTCGTCCGGAAGAACCGGAACACAATCGCAGTAGTTCTCCCAGTGCTACCTTAGTCGATATTGCGGAACATAAGGTACCAAAACATGGGAGCCGGGAAAACCCAACTATTGACCCAAGACATGATTCGGAGCTCATGCATATAATGCTATAAGTTCGGGGTGCCGCACTGTCGAAAGTGTTTGGACTTCTCACACTGTATTATGGGGTATACGAAAGCCCCTGGCGTACTGGCCGTACCAGAATGTACGGGTGTTGATTATCGTAAATAAACATATAAGAAAAAGAATAGATAATGCAATAATAGGCTAATGCTATCCATTGTTATTTAAAGAATACGTCAAAGTGTACTGATACAAGTAGTGCAATAAGCAAAAAATAGGACTATTTGACATTTCCTATCCAAGGGCAAGATGCAGACTGGTATTTAAAGCAGGTATTTCGCTCATATCGAGACCACCTGGGGATTCCATTGTACGACGTAGCTTCCTGCCTCCTTGGTTGTTGTATTATGTGTCCGGCAATCGTACTGCCGGATAGGGCTTCCAGAGAGTAAGGTCCTGAAAGAGGAAAAAGATGAAGGTGGGCAGCCGCTAGGGCGGTTGAGCCGCATTGCAGGGCGTGTCCTGATCGTGCCCCGGCCTATGACCATGGTATTTTTAGTGCATAATTATGTACACGCGGCACGGATTTTGTCGCTTGACTGGGACTAGGACGGGGGCCGAATTGCTAGGCGAAGCTACGAGCGTTCGAGCGATCCTCGCTCTGAGTTACTCGGACTCACTTGACGGTGTCCGGGGTTGTATCACCGAATTGGCGGTTTGCCTTAAAAGGCTGTTTTGTGCTTACCTGCGAGGGCGATGTGCTCCTCCGTGCGGAGAGAGCGCTCTGTGTTGCCATTGACTGTTATGACCCCCCTAGGTCCTGGCATCTTGAGCTTAAGGTATGTGTAATCGATACCTCATTGAATTTTGCAAATGCGGTTCGCCCGAGCAGTGCATGATAGCCACTACGGAACGGGACGATATCGAAGATTAACTCCTTGCTTCGGAAGTTGTCCGGAGATCCGAAGACCACTTCCAGTGTAATTGAGCCCGTGCAATGGGCCTCTACACCTGGGATGACACCCTTAAAGGTGGTTTTGGTGGGTTTGATCCTCGAGGGATCTATACCCATTTCGCGCACTGTATCCTGATAGAGCAGGTTCAGGCTGCTGCCGCCGTCCATTAGGACTCGAGTGAGGTGAAACCCATCAATGATGGGGTCTAGGACCAATGCGACAGATCTGCCATGACGAATACTAGTGGGGTGGTCCCTGCGATCGAAGGTGATCGGGCAAGAGGACCGCAGGTTGAACTTTGGGGCAACAGGCTCCATCGCATAGACGTCCCTTAGTGCACGCTTCCGTTCCCTATTGGGAATGTGGGTTGCGTATATCATATTCACCGTCTTCACTTGGGGGAATCTCTTCTGTCCTCCCGTGTTCGGCGGTCGGGCTCCTCCTCGTCATCACTATGCAGCCCCTTGTCCTTGTTTTCGGCATTCAACTTGCCGGCCTACTTGAACACCCAACATTCTCTGTTGGTGTGATTGGCTGGGTTATCGGGGGTGCCATGAATTTGACACGAGTGATCGAGTATGCGGTCCAAACTGGACGGGCTCGGAGTACTTCTTTTGAATGGATTTTTCCGCTGACCGGATCTAGGGCCTCTGAATCCGGCATTTACTGCCGTATCTTCAGCGTTATCGCCGTTGTTGCGGCGCTTGTGTCTGTTACGATGTGGTCTGCCGTTAGCATCTTTAGTATCTGAAGTTCCCGGATTCCTTGATGTGCTGTTGCTGCGAGCCAGCCAGCTATCCTCGCCCGCGCAAAAGCGGGTCATGAGTGTCGTGAGGGCTGCCATAGATTTCGGCTTCTCCTGGCCGAGGTGCCGGGCAAGCCACTCGTCACGGATGTTATGCTTAAATGCCGCTAAGGCCTCAGCATTCGGGCAGTCGACAATTTGGTTTTTCTTAGTTAGGAACCGCGTCCAGAATTGCCTGGCTGATTCCCCTGGCTGCTGAGTTATATGGCTCAAGTCGTCAGCATCCAGTGGTCGCACATAAGTGCCCTAGAAGTTGTCAAGGAATGCATCTTCCAAATCTTCCCAACTGCCGACGGAGTTTGCTGGCAAGCTATTTGGCCAATGCCGAGCTGGTCCTTTGAGTTTTAGTGGGAGGTACTTGATGGCATGTAGATCATCACCGCGAGCCATGTGGATATGGAGGAGGAAATCCTCAATCCATACTGCGGGATCTGTTGTACCATCGTACGATTCGATATTTACGGGTTTAAACCCCTCCGGGAATTCGTGATCCATAACTTCAACAGTTAAGCATAGGGGGTGTGCGGCGCCTCCGTGCCGGGCTATATCACGACGCAGTTCGTATGAATTTTGTCTGCTGTATTCGGCCCCACCGGATTTATCTTTAGTGTATCCAGCATGACGGTCCTCGTCCCGCGTTGGTGCACGCCCCCGTGACCCGTATATCGATCTTGCGTGTTTTGCCCTGCTTTCCAATTCATATCGCAGGTCCCGCGTGTTTCCTCGGGCCTTGGTATTTTTGTTTGAGTGGCGGCGCGGTGCAGGATGAACTTCAGGCTGAAATGCCTCTCTATCTCGGCCACACGGTGGCCGGTCAGCCGCATCGTACGCTGGTGAAGTAGGGTTCACTGCTTCCTCCTCGAGTAGCGACCTGCGTTTTGGGTAACTCTTGGAGGGGCGTCCGAGTTCGTATTCCTCATCCGCAAGGACGTCTGTCCATCTGTCTGCTAGCAAATCTTGATCAACTCGAAGTTGTTGTTGCTTTTTCTTCAGGCTATTTGCCGTGGCTATAAGCCGGTGCTTGAAGCGCTCCTGCTCGATGGGATCCTCGGGCAAGATAAATTCTTCGTCGCCGAGGCTCACCTCGTCTTCGGAGAGAGGCATGTAATTGTCATCCCCCGTTTCTCCATCCGCTGCCTGTTCTGGAGGGCTAGCTTGTTCCTCCTCCTGCTCTAAATCTGGCTGGAGGGGATTGTCATCGTCTTCGGCACTATCCGGAGTGTTGTTATCCCTTGTGCCGGTATCATTACTTTTGCTATGGCGGGACTTAGAGCGGCGCCGCTGATGTTGGTGCTTGGGCAGGGAATTTCTTCGTCGTCCGCATCCCATTCTAGCTGGACATAGTTCGGCCAAGGTTCTCCTAACAAGGAGAGAGACCTTAACGAATTTAGGACGTCGCCGAAGGGCGAGTGCTGAAAGATATCCGCAGAGGTAAACTCCATGATCGGCGCCCAATCGGATTTGATAGGAAAGGGCGCAGGCGGCTCGGAGTCCGTGGCCGGAGACGAATCCAGTGGTTCGGCATCACGGCTCTCATGAGGGGTGAAGTCAGTATCCGGCTCCATCGCCGCTGAGAGTGCGGCCTCCATGGCGGGGTCTATCCACCCGTCCTTGGATGGCACAGTTTGCTCCTGATTGAAGGCCGGAGTAGTCGCCGGTGTGATCTCCCCAACATTGTCTGACAGTAGAGCTACATCGTGCTCGTCGTGATCGTGTGGCACACCTGGCATGGGCTCGAAACCGTCGAAGATCAAGTCTCCGCGGATATCGGCAGTGTAATTCAAGTTCCCAAACCTGACCTAGTGGCCAGGGGTGTAGCTCTTGATCTGCTCCTGATGGCCAAGCGAGTTAGCCCGCAGAGCGAAGCCGCCGAATACGAAGATCTGTTCAGGGAGGAAAACCTCACCCTGGACCGCATCATTGTCGATGATCGAAGGAGCCATAAAGCCATCCCGAAATGTGCGTCTAAGGTGGATGGTAACAGGAGGCGGGGGACACAATGTTTACCCAGGTTCGGGCCCTCTCGATGGAGGTAATACCCTACTTTCTTCTTGATTGATCTTGATGATATGAGTATTGCAAGAGTTGATCTACCACGAGATCGTAGAGGCTAAACCCTAGAAGCTAGCCTATGGTATGATTTTTGTTGTCCTACGGACCTAACCCTCCGGTTTATATAGACACCGGAGGGGGCTAGGGTTACACAGAGTCGGTTACAAGGGAGGAGATCTACATATCCGTATCGCCAAACTTGCCTTCCACGCCACGGAGAGTCCCATCCGGACACAGGACGAAGTCTTCAATCTTGTATCTTCATAGTCCAACAGTCCGGCCAAAGGATATAGTCCGGCTGTCCGGAGACCCCCTAATCCAGGACTCCCTCACAAGCTTACTCAATACAGAAGGTGAATCAAGTGCAGAGCTAGATGACAGTTCCTTACCTCCCCTCGTAGTTGAGGGATAAATTTTTGTTTTCGCGTCTTTCAAGTTCTTCATAGTGACCAGCAGATATAAATCCCAAGTGACTCAAAGAATAGAGCTATGCTCCCCGACAACGACGCCAGAAAATAGTCTTGATAACCCACAAGTATAGGGGATCGCAATAGTTTTCGAGGGTAGAGTATTCAACCCAAATTTATTGATTCGACACAAGGGGAGCCAAAGAATATTCTCAAGTATTAGCAGTTGAGTTGTCAATTCAACCACACCGGATAACTTAGTATCTCGCAGCAAAGTCTTTAGTAGAAAAGTAATATGATAGTAACGCAAGCGATAGCAAAAGTAATATTTTTGGGTTTTGTAGTGATTGTATAAGATGTAACGGAAAAGTAAATAAGCGAAGAACAATATGTGAAAAGCGCGTAGGCATTGGATTGGTGATGGAGAATTATGCCGGATGCGGTTCATCATGTAACAATCATAACATAGGGTGACACAGAACTAGCTCCAATTCATCAATGTAATGTAGGCATGTATTCTGAATATAGTCATACATACTTATGGAAAAGAACTTGCATGACATCTTTTGTCCTACCCTCCCATGGCAGCGGGGTCCTAGCGGAAACTAAGGGATATTAAGGCCTCCTTTTAATAGAATATCAGACCAAAGCATTAACACATAGTGAATACATGAACTCCTCAAACTACGGTCATCACCGGGAGTGGTCCCGATTATTGTCACTTCGGGGTTGTCGGATCATAACACATAGTAGGTGACTACAGACTTGCAAGATAGGATCAAGAACTCACATATATTCATGAAAACATAATAGGTTCAGATCTGAAATCATGGCACTCGGGCCCTAGTGACAAGCATTAAGCCTAGCAAAGTCATAGCAACACCAATCTCAGAACATAGTGGATATTAGGGATCAAACCCTAACAAAACTAACTCGATTACATGATAAATCTCATCCAACCCATCACCGTCCAGCAAGCTATGATGGAATTACTCACGCACGGCGGTGAGCATCATGAAATTGGTGATGGAGGATGGTTGATGATGACGATGGCAACGGATTCCCCTCTCCGGAGCCCCGAACGGACTCCAGATCAGCCCTCCCGAGAGAGTTTAGGGCTTGGCGGTGCCTCCGTATCGTAAAATGCGATGAATCTTTCTCTCTGATTTTTCTCCCCGAACACGAATATATGGAGTTGGAGTTGAGGTTGGTGGAGCTCCACGAGGCCCACGAGGCAGGAGGGCGCGCCCAGGGGGGCAGGCGCGCCCCTCACCCTCGTGGAAAGGGTGTGGGCCCCCTGGCCTTGATTCTTTTGCCAGTATTTTTTATTATTTCCAAAAATAATCTCCGTGAAGTTTCAGGTCATTCCGAGAACTTTTGTTTCTGCACATAAATAACACCATGGCAATTCTACTGAAAACAGCGTCAGTCTTGGTTAGTTCCATTCAAATCATGCAAGTTAGAGTCCAAAACAAGGGCAAAAGTGTTTGGAAAAGAAGATACGACGGAGACGTATCAAATACATGAACTCCTCAAACAACGGTCATCACCGAGAGTGGTCCCGATTATTGTCCCTTCGGGGTTGCCGGATCATAACACATAGTAGGTGACTATTGACTTGCACGATAGGATCAAGAACTCACATATATTCATGAAAACATAATAGGTTCAGATCTGAAATCATGGCACTCGGGCCCTAGTGACAAGCATTAAGCATAGCAAAGTCATAGAAACATCAATCTTAGAACATAATGGATAGTAGGGATCAAACCCTAACAAAACTAACTCGATTACATGGTAAATCTCATCCAACCCATCACCGTCCAGCAAGCCTACGATGTGATTACTCACGCACGGCGGTGAGCATCATGAAATTGGTGATGGAGGATGGTTGACGATGACGATGGCGACGGATTCCCATCTCTGGAGCCCCGAACGGACTCCAGATCAGCCCTCCCAAGGAAGATTAGGGCTTGGCGGCGGCTCCGTATCGTAAAACGTGATGAATCCTTCTGTCTGATTTTTCCTCCCCAAAAGTGAATATATGGAGTTGGGGTTGAGGTCGGTGGAGTCCCAGGGGGCCCACGAGGCAGGGGGCGCCCTGCACCCTCGTGGACAGGGTGTGGGCCCCCTGATGCTGATTCTTTCGCCAATATTTTTCATTAATTCCAAAATGTGTCTCTATGGATTTTCAGGTCATTCCGAGAACTTTTATTTCTGCACAAAATGACACCATGGCAGTTCTGCTGAAAACAACGTCAGTCCGGGTTAGTTCCATTCAAATCATGCAAGTTAGAGTCCAAAACAAGGGCAAACGTGTTTGGAAAAGTAGATACATTGGAGACGTATCAACTCCCCCAAGCTTAAACCTTTGCTTGTCCTCAAGCAATTCAGTTGACAAACTGAAAGTGATAAAGAAAAGCTTTTACAAACTCTGTTTGATCTTGTTGTTGCAAATATGTAAAGCCAACATTCAAGTTTTTAGCAAAGATTTTGAACTAACCATATTCACAATAACGTTTAGGTCTCATGTTTACTCATATCAATGGCATAATCAACTAGCGAGCAATAATAATAAATCTCGGATGACAACACTTTCTCAAAACAATGATAACATGATATAACAAGATGGTATCTCGCTATCCCTTTTTGAAACCGCAAAACATAAATGCAGAGCACCCCTAAAGATCAAGTCACAGTCATACTCAATGTAAATTAATAGCAATGCATGCGAATGACAACAGTGCTCTCCAACTGGTGCTTTTTAATAAGAGGATGATGAATCAACATAAAAGTAAATAGATAGGCCCTTCATAGAGGGAAGCAGGGATTTGCGGAGGTGCCAGAGCTTGAGTTTTGAAACAGAGATTAATAATATTTTGAGTGGCATACTTTCATTGTCAACATAACAACCAAGAGATCTCGATATCTTCCATGCTACACACATTATAGGCGGTTCCTAAACAGAATGGTAAAGTTTATACTCCCCCACCACCAACAAACATCAATCCATGGCTTGTCCGAAACAACGGGTGCCGTCCAATTAACAACAATCCTGGGGGAGTTTTGTTTGCAATTATTTTGATTTGATTTGAGCATGGGACTGGGCATCCCGGTTACCGGCCATTTTCTCGTGAATGATGAGCAGAGTCCACCCATCGTGAGAATAACCCACCTAACATGGAATAGACAGCCCTAGTTGATACATGAGCTATTCGAGCATACAAAACAAAATTTCATTTGAAGGTTTAGAGTTTGGCACATACAAATTTGCTTGGAACGACAGGTAAATATGGCATATTGGAAGGTATGGTGGACTCATATGGAATAACTTTGTGGTTGATGGAAGTGGATGCACAAGAAGTATTCCCACTTAGTACAAGTGAAGGCTAGAAAGAGAATGGGAAGCGACCAACTAGAGAGCGACAACAGTCATGAACATGCATTAACATTAATCAACAATGAGTGCAAGCATGAGTAGGATAGAAATCACCGTGAACATAAATATCGTGGAGGCTATGTTTATTTTGTTTTAACTACATGCGTGATGTGCCAAGTCAAGCCACTCAAATCATTCAAAGGAGGATACCACCCTATCATACCACATCACAACCATTTTAATAGCATGTTGGCACGCAAGGTAAACCATTATAAACTCCTAGCTAATTAAGCATGGCATGAGCAACTATAATCTCTAATTGTCAGTGCAAACATGTTTCATTCATAATAGGCTGAATCAGGAATGATGAACTAATCATATTTACAAAAACAAGATAGGTCGAGTTCATACCAGCTTCTCTCATCTCACTCAGTCCATCATATATTGTCATTATTGCCTTTCACTTGCACGACCGAATGGTGTGGATAATAATAATAGTGCACGTCCATTGGACTAAGCTGGAATCTGCAAGCATTTAATACAAGGGAGAAGACAAGGTAGTATGGGCTCTTGGTTAAATCAACAATAATGCATATGAGAGCCACTCAACAGTTTCATCATGGTCTTCTCCTCTCGACCCGCAAAGAATAAGAAAAGAAATAAAACTATTTACACAGGAAAGCTCCCAACAAGCAAAGAAGAACGAGAAATCTTTTTGGGTTTTCTTTTAGTTACTACTACTACAGGCATGGAAAGTAAACTAGCTAAAAGGTACAACTATTTTTTTATTTTTTCTGAAGGTTTTTCAAACACACAAGGAGAAGGCTTAGAAAAGAAAATAAACTAGCATGGATAGTACAATGAAAAAGTATGAGCACCAACAACCAGAATGAGTGTGTGAACATGAATGTAATGTCGGTGAGAAATACATACTCCCCCAAGCTTAGGCTTTTGGCCTAAGTTGGTCTATGGCCACTGCTGGCCTGGCAGATATCCAAAGTCGTAGTTGGGGTTGTACTGAGATGCAGCAGCTAGTGCCTGAAGAGCTGCAGCTTGGAGGCGAGCTGACTCCATCCTCCTCTCATACTCGTTTGCCTCCTCCCTGGTTATAACATATCTCCTTTTTGCCTGAAAGTTAAAGAAAGTAGGAGCAGGGAGGGCAACATGGACAGTGCACTGTCTGCAAAGATTAGTTGGTATTGGAGGAACTGTTCATTCCTCTCAAGAAACTGATGGCGAACCATAGCACTATAATCTAGATAAGCGGGAGGCAACTCCATATCATTTTCTGTATGGGTACACCAAGATAATTAGCTACATGAGTTGCATAAATTCCACCAAACAAATCTCCACTTGTACCGTTAAGATGCAACCTTCGTGCAACAACGGCCCCCAAGTTATATTGTTTATCACCTAATACCGCACTCTTGAGGACACTAAGATCTAGAACGCACAAGTGACAAGCCCCATCTTTACCGTTAATGCATCTACCTATAAAGAGAGAAAAATAATGTATGGAAGGGAAATGAATGCTCCCTATGGTAGCTTGTGTGATTTCCCTAGATTCCCCCACAGTGATACTAGCAAGAAAGTCTTTATATTCAGATTTGCGAGGTTCACTAACATTGCCCCACTGCGGGAGTTTACAAGCAGTATTAAAATCTTCTAGGTCCATGGTATATGATTTATCATAAAGATCAAATAAAACAGTGTGAGAATTGCGCGAGGATGTAAATTTAAGCCTCCTCACAAAGGAATCAGTTAGGTAGTGGTATTGTAGGCACTTATTTGACACAAAGTCCTCAAGATCAGCATTACGCACATATGCGTCAAATTCATCCTTGATGCCTGCCTGGACCATAAACTCCTCTGACGCCCATTACCGCACTTGAGCTTCCCTCAGTGGTTCATCGTCCGGCTCACGTATCGCGAGCCTTGGTCCTTGCTTCCTTGAGGAACCACCTTGGTACATTTTCCTATGCATTTTTCTTTCTCTGAAAAATTTCTGAAATTTTAGTGACTCAAAATAAAAGTGAACCAAACTCAACAAGATAGATAGAAACTACTCCCACAGTGCCTAGAGGCTATATCATGCATTAAAACTACTTTTGACCATATAAATTTGACATGCAAGTGATAATCCCCAAGTGCAGGGAACCATCCTAGCAATTCCCAAAGGTGGAAGTGATAAGTATGGAGTGTCGAACCCACAAGGAGCTAAAGGTAAGATCAATATTCTCTCAAGTCCTATCTCGCCATCGACACGACTCTCACGCATACACGAACGTTTGCTTCCAACTAGCAATGAGAAATAAAACTACGTTGTGGGTATGAAGAGGATAACTTTGCATGGTATCGGAGAGCTAAAATATAAAAGTAGGTGTTGTTATCATAAAGTTAGAATATATTACTAAATAATATAAATAGCGAGTGTGGAATAATGATGGGTCGGTGTGCGGAATTATCCTAGGCAATCCTTAATAAGACCGGTAGTCGTCATTGCAATTTCATATGACGGAGAGTCATAAGCTAATATACTTTCTCTTCTTGGATCATATGCACTTATGATTGGAACTCTAGCAAGCATTCGCAACTACTAAAGATCATTAAGGTAAAACCCAACCATAGCATTAAAGCATCAAGTCCCCTTTAGCCCATACGCAACAACCCCCTTACTCGGTTTTATGCTTCTGTCACTCAAGCAACCCACTATAAGCAAATCATGAATGTATTGGAACACCCTACAACGGGAATCCCTCACGCTTGCGCGACACGGAGGGCACAATAGGATAGCACCAAAATAAAACATACAACTCATACCAATCTAGATCATCAATCAACCCAAAGACAAAGGATATCTACTCAAAACATCATAGGATGGCAACACATCATTGGATCATAATATGTGGCATAAAGCAGCATGTTCAAGTAGGGATTACAGCAGGGTGCGGGAGAGTGGACCGCGTAAAAGAGATGAGGATGGTGATGATGATGGTGATGTTGATGAAGACGATCACCGCGGCGATGATTCCGCTCTCGATGGCACTCCGGTGCCACCGAGAGAGAGGAGGAGAGGTTCTCCCCCTTATGCTTCCTCCTCCATGGTCTCCCCCCTAGATGGGGAGAGGTTCTCCCTCTGGTCCTTGGCCTTCATGGCGATGATGGCCCCTCCGGGATCCTCCTCCATGGCCTCCGATGATGATGGCCCCCTCTGGCAGCCTAGATTGATTTTTCATGGCTACAAAGGCTTGCGGCGGTGGAACTTCCGATGTAGGTTATTTTCTAGAGGTTTGGGTATTTATAGGAGAGGTTGGCATCGAGAACAAGTCAGGGGGCCCCACGGGAAGTCCACGAGGCACAGGGGCGTGCCCTCCACCCTCGTGGGCCCACGGGCCTCCCCTCTGGTAACTGTTCGTTCAAGTATTTTTTATATTTTCCAGAAAAATTCTCCGTTGATTTTCATCGCATTCCAAGAACTTTTATTTCTGCACAGAAACAACACCACGGTAGTTCTGCTGAAAACAACGTCAGTCTGGGTTAGTTCTAATCAAATCATATAAAACTATTGTAAACATGGCATGAATACTTCAAAAATTATAGATACGTTGGAGACGTATCAGCAAGCTCAAGAACAGGGTCACCTTGGCAGCAAAAAATTGCAATAAATAAAGCACTAGAACAAAAACTAATTGAACCTTTGGAGGAGTCACATACCGAAGAACAATCCCCCAAAACAGTTTTGTGAATGGAGCTTTGAGCAAAGAGATCGAAAATGGCAGCAAGATGAGCTAGAACACGGGTTTGAGCTAAGCAAACAGAATTTGATACTTCTCGCGAACATTTTCATATTCGAACCATTTTCTCGCCCAGTGGTGGCGAATCCCTTGCAGCCTATTGTTGTGTTCAGTTGTTGTTTCAACCCCTCATGGAGTTCTGTACCAATTTGGATTATACATTTTAGTTGTGGTATTCTTTTCTCTGCCACGACCACCCTTCTTAGGATTTCCATCAGAGAAGAGGGTTAGGGCGTCAGTGACCAATTCATCCTCGGGTTGACTATGAGCAGAGGGAATCTCCTTATCATCTTCGTTGGATTCAGACTCGGATTTCTTTTTCGGTGTTCTGGGAGGCTTCGAAGATTTTCCTCCTCCTGTTAATCTCATTCGATCTGACCTTGGTGGAAGCTGAGGCAATTCTCCTTCAGACTCAGAATAGTCTTCCGAACTCTGTGCCATGACCAACCTATGAAAGGAATAGAAATACAAGGTAAAATGGGGTAGGGTCATAAGCATGCACAGAAGTTATTTTGAACGAAAACTAATGTTTTTGGAAGAAACATAGGAATTTCATGGAAGACTTAGATAAGATATCCTCGATATGTTTTAAACAAGCCATAGAATGCCGGGATGATAATATACCATCTAATCTTTCGGATAAGCTTACATGAACCCTAAATCAAGGAGAACTAGTACAAGGAAGAACTACAAACTGTACCAGTCATAACCTAGTGAATCCTAAAGATCTACCACAAAGAAATAAATCAAGGAGAAAACGCGTTGGTATGAACTTCCCTACGAATAGAGGAAGGAGCAGGAGTAGTTCCGGATCTAGGCGCCCTAACTTGGCAATTTAGATCAACTACGGAAATGCGGTAGGGAAGATTACCGCACGGGCGTGATCAACCGCGGTGAAGTTCACCGGAGTTGCACGGCTAGGCTCTTCGCCGGAGTTGCTTCGAGCGAGGGCACAGATGAGTTGGATGAGGGTTTGAGGAAGTAAGGAGTAAGAAGATGCGGTGAGGGGTATATATAGCCAACGAGCTAACCACCTCTCCGAAATCTACAGTCCACAGTTGCGGATGTTTCGCATTCGGTGGACACGATCACGGTCGTGGGGATCGTGGGAACGTGGCAACCGTTTCCTACGGAAAACACAGGAAGAGTGCGGGAGACCGAAAGGTTCGAAGAAGGGCAAACGCCAAAAGTGAAAAAAAGTTCAAAATTGATTTCTTTCGCGACCAAGGACGTCGGATAGAAATTTTCTTGAGGTCAAATTTGCACGCTTATGATGGACAACATAGATTGGAAAAGTAAGAATAGAGGGATAAAAGGGTCTGAAACAAAACACTCAGCCAGAAGAGAGGAAACACAAAAACACGGAGCTATGAGTGAGTTGTTCTTCAGACGAAACACAAACACATCAAAAAAAGACAAAACACAAAGAACAAGAACCAACAATATAGATCTCAGGGCTAAGAAAACACGAGTGGAATCCCTGAGATAGTTCATGCAAGAAGGGTTAGTTCTTTTTTGCAACCCACACATGCGTGGGAAACAAGGATCTCATTTTTTTGGCTGGGCAGGGACATTGTCAGTGCACAAAAGGAGGGGTCCTATTTTGTACCCCTTTACTTGTGCGCGGGCGGTTGGAGCCGCGCCTACGGCCACACTTAGCAGGGCAGAGGAAGTAAGCAAAGCCACAAGATAACCAGAGCAAGGCCAAGCCAGAAACACGAAGAGCAGAGGGGCGAGGTGGACTCCCCCGGCAAGGCCCTTGCCGGGGCGGCTTCCTCAGCCCCAGCAAGATCCTTGCCAGGGCACCTTGCCCAACACCAGCAGAGCCGCCACCCTTGAGCCCAAGAGTTCCAACTCCATCAACCACATTGGAACCGAGGCTCGGGAGGCACCTCCATGATGGCATGCAGATCTTTGTGAAGACCAGAAGCACATAAGACTAGATGATGACCAGAAGACGACGATCCTCGGCAAGATCCTTGCCAAGGATACCAACGAGACCCCCGGCAAGATTCTTTCCGGGGACGCCCGCGATGCCGCGGCAAGACCCTTGCCGAAGACATCCGCGGGGCCGCAGCCTGGCCCGCACCCACCAAAGCTTCACCGCCTTTCCAACACAGCAGCCAGCCCGCCAACAAGCTAGGCACCTGCGTGGCAACGTGCGACTACCAGGCCAACCCAGCAAGCACCTGCGTGGTGGCATGCAAATCTTCATGAAGACTCTGCCACCGCACCAACTCAGCAGCCAGCCAGCCAGCGTGGCACCACACGCCTCGTCAGCTTGGACGCGGGTCGAAGCCAGGCGAGGCGACGACAGCTGGGACGAGCTTCCTTGCCGTCCCTGATAAAGCATGAAGGGCACGTCAGTAGCGCATTAAATGCATTTGTCCTACGGTGCCATAGGATAGACTCGATCACTGTATAGCTTTCCACCTCCTGTGTGCCACTGTGGCAGCCCTTTGTCTATAAAAGGAGGCCCGCGGCGTACTAAGAAAGGATTATGACTTTTTGGACCCTGCACGCTTTGTAGCTAGTCCAAGAACACCAGATAAACATAAACCAGTAGGAGTAGGGTAATATGCATCACTTGCGGCCCGAACCTGGATAATCCCCCTACAATGATCTCTCAATCCCGCTCTTTCCACAGCCCCGTGCCCGCCAACCATAGCAAAAGGGATTCCTCGTGATCCCGTAGGTGTTGTTTCCCCCGACAAATTTGGCACGCTAGGTAGGGGGCGCAAGTTGTGAAAATCCGGTTTCAAGGTTAGCACACCGACTTCATCATCAACATGGCCCCCAAGAAAAGGGGATCACAGCGATCGGCTCGTCCGGGGCCGGCCCATCCGTGCCAGTGCGAGCAGGCGACTGGGTGGTCACGGATGGGGCGGGAGACGTGGCCCGTGAGCATCCACGATATTCTGGCGATCGGAGCCAGGCGAGCGGCGTCATCCAAATCCGAGATGACGAGCCACACGCCAATGGGTCCGGGGGTGGGGCCGTGCCACCCACGGGCGGCGCAGCAACCTCTACGGCACCCCATCTGGCACCCGTGCGGCGCCCTTCCCAGGCCGCGCGCGATGAGAAACACCGGATGCCGGAGCCCCCAGGCACCACCGCGGAAAGAGCCCTATGCGCCACTCGCAGGACGAACCAGGCCGACGTGCGTGCTCAGACGCCGGTGCAGGCGGCGTGCAACCGCCAGACATGACAGAGCACCTTCTAACCCGGTTAGAAGTCGGAGCGCATCACGGTCTACGCAGATCTCACTGCCGCCTACGCCAGCGGAAGCGCCGGGCGCGCTGAAAGTACCGCTTCCTCGACTTCCCCTGCTGCGAGAAGCTCGACGAGTGGAGAGCCACCATCCGAAGCCTTGTCGGTTTCGCCAACAACGACGACCCGCTCCCAACGGGACCCGCGCACCGGCGTCCTGATGAGCCGGTGCATGCCGGCGGTGGGGGGACCAGAGACGCTGCGACCAGGGTGCACTCCCCCCCCCCCCCCGCGCGGCCGCGACAATAGCCACCAGCCCGTCGACCCGCCGTCGGTGACAACGTTTCCACAGCGTCATCCGACCCGCAAACCCACCGCGACCAACGTCAAGTCCTTCGGGAATAGGCCCAGGAGGATGCTCGGACTACCATCGAACGACGACGGGAGACGCGCCATCAGTCAGATCGGCATGCGGGGCCTACTATGGACCACCCGGTGCCGGGGGGCCCGGCGACCTACCTTACGAGGTGGGTTGTCCAGCCTTTACCTGAGAGTTGCGGCAGTTCTAGTGGCCCTCCCACCGCATGTTCAAGCCTAATGTTGGCGAAAATTACAACGGCAAGACCCACCCGTCGGAGTTCCTCAGCATCTACACCATCACGCTGCAAGCTGCTGGAGCTTGCGATGACAAGGTGCTTGCCAATTATTTCCCTTTAGCACTCAAACCCAATGTCATGTCGTGGTTGATGCACTTGCTAGTGGATTCCATTTTTTCTTGGTCGGATTTATGTCATGAGTTTGTTGGCGCCTTCACTGGAGGCCACCAAGCTCATGGCCAGGCAAGCGATTTGCACATCATCCCCCAGAAAGAAGGTGAAAACATGCGCAAGTACATATAGAGGTTCAGCCGGTGCAATATAACATCCCAGATGTTCATCCCACCGCTGTTATCAGCGCATTCCATCAGAATGTGCGCAACCGCAAGATGCATGAAGAGTTGGCAATGAACAAGGTCAAGGATGTGGACGAACTTTACGTTCTGGCCGATAGATGTGCTCGAGCTGAAGAGGGGAGGAAGTACCCCCGCGAGGACGCCGGTGCGGAAACCGACTCCACAGACGAAGACACCGCCGTCCCGACAAAGAAGGGTCGGCGCCGCAACAGGAAGCGCAAGGGCAAGACTGTGCTTGTCGTTTAGGCATCCGGCGAGCTCGGCGCCGCCAAAAAGGCCAAGGCTGACGACCCCGACAAGGAGGTTGTTGGGTGTGCCGCCTGCTTGGCCCTGGCAGCCGCCGGCAAGCCAGGAGGCTCCGACAAGAAGTACTGCAAGATCCACCACACCGAGGGCCATGACCTCCAGAACTGCCGACAGGTTGAGCTGCTTGTAGAAAAGTAGAAGGCTAAATACGAAAGGTGAGACAAGGAGAAGGGTCAGGATGGTGCTGAGGGATCCGGCAAGAAGCGTGGCGTCCAAGGGGGTCGCTGCGGCAAAGATAACCAACAAGAGAGGCCCGCTCGTGCCCGCGACAAGAAAGAGGAAGATGATGATCACGACGAGGACGACGAGTCTGGCGAGCACGAGTTCCAGAAGGCTACAGAGGCCATGTGCGTCAACGGTGGCGCCTTGTTGCACACCTCACACCGCCAGCTGAAGAAGTGGGCGCATGAGGTCACTGCGGCAGAGCCATCGTTCAATGCCCAGAAACCCCTGAAGTGGTCCCGCACGCCCATCGTTTTTGACACCGAGGATCACCCTGATCACACAACTGTGGTCGGGTGTTTGCCGTTGTTCGTTTCACCAACAATACACAACCTCAGGGTGACCAAAGTGCTGATTGATGGTGGGGCCGGTATGAATCTGATCTCGCCCGCTGTGATCAAGCAGCTGCAGATTCCTGATGAAGATCTCGAGGAGACGGGCACGTTCCAAGGGGTCATCCCGGGAAGGAGTCAACCGAAAGGTAAAATCACGCTGCCCGTTACGTTCGGGGGCGAGCTGAACTACAGGGCGGAGAAGATCGTTTTTGATGCTGCCGAGATCCCCCTGTCGTACAACGGGATCCTTGGCCGCCAGGCGCTGGCCAAGTTCATGGCGGCGTCACACTACGCCTACAACACATTGAAGATGCCGGGGCCGCTGACCATCATCACCGTCCCGTCTGACAAGAAAGACGCGCTCATCTGCGCCAACCAACTCTACCGAGAGGCAGTTGCAGTAGCTGCCGCTAGGGCACTTGCTCCTATCGCTGAAGCCCCGGGAAGGAAGAAGGCCGGCAAGACCTCTTACACCAACTCCGGAAAGCGCACCTCTTTGGAGTGCTGTGCTCCCGTTGAGGACGTGCCAGAGAGCTCCACCAGCAAGAGCAAGAAGTCCAAGGCTGCACCACGAGAAACCAAGAAGGTGTCCGTCAAGGAGGACGGCACAGGCGGGGCTTTCACTATAAGCTCCACCCTGGATAGCAAGTAGGAAAGCGCGCTCGTCGCCTTCCTGCGGGAGAATGTTGATGTATTTGCATGGCAAGCATCTGACATCCCTGGCGTTCCCAGGGAGGTGATTGAGCACCATCTTGTTGTCTGTCCTCACGTGCGGCCCGTCAGGCAGAAGGTCAGGAAGCAAGCTTTGGAGCGACAAGAGTTCGTCATTGAAGAGATCAGGAAGTTGGAGGCAGCAGGTCTGGTAAGAGGAGTACTCCACCCCACGTGGTTGGCCAATCCGGTGGTGGTGCGTAAGGCGAATGGGAAGTGGAGGCTATGTATTGACTACACAGACATCAATAAAGCTTGTCCAAAGGATCCTTTCCCTCTGCCACGCATCGACCAGATTGTAGACTCCACTGCCGGGTGTGACCTGCTGTCGTTCCTTGATGCCTACTCAGGATACCACCAGATCTTCATGATGAAGGAAGACGAAGAGAAGACCGCGTTCATCACCCCATGTGGTACGTACTATTTTGTGAGAATGCCTTTCGGGTTGAAAAGCGATGGTTCAACATTTGCCCGAGTAGTCCAGATTGGTTTTGAGCCCCAGGTACATAGGAATATGGAAGCTTATATGGATGACATAGTGGTCAAAACCAAGGACAGGGCCACGCTCGTGCAAGATTTAGAAGAAACATTCGCAAACCTGTGCAAGATCAACCTCAAGCTCAACCCAGAGAAGTGTGTGTTCGGTGGCCCCTCTGGCAAACTTCTCGGGTTCTTTGTGTCTCAATGCGGAATCGAAGCAAATCCCGACAAGATCAAGGCAATCGAGCAGATTGAGGCACCGAAACGGGTCAAATACATCCGTAGGCTCGCCGGCTGCGTTGCTGCCCTGAGTAGGTTCATCTCCAAATCTGCTGAATGCGCCCTCCCCTTTCTCAAAGTTTTGAAGAAGGCGGGTCCAGTAAAAATGGACTCCGGAGGCAGAGGCATCACTTCAAGATTTGAGGAAGTACCTCTCCTCCACCACAATGCTAGTCGCGCCTAAACCATGGGAGCCATTGATGCTGTACTTAGCAGCAACGAATCAAGTGGTCAGTGTTGCGCTGGTGGCATAGAGGAAACTTGAGGGAGAAGCAGCAGTTGCAGCAGAGCCGTCAGATGGCGGGCCGGGGTCTTCCCCGGCAGAACCTGACGCCTGCAAACCAGAACTCCCGGCAAGGCCCGGACCCGGCGAGGCAGAGCCTGAACGGATGGGCAAAGTGGGACAAAAGAAGAAGATGGTGCAGCACCCAGTGTATTTTGTCAGTTCGCTCTTGCAGGGGGCTAGGTCAAGATATTCTAGAACGCAGAAGCTCCTTTTCAGCCTTCTCATGGCCTCAAGGAAGCTGCACCACTATTTCCAAGCGCACGAGATCACCATCGTCACCCTCCTCCCTTTGCAACGGATTTTGCACAACCCATATGCGACGAGAAGGATTGTGGAGTGGGCATTGGAGCTGTTGAGCTTTGGCCTCAGGTTTGAAAGTACTTCAATGATCAAGAGCCGAGCTTTGGCAGAGTTCATAGCAGAGTGGACCGCAACGCCCGACGAGGAGATTCAAGAGACCACCCTTCCCGGCAAGGAGACAAGCAGTGAGTGGATTATGTACTTTGACGGGGCTTTCACACTCCAAGGTGCTGGTGCTGGCGTGCTACTCGTCGCACCCACCGGAGAGCACCTCAAGTACGTAATCCAGATGCACTTCCCCCGTGTTGGGGATATTACTGCTGGGTGTAAACCGGCCAGGAGAGGCCGGGTTATCCCCATAATGGATTATTGTATCCGAAGCCCATGAAGATCAAGATGGAGGGGCTTTATGAAGGCCCAGGGCCCAAAGTCGGTTTAAAGGTCTGTAGATGTAAACCGACGTTGATATGTAAACTTGTGTTGTAAGATAGAAAGAGCAGAAACCGAGCCGAACACGTTTATGAGCCGGCCTCGGAATCTTGTAAAACGGCGGGCGTCAACCCATGTATATAAGGGGACGACCCAGCGGCGGTTTAGGGACAACAGACAACAACTCGAGACCCAGGCAAAGCGTATTCGCTCCCTGGTCATTGAAACCCTAGCAATCCCACAACAACTGTATCATAGGCTTTTACCTTCACCGCAAGGGGCCGAACCAGTATAAACTCTCTCCGTCCCCTGTCCGCTCTAACCCCTTTAAGCTAACCCGTTGCGGTGGCTCCACGACTAAGTCCTTTCTCTAGGACATCTGTTGTGACAAAACCACGATAGTTGGCACCCACCATGGGGTTATCGCACGATGGTTTCGAGTTCTTAGAGGGCAGCTTCAAAGGACTCAAGGGATACGCTGTGGGCCGGATGACCAAGAGTCGTCGCGGCAAGCTCTACATCGACGACGCAGGCTGGGGCCCCGAGGCCGGCTCAATCGAGTACGGGTACCGGGTCCCCTTCGGCGGCATACACGTTTTCATTGGCAAGATCGGCGAGCCGGGCCCTGAGCCGGACATCTGCACCGACATCGTCGAGACGGCTCAGCATGTGAGATCTGCCCGGGTTAAGCCTGTCATGAAGCGTGCCTTCGTGGGAGTCATCCACGGAGTGGAATCTGAGGATAGATCGGAATCTGGTGGTGAAACCGTCGTCTATTCCGGTGACGAGTCATCGACCGGAGAGACCGAGTCATTGTACGAGTTGCAAGATGGACCGATTGGGTGCTGTTCCGATGGTGACAGTATTCCGGACCCCTTTGATCCGCCAAATCGGGTTGCGATCTTCATGGCCGATACGCAGCCAGCGCTCCACTCTTCGACCGCAGTGGCGGTGATTTCTGGATCAACAGCAGCGCCAGCGGCGGCAGGAGGCTCAATGCGACCGCCGGCTTAGGTTTTATCTGATTTATTTGACGCCTTGGCAGCACTAATGGCGTAGGTTAATCCGGCAAATCAAGATGAGCATAATGCGAAAATCGCGAAGATGAAAGATCAGATAACCCAGGCCAAGGCCGACCTGGCAGCTAAGGATACCAGGATGGTTGCGGAACGGGCCGCATTGGATGCACAGGCTTACCGGCTTATGTTGGATCAGAGCGCGTCAAATGATATCATGAGGAGAAGGTACCGATCTCACCTGCCGCCGGTTTATGAGGCCAAGAACTTCTTTAATACCCAAGGAGCATGGACTAGTAATCCGCTAGTGGTAAACTGGGCGGAGGCACCTAGAACAGGGGTGCCGGTTCAGCCACATCCGACTGATCCGCCTCGTCAGAACAACTTTTTGTCACAGCACGTCCCAACACCACTGGGTCATTACTCTAACCCCATGGATAACATCGTCGTTGCCACTTCACGATTGGCAGCCCTCCCGATCGAGGGCGAGTCCCTAGTAGTGGTCAAGACGCGACGGGCTAGGGAGCTCCTTCAGACAGCTTTGACTCAGCAGCAGGCTTATTCATATAGTCGCGAAAGGATCCATTCTACTCCCCGCCCAAGCCGGAGTTACATCAGGCATATCGATGAACCGACCGTATCAAGCAGCGCGTGAAACCGTAATCTGCCCCGTGGCCATAATCCGGCGGGTGGCGGTGGTGATGCTCAGGATGTGGTGGATCGTGCTAGGGCACGTCGAGAGGCTGAGTTAGCGGCGCAACATGACGCTTGCCAACTTACTCTGGTTCGTCCGATCGCATCGGTGGAACCGGGGTTACTTCAGCTTCTTTGGGAGTGCCGTGTCTCATCCCAGCACTGCGCAACGTGTGCCTGCCCAAGGATTTCAAGGGCCCACGTAAAGTGCCGAATTACACCGCAGATTTATCCCCCGAGTCATGGGTTGAAAGCTATGAGATGGCAATGGCGATGCTGGACGTGGACGATGCGGCTTGTGCTAAATACTTCACCATGATGCTGAAGGGGATAGCCCGCACTTGGCTGAAGGACTTGCCGGCTAGCTCCATTGGGTCATGGGACGAATTAACGGCCCGGTTTATCCAGAATTTCAAGGATACATGCAAGCAGCCCATGTCGATTGTGGACTTAGCTACCTGTGTCCAGGAGGAAGGAGAATCAACAACCCATTGGGTGCACCGGGTTTTGGAGATTTTGCATTCACCGGACCACATCAACGCTGATAAGGCAGTTTTGATGTTGGAAGGCAATTGCCGGTTTGCACCTCTGAAGTTGAAGTTGGGGCGGCTCAAACATCATTGCAATGACATGGGAACACTTATGGCAGCTCTGGTAAAGTATGCCGACTCTGATAGTACCAAGGACCCCGAGTCTGACGATGACAAGACAGGGAAGGGAAAGAAGAGTAGCAACACCAAGGGGCAGCAACATAACCTGGTGGGTCATGGAAACAACGGTAAGCGTAAGGCGGATAACAGTTTAGATTTTGTGGCTAATACCAACACGCAGGACAAAGGCCAGAGGCATAAGGGTAAACCGCCCCAGTGTGGTGGAGGACCAAGTCCTAATTCGGAGCGCCTGTCTTATCTGTTGAACCAGCCTTGCCCATAGCACGGGACGCAGGACAAACCGTCCACGCACCTCTGGAAAGATTGTTATATCATGCAGGAGTTCAAAAGTTCCAACTTTTTTCGGTATAATCATGGACCGGGCGGCGGTTCAGGCCTTGGATCTCATGGGTCGGGTTACGGTGGAGGCAGTTTCGGTTCAGGTTTTCACGGTAATCAGAGTGGACATGGTAATCAAGGCAATCAGGGCAATCAAGGTGGTTATAATCATTAGGGCAATCAGCAGCAGCCGGGTTACCAGAGCAATCCGAAGCAGTTGAATAGTGGGCAGTATCATGTCTTCACCACTAGTCTATGCAAGAGCGGTCAGAAACTTCATAAAAGGGCAGTGAATTCCGTTGAACCGGCGGTGCCTCGTTACTTGCGCTGGTCTGAGCAGCCGATCGTGTGGAGTAGAGAGGATCATCCACCCCGGGTTGATGATCCGGGTCATCTGGCATTGGTGGTGGCGCCTCAGGTTGGAGGTTATAAGTTCACTAAGGTACTCATGGATGGGGGGAGTAGTATCAATATCCTTTATTATGAAACCCTTCGTCGCATGGGGTTAACAGATAAAAATCTTAAGCCGTCCAATACGGTCTTCCATGGTGTAGTGCCTGGTAAATCGGCATATCCTGTTGGTAAGATAGCTCTGGAGGTGGCTTTTGGAGATGAGCATGACTCGAGATTTGAGATGTTAACTTTGGAAGTAGTGAAAATCAAGAGCCCGTATCATGCCCTGTTTGGACGGCCGGCTTATGCTAAGTTCATGGCGAGGCCCTGTTATGTCTATCTGTAGCTCAAGATGCCGGGCCATAAGGGGACCATCACGGTCCATGGGACCCGCAAGATCGCTTTAGAATGTGAAGAAGGTGATGCGGCTTATGCTGAGTCGGTTTGTGCAATAGAGGAGTTGAAGTGCTATAAGGACAATGTTGATCCGGATGATATGACTTCTTTGAAAAAGCCAACTACAAAGCATGATCCAGCTTTGAAGTTTAAATCGGCTCATGAGACTAAGCTTGTCGATTTCGTTCCTGGCGATTCATCCAAGCAATTTAGCATCAACGCTAACTTGGATCCGAAATAGGAAAGCGCGCTCATCGAGTTCGTCCATGAGAATAGGGACATCTTTGCGTGGAAACCTTCTGACATGCTAGGTGTATCAAGAGAACTCCCTGAGCACACTCTCAATGTCGATCCCAAGTATAAACCGGTCAAGCAGTTTCTTCGCCGGTTCAATGAAGGAAGCCGCAAGGCTATTGGTGAGGAGGTAGCCAGGCTCTTGGCGGCTGGATTCATCATTGAAGTATTCCATCCTGAATGGTTGGCTAATCCGGTGCTGGTACTTAAGAAGAACGGCACTTGGCGTATGTGTGTGGACTACATATATCTCACCAAGGCATGTCCAGCAGACCCTTTGGCCCTCCCTCGTATTGATCAAATCATTGATGCTATGGCAGGTTGTGAGCGTTTGAGTTTTCTGGATGCATATTCTGGTTACCATCAGATCAAAATGGCAGTTAAGGACCAGGAGAAGACAAGTTTATAACTCCTTTTGGAGCCTTCTACTATGTATCTATGCCTTTTGGGCTTAAGAGTGCCCAGGCGACTTATCAGCGCTGTGTGCAGAATTGTCTTCATGATCAGATCGGCCGCAATGTTCATGCTTATGTGGATGATATTGTGGTGAAGTCCAGAAAGAAGGAGACATTGAGAGATGACTTGAAGGGGACCTTTGATAACCTCCGGGTTTATAAAATGATGCTTAATCCAGCCAAGTGTGTCTTTGGTGTACCAGCAGGCAAACTCTTGGGCTTTTTGGTGTCTAACAGGGGCATTGAAGTTAATCCAGAAAAATCAAGGCTACAATTTCTTTGGCTAAACCGAAGTGCATCAACGATGTTCAACGCCTGGCGGGCCGGATTGCCGCCTTGAGCCGGTCTATCAGTCGCCTCGGTGAGAAGGCCATCTGTCTATATCAGATGCTGAAGAAGACGGATAATTCGTCTGGAGCGACGCCGCCAACGAAGCATTTGAAGACTTAAAGCGCCAGCTAGCCGAACCGCCTGTTCTTGCTGCTCCTGTTGATAAAGGGCCTTTGCTATTATATGTGGATGCTAATGCCCGAGCTGTCAGTGTGGCTATTGTGGTGGAGCGCAAGGAGGCCAGAAAGGAGTATCCGGTTCAACGGCCGGTTTATTACATCAGTGAGGTACTTATTGAGTCCAAACAAAGGTACCCGCATTGGCAAAAGCTGGTGTATGGAGTTTTTGTGGCGAGCCGGAAGCTTAAGCAATATTTCCAGGGTCATCCCATCACTATGGTCAGTTCTGCTCCTTTGGGGGATATAATCCAGAATAGGGAGGCGACTGGCCGGATTGCCAAGTGTGCTATTGAGCTTGGGCCTCATGGGTTGAAGTATATGCCCCGGACAGCGATCAAGTCTCAGGCACTTGTGGATTTCATCAATGACTGGACGGAATTACAGGCGCCAGAAGAGAAACCGGGTCATACCTATTGCACTATTCATTTTGATGGGTCCAGGCAATTGGAAGACTCGGGGGCTGGAGTCGTATTAACTTCGCCACGAGGTGATAAGTTTTGTTATGTTCTCCGTTTAATGTTCCCTTGCACTAACAATGCAGCTGAATATGAGGCTTTACTCCATGGTCTTCGGATGGCTAAAGAGATGAATTTAAGCCAAGTTAAGTGCTTCGGTGACTCGGACCTGGTGGCTCAACAGGTGTCTGGTACTTGGGATTCCAAGGACCCACTCATGGCGGCATATCGTCGAGAGGTGGATCTTGTTGCAGGTCACCTCAAAGGTTATCAAGTCGATCATGTGGACCGGCGGAAGAACGAAGCGGCGGATGCTTTAAGCCGTTTGGGATCCCAACGTAAACCGGTCCCACCCAATGTCTTCCTAGATGTGCTGCATAATCCGTCCGTCAAGCTCCCGACAGAGGAAGATTTGGCTGTTCCGGATCCAGAGGCTCAGTTGGTGGTGGCTCTTCATGTTATCCTGGATTGGACGGTTCCATATTTGACGTATATGAGCCGGGGCAAGTTATCAGAGGATGAAACTTTGGCCAGGCAGATAATCCGGCGGTCCAAGTCCATGACTATTATCAATGGAGAGTTGCATCATTGCAGTGTGATAGGGGTGTTTCAACATTGTGTATCTCCTGAAGAGGGCCGTGAAATTTTGCGTGAGATCCACGAAGGAGATTGTGGTCACCACGCCGGTTCAAAATCTGTGGTGGCCAAGGCGTTTCGTCACGGTTTCTATTGGCTAACGGCTCATGCTGATGTCGAGGACTTGGTCAAAAAGTGTGATGGATGTAAAAAATTCTCACGACACGCTCATGTACCGGCTCAAGAATTAAGGATGATTCCAATCACTTGGCCATTTGCGACTTGGGGGCTAGATATGGTTGGGCCCTTTAAGAGATCCAAGGACAAGAAGACCCACCTTCTGGTGGCGGTTGATAAGTTCACTAAGTGGGTGGAGGCAGAACCAGTCAGTAAGTGTGATGGAGCTACGACGGTTCAATTCATCAATAATGGTACCAATCTGTCCAAAGGTGCTATGAAGGAGTTCTGTCGACGTGAGCGCATCCGGCTTGACGTATCATCAGTAGCGCACCCCCAGTCTAATGGTCAAGCAGAGAGAGCCAATCAAGAGATCTTAAGAGGCATCAAGCCCCGGCTTATGGTTCCTTTGCAACGGACGCCGAGTTGTTGGGTGGAGGACTTACCTTCTGTGTTATGGAGCATCATTACCACGCCCAATGCATCCATGGGCTACACACCTTTTTTCATGGTTTATGGAGCGGAGGCGGTTCTCCCTGGTGACATCCGTCATGACTCGCCTCGTGTAGCGGCGTATGTTGAAGCTGACAATGAGAAGGAACGACAGGAAGCACTTGAACTGTTGGACGAGGAGCGTGACATTGCAGCAGCCCGTTCGGTGATTTATCAGCAAGATCTGCGTCGTTATCACAGCCGCCGGGTTAGGACCAGAACCTTTCAAGAAGGCGATCTGGTGCTCCGACTCATCCAGGATCAGACAGATATGCACAAGTTATCCCCGCCTTGGGAAGGACCTTTTGTGGTCAGCAAGAATCTTCATAACGGGTCATACTATCTTATTGATGGCCGAGAGCGCAAGGACTCACGTAAAATCGGAGGAGGAGACCCACCGGCCGTGGAATATCGCTCATCTTCGGCCTTACTATACCTGAGTCGTAGGCTCTGCTTATGTACATAGTCATGACGATGTATATATTATGATCAATATAATAAACCAGGGCCTCGGTTAAAGCGGGGTATCTATTGTTTTTCTTATATCATGCGTGGTTACATGGGGGCTTCTGTTCATAAAGCGGTGTCTAGTTTACACCTTGATTCAGCTTATAAAGCTTTATATAAAAATCACTTGGGGGCTTGGTTGTATTTGAACCATAGCTACACCTCTTGATCGGCGCAAAGCCACCAGAAAAATCACTTGGGGGCTTGGTCGTATTCGAACCATAGTCACACCTCTTGATTGACTCAAAGCCAAATTACTTCGGGGCCAAAGAGAGCGTTGCAAAAGAACAACTCAAACATAGGCACCCACTCAAAATATCGTGCACACTCAAAATATTTCTTGGGGATTCTTTGCTATCGCAATGAACAAAGAATCTACACTTGTAATAGGCTATCAAGCCACGGCTTGGAAGCCTGGTGTATACCCCTAAACCCCCGGGTTATCCTGCCTTTTTAAGTAAGTCACTCCATCCAGGTAAACCTGGTATGACCCGCCGAACTTCGACAAGTCAATCTGATAAGGCCCTGAACTTGTCAAAGTTAAAACGACGATTTATTAAGGATTGCGGACCATCTTAAAAGGCTTTGTGAAATGGTCTAACTCAGTGGCCTGGCAGCCCATGAAAAGCCTCGACTACAAGGTTTTTTTTCGTATGCTTTTATTTGCCAAGTTTTTTCTCTTTTGATGACATTTATAGTGTTCTGAAAAACCGGCGTTCATTAAACCCGGCTTGACTTTCAACTACAAGTTGTCAGTATTTGATCAGTCATAATCCGGAGATTATTAACCCGGTCTGGTTTTGACTATAAGTTGCCAGAATTGAATATGAATAAACCGGTGTTTATCATAACCCGGAGCGGTTTAATCATAAACTGGCACAATTTGACAGAAGATTAAGGTTATTGCCCTCATTACAACAGTTGGTCAGCCAACATTATGACTCAAGGTCACAGGTATCAATTATTTCGATATTTGCTTATCTTTTTATAGCCTTGGTTATAAACCCTGGCTATATGTCTGGGCATCATGACCCGTCCGACGGTAAACCACCAGGACGCTTTCAATTTCTTATATGCAGGAGCAACTACGGGTTATGAATATCATATATCTTAAGCATGGCGAATTAACAAGTATCAGGCAAAATAAATATGCACGAAGGCATAATAGACCAAGCATTTGAACTAGCCTATTACAAGGCGTTTCAGTGCCCAAACGAATAATTGTTTTTCAGCAAGTGTTGCGGCTCGCAGAAGGCTAACCCGATCTCCAGATCATGATTCGTCAGCAGCTTGACCGGACGGCTGCGGATCATCTTGCACCGGTTCATCCTCTTCGTCTGTACCCAGCGGCTGGAAGTCAATAGTTGCCCAGTCGATCCCAGTTAGGGCTTGAAACACAGCTTCGTTGCTTATAAGGGTGGACGGTTCAATGTCAGGGGCATAAGTGTGCTTACGAATTGGTGGGATAAGATTTGGAACCTCAGGAGTTGGTGCGGCAACCCATTTGTTGTTGACGTCATAACTTGCCTGATAATGGGAAAGATCAACTTCTTCAGCTAATTGGCAAGCCAGTGGATGTACTTCCCGGTTTATGGCTCGGAGGTCCTCATTGCCAGATTCCGATCCGTCTTCTTTTAAGCTCGGATAGCCTTTGCTGACATCTTCTGGATCTAGATCGAGTACCCATGCTTTTGCCCGGGTTAGCGCGGTAAGAGCACCAGCTTTTGCCCGGGTTAGGCAGCGTCGACCTACATGGGTACGGGAAAAACTGGGTATGTGTGGTTTGCTTCATGATTCATGCAAATTCATTCTTTGTGCTAGCTTGAGTCCTTAACTAATACTCTGTTCCTCTCTTTTAGTCAAAACACAACAAGGCTCCAAAGTGCGAGCTGTTCGACCTCTATGGCATGTCCAATATTGCACCGCATAAGAAGGCCAAGGCATTCTCTGAGTCCGACCTCGAAAATGCAAAGAACTTCAAAGAACGAGGCCTCCCACCACAAGATGGTGCAGTACGTTAAGCAGGGGAAGGCGAGGAAAGGGCCGGACTTTAACCCGAGCCAGCCTCTCAATCCAGAGCTGGTGATGATATCTGGTGGCGGGAGGTCCCATGGCTCGTTAGCCATTGGTAATGGATCGATCGTTGTAGTAGCACTCTCCGCAGATCAAGAAGCGCGGACCAGCTCGATCCTGAGATACCGCGTCGTTTACGACCGGTGGAAATCGAATTCCAGGTTTGTTAATTATACGGACTCAAGAGCCTTTCCTCCATTACATTGTGTTTGCGGTCGTCGATGATTACAATGCTAACGAGTGGTGTTGCAGGCTGCTATTGAGGCAGAGAGTGAAGACCTGTGCTGCTTTTGAGGAGAGAGACCGGCAGTTGGCGGAGAGGGACCGGCAAAGGCGGAGAGGGACAGGAGAATGAGGAGAGGACGGCTAGGCTGTTGGAGGAGGAGGGGAACTGAACGACTTGGCTAACTGGCCATGTATGAGCTCTTCGTGGTAAGTTTCTTCCGCATATTAGCTAAATCATGCATAATGTTCCTTTCATTAGTAACTAATATGACTGACTCGTCAAAACCAAATGTGCAGTCCATGTGCGAGAAGAACGGCTGCAACCCTCCGCCGATGCTACCATTGCTCGGCGGGCACGGTGAGTTTCATTTGAACGGTCATTAGTTACTAGTCTTCACATTTGAGTTGCATCATGCTAATGATACATTGGAAATAATCTTTGGTGCAGCATAACTCCCGACAAGCATCGACCGATCCTTCTCCGCTCACTTCGGGCGCGACCGGTCCTACACCTACACCTACACATACACCTCCGTGATGACGGTAAGTGTCCCAAGTGTTTTGCTTAATAGAGTTTTGTTGTGATGCCATGTTGTATATATCTAGACATATCGTGCATAATGTGTGTATGTTTGAAATGCATTGTATGTGTGGGATTCGACACCTAGTCGTGTGCCTTTGGTAGCCTTCCATATAGGGAAATGCCTCCTAGTGCTTCCATCGAGCCATGGTAGTTCGCCATCGCTCCGGAACACATGGATTGACCGGCATGTGTCCTTCTTTGCTCCTGTGTCCGTCCCTCACGGGAAATGTCACGCGTGTATCACCGAAGTCCTTGTAGCTTGCTACGACTTGGTTGCACTTCACCGATGACCGACACGTGCATTCTCGGGTCATGTATGCCTGTCCCTATACGTTTGTGACACCTTGGTTCTATGACTAGTCATGTCGGCCCGGTTTCTCTGCGAAGTGTTTTGCTTAATAGAGTTTTGTTGTGATGGCATGTTGTATATATCTAGACATATCGTGCATAATGTGTGTATGTTTGAAATGCATTGTATGTGTGGGATTCGACACCTAGTCGTGTGCCTTTGGTAGCCTTCCATATAGGGAAATGCCTCCTAGTGCTTCCATCGAGCCATGGTAGTTCGCCATCGCTCCGGAACACATGGATTGACCGGCATGTGTCCTTCTTTGCTCTGTGTACGTCCCTCACGGAAATGTCACGCGTGTATCACCAAGTCCTTGTAGCTTGCTACGACTTGGTTGCACTCGGCCGATGACCGACACATGCATTGCTTTGGGTCATGTATGCCTGTCTCCTCAGACGTTTGTGCCACCTTGGTTCTATGACTAGTCATGTCGGCCGGGTTCTCTCGCCATATGGATACTAGCGACATAATCATATACTTAGCATTTTTTCCTCTAAAATGACTCAATATATGCTTACCTAGCTCAAAAATGACTTAATATGCTTAGCTAGCATAAAATGACCTATACTTAGCATCTTTTCCTCAAAAAAGACTTAATATGCTTAGCTAGCTCTAAAATGATATAGTATGCTTAAGAAATGACATATTTTAGGTCCTAAATGACTTCATATGCTTAGCTAGCTCCAAAATGACATAATAACCTTACTTAGCTTCAAAATGACCTATTCAACCTAGGCTAGCTCTAAAATGACCTATACTTAGCATTTTTCGTCCAAAATGACTTAATATGCTTAGCTAGTTCAAAAATTACATAATAAGCTTAATTAGCTCCAAAATGACCTATTTAACCTAGGATAGCTCTAAAATGACCTATACTTAGCATTGTTTCCTTCAAAATGACTTAATATGCTTAGCTAGCATAAAACTGACCTATTTAACCTGGGATAGCTCTAAAATGACCTATACTTAGCATCTTTTCCTCAAAAAGACTTAATATGCTTAGCTAGCTCTAAAATGATATAGTATGCTTAAGAAATGACATATTTTAGGTCCTAAATGACTTCATATGCTTAGCTAGCTCCAAAATGACATAATAACCTTACTTAGCTTCAAAATGACCTATTCAACCTAGGCTAGCTCTAAAATGACCTATACTTAGCATTTTCCCTCCAAAATGACTTAATATGCTTAGCTAGTTCAAAATTACATAATAAGCTTAATTAGCTCCAAAATGACCTATTTAACCTAGGATAGCTCTAGAATGACCTATACTTAGCATTGTTTCCTTCAAAATGACTTAATATGCTTAGCTAGCATAAAAATGACCTATTTAACCTAGGATAGCTCTAAAATGACCTATACTTAGCATCTTTTCCTCAAAAAAGACTTAATATGCTTAGATAGCTCTAAAATGATATAGTATGCTTAAGAAATGACATATTTTAGGTCCTAAATGACTTCATATGCTTAGCTAGCTCCAAAATGACATAATAACCTTACTTAGCTTCAAAATGACCTATTCAACCTAGGCTAGCTCTAAAATGACCTATACTTAGCATTTTTTCCTCCAAAATGACTTAATATGCTTAGCTAGTTCAAAAATTACATAATAAGCTTAATTAGCTCCAAAATGACCTATTTAACCTAGGATAGCTCTAAAATGACCTATACTTAGAATTGTTTCCTTCAAAATGACTTAATATGCTTAGCTAGCATAAAAATGACCTATTTAACCTAGGATAGCTCTAAAATGACCTATACTTAGCATCTTTTCCTCAAAAAAGACTTAATATGCTTAGCTAGCTCTAAAATGATATAGTATGCTTAAGAAATGACATATTTTAGGTCCTAAATGACTTCATATGCTTAGCTAGCTCCAAAATGACATAATAACCTTACTTAGCTTCAAAATGACCTATTCAACCTAGGCTAGCTCTAAAATGACCTATACTTAGCATTTTTTCCTCCAAAATGACTTAATATGCTTAGCTAGTTCAAAAATTACATAATAAGCTTAATTAGCTCCAAAATGACCTATTTAACCTAGGATAGCTATAAAATGACCTATACTTAGCATTGTTTCCTTCAAAATGACTTAATATGCTTAGCTAGCATAAAAATGACCTATTTAACCTAGGATAGCTCTAAAATGACCTATACTTAGCATCTTTTCCTCAAAATAGACTTAATATGCTTACCTAGCTTTAAAATGATATAGTATGCTTAAGAAATGACATATATTAGGTCCTAAATGACTTCATATGCTTAGCTAGCTCCAAAATGACATAATAACCTTACTTAGCTTCAAAATGACCTATTCAACCTAGGCTAGCTCTAAAATGACCTATACTTAGCATTTTTTCCTCCAAAATGACTTAATATGCTTAGCTAGTTCAAAAATTACATAATAAGCTTAATTAGCTCCAAAATGACCTATTTAACCTAGAATAGCTATAAAATGACCTATACTTAGCATTGTTTCCTTCAAAATGACTTAATATGCTTAGCTAGCATAAAAATGACCTATTTAACCTAGGATAGCTCTAAAATGACCTATACTTAGCATCTTTTCCTCAAAAAGACTTAATATGCTTACCTAGCTTTAAAATGATATAGTATGCTTAAGAAATGACATATATTAGGTCCTAAATGACTTCATATGCTTAGCTAGCTCCAAAATGACATAATAACCTTACTTAGCTTCAAAATGACCTATTCAACCTAGGCTAGCTCTAAAATGACCTATACTTAGCATTTTTCCTCCAAAATGACTTAATATGCTTAGCTAGTTCAAAAATTACATAATAAGCTTAATTAGCTCCAAAATGACCTATTTAACCTAGGATAGCTCTAAAATGACCTATACTTAGCATTGTTTCCTTCAAAATGACTTAATATGCTTAGCTAGCTTAAAAATGACCTATACTTAGCATCTTTTCCTCCAAAATGACTTAATATGCTTAGCTAATTCTAAAATGACATAATATGCTTAAGAAACTAGGTAACAACCTCACAGCAAAATGGGAAAATTAGCATACCAAGTTGTAAAAATTCATGAGGTGTGATAAGAAAGAAATGAAATTTTCCACTGAAGTGTGATGCTTCTGAGCGATATGAAGGAAATGAAATTTACCACTGAAGTGTGATGCTTCTAAGCAAACGCAAATCACATTTCCAAAATGATACTCTACATTTGTAGTAAGTCATTCATTCATCAGAGTCTCTTCAAAAAGTTTCAAGATGTATCATAATTATCTTCTTCTTCTAACTTTCTTCTTTCCCATTTTACATATTTTCTTAAGATCACGGAAGCTTGGGTTGATGGAGTGCTTGTATTTAGTTTTTGTTTTGACCTTGTGAAACTTGCTACCTATGGATGAAAGCTGTAATATTGATGAAACTATGTATATGTACGGATGAAACTTGCTACTATTGGTAACATGTGTTGGATACATATGTGTTCATGACTATTGGTAATATGTGTTGAATATGCTATATTGGTCATATAAATATATTTGTGTTTGATTTACGTGAAAATGAATTGATATAAGAAAAACAAAATTAAATGGGGCAATATAGTCACTTTGCCATCTATTTGGCAGATGGCAAAGAGCTTTGCCATCTATGGCAGATGGCAAAGAGCCGCAGCCTTTGCCATCCGGCCGATGGCAAAGAGCTCGCAGCCTTTGCCATCCGGCTGGTCGATGGCAAAGAGCTCGCAGCCTTTGCCATCCGCCGGGCGATGGCAAAGAGCTGCAGCCTTGCCATCTATTTGGTACGATGGCAAAGAGCTCGCAGCCTTTTGCCATCTGGCCGGTTGATGGCAAAGTATGCCGTTAACCTCTGACGGAGCTAACCCGTTAAGTGGCTTTGCCATCTGCCGCCAGAGATGGCAAAGCCTGTGCTCTTGCCATCGGCCGGCGGATGGCAAAGTTACTGACTCTTGCCATCAGCCGCCAGATGGCAAAGAAGCCTTTACCGGCAGGGTTTCGCATTTAAGCTTGTTGCCATCTGGCCGCCGATGGCAAAGCCTTTGCCATCCGCCGAACATGCCTTTGCCATCTGCCATGGCAGATGGCAAAGTGCCAGATTCCAGTAGTGAACTCTTCTACCCGGGCGGGCAGCATTGACAACCTTTCTAACGTATCTTTGATTAAAGTTGGGGGCGGCTTGTTGTGAGAAGCGGTGCAGATAATCCATTGCGCGCCGGTATATAACTGCTCTATAAGAGTATAGGCAGCCTTGACTTCTTACGTACATCGAGCCCGGATGACTAATGCGAGTTCTGCATCATTACAAACATCAGTGAACCGGTAATGTATGGGATGATATGTTGAAAACTTAAAGCAAGAATGTTTACCAAACACAGCAGCCGTCATGGCATGTATCTGCCGCTTTACGCCAGTCAACTCATCTACTACTGGTTTAAGAGTTGCTTCTGCGTCCTTGGCTCTTTTTTGCAAAGCAGATTTTTCAGTGTCCCAATCTGCCCGCTCCTTGTTGAAACTCTCCTTTAGCTTTTCCATAGCGGCTAAAGCGCTGGTCAGCTCATCCTTGGCCTTGGAGGTTTCGGCTTGCTGGGATTTGATGTTTTCTTGCAGACCGGCGGTTTGAGATTCCTTTTTGCTCAGCTCAGCCTATAAGAAACATACATATTATGAGTTGATGGTACATATTTTAAGTACCAAGCACATAAAAAGTTATGCACCTGATACTTGGGGGCTAATGCATATTTGCTTGTTCTCAGAAATTTCTAAAAGTCCCAAGCACAATACAAGTATTACTCTTGGCACTTGGGGGCTAATGTATGTTTGCTCAAAATACTAATATGGAAATTCTTTTAAAGTCCCGGTTCATCTTTATAAAGTTAGACCGGCCCTTGGGGGCTACACAAGTGAAAGATACAGTATTGCAATTTTAAAGTCCCGGTTCATCTTAAAGAGATAACCCGGTCCCTGGAGGCTAAGCATATAAAGTTAAGTTATTACTAAGTCCCGGTTTGGATTGATATCATAAACCGTCACTTGGGAGACTCTTTGGAGTTGATATTTGGAATTAAAAAGAGAAGCAGTTATGCAGAGTTGAGCGTTAGTTACCTCAGACGCTCTTTCATCAAGTTTACTGCATCGGCTTCATAGTCGCGGCTGGTGTACAGACGGTTCAAGAAGCCAGAGTGAATGTCTTGAGCATTGAGATGGGCATAGCTTGACAAATCGGCATTCCATTTGCCTTTGCCGATAGCAGAAAGCTCTTCCTTGGCAGTATGCTTTGATAAAGCGGCAGGATTGCCAGGAGTGGTGTGGCCAATGCCAGTAATCATAATATCATCTTCTTCACGATCAGCGGCCTTCACGGGAGTCGATGGTTTGTCAGTGGCTTCAGCTGGATTTGCCGGTTTATCAGTGTCGCAGACTGGATTAGTCGGTTCATCGAACTGGCCCATTGGATCAATTTCCACTTGATCAGCAATAAAGACATGATCATGAGGTGGCGGGTCATTAAGTATGGCATCAGTGTTTTCCGGATCTGGAGTCTTCTCCGGTTCAACAGTTGTATTGCCGTTAGCCAGTTTGTTTAACCCGGGCCTTTTTACTCTATCTGGGTTTAGCACTGAGAAGAACAGATAAAAGATCAGTCCAGTATGCAAAAATGACACATCAAGGATAAAATCAAGTGCATAGCTCACCCAGGAACTGTCTTGAGGGCTGGGAGTTGTGTGGCTATTGACTCGCCAGAAGATGAGTGAGGTGTTCCCTGATAATTCGAATCAGATGGATTAAGAGGCTGTCGGAAACAACCCGCCTTGGGGCAAGAAGTGTCAAGAGTATAAGAGACCTCTGATCGGTGTTTCCGAACCGGAGTGTTCGGTAAACCGGTGGAGGTAACTACCTGGCCGCTGTGCCGGGTTGTGCGGCGAGCTTCGTGTTGCCGCGTCTTCAAAAGAAAGTTTGGTTCCAAGTAAGCAAGGGGTTGAGAAAATTTTACTTTCCGGTTTGCTCGATGGATTTTCAATGTTGGCAGAGGATCTGAATCGGAGAAAAGAATCATTACCTCTACGTCATCAGCTTGACTGCCTTCAGTGTCGTCCTGATAATAGTCATTGTCAATGAGGTGTTTGAAAAATGAACCAAGAGAGTCAAGTTCTACCTCTGAGTCCGGATTAGCCACATCAGTATCAACATTTGGCTCGGAAGACGCAGTAGTCCTTTTCTTGGCAGGTTTTTTAACAACCTTGGTCTTCGGGCGAAATGGCTTGGCCGGTTTATCTTGCGTTTTGCCGGTTTATCTTGTGGTTTTTTCTTCCAGAACGGATCATCGTCCTGTCAAAGATGGACAAAATTTTCAGAGAATTGTCGGATGTGGGGTTCCGGCAAACCCTTAAGGTTCGAACTCTGGGGTGCGCGTGAAGACTTTCCCTCCTACCGATCTACGCCCTAGCTCGCTAAGATCTCGCGGACAAACTCGACGAACTTGCAACACAGAAAGACACGAGATTTATACTGGTTCGGGCCACCGTTGTGGTGTAATACCCTACTAAAGTGTGGTGGTGGTGGATTGCCTCTTGGGCTGATGATGAACAGTACAGAGGGAAGAACAGCCTCCCGAGGTTGAGGTATTCTTGTGGCTAGGGTAGGCTCTCGATCAGATTGGATCAAGCAAAGATGAGATGCCCCTACTGTGGTGGCTAGCTCTACTTATATAGGCCCTGGTCCTCTTCCCAAATATTGAGCTGGAGGGAGCCAACAACGGCGGGAAAATTTGAAGGGGGACAGCTAGTACAAGCTATCCTGACAAAAGTGGTCTTCGCCTGCAAAAGGCTCTGGTGGTGACGCCGTCTTGGGCTCCACGATGACCTCCATCTTGCCATCCTCCTCGTCTTGGTCTCGTTGCACCGATATAGCAACCTTTGCCTGATGCCTCGGTACTCTCTCGCCTGCGCCTGCTTCCATAGCACCAAAGAGGAAACAAGGACGCTGCACGCGCTGGCGCCTGCCTGGCGCCGATCGTCATGGCTCACGTCACGAGAGCCTCGTGAGGTTTGAACCGCCTTGATATCTCTGCTCCTCGTGAGCCTGCCTAACTAGGCCACTCCTGAGGAGGTCTTGCGTCGTCTGCCTCGCAAGGCTTGGCCCGTCGCGAGGGTCTTGGATGCCTTGTTGATGAAGATGGGATGTACGGCCCGCTAGCTTAGCCTCGTCGTGGGCCGCTGGCAGGCAAGTCTGGGGACCCCCGTTCCCAGAACGCCGACAGTAGCCCCCGGGCCCAAGGTGCGCTCTGGCTTGGCTTCACGGCGAAGCCAAGGGTCAAGTACGGAGTGCCGCGGGCCCCAAAGCATGCAGCCTCGGTTGACGCGTGGCGGTTGATTGGACGTGGGCGTCTCCGCTTCCCCACGCTGCCTCGGCAACTGCTTGTCCTGACAAAAGGCTGGCGCAGGTAGTACTTGCCTTCATTGCTTCTTCCTTGCCTCGCTCCAGATCCCCTTTCTTGCTCCTTATCGCTGCTACCTCCAGATCCACTCCAATCTCATCCTGCATCCGTGATCCATGGTGCCGCGCAAGGTCAAGACTTCCTCAGCACCGACCTGGTATGAGCCGGCCCTCGAGGCGCCCACCGTCACGGAGAAGAGCCTCGCCTCCGTGCGCCTGCTGACGGCGGGTGAGAGCAATGAGTGGGGGGAGACTGAGCTCCGGCTTGTCTCCGGCGTGCCGGAGCCCGAGGTAATCACCTTCTTCCCCTTCTTCTTGAGCAGTGTCGCCATCGGGTCGGTTCCTCCCTTCTCTGATTTCTTTTATGAAGTCCTCGACCACTACGGGCTGCAGGCGTTGCATCTTCATCCCAACTCTGTCCTCCTCATGTCCATCTTCGCCTACTACTGTGAGGCGTACCTAGGCGTGATGCCGTCTGTGGCGCTACTGCGCCATTTCTTCTTCCTTCGTGTCAGCGAGGGTCACATCTCCGGATGTGCTAACTTCGTCGCATCCGGCAAGGCCAACTCGATCTCGAGCATCGGGAAGTGGGCCGATAACATTCGATCCAAATGGGTCATGATGGACGCCAAGTGCGCCGACCCGCGTCTGGTGTTGCCTACGGCGGCGCCCTCTTCCAACGGGGGGTGGCCCAAGGCGGAGCTTGCCGATGAGCGGTCATCGCTAGTGTTGGGGCAGATGGTGATTGACTTGAAGCCGGGCAACGCGAGGGCAGCCAAGGTGACGGGGGTCATGCTCCTGAGGGAGTTCTTGATGCCGCGAGTAGCCCCGCTCCAGGCGCGTGCACGCCCCTTGTGGGAGCTTGAACAAGAGGGAAACAAGACCCGCCTGAGGCCTGGGGCCCTGCCTGATGATGAACTGGCCGCTGTTCTACGCCTCATAGTTGGGGACAACCAGGAATACCCGCCAATCGCCTTCGTTCCCCTGTTCCAGCGTAGGGGTCGGGAGGAATTCATCACCTCCAGGGCGACCTTCGACGCGCGCGGGCTGGTGCCGCCGGCACTCCTGGGGCTCCTGCGACTCCGAAACCGGTGGAGGTGTCCTCTGACGAGTCCCGCGGGGAAGGGGAAGAGGAGGTGGACTCGGAGAAGACTCTAGAAGAGGTGGGGGAGACTTCTCCTCTGAGAAAGGCCGTGATCCTCTGTGCCCTTCCTGACGATGCCGAGGCCGACGCCCGCCAAGGGGAGAGGGAGCAGCCCCTCATCCCGACGAGGGGTAGGTCATCGCACCGCCTGGCGCCGCCGGAACCCGAACGCCTGCTCCTCAGGTCCCGATGCTGTCAGGCTTCAAGCTCCCTGAGGGAGTCCTGGATTAGGGGGTATCCGGACAGCCAGACTATATACAATGTCCGGACTATTGAAACGTGAACATGCAAGACTCAAGACTTCGTCCCGTGTCCGGATGGAACTTTCCTTGGCGTGGAAGGCAAGCTTGGCGATCTGGATATTATATTTCCTTCCTTGTAACTGACTCCGTGTAAACCCTAGCCCTCTCTGGTGTCTATATAAACTGGAGAGGTTGGTCCTTAGAAGGCCGATCACAATTACAATCGTACCATCATAGGATAGCCTCTAGGGTTTAGCCTCTACGGTCTCGTGGTAGATCTACTCTTGTACTACCCATATCTTCAATATTAATCAAGCAGGAAGTAGGGTTTTACCTCCATCGAGAGGGCCCGAACCTGGGTAAACATCTGTGTCCCTTGCTTCCTGTTACCATCAGCCTAGACACACATATCGGGACCCCCTACCCGAGATCCGCCGGTTTTGACACCGACATTGGTGCTTTCATTGAGAGTTCCTCTGTGTCGTTGCTACAGGCTCGATGGCTCCTTCAACCATCGTCAACCACATGGTCCCGGGTGAGACCTTTCTCCCCAGATAGATCTTCGTGATCGGCGGCTTCGCCCTGTGGGCCAATTCGTTTGGCCATCTGGAGCAGATCGACAGCTACACCCCTGGCCACCAGATCAGGAGCGAAAACCTGAACTACACGGCTGACGTCCGCGGAGACGGGATCTTCGATGGATTCGGGCCCATTCCAGAAGCACCAGACAGTCACGACGAGCACGGCTTAGACCTGCTGTCGGACAAAGCTCGGGGTATCACCCCCGCAGTAGCCTCGGACCTAAATCCGGAACAGGCTGCATTGCCTAAGGACGGAGGGCTGGACCCCGCCCCGCAGGTTGCACACTCATCGGCGGTGGAGCCGAACACGGGCCTTACCTCTGTGGTGGCCTGTGACTCTGGACCCCCGGATTCGTATCCGGATGTCGGTTCCGGTCCGCGCACTCCCGAGCCAGGTTGGGCTCCGGTAATGGAGTTCACCGCTGCGGATATCTTTCAGCACTCGCCCTTTGGCGACATGCTGAACTTGTTAAAAACTCTCTCTTTGACAGAAAATTCTGGGCCAAACTATGTCCGGCTCAAGTGGGAAGCGGCGACGAAGAAATTCGTTTCCCACCCACCACCCACTTCATAGCCACGGTCGATGACTTAACCGGCGTGCTGGACTTTGCCGCCAAAGGCATCGACGGTATGGACGACGATGCAGGAGAAGATTCGGAATCTATGGGGCGCTGGACTTCTCCCTCGTCACACGACATATACATGGTGGATAGAACCAAAGAGGACAAAGGCGACAATCCGGACGATAAAACCCCGGACAAAGTTAAAGCGACGGGCGTGACGCCGTTCTAAGTCCAAAGAATAAGAAAAATAGCGCCAAGAGCGCCAGAGGGATCAACACTACAATCAACTCCGAAGGCAACAACGACCATACGGACCCAGCGATGGAGCAGGGCGAACCAGGTCACCCCGAACACAGTTCGGAGGAGACTCCCGAGGACAATGATCCCGACGGACGAGGTCATCAAGCCGAACCAGCACAGGAAAATAGTCCGGATAATGCTGCAATCCCGGAAAAACACGTGGAACAAGATAACCTCCACAGAAAGCTTATGGCCACCGCAAGAAGTCTAAAGAAGCAGAAGCAACGGCTCAAAGCCACACAGGAAACGCTCAACCGTAGATGGAATAGAGTGCTAGAACCTTTGAAGAAAGATACGGCGATGATCGCCATACAAAGAGCTATCCAAAATGCAAGCTACCGCCAGAATTCGATGACGAAGCCGTGCCACTTCATAACTGCAACAAAGCGGCTACCGACGCCGCGCACGATCTACGTGAGCACCTGGATAAGAAAGCTGGCGCGGCCAGGTCCATTTATGGATCTAAAGAACACACCCCGGCGAGGGACTATGGTCACCAAAACGAGTACGCCAATCGAATACCAGTTCGGAATAAACACCGGACACAACAACGGCCGACGGCATGCCACATCACGTCCAGATACAGAGGGGCTGCTCACCCCCTGTGCTTTACCAAAGAGGTACTGGACCATGAATTCCCACAGGGCTTTAAACCTGTGAATATAGAGGCATACGACGAACGGCTGCACTCCAAAGGTCTGGATCGAGGATTTTATCCTGCACATACATATGGATCGTGGGGATGACCTCCACGCCATCAAATACCTTCCCCTCAAACTGAAGGGGCCAGCCCGACACTGGTTGAAAAGCCTCCCCGAAAATTCAATTGGGAGTTGGGAGGAATTCGAGGACGCTTTCAGGGCCAATTTTCAAGGGACCTATGTCCGGCCTCCGGATGCTGACGATCTAAGTCACATAATCCAACAGCCCGGAGAGTCCGCCCGCAAGCTTTGGAATAGATTCCTCACTAAGAGGAACCAAATTGTCGACTGTCCGGACGCCGAAGCTTTAGCGGCATTCAAACACAGCATCCGTGACGAGTGGCTCGCTAGACACCTCGGCCAAGAAAAGCCGAGGACAATGGCAGCCTTAACAAGCCTCATGAGTGCCATATGGTGATAAAAGATGATCTAATTTGCTAGTCATCTCATTGTTAGCATTGTTCTATTCATTCCCTTAAAAAACCATTGTACTATTCATGACTCGCAGAGAACGTGACACGTGTGGCGAAACACCCGAAGCAAAAGATGAAACACAGCAGCAAAAGAAGAAGGAAGATTATCACCCCAAATGATCTAATTCGGCCATGAGTCAGAATCGCTTCTTCATCGCCTCCACGACCTCCATCTCCTTGGCGTCTCCTCCGCCATCTTCTTCATTCATGGCCCATGACGCAGGATTTCTCGACGCGAGCCTTCATCATCTGTTCCACGGCCGCATTACATACCTTGACAGCAGCCGGGTGCTCGATGCGGAGCTTCGCCAACTCCTCCTTCTGTTCCATGATGAGGGCCTGCAGCATCTTCATCGAGGAACTACTGTTCTCATGCAGCTTCTTCCAGCCGGTGTTATTCTTCTTCAACAGGTCGATCTCGTGGCAGAGCTTCGCCTTATCCTCCTGATGTCGCAGGATTTCGCCGGTCGCCTTCTTCTCCTAGGCAATTCTCTTCTTCAGCAGCATCACCAAGCCGGCGGTCAACTCCCCCTGCTGATTGAGCTCAGCGGGCATGTCCTCGAGGCTCTCCTTCAGCAACTCCATCAAGCCTTGATGAACTCCTTCTGCTTATTGAGGTGATTATTGAGTTGATCGGGCATGCCGTCGAGGGATAACGACTCCAGCTCCGCCGGCTCGGCATGTTCGCCTCCGCGGCTAGGGCGCTCCTGGGAGCCATCGCCTGCCTGTGAGAGATCTTTCGAGGTCTCTGTGTGGCGGTGAGCCCTCTTTTTTTTCCGCAGCCTTAGTTGCCGCTCCCTTGTTACGAGTAGTTCTTGACCTAGAGCTCTGCTCACCAGCCATGGCAACGACGGCGAAGAAGAAGCACTTATGAGGAGGAAAGGTAGAGTACTTTTCGGTTAGGTAGTTCCCCTTTTTATAACCTAAGTACTAGCACTAGTACTAATACCTGCATAGTGGGGACACGTTCAGGTTTGGTACGTACTAGTAGGTGTGAGCAGGCTTTGAATGTGATGGGAACAAGGTAAAGATTAATTGATGGTTTTGGTTTCAAGGCGAAACGGCTCGAGATGAGTTTAGCGGAACATAAATTTCAAGTACTACACTGCTCAAATGCGTAAATATTATGTTATCACAAAATTGGCACAAAATACGAAGGAGACCAATGGAAGTACTACTTAGGAACCCACGATTTAACTACTCGCATGCGCATGATGGAGTAATAATGTCTTTCTTCCGCCCTCACGTCCACTCAATTTGCATGCCTGTATTAATTGACCATCAATGAAGTGAATGACTTTACACGCATCAAATTATCACATGGGGTGGATCTTGGTACAAAATTGCGTCCGTGTGTACCCAGCGTGTGCGTGCGAGGGAATGAGTCTTGGCGTGTGGCGTGCGTGCACATCTTCGCCGTGCATGTACCGCCAGTATGGCTCAGGGAGGACTAGTACATTCTTCTAGAACCAGCAGCACGTCACTGTGATCAATCCACGCAAGGAGGTCGCGACAACGCCTCCACATGTGCCACGTGGCTTCATGAACTATAAGAGAGACACTATGTAGCGTGCCATTGGTATTCTAATTTACGTGTTTTGCACATACTCGAAGTACTAGTAAGGTACACGTGCATTGCATGCATCAGATTTTGCAACCAAATTATGAATAAATACCACACTATAGCATGTAAGCTCTGAGTCGTATATGCCTGATGTAGCCCTTCGTTTAATTCTTATAGTTCATCTCATTCAAAATCAATTAGAGGGTGCTTGGATACGCTTTTAGTCCCATGACTAAAAGTAGTGAGACTAAAACATGCTAGCCTCATCCATGCTTGGATCCAAATACTAAGGAGACTAAAATCAAGTTAATGAGCATTTATTATCCTCCAAACCCTCCAATCCAGAACTCGCCTGTGTTAAAGGAGAGGAGTTAAATGAGGAGAGAGAGGACTAATCCACATTTTAGTAGGGGTACCCCTGACTAAAAAAATTAGTCTCAAGACTAGTTTTAGCCCCTCTTTAGTCAGGGGTGCTTGGAACTTTAGTCTCTTAAAGAGACTATTTTTAGTCAAACTAAAATAAGTCCCTTGGATCCAAGCACCCTCTTAGTTTTTATAAAAAAAGCTAAGAACGCGGGAATAGGAAAAACATGGGATTATAGTGGAATGTCGTCTTGAATCCTACATGATTGTATGAGTGTTTGATTGTGCATGGAAAAAACGCAGAATTCTTTCAAAGTGGTTTGAGTGGATGGGATGTTTCCTATGAAATCTAGTGCAAATGAATCATATGGAGAAATTCCTATGGTTTACAATCCTACGAATCAAACAACCAAGATAGGAAAAATTCCTAATGATTAGAATCCTCCAAAACTCCTTTGAGAATCCTTTGAATCAAAGAAGCCCTTAATCTATTTTATGATTCATGGAATTGTGCGTTGTGTTGTAAATCATAAAGTAAAAACAAATAATGGCAATTCAACTAGAAAAAAAGTTTGGGCAGTTATGATACGGAAGATTCTAGTAAGGTACACGTGCATTGCACGCATTAGATTTTGCAACCAAATTATGAATAAATACCACACTATGGCATGTAAGCTCTGAGTCATATATGCGTGATGTAGCCCTTCGTTTAATTCTTATAGTTCATCTCATTCAAAATCAATTAGTTTTTATAAAAAAGCTAAGAACGCGTGAATAGGAAAAACATGGGATTATAGTGGAATGTCGTCTTGAATCCTACATGATTGTACGAATGTTTGATTGTGCATAGAAAAAACACAGAATTCTTTCAAAGAGGTTTGAGTGGATGGGATGTTTCCTATGAAATCTAGTGCAAATGAATCATATGGAAAAATTCCTATCGTTTACAATCCTCTGAATCAAACAACCAAGATAGGAAAAATTCCTAATGATTAGAATCCTCCAAAATTCCTTTGAGAATCCTTTGAATCAAAGAAGCCCTTAATCTATTTTATGATTCATGGAATTGTGCGTTGTAAAGCATAAAGTAAAAACAAATAATGGCAATTCAACTAGAAAAAAAGTTTGGGCAGTTATGATACGGAAGATTCTAGAACAAAAGAGAACCATTGTTGTTTTGAGGTTTGTGCATTATGCTTAAGTTCAACCATGGAGTCAGCTAGATCGTACATGTGGCAAAATCCGGTGGTTGGCTAGAAGATGGTGCGAGGGGCCGAGTGGAGGGAGACTATGAAGGAATGCACAAGTGCGAGATCGATATTTAGAGAGAGGGGGCGAACACGTGCGCTGTTGCATGCAGTGGCGGAGCCATGAAAAATAAATGAGCTAGGGGGGCAAGCATTGCTAATCCTTTACGAGGAGGGTCAATTCATGAAATTAAACCTTTTTAGCAGCAATTGTCTAATGATCACATTCATATTAGCCTCGATATATAGTGATGTTAGGGGGCAGGTTTCATCGCTTCTGTCTTCACCATTGTGCACGCGTCTCGAGAGATGAAGCGGAAGGCATGGATGATGAGGGGGACGTTGGATATATAATTAATGTGGGTGTTTTAGCTATATATGTTAATCCTATATAGAGAGGTATAGATTGATCGATGTGGATGTGGGAAAGAGGGTGAGACCTCACTGGATATATCGATTGATCGGTTTGTCTGGATAACTATGAAAGACCTAGCTATATACACACATACATAGAGGAACATCGATCATTGCGCATGCACGCGTGAGAGATAAAGAATGCCCGATATGATGGAGAGGGGGATGTGTGTGGGTGTGTGCCTACATGGAAGACCGACCTGAAGAAAAAGATTGCATGCGTCACGATGGATAATGCCGATCGGTAGTGTGTGTGCATGCATGCACGAGAGAAAGTTAGTGGTACAATTATAAAGAGAAGACTACTGTGTGGGTGTAAAAGAGTAGGTGAGGTCATAATCAATGTAAAGTCGAATTCAAATATTTGAATAAGAGATCCTGATGTTTGAAACCCATGCATGCGCGAATATAACAGAGATCTGCACGGTGTGGTTTGGAAACGAGCATGTTGTAATGTATACACATTGAACAAGGTCAGACTGATTTGAATTTGAGATACCGATGGCAGACATCATTTGGCCACGTTGCATCCGTGCATGGACACACTATTCTAATTGGAGATGATGGCCGGCTTCGCATCACATATCTATATCTATATCCCTATATATATATATATTATCTTTTATATTTTTTTATATTGTGTGCGGGTAACTTTAACTTTGAAAGATGGTCGTTGGATGAGGCGAATCCGATGGTTCAAAGATGGCAAATTTGAGCACTATTGGCCGTTGGATATCATCTAGATTCCACCAGATTTCGCCACATGTATAATCTAGAAGACTCCATGGTTGAACTTAAGCATAATGCACAAACATCAAAACACAAGCACTTCTTATTTGTTCTAGAATCTTCCATATCGGAATTGCCCAAATGTTTTCTACATGATTTGCCATTATTTGTTTTTACTTTATGTCTTACAACGCACAATTCCATGAATCTTAAAATAGATTAGCTTTCTTATAAAAACTAGATGATTTTGAATGAAATGAACTATAAGAATTAAGCGAACATCTACATCATGCATATATGACTCAAAGCTTGCATGCTATAATGTGGTATTTATTCATAATTTGGTTGCCAAATCTCATGCGTGCAATGCACGTGTACCTTACTCTAGTCTAAATGGTGTTTGTGTGTGTGTGTGTGTGTTGTGCGTGTTGAGGTGCAAATTTTTTTTTTGGTACACGTTAAGCTTGTTCGTCCGAAATTTCAAGCCGCGCCTTCTTATGCCGAAAATTCAAGCTAGCGTCTCGTCTGTCATCGTGGCCGAAAACTCCCGCCTCTTCAACCCGCCGCCTTTGTTAGCCCGAAATATTTAAGATATATCTTTGTCTTGTTGTGCTCAGACAACTCCCTCCATCTCAACCCGCCTTTGCTATTCCGTAATTACAATGCGCGAAAACTCCCACCTCTGTGAAATCCCGACACACGAAATGCCCGTGGTACCTCGAACCGAAAGAACCGCCTCAAATCGGTGGGGGTACTTTCGTAACTTGCCCCACATTTCGGACAAGCGTCTCTAAGCCATGGTTCCCCACTTCCATCCCATCCGCCACCCATTCAGACACCGAGGCCGCGAAAACCCGCGACGAAACCCCACACCTGCCTCCGTCCCGCCACCCACCGGAGCCTCTTCCCCGACGACGTCGTCCACAACAACACCTCGACGTCCCTCATCCACCGTACCGGATGAGGATCCGTCGTTGATCTCATCGTCCCGCCGGTTCAACCACCCCGTCCTCAACCTCCAAGGAGCTTCCCTAACGTTCCCCTCGTCTTTCGCGCCACCTCCATTCCCACACCGCCGTCTTCACCTACACAACCAGAAGAGCATCATCATCACCGTTTCCACGGATGAAGCTGCGGCCTAATCAGCGCCACCAAAGAGGTTGTACACCAATCGCCGCATTTTCTTCTTGATTCGATCTCACGGTGCTGCCGACGCTCGGTCCCGAGCCGACACGGCGCGGCTCCATCCACGGCGGCGTCGCCGGCCACTTCCTCCACGGCGTCGCTCCCTCGGCGGCGGCGTCCACATCAGTAGGAGCTGCTGCTGCTTTAGCTCGCTTCGGCCGCTCTTTGCTGCTCTTGTTCTCGGTCCCCTGCCTAGTCTGATCTTACTATTACTCTTGCTCGCGTTGCTGCTCTCGCTCTTGCTCTTGCCCTTGCTCTTGCTCTTGGTTGCGATGCTGCTCCGATTTAGCTACACTTCAGTCAACTGAATCGACTTTTGGGTCAGTCAATTTTCAGGGGTGGGGGTGGGGTCGCCGGGGTGAAGGAAGAACCAGCGAGGGGATGGGGCTCATGGGAGAGGTACCCCCCTATCGATCTTAGGGTTCAGGATGGGGGTGGTGGTCGCCGGCGGTGGCGGGGCGTTGGCAGGGCGGTGGCGTGGGGATCGCCGGAGAAAAAGCTCGGCACGGGGGGCCTAGAGGGATGGACGGGGCGGCGGTGGACCGGTGGTGGGGAGTGTTTTCGGGGCAGCGCACCGCCGGCCGCGGGTGGCGGGGGGCTGCTGTTTGGCTGGTGGTGGCTGGCGGCTCAGGGGGTGGAGGTTGAAGATGAACCACAGGCCCTTGATTTCGTATCCAACGGCTGCAAAATCGACTGACCAGAGATGAAAAAGTCGATCGACCGACTGTAGCCTCACCTTGCTAGTGCATTCAGTTTTGACAAAGAAAATTCAGTTTCGACGGCAAAATTCAGTTTCGGCGATTAAGTTCAGTTCGACAGTTAAGTTCGATTTCCGAGTTAAGTTCAGAGATGAGCCGTTGATGTATTTTACATCTAGCACTTTGTGGTTATGTATTTTACGTCATGTATTGGAGATGCTATTAGAATTCCACTCAGGTTAACGTTGTTCGTTGTCTCTCTTGTCCTGCTTCAGCCTCTGCGTCGTCCAACTCACCGGAGCTGCTCCAATGACGAAACCATCCATCACGGCGGAGCAGTACCTCGTGCTCCATCTCCAGACGCCTAAGATCTTCTTCCCCTCCTCCGACAAAGAAAGTCACCGAGCATCCTCACCGCCAACCCAATCACGCCGAGATCGACATGGCTTCGCCAAAGAGGTTGTACACTTGTTGCATCTCTTTTTTACTCTAAATGTTATATATATATTGTCCACTGAGCACTCGTAGTAACGGAAATACGATTATTTTATCCTACTATATGACAAGCTGTGAGGTACCAGACAACTTAGCTATCCGTGATGGACTCTCTTGAACGCCATCATTATGTATCTCTGCGTGTTTGAGCTGTGCATTTGTCGATGGGCCCGGGAGTTGAGCTAGTATGGCGGTGGCTCGGGTCCAAAGTAATAGAAGTAGCACAAAAACATTTTTTTAGTGTAGGATTTTCCTTGCTCAAGCCTGCCTACTAGAATCGCCAGTGCTTGAAAGGGAAAGTGAATGAAAAACATAGGAATTGGAAAGTTTCCTATGGTACTACTTTTCATGAATTTGGTGCAAAGGAATGGAGCAAAGGAAAACTGTAGGATCTGTTCCTTTAGTGTCTCCTTGAAAGAAAAATTGTAGGAATTCTAATTTCCACTTCTCCTCCTTTTCATATTCCTATTCATCAAGCACAAGACTGAGATAGTAGCATAATAGCATTATAACCGTACAGTTTCTTGTGGTTTGACTTAATCTCACCATGCTTTTTTGCATCCTGTGATCTTCCAATTGTTGTGAATCAAACACCCAGTTGGCGAAATCCTGTGTTTTAAATTCTCTGTTTTGCACGTGCATTCCTATCCTATTCATGTCTATTTCCTATCCCCGCATTGTTAGAATCCTCAAATTCAAACAAGCCCTTACTCAATTACTTTTACGGATATGTGTCAAAGAAAACCTTGTGTGGTTTGTCCCGCTCCTGGGCGCTGTGTTCCACCCCAGCTCAACCGCTCCAACGATTTAAAGGGTTCACCACAAAGAGGGATCCGCTCTCCAGACTGTCTTTCGCCGCCTCAGATCTTCTTCCCCGCCGCCGGCAGCCACGACAACTACATTACCATCATCAAAACTGAGCAGATGACCTTGAGGACTACACGGGTCCGCAAGAGAGGTCGCACTCTTCCGTGTCTGCTTACATTATGCGTCGCTTAATATGATGACATGCTACATTATCGTCGTGTTCACCTATTAGACTCGAGTCAGTCCAAACTAATCTTTGAAACTTGAGTTTTTAAATGGTTGTGGGGTAAATATTTGGGCAGCAATCGGTACTATCTGTCTACTATCCGGTTAATCTCTGGTGTCTACTATGAGTTTCATGTTGGGTGCAAACAAACATTAAAGGAGCCATTATCTGTATTTTTAACTAAAGATATTATCTCACCGCTATCATTGGTTTTGGGTCTATCCACGCTTGCTACCATCACTGGATTTGTGCATGCACTCCTTACATAATCTCACTATGTTTTATTCCTATGCAAGCCAGCTTATTGTACACAATGGAACTGATCATGTAGAGCAAAAGAGACGAGCCTTGCGTGGCAACAAAATTTCATGCAGACGCTGCGTTCCATGGTGGGCGCAAAGGCAGCCCCCTCCTCCCATTTCGGATCGTAATCAAGAGGAAGATAAGCATTCGAGGGGATTGAAGGAGAAGACCATTCCTATTTACTCCATGAGGTCTTCGCTCTAACTTGGCATGCTGATGTTGGTAATATCATGCATATGGTGCCTTGCATTGCTTACTGTATACATTAAAGATGTCATCTACTTAGTTTAGACATGCTTTGTGTGAATGCCATTTGTTTAGTTTCTTTATCGTATATGAGAATCATGCAATGCCATCTTGTCTAGCCAGGCATCATATATGTGAATTTTGCAATGCCACCACAGTTAGCCATCATCTTATATGTGAATTATGTCATGCCATCATTTTTTTATCACGTGTTATATTTGTCAACAATATTAGTACATTCAATTACTCTTCCTGTGCATCAGCCATTCGGCACGGTCATGGAAAAATCTGGAGTGGAAACAAGGTCTTCAGAGCAGACAATGCTATCTGACGAAGCGCATGTCTTGCTGGTTACCGATAGCTCCTCGTGAGGTGGATTCGAGAGACAGATGACCACCATATCCCCGAGGTGCATGCCCTAACTTGGTGGTTATGTTGCTCATATCGTATGTATGGTATCTTGCATTGATATGTCATTTGCTTAGTTTAGACATGCTTTGTCTGAATGCCACCTGTTTAGTGTCTAATTACCATATATGTGAATTATGCAATGCCATATTGTTGCAAGACATTATATATGTGAATTATGCAATGTTATCTTGTTGCAAGGCATTATGTATGTGAATTATGCAATGCCATGCTGTTTAGGCAAGCGTCATATATGTGAATTATATCATGCCATCCTTTTTTGTATTTCTCATTGCTTTTTGTCGACAAAGTTTGTATATTCAATCGCTTCTTCCTGTGCATCAGCCATTTGAATTGGTGATGGAGAAATCTGGAGTGAAAACAAGGTCTTGAGTAGACAATGCTACCTGCTGAAGCAGATATCTTGCTAGTTCTGAATAGCTCTTCAGAGGAGGATTCAGAGGCAGATGACCAGTCCTATTATCCCCATGAGGTGTATGCTCAAACTTGGCACGGTTATATTACTCATATAATGCATATGTTGTATTGCAATGCTTAGTTTTTACATCATATACACAATATTTAATGCCATCTCATAGACAGCATGTATCTGAATTATGGCATGCCAACCCATTTTATAAAGACATAATATAGTTATATCATCTCATCCTGTTTACATAGTCATCATATTTTAAATTATGTCATTCTATCCATGAAATATATCATGCCATCATGTTTCCATCGACGGCATGTTTGTGATTTATGGCATGCCAACCACTTTAATAGACACATCGTATAGTTATATCATGTCATCCTGTTTACATAGTCATCATATTTTGAAGTATGCCATTCTATCCTATTTAGTTAGTCATCATACATGTGAAATTGTGTCATGTTATCCTGTTTAATTAGCCATCATATATGTGAAATTATGTCCTGCTATTCTGTTTGCTTAGACAACATAAATGTGAATTATTTCATGCCCTGTTTTCTTCCCTACTATCCATTACACCTGTCTATCTTACAATGTCTGTACATTCAATTACTTTTCTTGTTTATCAGCCATTTCAATTGGAGGGAGTGATGGCAGTATCTGTGGGAGTAAAAACACGGTCTTCAGAAAAGATCGTGTTACCTGTCGATTGATACGTCTCCAATGTATCTATAATTTTTTATTGCTCCATGCTATATTATCTACTGTTTTAGGAAATATTGGGCTTTATTATCCACTTTTATATTATTTTTGCGACTAACCTATTAACCGGAGGCCCAGCCTGATTTGCTGCTTTTATGCCTATTTCAGTGTTTCGAGGAAAAGGAATATCAGACGGAGTCAAAATGGAACGAAATCAACTGGAGAAGTTATTTTTGGAAGGAAACCGACCTGATGGACTTGGACTCCACGTCAGAAGATACGGGAGTTGCTCACGAGGGTGGGGGGCGCGCCCCCTGCCTCATGGGGCCCCCGTAGCTCCACCGACGTACTCCCTGCACCCATATATACCCACGTATCCTAAAACTTCCAGAACAGGAGATTAGATCGGGAGTTCCGCCGCCGCAAGACTCCAGAGCCACAAAAAACCAATCGGGACCTGTTCAAGGCACCTCACGGGAGGGGAACCTCACCGATGGCCATCTTCATCATCCGGCGCTCTCCATGACGAAGAGGGAGTAGTTCACCCTCGGGGCTGAGGGTATGTACCAGTAGCTATGTGTTTGATCTCTCTTTCTCTCGTGTTCTTGATTTGGCACGATCTTGATGTATCTAGAGCTTTGCTATTATAGTTGGATCCTATGTTTCTTCTCCCCCTCTACTCTCTTGTAATGGATTGAGTTTTCCCCTTGAAGTTATCTTATCGGATTGAGTCTTTAAGGATTTGAGAACACTTGATGTATGTCTTGCGTGGGATAACCGTGGTGACAATGGGTTATTCTATTGATTCACTTGATGTATGTTTTGGTGATCAACTTGCGGGTTCCGCCCGTGAACCTATGCATAGGGGTTGGCACACGTTTTCGTCGTGATTCTCCGGTAGAAACTTTGGGGCACTCTTTGAGGTTCTATGTGTTGGTTGAATAGATGAATTGAGATTGTGTGATGCATATCGTATAATCATGCCCACGGATACTTGAGGTGACATTGGAGTATCTAGGTGACATTAGGGTTTTGGTTGATTTGTGTCTTAAGGTGTTATTCTAGTACGAACTCTAGGGCTGTTTGTGACACTTATAGGAATAGCCCAACGGATTGATTGGAAAGAATAACTTTGAGGTGGTTTCGTACCCTACAATAATCTCTTCGTTTGTTCTCCTCTATTAGTGACTTTGGAGTGACTCTTTGTTGCATGTCGAGGGATAGTTATGTGATCCAATTATGTTATTATTGTTGAGAGAACTTGCACTAGTGAAAGTATGAACCCTAAGCCTTGTTTCCTAGCATTGCAATACCGTTTGTGCTCACTTTTACCACGTGTTACCTTGCTGTTTTTATATTTTCAGATTACAAATTCCTTTATCTACCATCCATATTGCACTTGTATCACCATCTCTTCGCCGAACTAGTGCACCTATACAATTTACCATTGTATTGGGTGTGTTGGGGACACAAGAGACTCTTTGTTATTTGGTTGCAGGGTTGTTTGAGAGAGACCATATTCATCCTATGCCTCCCACGGATTGATAAACATTAGGTCATCCACTTGAGGGAAATTTGCTACTGTCCTAAAACCCTGTGCACTTGCAGGCCCAACAACGTCTACAAGAAGAAGGTTGTGTAGTAGACATCATCGATGCAGATAGAACCACAGTTGTACTTGCCCAAGAACCAGCCCTACCACACATAACCCACACTCATGCAGTTTGTACCCCTACCCAGTTGGACAGAGAACCAGCTACACCCCTTCTAACCCCAACCCCAGCAGATAAACACCCAGTTACCGTTGACACAGCACCGTCTCCACCACAGAGCACCCAAACACGAGCAGTTAGTAAGGCAACTGCAGTGCCCAAATCACGAGGACCACCACTCCGAACCCGAAGTCAACGCTTAAAGCGTAAGAAGAATTGTTCTCGTGTCAGGTTCCGTAGCTATGGTTCATACTACTTTGCTCTTGCATCATCAGTATTCTTGATACCAACCAATTTCAAATTGGAAGGATGCAATTGAAACTCCAATGGTGCAACAGGTATGTTTTAAAACCTGTTTCTTCAACGTGTTTGGCTGTTTGCTGTTGTAACTTGCTCTATGTTGATTTCAGTTTCAATTGAATAAACAGTTATGTTCTCATGCCATGCACATTACAAGTGTTGTTATTGCTTTGTAGTTTCCCACACTTATATTCTGTCTATGCTGCTTTGTCTTAAATAGATATGATTCGAACTGTATCTATCTTGATTTGGCAACATAAACTAGAATGATATGGACCATATAGTGACCATACTACATAGATATATGTTTGTTTCATGTTGTTATCCTGTCCACCTTACTACTGAACTGGTTTACCAAAATGAGTTTCATATACTACATTGTAAACCTGAGATGTGTTTGTTTGTTTCTCTTTTAGAACGCGGATAAAATATTGGAGAAGAGTACCATGTTATGCAATGGTAAAGGAAGTAATGCAGATAAGGTTCAAGATAGTGAGACATCCTGTTGGTCTCCAAGAAAGCTGATAAAAACTATATTGAAGAAACTGAGACAACCCCAAAGTCCTGTCTTGATGTAGTGTTCGAGTTACTGGCTACCACTGCTGGCACCAGCCCTTCGAACTCATTGCCTGAATCAGTTCGGCTTCTTGAATCTCAACTTCAAGTTGAAAGACATCGATCATATGTTATGCGACAGAAGTCAAGGATCGAGGAAGTCCCTGCAGAATTCAAATGCATACTTTCTCGTGCAACAAAGAAGTTACCGGAGGACTTAAACGCCAAACAAGAGAAAGTTAATAAGCTTGCTAAGAATCTTGCCAGCATTATGGGTACCCAGGATATTGTTTCTTGAGCTCTTCTGAAGTGGTTTCAGTTCTGGACTTGTTTTGATGTGGCGTTTATATGCTGCTGTGTTCCTTATATTTGCACTGGTGGCGAACTTTGATGCCCAGTGGATGTAATATGTGTAATAGCCGTGATAGCCTAGTGTAAGTTGCTTGCTTATTTATTTCCTTTTTGTCTTGTTTATTTGTTTGCTTGTAGTCGGCAGCTTCTTTTTCTGCGGTTTGCTAGTGGCTGCAATAACCTATTTTTAAAACTAAGCCACAATAAATGCCACAAGAGTGACACTTGGGCCCACGAGCCGTAGAAAGCAGTGGGCCTTCTACGGGTCAGAAAGCGATGGGCGTTCTACGGGTCAGAGAAACAATGGGCCTTCTACAGCCATAGAAACAATGGGCCTTCTAAGGGTCAGATCATCAATGGGCCTTATACGGGCCGTATGATCAATTGGCCAAACATGGGCCAAACAGATCGCGATTCGCCGTAACAAAGCTAGAGTTAGAATCGTCTGCTCATGGGCCGACCATAACGGGCCATCATTAATAGGCCGTGTTTGATGACGCTATGAAAACGCCCAACGTATTAACGGACCACAAACGGGCCGACCGTCACCATGGGCTGAATTTGGCCCACAAGCGTAAAATGATGAACGGGCCGTAAGTAAACGAATCGCCGGAAATGAGCCCAAGAATAAATGGGCTCGAGAAGGCCGAAAGATAACATGGGTTGGAAACGCCCAACGGAATAACGGGCCATTAATGGGTATAAAGTGATATACCGTTTCTATACGGGCCGGTTCACCACGGCGTTAATGGGTGTAAAGTGATACATCGCTTCATTACGGGCCAGTTTCACCACGGGCCGTTAATAGGCCAAGAGTTACATAGGGCCTCATATGGGCCGAAAGACGTTATGGGCCATACATGGGCCAGAAGTGAAAATGGGTTGGAATCATATTGGATGCCCAAATGACGCTACTGGGCCTAATTCGAATAGGGCGTAACGGGCCTTGGGTTAGTGGGCTGTAAATGGGCTATATGCGAATAGGCCGTTAACAGGCTTTCCATGGGCCGGCCCGCCACCTTTTGACCAAGTCAAACGGGTCGGCCTTTTCACAGCAATGGGCCTCTGTTGGGCCGTGCCACGTGTCGACGTATCATAGGCGCCTTCTGTCCAATGAGTGGATGACATCTGTCCCAGCGGTGAGCCGACACGTGTTTCCTCCAGCCAATGATGATTTTACACGTGGAAAATCCCCATTTGTCGGGGCTGTTAACGGGTTATCGGATCCAAAATCCGATCCGATAGCTTAACGGTGTTCCGTTACGATGGATGCCATGTGTCGGTCACCCTTGATGAAAGCACTTCTGTGACGCGTGATCTATCGTCATGGAAGTGGACACTTCCGTGATGATAATTTTCGTAATGTCATGGTACACTTCTACGACAGCACAGGTATGACTATCTTGATTCTGTCATAAATTTGTCATGGATGTACATGCATGACAGAAAACGTGACCTACTCTGAAAAACACGTATCATCCCGAAAGTGTATTTTTTTGTAGTGTTAATTGCCGCCAAGCACTATCAACCATAACAGAGAGAGAGACTCAACCTAGGATGCATGCTAATTCTAGAGCGCCAGCGCTTCATTTATTTATCTGTTGCTCAGGGTCTACTCCTGGCTTTGTACAAAGGGTTACATGCCTTGCCGGAAAGGCTTGTACAAAAAGTGGTCTGCCGGGGGGCCCGGCAACCTCACGTTATGGGTAAAACTTGCGAAGATGTTCGATGTTCCAGGAGTTGCTCACTGGGATTCCATCTTCGGTCTCCGGGCATACTTCACCGGGCCTGGTGACTCGTTTTACCCGATAAGGGCCTTCCCACTTTGGCGTCAACTTGTTGGAATTCTTGGCGGACTGAACTCGCCAAAGAACAAGGTCGCCTTTCTCAAGGCTTCGGGCATGAACCTTGCAGCTATGGTAGCGGTGCAAGGCTTGCTGGTAGCGAGCGGCTCGCACAGCCCAAAGACGATCTTCCTCAAGGAGCATCGCATCCTCTTGGTGCAACTGCTCTTGCTCAAGCTCATCATAAGCGAGCACTCGAGGTGACCCGTATATGTGTTCTGTGGGGAGGACTGCTTCTGCACCGTAGACTAGGGCAAAGGGCGTCTGGCTAGTAGCTCGATTTGGCGTTGTTTTGATCGACCAAAGAACTATTGGCAACTCATTAATCCAGCACCTTCTACACTTGTGCAGCTTGTCGAAAGTTCTGGTTTTGAGTCCTCGCAACACTTCTGCATTCGCCCTCTCAGCCTGGCCGTTACTTCTGGGATGAGCAACAGAAGCAAAACAAACCCTACTGTCGAGGTCTTGGATGTACTGCATGAAGGTGCGGCTCGTGAACTACGTGCCGTGTCGGTGATGACTCCGTTTGGCACACCAAAATGGTAGACCAGTCCCTTCAAGAACTTGATGGCTGACTGTGCTGTCACCTTTCTCACTGGCTCCACCTCCGGCCACTTTGTGAACTTGTCGATAGCAACGTACAAGTACTCCAAGCCCCCGACGGCACAGGGAAAGGGACCCAATATGTCGAGCCCCCAGACCGAAAATGGCCAGGAAAGAGGGATTGTCTGAAGGGCTTGGGCTGGTTGATGAAGCTTCTTTGAATGAAACTGGCATGCTTCACACTTGGTTACTAGTGCAGTCGCATCCTGGAGGGCGATGGGCCAGAACAAGCCTTGCCAGAATGCTTTGCCGGCAAGGGATCTTGACCCTATGTGGGAGCCACACATGCCCCCATGTATCTCTACCAACAGCTTCTGTCCGTCCTCCCGAGGAATGCACTTCAATTTCATGATGTTTGATCTCCTTCTATACAGGGCATCATCCACAAACTGGTACATGCTGGACCGATGGGCTACTTTTGCTGCTTCTTCCTGTTCCCCGGGGAGTTCGCCTGTTTGGAGGAAAAGGACGGTGGGTTGTGCCCATGCCGGAGCCTGGGGCTAGACGGCAAGGAATAAAGGTTCATCTTCTGCCATAAGGGCAGATGCCTCCACGGTAAGGGCTCGAGGCCCTGCCGGGGGTTGCTGTTCTTCGGCAAGCCTACGGCACCCGGCAACGTCCTTGCCGGCGGCTCCTGGGAGCTCAGCGGGAAAGTACTTGCTGGGGCCTGCCTTCCTTCGTTTGTTCTGTCCTACTGACAGATCAACGGATGGCTGAGTTAATTGAAGCACAAAGGTACCTGGTTCCACAGGCAACTTGAGGGCAGTGCATTTTGACAGGTAGTCGGCAATGTTGTTCTTTCCTCGGGAACACGCTCTGCTTGCAGCCCGTCAAAAGGCTCTTCCAACTTCCTCACTTCATCCACATATGCCTCCATCAGCGGGCTCTAGTAATCCTTGTTAACTTGCTTGACGACGAGCTGTGAATCACCTCTTATGATGAGCTTCCTGATTCCGAGGTCTGCCGCGATCCCGAGACTAGCAAGCAGTCCCTCGTACTCCGTCATGTTGTTCATTGATTTTTCTCGGGGAAAGTGCATCTGCACTACGTACTTGAGGTGCTCTCCGGCGGTTCGACGAGTAGTACGCCGGCACCAACACCTTGCAATGGGAAAGCTCCATCAAAGTACATAATCCAATCGCGACACGTTTCCTTGCCGGGAAGGGTGGTCTCTTGAACTTCTTCGTTGGGCGTTGCAGTCCATTCTGCTATGAACTCTGCCAATGCTTGGCTCTTGATCATTGAAGTACTTTCAAACTTGAGGCCAAAGCTCGACAGCTCCAATGCCCACTCCACAATCCTCCTAGTTGCATCTGGGTTGTGCAAGATTCGTTGCAACGGGAGGCAGGTGACAACAGTGATCTCATGTGCTTGGAAATAGTGGCGCAGCTTTCTCGAGGCCATGAGGACGCCGAAAAGTAGCTTCTGCATACCAGAATATCTTGACCTAGCCCCTGCAAGAGGGAACTGACAAAATAAACTGGGTGCTGCACCATCTTCTTCTTCTGTTCAACTTCGCCCATCTGCACAGACTCCGCCTTGCCGGGACCGGGCCTTGCCGGGGGTTCCGCCTTGCCGCGTCAAGCCCCGCCAGGAGGGCCCGGCCCATCATCTGACGGCTCCGCTGCTACTGCTGCTTCTCCCTCAAGTTCCCTCTACGCCACTAGCGTAGCACTGACCACTTGATTCGTTGCCCCTAAGTATAGCAGCAACTGCTCTTATGGTTTAGGTGCGACTAGTATCGGCATGGAAGAAAGGTACCTCTTCAAATCTCGCAGCACTGACTCTGCCTCCGGAATCCATTTTACTGGACCCGCCTTTTTCAAAACTTCGAAAAAGGGGAGGGCGCGCTCAGCAGATTTGGAGATGAACCTACTCATGGCAGCAATGTAGCCAGCGAGCCTACGGACGTCCTTGACTCGTTTCAGCGCCTCAATCTGCTCAATGGCTTTGATCTTGTCGGGATTTGCTTCGATTCCGCATTGAGACACAAAGAACCCAAGAAGTTTGCCGGACGGGACACCGAACACACACTTCTCTGGGTTGAGCTTGAGGTTGATCTTGCGCATATTTGCAAATGTTTCTTCTAGATCTTGTACGAGCGTGCCCCTGTCCTTGGTCTTGACTACTATATCATCCATATAGGCTTCCATATTTCTATGCAGCCGGGGCTCAAAACCAATTTGGACTGCCCGGGCAAACGTCGAACCAGCGCTCTTCAACCCAAAAGGCATTCGTACAAAATAATACATACCACATGGGGTGATGAACGCGGTCTTCTCTTCGTCTTCCTTCATCATGAAGATCTGGTGGTATCCTAAATAGGCATCGAGGAAAGACAGCAGGTCACACCCGGCAGTGGAGTCTACAATCCGGTCGATGCATGGCAGAGGGAAAGGATCCTTTGGACAGGCTTTATTGATATCTGTGTAGTCAATACACAGCCTCCACTTCCCATTCGCCTTACGCACCACCACCGGATTGGCCAACCACATGGGGTGGAGTACTCCTCTAACCAGGCCTGCCGCCTCCAACTTCCTGATCTCTTCAATGATGAACTCTTGTCGCTCCAAAGCTAGCTTCCTGACCTTCTGCTTGACGGGCCGCGCGTGAGGATAGACAGCAAGATGGTGCTCAATCACCTCCCTGGGAACGCCGGGGATGTCAGATGCTTGCCATGAAAATACATCGACATTCGCCTGCAGGAAGGTGACGAGCGCACTTTTCTATTTGCTGTCGAGGGTGGAGCTTATGGTAAAAGCCCCGCCCATGCAGTCCTCCTTGACGGACACCTTCTTGGTCTCTGGTAGTGCAGCCTTGGACTTCTTGCTCATGCCGGTGGAGCTCTCTCGCACGTCCTCAATGGGAACATAGAACTCCAAAGAGGTGCGCTTGCCGGAGTGGGTGCAAGAGGTCTTGCCGGAAAAGGCCTCGCCGGAAAGGGTCTCGCCGGCAGAGGTCTTGCTGACCTTCTTCCTCCCCGGAGCTTCAGCGCCAAGAGCAAGTGCCTTGGCGGCAGTTGCCGCAACTGCCTCTCGGTAGAGTTGGTCGGCGCAGATGAGCGTGTCTTTCTTGTCGGAGGGGACGGTGATGATGGTCAGCAGCCCCGGCATCTTCAATGTGTTGTAGGCGTAGTGTGACGCCGCAATAAACTTAGCCAGCGCTGGGCGGCCAAGGATCCCATTGTATGGCAAGGGGATCTCGATGACATCAAAGATGATCTTCTCCGTCCTATAGTTCAGCTCGCCCCCAAATGTAACGGGCAGCGTGATTTTACCTTTAGGCTGGCTCCTTCCCGGGTTTGACCCCTTGAAACGTGCCCATCTCTTTGAGGTATCCATCAGGAATTTGCAGCCTCTTGATCACAACGGGCGAGATCAAATTCAGACTGGCCCCACCATCGACCAGCACTTTCGTCACCTTGAGGTTGCGTATTTTTGGCTAAACCAACAATGGCAAACACCCGACCCCAGTTGTGTGATCAGGGTGGTCCTGGTGTCAAAAATGATGGGTGTGCGGGACCACTTCAGTGGCTTCTGGGCATCGAACGACGGCTCCGCCGCAGTGACCTCACGCGCCCACTGCTTTAGTTGGCGGCGATAGGTGTGCAGCGAGGCGCCACCGTCGACGCACATGGCCTTTATAGCTTTCTGGAACTCGTGCTCACCGGACTCGTCGTCCTCGTCATGATCATCATCTTCCTCCTTGTCGCGGCCGCGAGCGGGCCTCTCTTGTTGGTTATCTTTGCCGCGGCGACCTCCTTGGCCGCCACGCTTCTTGCCGGACCCCTCAGCACCATCCTGACCTTTCTTCTTGTCCCGCCTCTCATATTCAGCTTTTTGCTTTTCTGCAAGCAGCTCAACTTGTCGGCAGTTCTGGAGGTCATGGCCCTTGGTGCGATGGATCTTGCAGTATTGCTTGTCGGAGCCCCTTGGCTTGTCGGCAGCCGCCAAGGCCTGGCAGGCGGTGCACTCGGCAACCTCCTTGCCGGGGTCGTCGGCCTTGGCCTTCTTGGCGGCGCCGGGGTCGCCGGATCCCTCAACGGCAAGCGTAGTCTGATGAGGACATCAATACCATTGTTACACCCACAGCCCCTACTACTACATATACTAGACCAATTACTAGAGCTCGCGCACGCCAATTAAATTATCAGGTACTTTCGTTCCTTGGTAATGATTCTAATGTTCATGAGAATATAATGCTGCCTAAATTGGATACATTTGTTTTTCTTACAAATGAAGGGCCTGGCATGGATAAGAGGGATGAACACTGGAGCAAGAAAAAGCATGGAGTTGATGGCATGCGCAAGGGGAACAAGAATGGAGTTACACGTGATGATTTCAGGACTTTGAAGCCGCCATAATGAGTGCATGAAGCCTTGGACGAAATATACAAGATGCCACTTCATAAACATCATCCAGAGGCTATTCTAGGTGCTGCGTCACCTTATTATTGGGCCAGGCCCATGTAATTTCGAAATACATAAGTATAGGCAGTTTTTAGAGTCCGTATGTGTGGGGAAACAAGAGACAGGGTTGGTTTCGGACCCCTTCCCCAAGGGCCACGAAATTCCACCCTCTTCCTCCATATATACAGCACGGAGGGCACCGTTTAGACTTTGGGTTTTGTTGAGATTAAATGTTCGCCATAGCTGCAACTTCGCATTTCATTTCTGTTCAACGACTGCACCAAGGCGTCCATGTAACCCCACCTTCATTAATAAAGCTTTCCTATTATATTCGCAATATCCAGATTGCAATCTTAGTTTCTTGCTTGTTCTTCGTTTCCTCGCAGGAAACAGGCCCTCGTGGTCAGGTTGATCATGCTCCGGTGTGGTCAATAACCCTCGGAAGTTGGTTTAGCGATTGCTAAGGCGCGATGTCTCGCACGTTCGTAGTCGGATCGTCAAGGTCGACTCCCACAGAAAAACGATAGCCACCATCTCATCGAAACATCGGGGCACCTTTGCCTCTATCAATTGGTATCAGATGTCCAGGTTGCTCGGTGAGATTTTACAGTTTTTCGTAGTTTAGCTCGAGTCTGTTCTTCATACCTATAGTCCACGAAAAAGCCAAAAAAATTAGGGTTAGTTCATCCTATCCGAACCAATCAACTGAGTTCGGAACTTTGTTCCTCTTTCTTTTTTTCTTTTGTTTTGTTTAGATTAAATACAAGAGAGTTTTCACAGATTGCTAATATCTATCAGACAGTTAGCACATGATTCCAATTTGATCAATAAAGCTTTCCCACTGCACAAAGGCCTCCAATGTGTGGGGGAAAGCTTTATTGATCAAGGTGGGGTTCTGTGGACGCTTTGTCCGTCGTTGAACACAAACGGCACGCCAAGTTGCAGCTATGGTGAACTTTTAATCTAAACAAAACCCAAAGTCTAAATGATGCCCTAGGGGCTTTATATATGGAGGAAGAGGGGGGGGGGGAATTTCGTGGCCCTTGGGGGAGGGGTCCAAAACCCACCCTAACTCTTGTTTCCCCACACATACGGACTCTAAATACAGCCTATATTGAAGTATTTCGAATTTACATGGGCCTGGCCCAAAAATAAGGTGACGCGGCACCTAGAATAGCCTCCGACGAAAAATTATGAAGTGGCATCTTGTATATTTCTGTCCAAGGCTTCATGCACTCATTATGGTGGCTTCAAAGTCCTGAAATCGCCACTTGTAACTCGTTTGTCTCCCTATGCATGCCATCAACTCCATGCTTGTTCTTGCTCCAATGTTCATCCTTCTCCAAGCTAGGCCCTTCATTTCTAAGCAAAAAAATGTATCCAATTTAGGCAGCATCATATTCTCATGAACATTAGAATCATTACCAAGAAACGAAAGTACCTGGTAATTCAATTGGCGTGCGTGAGCTCTAGTAATCGGTCGAGTATGTATAGTAGCAGGGGTTGTGGGTGTAACAATGGTATTGATGTCCTCATCACTTTGCATAATCTTTTCTGTATTTGCTTTGTTGAATTTGCGGTTGCATTGTCGTGTCAAGTTGCTGGTCTTAGCGTCTAGTCCTTTAGAGTTTTGAGTTCTGTTCACAGGTTGTCACGTCGCCGTTGCCATATATCACCACCGCATCATCATCTTCGCTGCTGCCATATACCACCACCGCACCAACTTCATTACCGCTGCCATATACCACCGCCACATATTCACCGCCAATCCATATACGCCACCACATATCCGCCGCCATCACACCAATCCGAGTCCACCTGCAACATATATCCGCCGCCAGTCCGAGTTCCACCAGATTCATCTCCACCACCAGTCCGAGTTACACTAGATTCATCTCCGCCACGAGTCATATTCCGAGTCCAGTATTTTGTTACTCTGTTTTGGGTTTCCAGATCACGCCATACTCCGAGTCGTGACAGAGAAGGACTCCCAAACTTCCGTGTTAACCGCAGTAGAAAAATAGTTCCAGTTTAAAAAAAACTAAGTCTGGAAAATTCCGGCTAGGCAGTTTTTAGACATTTGTAGACTTTTTCGAAAAAAATTTGTTGCGGAGCAAAAAAAATAGGAAAAAAGTGCAAAAAAGGGAAAAAAGAGGAAAAAAATTAAGAGTGTGCTCCTTCCTTGTTTACGTGCAGCGCCATGATTTTGTTTGTGTTCTAGGCTCGCCTCTCTAGCACGGTCTAGCCTATGACCAGCACAGTACCGTCGTTGAGCGTTTATTCAACTTTGCATCTCTGAACTGATTATTGCTGACCATTTTTGCTACCATATTATAAGCCTTCCCAGCTCCACATACATCTAGATCGTGCGTTCGACTCTCCCTGGTAATCGCTCTATCCAAGCTTTGAGAGTTTTGACTACATCGGTTGCCGATCACCTACCTTCACCGGGTAAGAACCGGTAAGAATTTGAGATTTGCTTGACGGATTTGTGACACCCACCACCACCACCACTTGTTAGTAGTCCAGAGGATCAAATTCTTGTGTGTTTCTATTGCTGCTAACCATGCCAGGATCACAAGCCATTTAGATTGATCGGGAGAACTTAACGAACAAGGAGCTTCATGATAAGTTTCAAGAAATGATGACTGAACAGGTGCAAGATGTGCTGAACAATTTTAAAGAGGCCATGGAGAAGATCACTGGCCTTGAGAAGACGTTCGAAACAAAGCTCGATAATAGATTTAATGAGCTGCTTGCGCGTCTCCCACCACCGGCTGCACCCGCCGCACCTCTGCAACAACACCAACAACAACGACTACCTCCACGTCGCGAAACAGCCCTCCGCCGAGCGAGCCGTGTCCCTCTTCAGCCTGGCAAAACTACTGGTGCTGCTGTTGATACTTCTGTGGCTCCTGCTGCTGATGTGGAGGAGGATGATTATGCGGAAGATTACGAGGATGAGGTGATCAAAATCAGAACTACGTGCAACCACCAAAGACCACAACCACCGTGTCGTCCACATGCAAATAATGGCAATGGTAGGGCTCCCCTCAGTACGAGATCATGACCATCTCCTAAACTAAAATTGAATATTCCACCATTTGAGGGTAGATATGTTCCTGATATATATCTTACTTGGGAGTTAGAAACCGAACAACGATTTACATGTTTACAATATCCCGAGGAGAGAGGTGTTCCCATCATTGTTTTGTGCTTTCACTAGCTTTGCATGTGTTTGGTGGTCTGAACATTGTATATTATATCCTATTCCAGCTACTTGGGCTGCTTTGAAAACTTCTATGTATACTCGTTGGGTTCCACCATATTATCAACGTGAATTAATTCAAAAATTGCAGCGTTTAAGACAAGGAAAAAATTATGTAGAAGAATATTATCAGGAATTACAAGCAGGCATGATTAGATGTGGTATTGTTGAGGAGAATGAAGCTATGCTTGCACATTTTATGGGTGGATTAAATAGAGAGATTCAGACCATTCTAGAGTATAAGGAGTATAATAATATCACTCGTTTATTCCATCTTGCTTGTAAAGTTGAACGTGGAGTGCAGAATTGACAGGCATTGGCCCGAACTAACTTTTCTACAGGTCGACCTTCATCATGGACACCACGTGCAACCTCTACTTCCACTGCACCATCACGTCCATCAGGTGCCACCTCCAGCTGTGATACAAGAAAGCAGGCACAACCACCACTCTCTGCCAAGAGCACACCTGCCGGGCTCACAGAGCTCTTCTTCTTCTTCCATGGCGTCAACAGGGCACACAAGTGATATTATATGTCGTCGTTGTAAGGGAAGATGACATTTTGCGAGAGAATGCAAATCTCAGCGTGTGATGATTGCTACTGAGGATGGTGGGTATGAGTCCGCTAGTGACTATGATGAGGAGACTTTGGCTCTTATTACACATGAAGAACACCGTGGAGATGATTCTGATCATGAGACGCAATACATGGCTGTCAAGATGTTGACAGTATGAATGTTTAGTTGCTCAACGTGTTTTGAGTGTGCAAGTTACACAAGTCGAGCAAAATCAGAGGCATAATTTGTTCCATACAAAGGGAGTTGTGAAGGAACGTTCTATTCAAGGCCATCATAGATGGAGGGAGCTGCAAAAACTTGGCTAGCATGGAGATGGTGGAGAAGCTATCTCTCACCACAAGACCACATCCACATCCTTACTACATCCAATGGTTCAACAACAGCGGCAAGGTTAAGGTAACACGACTGCTCGTGGTGCATTTTAGTATCTCTACATATGCTGATTATGTTGATTGTGATGTGGTACCTATGCAAGCATGTTCCTTATTACTTGGTAGACCATGGCAATTTGATAAAAATTTCAGAGACCATGGTAGAAACAATCAAGATACTCTTGTTCATAAGGATAAAATATTACTTTGCTTCCTATGACTCTGATTCCATTTTGAAAGATGATATTAATAGAGCTAATAAAGCAAAACAGGAGAAAAATAAGAGTGAAAGTCAGATTGTGGCAAAAGAATTTGAGCAACAAATGAAGCCTAATAATAAACCATCTAGTGTTGCTTCAGAAATTAAATTGAAAAGTGCATGTTTACTTGCCACCAAATCTGATATTGATGAGCTAGATTTTAGCAAATCTGTTTGCTATGCTTTTGTGTGCAAAGAGGCATTATTTTCATTCAAGGGCGTGCCTTCCTCTTTGCCCCTTGCTGTCACTAACATTTTGCAGGAGTTCGCTGACGTCTTCCCACAAGACGCAAGCCACCGGGATTACCACCTATTCGAGGGATTGAGCATCAAATTGACTTAATTCCTGAGCATCGCTACCCAACCGTGCACCATACCATACCAATCCAGAGGAGACGAAGGAGATTATGCGTCAAGCATGTGGAGCTGCTCGACAAAGGTTATATACGCGAATCTCTTAGTCCTTGTGCTGTTCCTATTATACTAGTGCCTTAAAAGGATGGTACGTCGCGTATGTGTGTTGATTGTAGAGGCATTAATAATATCACTATTCGTTATCGTCATCCTATTCCTAGGCTAGATGATATGCTTGATGAATTGAGTGGCTCTACAATATTCTCCAAAGTTGATTTGCGTAGTGGATACAAATTCGTATGAAATTGGGAGATAAATGGTAAACAACATTTAAAACTAGGTTTGGTTTATATGAGTGTTTAGTCATGCCTTTTGGGTTAACTAATGCACCTAGTATTTTCATGAGACTAATGAACGAAGTTTTACGTGCTTTCATTGGACGATTTGTGGTAGTCTATTTTGTTGATATACTGATTTATAGCAAATCTTGGGAAGAACATCTGGAACATTTACGTGTTGTTTTTATTGCTCTACGTGATGCATGTTTGTTTGGTAACCTTGGGAAGTGCACCTTTTGCAATCAATTTAGTATCTTTTCTTGGATATGTTGTTACTCCATTGTGGAATTGAAGTTGATAAAACCAAGATTGAAGCTATCGAGAGTTGGCCGCAGCCCAAAACGGTCACACAAGTGAGGAGTTTTCTTGGACTCGCTGGTTTCTATAGGCGTTTTGTGAGAGATTTTAGCACCATTGCTGCACCTCTCAATGAGCTTACAAAGAAGGATGTGCCTTTTGTTTGGGGTACCGCACAGGAAGAAGCCTTCACGGTATTGAAAGATAAGTTGACACATGCTCCTTTACTCCAACTTCCTGATTTTAGTAAGACTTTTGAGCTTGAATGTGATGCTAGTGGAATTGGATTAGGAGGTGTGTTATTACAAGATGGCAAACCTGTTGCATACGTTTCTGAAAAATTGAGTGGTCCTAGTCTGAACTATTTTACTTATGATAAATAATTATATGCTCTTGTTCGGACTTTAGAGACATGGCAAATTTATTTATGGCCCAAAGAATTTGTTATACATTCTGGTCATGAATCTTTGAAACATATTAAAAGTCAAGCTAAACTGAATCGTAGACATGCTAAATGGGTTGAATTCATTGAGACTTTCCCTTATGTCATTAAACACAAGAAGGGTAAAGAAAATGTTATTGCTGATGCTTTGTCTCCTCGCTGTACTATGCTTTCACAACTTGACTTCAAAATATTTGGTTTGGAGACCATCAAAGATCAATATGTGCATGATGTTGATTTTAAAGATGTAACGCAGAATTGTAAAGAAGGAAGAACATGGAACAAGTTCGTTATTAATGATGGCTTTGTGTTCCGTGCTAACAAGCTATGCATTCCTGCTAGCTCTGTTCGTCTTTTGTTGTTGGAGGAGGCGCATGGTGGAGGATTAATGGGACACTTTGGCGTGAAGAAGACGGAGGACGTACTTGCTACACATTTCTTTTGGCCAAAGATGAGACGGGATGTTGAGCATTTTGTTGCTCGCTGCACTACATGTCAAAAAGCTAAGTCACGACTCAATCCTCATGGTTTGTATATGCCTTTGCCTGTACCTAGTATTCCTTGGGAGGATATATCTATGGAATTTGTTTTAGGTTTACCTCGAACAAAGAAGGGGAGGGATAGCATATTTTTGTCGTGGATAGATTCTCGAAAATGGCATACTTTATACCATGTCATAAAAGCGATGATGCTGTTAATGTTGCTGATTTGTTCTTTCGTGAAATTATTCGCTTGCATGGTGTGCCAAATACTATTGTTTCAGATCGTGATACTAAATTTCTTAGCCACTTTTGGAGATGTTTATGGGCTAAGTTGGGGACTAAACTGCTTTTTAGTACTACTTGTCACCCCCAAACTGATGGTCAAACTGAAGTAGTCAATAGAACATTGTCTACTATGATTAGGGCTGTTTTGAAGAATAATAAGAAAATCTGGGAAGAATGCTTGCCTCATTTTGAATTTGCTTATAATCGTTCGTTGCATTCTACTACTAAGATGTGCCCTTTTGAAATTGTGTATGGTTTCCTACTTCGTGCACCCATTGATTTGTTGCCTCTTCCATCTTCGGAGAAGGTTAATTTTGATGCTAAACAACGTGCTGAATTGATCTTAGAAATGCATGAGTTAACTAAGGACAACATTGAGCGTATGAATGCTAAATATAAACTTGCTGGAGATAAGGGTAGAAAACATGTTGTCTTTGCACCTGGAGATCTTGTTTGGTTACATTTGCGTAAGGTTAGGTTTCCTAATTTGCACAAATTAAAGCTAATGCCACGTGCTGATGGTCCTTTTAAGGTGTTAGAGAAAATAAGTGATAATGCATATAAACTTGAGCTGCTTGCAGATTTTGGGGTTAGTCCCACTTTTAACATTGCAGATTTGAAGCCTTATTTGGGTGAGGAAGATGAGCTTCCGTCGAGGACGACTTCATTTCAAGAAGGGGAGGATGATGAGGACATCAATACCATTGTTACACCCACAGCCCCTACTACTACATATACTGGACGAATTACTAGAGCTCACAAGACGCCAATTAAATTATCAGGTACTTTCGTTTCTTGGTAATGATTCTAATGTTCATGAGAATATGATGCTGCCTAAATTGGATACATTTGTTTTGCTTAGAAATGAAAGGCCTGGCATGGATAAGAGGGATGAACATTCGAGCAAGAACAAGCATGGAGTTGATGGCATGTGCAAGGGGAACAAGAACGGAGTTACACGTGATGATTTCAGGACTTTGAAGCCACAATAAAGAGTGCATGAAGCCTTGGGCGAAATATACAAGATGCCACTTCATAAACATCATCCAGAGGCTATTCTAGGTGATGCGTCACGTTATTATTGGGCCAGGCCCATGTAATTTTGAAATACATAAGTATAAGCTGTTTTTAGAGTCCGTATGTGTGGGGAAACAAGAGATAGGGTTGGTTTCGGACCCCTTCCCCAAGGGCCACGAAATTCTCTTCCTCCATATATACAGCCCTTAGGGAACCGTTTAGACTTTGGGTTTTGTTTAGATTAAAGGTTCGCCATAGCTGCAACTTCGTGTACTTCGCTTGTGTTCAACGACTGCACCAAGGCGCCACGTAACCCCACCTTCATTAATAAAGCTTTCCTCTTATATTCGCAATATCCAGATTGCAATCTTAGTTTCTTGCTTGTTCTTCGCTTGCTCGCAGGAAACAGCCCTCGTGGTCAGAGTTGATCGTGTTCGGCGTGGTCAATAACCCTCGGAAGTTGGTTTAGTGATTGCTAAGGCGCGACGTCTCGCACGTTTGTAGTCGGATCGTCAAGGTCGACTCCCAGAGAAAAACGATAGCCACCATCTCATCGAAACATCGGGACAACTTTGCCTCTATCACAGTCTTGCCCTTACGCTTCCTGTTGCGGCGCCGGCCCTTCTTGGTCGGGGCGGCGGTGTCTTCACCAGTGGAGTCGGTTTCCGCACCGGCATCTTCGCCGTGGTACTTCCTTCCTTCTTTAGCCCGAGCACATCTATCAGCCAGAACATAAAGTTCGTCGACATCCTTAACCTTGTTCATTGCCAGCTCTTCACGCATCTTGCGGTTGCGGACATTCTGATGGAACGCACTAACGACAGCGGCGGGGTGAACATCTGGGATGTTGTACTGCACTTGGCTGAACCTCTGGATGTAGTTGCGCAGGGGCTCGCCGTCCTTTTGGGGGATGACATGCAAGTCGTTCGCCTAGCCAGGAGCTTGGTGGCCTCCGGTAAAGGCGCCAACAAACTCGTGGCACAGATCCGACCAAGAAAAGATGGAATCGACTGGCAGGTGCATCAACCACGACATGATGTTGGGCTTAAGCGCCAACGGAACTAATTGGCGAGCACCTTGTCGTCGCGGGCCCCGGCAGCTTGCATCGCGATGGTGTAGATGCTAAGGAACTCCGACGGATGAGTCTTGCCGTTGTACTTCTCCCCAACGTCAGGCTTGAACGTGTGGTGGGAGGGCCACTGGAACTGTCGCAGCTCACGGGTAAAGGCTGGACAACCCACCTCGTAAGGCAGGTCACCGGAACTCCCAGGCGCTAGGCGATCCATAGTGGGCCCCACACGCCTATCTGACTGACAACATGCCTCCTGCCGCCGCTCGCTAGTGGTCCGGGCGTCTTCCAAAGCTCGATCTCGAAGGACTTGACGTTGGTCGCGGCGGGCTCGTGGGTCGGACGACGCCGTAATGACGTTGTCACAGGCGCCGGCCCGGCGAGCCAGCCGTTGCTGTTGCTGGCATGGGTGAGGGGAGTGCACCATGGTCGCAGCACCTCCGGTCTTCCCACCTCCGGCGTGCGCCGGTTCCACAGTGCCGGCACGAGGGTCCCGCTAGTTGGGGTTCATCTTTGTTGGCGAAGTTGATGAGGCTTCGAACGGTGGCTCTCCACTCGTCGAGCTTCTCCGCAGCGGGAGGAAAGTCGAGGAGCAGTTGCACGCGCACCAAGGCTTCTGCTAGTGTGGGCGGCGGTGACATCTGTGCAGACCGTGACGCGCTCCGACTTCTAATCACGTTAGAAGGGGCTCTATCACGGCCTCGCAGTCGCGCGTCGCTTCCGCCAGCGCCCAGGTGCGCACGCTGGCCCGATGCGTCATGAGAGTGACGCAAAGGGCTCTTCCCACGGCAGCGCACGGGGGCGCCGCCGTCGTGGTGTCATTCGTCGCGCGCATCCTGGGAAGGGCGCGGCGCAGGGGCCGGTGGTGGCGTCATAGAGGCTGCCACGCCGCCCGTGGGTAGCATAGCCCTGCCGCCGGACCCAGCGGCGTGTGGCCCATCGTCTTAGGCCCGTAGGACGTTGCTCGCCCGGCTTCATGTACCAGAGTGTCGTGGATGCTCACGGGTGGCGCCTCCGATGCCATCCGTGGCCACCCCATCACCCGTCCGCGCTAGTGCGGACAAGCCTGCTCCAGACGACCCGACCGCTGTCATCCCCTTCTTGTTGGGGGCCATCGTGACGATGAAGTCGAGGCGTTGGCTTCAAAACCGGATTTCTCACAGCTCGCGCCCCCTACCTGGCGCGCCAAAGATGTTGGGTAAACGACACATATGGGATCACAAAGAATCCCTTCTACGGTTGGCAGGGCGCGGGGCCATAGGAAGAGCGGGATTAGAAGATCAACGCGGGGGAGTTTATCCAAGTTCAGGCAGCAAGCGATGCGTAATACCCTACTCCTACTAGTGTATGTTTATTTCGTGTTCTTGGACTTGCTATAGAGCATGCAGGGTCCAAAAGTTCGAATCCTCTCTCAGTACACCGCGGGCCTCCTTTTATAGTCAAAGGGGCTGCCAAAGTGGCACACAGGAGGTGGAAAGTTGTATAGTAGTTGAGTTTATCACTGGCCGTAGGACAAAATGCATTTAATGCACTGCTGACGTGCCCTTCTTGCTTTATCGGGGACGGCAAGGAAGCTCGTCCCACCTATCGCCACCTCGTCTTGCTTTGACACACGTCCAGGCTGACGAGGCATGTAGTGCCATGCTGGCCGGCTGGCTGCTGAGTTGGTGTGGTGGTAGAGTCTTCACGAAGATCTGCATGCCACCACGCAGGTGCTTGCTGAGTTGACCTGCGAGCTGCATGCCGCCACGCATGTGCCTGCCTAGTTGGCGGGCTGGCAGCTGTGCGGGAACGGCGGTGGAGCCTTGGCGTGGGCCTGGCTGCTGCCTCGTAGATGTCCTCGGCAAGAGCCTTGCCGGGGCCCCGGCAAGGATCTTGCTGGAGTCTTGCAGGCGTCCCTGGCAAGGGTCTTGCCGGGGATCTTGTGGGCGTCTCCGGCAAGGGTCTTGCCGGGGGTCTTGTGGGCGTCTCCGGCAAGGATCTTGCCGGAGGTCTTCGTCTTCTGGTTCTCATCTTGTCTTGTATGCTCTTGGCCTTCACAAACATCTGCATGCCACCATGGAGACGCCTCCTGAGCCTTGGTTCCCATGTGTCGATGGTGTCGAAACTCTCAGGCTCAAGAGTGGCGGCCTCGTTGGTGTTGGGCAGGTTGCCCCGGCAAGGCTCTTGCCGGGGCTGTGGAGGCCACCCCGGCAAGGGCCTTGCCGGGGGAGTTTGACCTCGCCCTTCTTCTCTTCATGCTTCTGGTCTTGAGCACTGCTCTGGTAGTCTTGCGTCTTAGCTTCCTCTTCTGCTATGCCAAGCGCGGCCGCAAGCGTGGCTGCAACTGCCCGTGCACAAGTAAAAGGGCATGTAAGGCCCCTGCTTTTGTACACCGACAATTATGCATTTCATTATCTTCATTACTTTTATGTATGCATGATGAATTGCCTTCGCGTGTTGAAGAAGATCTCCACAAAGCAAAACCTGCCATGTGCATTTGGATTCAAAGGCAAACTACATATATGCACATCTTCAGGGGGAGCCTCTTCCGACCTATGAAGACAATGCCCATGTAATTTAACTTTCACATACTTTTATCCCCGTTGAAAACTTCAACCAGTTTGTCATCAATCACCAAAAAGGGGGAGATTGTAAGTGTATCTAGTGCCACCCTTAGTTGGTTTTGGAGTATTGATGGCAAACATGGTTGAGGGACTAATGTGTTTGTGAGAATTGCAGGATAACACAGGTAGTAGTCCCTCATTGATTCGGTTTACCTACCAGAGATGACCCCTAAAAATGTATGAAAACGTTGAAGACAATGGTGGTTTGTGAAGACATTCACGTTGAAGATAATGATGATGAAGACATGCATTCACTTGAATACTATGGAGTGCGAAAACATAGCTTCTTTCGTAGTTTCCTTTTCTTCCTTCTTGAGTCATAGGAACTATCGTACTATTAAGTGGGGTCCAAGTGAACAAAGTTAGATGACTAAAGTGAGGCTCAACCAAAATCCTATGTCTTCGAGCGAAGACAATGAGAGCAAATCTTATCCAGCGTTGGATGAGTCAGCTTTGCTTGTAGCCCAAGCCAAGCTGCCGCATGTGTTTGAAATCCGACCGTTGGACACATGTTGGTTCCTTACTGACCCAGGGTCATTTAGGACATATCATGTCGGGTTGCCTCATGGCTATAAATAGCCCATCTCCTACACCGTAAATTGGTGGCTGCTCAGAGTTAGTGTATGGCTTTTGTAATTTGAGAGCAACCCACCTCTAAAGCCTTTGAGAGAGAGATCCTTGCAAGGACAAGGCCTAAAACACCCAGAGCCAAAGAGTGTTAGGCATCACTAAAGTCTTTCTGTCCGCATGACCTGAAGACTTGTTACACTTGAGGACTGTGCATCCTCCAGCTGGTTAGGCGTCACGTTCTGAGGATCCAAGAGTCATTGTGGATCGCCAGTGAACGGAGTCTGTGAAGGTTTGGAAGTATACCTTGAAGATTTACCAGAGTGATTGGGCAAGGACTGGGAGTCCTTAGCTCAAGGGGGATAAGGTGAAGACACAGTCTTCTGAGTTCAATCTCAGCCTCCCTAACTAGACGTACAGTTGTCACAGCAACTGGAACTGGTCTACCAAATCCTTGTCATCACCAAGCTACTGGTTATATCCCCTACCTTCTTTACATTTCAGTTTGTCTTCATGAAGTCATTTCTTGCTTGTCTGATCTGTTTGACTTCACTATGCGAAGACTATTACCTGTTTGGCTTCATACTATCTTCCATTCCGATCCGCACTACCTAGCTGCTATTTGTCTTCGTGCTTTCTCTATATTGCTTACTTGACTATGGCACGTCTAGTGTAGCTCATCTTCCGCTGCATATCATATAGGTTCAATTACTTGCTTCTCTTCAAAGACCTCGTTTTTGAAGACTTTCATAAAAATCGCCTATTCACCCCCCCCCCTCTAGTCGATAACTAGCACTTTCATTTACGCCTTCACTTATCCACATTGGCAGAGCGGGGGCCAGACCTTGTTAGGCTGACAGGTGGGTCCCGCCTGGCCTCTCTCTCTCCTCCTCGTTCCTTCTTCCTGTTGTCGACGTACAGAGGCAGAGGCGAGGCCGGCCGCACGATGAAGATTCCCGGTGGCACCGGCACCTCTCTGGCCAGCCAACATACCGACGAGCTCGGCACGGCAAGCCACACCCATCCAGGGGTAGCGCGGAGATCGAGGACGGCAGGTTTGAGTGCTCCTTTAACCGCTGCGTACGGAAGCATCAGGCGGCGGCGCTGATCTTGGGGGTGACAGCGTTGGGCACTCCGGCGAGAGGGAGAGGGGGTGGGGAGGGGTGCCAGACTCCGGGTAAGAGGGTGGTGAGGTCAGAGGGTGGAGGAGGGGACCGGATAGCTCATATTTAATCCGAGCTTCGCGGTGGCCATGGTGGACGGAGGACGAGTAGAGGACCTCCGGTGGGCGAGGAGGGGAAAGGAGAGGGCGGCGAGGTGCGAAGGAGGTCGATGGGGCTATTTATAGCCGCGGGGCAAGCTCGGGGGAGCTCTAGAACTCAGCCGATCGGACAAGGAGGAGCAGGGGAGGATTGTGTCGCGGCTGTGGCTGACGCGGCTCAACAGCGATGAGACCAGACGCGGCAGGGGCACAGGACGAGTCAGGGAAGGGTTCACGAGGCAGAGGAGGCCAAGGGGCACAGGGAGGAAGAGGCGAGGGGCGAACAGAGCCGAAGCGGCCACAGTGCTCCCGTGGGCGCGCTCTATTCTCGATGGGGACGGCTTGCCGCAGAAGCAAATGGAGGGGGCAAGAGCTCCAGAGCGATGGCGACGTCATGAGGAAAGTACCAGACATGGCTAGGGGACGAGGGTTCGAGTGCACTCGCGGGGGGGAAGAGGTCGAGGCTCCAGAGCGCGCGGATGGCATGCCAGGCCCGTGATCACCGCGTGCACTGGTGCACATAGTGCACGGTGATCGGCCAAATTATGTCGGGGAGACAAGGGAGGCACAGGAGAATGTCAAGGAGGAAAAAACCGAGCATAGTGATCCCCTATGTGACCACAACTAGCAAGATTACAAGTGAACAGCAAAGTGTTTGTTGTTTGTTGTGGCTCACATGCTTGGAGATCAAGGTTGTGCTTTGACTGGGATTGATCATTCACTAAGGTGATTAAGATGGCAAAGTTTCAGCTCAAGGGGAGGGGTTTAGCTAGTGCTAGCAGTGTAAAATACCAACCTAGCCAGAAATGCAAACATTGATGTAGCACTCACATACTTGCTTGGATTGAGCTGAAAATAGTCATGGCATGATGATTTTGGAATATGAGGGTGCCACAAAATTTTCATATCATTTGGACAAGCAAAAATGGCACTTGCTTCACAATGCAGCTCTCTGGACAAAATTTTAGAAAAAATGATGAGGGCAAATGCATAGACGAAATGAGCCAAAACTTTATGGAGGGTGTTTATATGGGTAGGAGAAAGTCCTGGTAAATTTTTGGCCAAAATGAAGCAATATAAAATATAATTGCTTCACAGTCTGAAAATCTGACCAAAAACCAAGATTTGATGCGGAGCTCGCATAGAATGATGACATTAGCCTAAATCTAGAGGAGAGTGATGATTTGATCGTATGAAGGACCCCGCAAAATTTCAACTCATTGGGATTATCATAGCTAGTACTTCCTTCACAAAGGATTCCCTTAGACAGGAACTTTGGAAATTTGCTGAGGAAGGTTCACTAGGAAAATTAAGTTGAGTTTTGTCATGTGGCCAAGATATGGATAGGAAAAGGTGTCCAAAAAGTTTGGGGTTAATCAAGCAAAGATAAATGGCACTTCCTTCTCAAAAAGACACTTACGGTAGAACGAGAAAAGGAGTATTTGTGAATTATCTTTGATGATGCCAAGGAAGGGTTTTGACATATCTGTCGAAGATATGACCCAAACAATTTATGAGAATTATTTGGGAATTTTGGGAGTGACAGAAATATAGGTTGTTTCATAACCTAGGGCAAAAAGGATTATTCCTTTAATTGACAAAGGAATATTCCCAATAAAAAGAATATTGGGATTAGTCCAAGATGCGAAATGAAATGATATTGAGATGGTTTTGAGGATGACAAGCCACTTGGGAGCCTGACAAGGGATGGTCTTCCCAGGTTTCAGGACCACAGAGCCACAGAAAAGCAATTCAATTCAAAAATCCAAAGAAAAACCAAAGAAAAAGAAAGGGCCAAAATCCAGGTGTCACACCTCCACACAAAATCCAACCGTTACACACATTTACCCAACTCGGTCAGACCGAATAGAAGAACTAGGTGAGATCGATTCAGTTCAAAATGTGAACATTAGGAATCTCGGTGGGACCGACTGGACAAACTCAGTGGGACCGGTGTGCTAGGGCTAGGGAAAAACCTCATCTCGGTGAGACCGATTGCTTGAACTCGGTGAGACCGATTTCAGCAAAGAGCAAACAGAGAGTTGGTCAAGCAAACTCGGTGGGACTGATTTCACATTTTGGTGAGATCGAAATAATTACAATAGGCAACAGAGAGTTTGCAGGGCCATCTCGGTGAGACCGAGATCCATATCGGTGTAACCGAATTGCTAGGGTTTCTGGCAGTGGCTAGGTCAAATGAACTCGGTGGCACCGGATAGATCATTTCGATGGGGCCGAGTTTGACTTGGAGTTTTGGACATATGTGGAAATGAGAAAGTGGCTAAGGGTTTTGGAGCAATATCACTAAGCACTTTGAGCAAGTATACCATTAAGAAACACCTCATCCCCTTTTAATAGTATTGGCTTTCCTATGGACTCAATGTGATCTTGGATCACTAAAATAGAAATGAAGAGTCTTGAGCTTTTGCCAATCTTTGCCCTTAGCATTTTGAGGGGTTCCACATCCTCTTGTCCTTACCACGCCATTGTTGGACTTATTTGAAATATACTAGATAAAGATATTAGTCCAACAAGAGATATGTTGACATTAGTTACCAAAATCATCCAGGGAGCACTTGTGCTTTCAATCTCCCCCTTTTTGGTAATTGATGACAACATACATCAAAGCTTTTAGATAAAGACATGAAGAGTAACAAGTAAATATTTGGAAAGACATGTAACATGCATAGGCTCTCCCTAGATGTATGCAATCATGTAAAGATAGAATATAAGAACATGTGAATGCATAAGCATGACAGAGCAAGCAATGAGTTACATGTATCTTGGCTATATGCATCTGAGCAAATGATGTAGATAGAAGAAGTGCACCTTCATGTTCATGAATCCTTCTTGCAAACAATATGTACATCAGCAAGACATCATCATGTACATGAGTGTGATGCATATACTTACCTTGTGGTTTTGAGCTGGGTTTGGAAGAGGTGAACTTGAGAAAACAGTGTTAGATAACACAAGAACACTCTAATTAAAGCAATTTCAGGAAACCACAAGAGTACCAAGACTGGGATGACATGTAATGGGTGAGTACTAGGTACTCTATCTAGATACTGACATGTCCCCAAATATTTTAAAGATATGCAAGGAATTCCTAAAGATTTTCTTCCCTGGATATGGACTCTTTCTCCCCCTGAATCTGATATTGGATAATGGGAGAAGGTAGGGCGAGAGAAAATCAGAGCAAGAAATGGTAATATTAACCATAGTCAGAGCAAAAATGATATGCAATATCAATAATTAAGATCAAACATATTGGCATGTCTTTCCCCTCTAAAAGACATGTGACTTCTCTCCTCTTTGTTAACGAGCATCTGGAAGAGCTTAGATGTTCTCATATGATAAGCTTTGATGTGCCCTCTCTCCCCCTTTGACATCAATTTCCAAGAAGGGCACTTCTGGAGGACGAGTCAAATAGGTGTGGTCCTTGAGACACACTACAAAGCAACATTTAGTTTAAGATGCGGATAGAGGATAAGAATCATTGAGTGGAGCTGGAGAAGAAATTAAATATGCAGAATGCAATGGCAAAAAAAATTGTCATTTGTGAAATTGGTAACGCCGATCTGTTTCCATCGGTGACACCGAGTTGGTAGTGTCATGGATGATGCATATCGGTCAGACCGGGTTAGTCCATGTCGGTTGTACCGATGAACTGTCTACAAGATATCCTTCTAGTTCGATCTAGCCGATAGGCTTGGATCGGTGAGTCCGAGTTCAATGCAGAGGAATTTTTTTGCCAACTTAGCTCACTTAGCAAATTAAATATCACAAGGATTTGCAATGAATTAACTGAAAGATTTGCAATGAATTAGATACAGAAGATATAGAGTAAAACATACCTAAGAAAAGAGATCTAGATGAAGTTTTTTTTGATAAGGGGAATAAGATAGCAATAAATATATGCAAGAACACAAAGTAAATTAGCAAGAAACACTAGAGAACTTCATCTAGAAGGGGTCGGCGACAAAGTGACCTATGTTAGAGTATATTGACTGAGAAGTCAAGTGATAACACTTGATCGTAGGTCATACTCATCGTTTAAGCTCAAAATGGTGTTACCATTTTTCGTTTAAGCATTTGATGTATTCACATCTTCTTTAGTTGCTTTGGCTCATGACTTGGAGTAAAGCTTCTCTAAGATGGAATAACATACCTTGGGTGGTGTTGATCTTGGTCATGTAGTTGAACTTGTGTTGGATGCTCAAGGTTGATGTAGTCCATCAAGAGTTGGGAGCACCACTTGTGGTTTGAGTTCATCTTCCTACATGGGTTAGTCTTGCAAGGAAGAGCACTTGTGTATCCGAAATGACAATCATGAGACTTGATACCAAATGAAATTTGATATATAGAAATTGTCAAAGGATATGACGAGTGAGTTCATGCTTCCTTGTATTCAACAACCATATAGTAGGAACTTGGTGATGTAGAGATTGCTCAAGATGTGAGTGACTTGCAATCTCATAGATTTGGGCTCATCCAAGGACTTACAAGGGTTAGATAACATGCAAGGGTACAAGTATATATCCAAGACATATGATTATCATCGTAAGAGAAATATCAAGGATTAGTCATAAAAGGCTCATGCCTTGCATGTATCCAAATGGAGTTTGTACTCCAAGTTTGAGGCATCAATGATATTCAATTTACCTCTCAAACAGAAAAAAAATACTTTCTCATCTAGCGGTTTGGTGAATATATCCGCTAATTGCTTATCGGTACGAACATGCTTAAGATTGATGTCTCCCTTAGCAACATGATCTTGAATGAAATGTTGACGAACTTCAATATGCTTGGTTTGAGAGTGTTGCATGGGATTGCGAGCAATCTTAATGGCACTCTCATTATCACAAAGAAGTGGAACATGTTTCACATGTATCCCATAATCCTTAAGGGTTTGGGTCATCCAAAGTAACTAAGCACAACATGATCCAGCGACAATGTATTCCGCTTCGGCGGTGGATAATGATACCGAGTTTTGTTTCTTGGAGGACCAATACAAAAGAGATCTACCAAGAAATTGACAAGTACCCGAAGTGGACATTCCATCGACCTTGTCACTGGCATAGTCCGAATCGGAGTAGCCAACAAGATCAAAAGAAGACCTCTTAGGATACCAAATGGCAAAGTTTGGTGTATGAATTAAGTATCTCACTATCCTTTTCACAACCTTAAGATGACATTCTTTAGGGGCCGACTGATATCGTGCACACATGCACACACTTAGCATAGTATCGAGATGGGAGGCACATAGATATAACAACGAACCAGTCATAGAGCAGTAAACCTTTTGGTCAACCGGTTTGCCATCCTTAGTCAAGTCAAGATGTCCACTAGTAGGCATGGGTGTTTTCATACCTTTGCTTTCTTGCATGTTGAACTTCTTGAAAAGGTTCTTGGTATAGTTTGTTTGAGAAACAAAGGTACCTTCCTTAGTTTGCTTGATTTGCAAACCAAGAAAGAATTTGAGTTCACTCATCATAGACATCTCAAACTTCTCCGACATTACCTTCCAAACTTTTCAATAAAATGAGGGTTAATTAGTCGAACCAAATATGATATCATCCACATAAATTTGACACACAAATAATTCAGCATTAACCCTTTTAGTAAAAAGTGTAGAATCAATCTTCCCAATTTCAAAGCCTTTTTCAATGGGAAACTTGGTCAAGCATTTATACCATGCTCTAGGATATTTTTTAAGATCGTAAAGAGCTTGTGAAGTTTGTAAACATGATCGGGTTTCTTGGGATTAACAAAGCCAGGAGGTTGTTTAACATAGACTTCCTCCTCAATTTCACCATTTAGAAAAGCACTTTTAATGTCCATTTGGTATAAAGAGATATCATGGTGATTGGCATAAGCAAGTAAGATGCGTATGGACTCAACTCTGGCATCAAGGGCATATGTCTCACCATAGTCCATACCTTCAACTTGAGTGTAGCCTTGGGCGATGAGACGGGCCTTGTTGCGTACAACTTGTCCATCCTCATCTTGCTTATTCTGAAATATCCATTTGGTTCCAATGAGAAGCTCGTATGCCGTCTTGCCGAGAAGCTTGTGTAGATATAGTCGATTTGTTGCATGACAAGTTGTCTCAACCGCTGGCCCCCAAAAGTGTCTTGGTGTCTTGTATTCATCGAGCATCGTTCTTGCCATCTCAATAAGTTTCCGGTTCTTCCTCTCAACAACTCCATTTTGTTGAGATTTGTACATAGCCGAGAACTCGTGTGAAATCCCTTCTTCGTCAAGAAAGGTATCCACATTGGCGTTCTTGAACTCTGTTCCATTGTTTCTTCGAACCTTCCTGATCTTCACCTCAATTTGATTTTGGGCTTTCCTAGTGAAGTTCTTGAAGGCCTTTTGGACCTACGGTTTATCATCAAGAAAGAACACACACGTAAATCTTGAAAAATCATCAACAATGACCAATCCGATTGAGTTACCACCGAGACTCTTGTAGGCGTTGGGACCAAAAAGATCCATACGAAGTAGCTCAAGTGGTCTTCTCATGGTCATGATGTTCTTCGCAGGATGACTTCCTCCAACTTTTTTTCCTGCTTGACAAGGACAGCAAAGTATATCCTTGTCAAATATAACATCTTTAACACCAAGGATATGATCACCTTTAATAAGCTTATCAAGATTCTGCATGCCCAAGTGACCTAACCTTCTATGCCACAACCAACCTTTAGAAGATTTAGCAATTAGGCAGGTACGAGGTTGAGCTCTTTTAGTGAAATCAACAATGTATAGATCACATCTATGTATACCGGTAAAGACCATATTATGATTATCTCTTCGAAACACTTGGCAATCTACTTCAGTTAATAGAACACTGAAACCGAAATCGGCTAGTCTAGATACGGAAAGTAAATTATAGCCAAGAGATTCCACGGGCATAACATTTTGAATAGAGTTGTCATGTGAGATGGACACATTACCAAGGCCAACCACCTTACCCTTTGAGTTATCATGAAAAGTGACATACTTTCGGGGACCATCAATTTCAGCAAGCTCACAAAACATGTCCTTGTCTCCGGTCATGTGATCGGTACATCCACTATCAAGAATCCATTCCTTTCCTCCGGCCATGTAACCACGAAGGTTAGCCATAAGACCAAAGTGTCTCATTGACTCATCAAGATCAAAGTCACTATCATCATCCTTATCATAATATCCATGTTCAACATCGTCATGTGATTGACCATCACCTAGAGAGAGTGATTCATTAGATTTATAACCATGACAATGTGCATATTTATGAATTCTAATGACCTGTGAAATGATGCCACTAATGACTGCAACATCTCCTTTGGCACGCACGAGGTCACGAAGATCAAATAGACAATCACCAAATTTAGGATCACTAGAATACATTTTATGAAAAGCTATGGACTTTTGAAGAATCCCATCTAGATTTTTCAAAGAATAGTTTGGAAAGCGCTCCTCAAGAAATCACCATATAGTATAAGAACATTCAAACGTAGGTAATCATACAAGCAAATTTCTAGGCAATCCTCTAATGATAAGATCAATAGCTCTAAGATTGCGAGTCATGTCAAGATACTCATCGGGGGTAGGATGAAAGGGATCAATGGGAGGCGCACTAGGGCTAGTAATATACTTGTTTAAATTGTATTCATTGAAAATCTCAAGCATCTCATTTTTTCCAAGAACTATAGAACTCTCGTCAAGCATAGGCACTCTACGTCTAATACTCCCAATCATAGACTCATCCATCTTCCTCCATTGGTGATTAAACCAAAGAGATCGAGACCAATGCTCTGATACCAATTGAAAGGATCGAGAAGAGGTGTCTAAAGGGGGGGTGATTGGACCCTCAACAAAAAAATGGCAGTTTTTAAGTTCTTCAAGTTGAGGTGGAGTTGTAGCTCAAGTTTCAGCATTCATAATACATTTTAAGCAAGCATGGCAAGAGTATAAGCAGCAGAAAGACTACAGCATGCTATTTGCAAGAAAGTAAATGGGTGGGATTGGAGTATGCAAATGCAATGAAGACACAGAGCTTTTTGGCGTGCTTCCGATAGGTGGTGCTATCGTACATCCACGTTGATGGAGACTTCAACCCACGAAGGGTAATGGTTGCGTGAGTCCAAGGAGGGCTCCATCGATGAAGGGTCCACGAAGAAGCAACCTTGTCTATCCCACCATGGCAATCGCCCACGAAGGACTTGCCTCACTCAGGTAGATCTTCATGAAGTAGGCGATCTCCTTGCCCTTACAAACTTCTTGGTTCAACTCCACAATCTTGTCGGATGCTCCCAAGAGACACCTAACCAATCTAGGAGACACCACTCTCCAAAAGGTAATAGATGGTGTGTTGATGATGAACTCCTTGCTCTTGTGCTTCAAATGATAGTCTCCCCAACACTCAACTCTCTCTCACAGATTTGGCTATGGTGGAAAGATGATTTGAGTGGCAGCAACTCGGGGAAGGCTAGATATCAAGATTCTTGTGGTTGAATTGGAATGTCTTGGTCTCAACACATTAGTAGGTGGTTCTCTCTCAGAAAATGAGTAATGGAAGTGTAGGCACATTCTGATTGCTCTCTCACAAATGGAGAAGGGGGGAGAGGTATATATAGCCTCCACACAAAATCCAACCGTTACTCACATTTGACCCAACTTTGTCAGACTGAATAGAAGAACTCGGTGAGACCGATTCAGTTCAAAATGTGAATGTTAAGAATCTCCGTGGGACCGACTGAAACAACTCAAGGTGACCAATGTGCTAGGGCTAGGGCAAAACCTCATCTCGGTGAGACTGATTGCTTGAACTCGGTGAGACCGATTTATGCTAAAGAGCAAGCAGAGAGTTGGTCAAGAAAACTCGTTGGGACAGATTGCACATTTCGGTGAGACCAAAATAATTACCACAGGCAATAGAGAGTTTGTAGGACCATCTCGGTGAGACCGAGATCCATATTGGTGTAACCGAATTGCTAGGGTTTCTGGAAGTGGCTAGGTCAAATGAACTCGGTGGCGCCGGATAGATCATTTCGATGGGGCCGAGTTTGACTTGGAGTTTTGGACATATGTGGAAATAAGAAAGTGGCTGAGGGTTTTGGAGCAATATCACTAAGAACTTGAGCAAGTATACCATTAAGCAACACCTTATCCCCTTTTAATAGTATTGGCTTTCCTATGAACTCAATGTGATCTTGGATCACTAAAATATAAATGAAGAGTCCTGAGCTTTTGCCAATCTTTGTCCTTAGCATTTTGAGGGGGTTCCACATCCTCTTGTCCTTACCACTCCATTGTTGAACTTATCTGAAATATACTAGATAAAGGTATTAGTCCAACAAGAGATATGTTGACATTGAGTACCAAAATCACCCAGGGAGCACTTGTGCTTTCATTTAGCAAATGTGAGTTTGTCTAGATGAGGTAGTATTCCTTGGACATGTTGTATCAGGTAATGGAGTTGTAGTTGATCCATCCAAGGTTACCGCAGTTATAGAGTGGGATTCACCCACATCGGTTGGGGAAATCCACAGCTTTCTGGGCATTGCAGGTTATTATAGGAGATTTATTGAGAATTTTTTCGAGATTGCAAAGCCTATGACTGAATTGTTGAAGAAGGGGAATAAATTTGTTTGGACTGATGAATGTGAAGCCAGCTTTCAGGAGTTGAAGTTGCATTTGGTTACAACACCAGTCTTAATTCTGCCAGATATACATAAGGACTTCCAGATATATTGTGATGCTTCTCATCAAGGACTTGGGAGTGTTTTGATGCATGAGGGTAAAGTTGCTTCTTATTCTTCACATCAGCTAAAGAATCATGTGCATAATTATCCTACACATGATTTGGAGTTAGCCTAAGTTGTGCATGTATTAAAAACATGGAGGCATTATCTTGTTAGTAATCATTGTGATATATTTACAAAGCATAAGATCTTGAAGTATATTTTTACTCAGAAGGAATTGAACATCGGCCAGAGGAGATGGTTGGAGCTTATTAAGGATTATAATTTGAATGTGCAGTATCATCCTGGTAAGGCTAATGTTGTTGCTGATGCATCGAGTCATATAAGCCATGTTAATGCAACTAATATTGATGATATGCCACCGGAGTTATGTGAACAGTTCAAGAATCTCAGGTTGGAGATGGTTCCTAAGGGATATTTGGCAACACTAAGGTAAAGCCTACTTTGCCTGACAGGATTAGAGAAGCTCAAAAGGATGATAGGGAGATTGCTAAGATAAAAGAGAATATGATTAAAGGAAAGGCAAAAGGTTTCCATGAGGATGAACATGGAGCCATATGGTTTGAGAAGCGTATCTCTGTACCTCAAGATGCGGATATCAAAAGGTTAATTCTTCAAGAGGTGCATGATTCACCTTATTCTATTCACCCAAGTAACACTAAGATGTATTTGGATTTGAGGGAAAGAATTTGGTGGCCTAGTCTGAAGAGAGAAATTGCTGAGTATACTGCGGTATGTGATGTGTGCCAGAGAGTTAAAGCAGAACATCAGAAACTAGCAGGTTTGTTACAACCATTGCCTATACCTGATTGGAAGTGGGATGAGATTGGTATGGATTTCATTATGGGATTACCCAGGACTCGGTCAGGTTATGATTCTATTTGGGTAGTTGTTGATTGTTTGACTAAAGTTGCTCACTTCATCCCGGTAAAGACTACTTGTACCAGCGCTAAGCTAGCAAATATTTATATGGCAAAAATTGTTTGTCTGCATGGAGTTCCAAGGAAGGTAGTGTCTGATAGAGGTACTCGGTTGACATCCAAGTTTTGGCGTCAGTTGCATTAATCCTTGGGTACCAGGCTAGAGTTCAGTACAACTTTCCATCCACAAACAAATGGGCCACCAGAGAGGGTAAATCAGATTTTGGAGGATATGTTGAGAACTTGTGCTTTGGACCGGGTGTAGTTGGGATGATAATTTACCTTATGCAGAGTTCTCATATAATAACAGTTATCAGGCTAGTCTGAAGATGGCAACTTTTGAGGTATTGTATGATAGGAAGTGCAGAACACCATTGATGTGGGATGAGGTAGGGGAGCATCAATTCCTTGGACCGGACTTGATCAGAGGTGCTGGCTAAAGATAGCGTAGTCCAAACAAAGGAGTTATGCAGATGCAAAGTGTAACGAGGTGACATATGAGGTAGGAGACCATTGATACGTCTCCAATGTATCTATAATTTTTGACTGTTCCATGCTGTTATATTATCAATCTTGGATATTTTATAATCATTTTATAGTCATTTTATATCATTTTTTGGTACTAACCTATTGACATAGTGCCAAGTGCCAGTTGCTGTTTTTTACATCGCAGAAAATCAATATCAGACGGAGTCCAAATGCCACAAAACTCAATGGAGAATTTTTATGGGCCGGAAGGAACACAATGGGCCCTGGCTACACCTGGGGGTGCCCCGAGGGGGGCACAACCCACCCAGGCACGCCCTGGTGGGTCGTGCCCACCTCGGGTGCCCCCGGACCGCCTCTTTGCTCTATAAATACCCCAGTATTCCAGAGACCCTAAAGGCATCGACGAAATATTCATCCAGCCGTTGTAGAGTCCAGAACCACCAGATCCAATCTACACACCATCTCGGATGGGGTTCACAACCTCCATTGGTGCTCCGATGATGCGTGAGTACTTCTTTGTAGACCTTCGGGTCCTTAGTTCATAGCTAGATGGCTTCCTCTCCCTCGCTGGATTCTTAATACAATGGTCTCTCAGAGATCCATATGATGTAACTCTTTTGCGGTGTGTTTGTTGGGATCGATGAACTTTGAGTTTATGATCAGATCTATCTTTTTATATCCATGAAAGTTATTTGAGTTTCTTTGATCTCTTATATGCATGATTTCTTATAGCCTCGTATTTCTTCTCCAATATTTGGGTTTTGTTTGCCCAACTTGATCTATTTATCTTGCAATGGGAAGAGGTGCTTTGTAGTGGGTTCGACCTTACGGTGCTTGATCCCAGTGACAGAAAGGGAAACGACACGTATGTACTGTTGCTACTAAGGATAAAATGATGGGGTCTATCTCTACATAGATAGATCTTGTCTACATCATGTCATCGTTCTTATTGCATTACTCTATTTTTCCATGAACTTAATACACTAGATGCACGCTGGATAGCGGTCGATGTGTGGAGTAATAGTAGTAGATGCACGCTGGAGTCGGCCTACTAAAATCTTGGACGTGATGCCCATATAATGATCATTGCCTGGATATCGTCATGATTATTCGAAGTTCTGTCAATTGCCCAACAGTAATTTGTTCACCCATTGTTTGCTATTTTTCTCGAAAGAAGCCACTAGTGAAACCTACGGCCCCCAGGTCTTATTTCTCATATATTTGCCTTTGCGATCTACTTTTTCCTTGCATTTATTTTCATATCTGTTAAACCAATAATACAAAAATACCTTGCTGCATTTTATTTCTATTTATTTTATTTGCAATCTATCTTTCAATCTACTACAAATTTATCTCACGTCCGTTTACCCAGCTTGAGGCGCCGTACCCCGGAAGGGATTGACAACCCCTTTAACACGTCGGGTTGCGAGGATTTGTTATCCGTAAAAGGGGGCTGTTTATGTTGTGTTTCTTGGTTCTCCTACTGGTTCGATTATCTTGGTTTCATATCTGAGGGAAATACCTACCGCCGATGTGCTACATCATCCCTTCCTCTTTGGGGAAATACCGACGTAGCTTCAAGCGACATCAAAAGGAATTTCTGGCACCGTTGTCGGGGAGGATGTTCAACATATACCAGGTTCCTAATCACAATTCTCATCTCCTCACAATTTACATTATTTGCCATTTGCCTCTCGTTTTCCTCTCCCCCACTTCACAAAAATTTGCCATTTTATTCGCCTCTCTTTTCCGTTTGTCGTTTTCTTGTCGGATCTATTTTTCAGTGCAATCTTGTTGTGCGGTCATCATGACTCAAGAAAACATCAAGTTATGTGATTTATCAAATACCAACAATAATGATTTTATTGGCACTCCTCTTGCTCCTCCCACCACTAGTGCGGAGTCTTGTGATATTCATACTGCTTTGCTGAATCTTGTTATGAAAGATCAATTTTCGGGTACTCGTAATGAGGATGACACGTCCCATCTCAATACCTTCGTGGAATTATGCGATATGCAAAGAAAAAAGATGTGGACAATGATGTTGTGAAGATGAAATTATTCCTGCTTTTCTCTCAAGGTGATTCTGCAAAAATTTGGTTCTCTTCTTTGCCTCGCAATAGTATCGATTCTTGGAATAAGTGCAAAGATGCTTTTATCACTAAGTATTTTCCTCCCGCAAAAGTTATTTCCCTTAGAACCCAGATCATGAATTTCAAGCAACTTGAACATGAGCATGTTGCACAATCTTGGGAAAGGATGAAAATGATTCTAAGGAATTGCCCAACTCATGGGTTAAATCTTTGGATGATCATACAAAAAATTTCTGCGGGGTTGAATTTTGTTTCTCGTAATCTTTTGGATTCCGCTGCGAGTGGCACTTTTATGGAAATTACTTTGGGATAATCCACCAAATTGCTTGATAATATCATGGCAAATTATTGACAATGGCATGCCGAAAGAGCTCCTACTAGTAAAAAAGTTAATTCGGTTGAAGAAATTTCTTCTTTGAGTGAAAAAGTTGATGCTCTTATGAATATGGTTGCTAGTAAAAGTGCTCCTATTGATTTTAATGATATGCCTTTGTCTACTTTGATTGAGCAAAATGGTGATGCCATAGATGTGAATTTTATTTCTCCAAATAATTTCAACAACAATGCTTATAGAGGTACTTTTAATCCTAGGCCATTTCCTAGTAATTCCTATAATAATTATAGTAATTCCTATGGAAATAAATGTTACAATAATAATAGAAACACATCTGATCTTGAGAACAATATTAAGAATTTATCAACACATAAAAAGTTTTCAACACTTCCATAGAAAAAAATATGAGTAAGATTGATGATTTGTCTAGAACTGTTGATAGAATTGTTCATGATGTGGAAAATCTCAAAATGAAAATTTTTGTGCCTAAAGTATATGAATTAATTAAAGCACTTTATGTTTCTATGCATGAAAGTAAGAAAACAACCGCTCTGCTTAGAGCTAAAAGAGATTTTTTTAGAAAAAGCGTTTTCTAGTGATTTCTTCCACAAAAGTGATGAAGATCTTAAAATGATTGGTGTTTCTTCTATTGATTCCTTGTTTAGTAAAGTTAAGATTGATGAAAAAGGGACTGGGGAAGAGTCAACTTTAGGTAGAAGGTGTCCCAATATTTCGGAGGGTGAAAATCTTATTGAGAAAATTGATAAAAGTGAGTTTGGAGAGGTCAAAACTTTAACTAGTGATGTGCCCACTCTTTTGGATTACAAAGACTTTAATTATGATAGTTGCTCTTTTATTGATTGTATTTCTTTGTTGCAATCCATGATAAATTCACCCCATGCCTATGAACAAAATAAAGCTTTTACTAAACATATTGTTGATGCTATGATGAAAGCTTTTGAAGAAAAATTGGAATTAGAAGTATCAATTCCTAGAAAATTTCATGATGAATGGGAACCTACTAAAAATTATGAGTGTTTTGCTTTGTGTAACTTGGGTGCTAGTGTTTCTACAATTCCGAAATCTTTATGTGATGTGCTTGGTCTTACTAATCTTGAGGAATGCTCTTTGAATTTGCACTTGGCGGATTCTACTATTAAAAAGCCTACGGGCACTAGTAGAAAACAGGGCAATGGTCCAGGCCGGCCAGCCCATTAGTCCCGGTTCAATCCAGAACCGGGACCAATGGGGGCATTGGACCCGGTTCGTGAGCCCCGGGGGCCGGCCGGGCCACGTGGGCCATTGGTCCCGGTTCGTCTGGACCTTTTGGTCCCGGTTGGTGGGACGAACCGGGACCAACGGGCCTCGCTCCTGGCCCACCACCATTGGTCCCGGTAGGTGGGACGAACCGGGACCAAAAGTTGCCCTTTAGTCCCGGTTCAAGTCACCAACCGGGACCAATTATTTGCCTATATATACCCCTCGCCTGCGAGCAGAGCACTCCGAGTGCTCTGTTTTTCGTGGCAGCCGAGGGTAGAGCTTTGTGGTGCTCTAGCTCACCTCCTATGCACACAAGGTGTTCGATGGAATGCCCGAGCCACACTACTTAAGCTTTCTCCTCTCCAAGCTCGACCTCTAAACTCCATTTTCCTTAATATTTGTCTAGGTTTAGCGGTCCGTCACGTCCCGTCCCCGTCTTCACCGCGAGCCCGCGCCGATCTCGTCGCCGGCACCACCGTGGTGAGCCTCTTGTTCTTATCTTATCTTAATTTAGATGCTCTGCAGAGCTTTATGTTGTTAGATGAGAACTATGTATGTACTTTGGTTTTAATGTGATGATGAACTTCTATTAATTTGGTAACTTAATTATCTATTCATGATGTTCGTAATTATTTTTGACACACTTAATTATATATAATGCACGCAGATGAACCGGAATGGATGTACGGTTCAAGACACACCTCAAAGTACATTAAGGGCGTGCATGATTTTCTCAAGTGGCTGAGGCAAACAAGAGTAATGGTTTTATGTGTTGTCCATGCCCTATATGTGGGAATACGAAGTCTTGCTCTGACCGGAAAATCCTCCACACCCACATGCTTTACAAGGGTTTCATGCCACACTATAATGTTTGGACGAGGCACGGAGAAATAGGGGTTATGATGGAAGACGGCGAATAAGAAGAGTACGATGACAACTATGTGCCCCTGAATACGGTGATGCTACTGAACATCAAGAGGAACCAGACGATGTGCACGATGATGCTGCAACGGGCGAAGCTGCTAAAGATCAAGAGGAACCAGATGATGTGCCCGATGATGGTGATCTCCGCAGGGTCATGGTCGATGCAAGGACGCAATGCGAAAGTCAAAAGGAGAAGTTGAAGTTCTATCGCATGTTAGAGGACCACAAAAAAGGGTTGTACCCCAATTCCGAAACACAAAGCTCACTGCATCTTGGAATTGCTGCGGTGGAAGGTAGAGAATGTTGTGCTCGACAAAGGATTTGAGAAGCTACTGAAAATATTGAAGAAGAAGCTTCCAAAGGATAACGAATTGCCCGACAAGACATACGCAGCAAAGAAGGTCGTATGCCCTCTAGGATTGGAGGTGGAGAAGATACATGCATGCCCTAATGATCGTGCATCCTCTACATGTGCGCATAAGGATCTGGACACATGCCCGGTATGCGGTGCATTACGGTATAAGATCAGACGAGATGACCCCGGTGATGTTGACGGCGAGCCCCTGGTGAAGAGGGTTCCTGCGAAGGTGATGTGGTATGCTCCTATAATACCACGGTTGAAACGTCTGCTCGTAAACGGAGAGCATGCCAAGTTGATGCGATGGCACAGTGAGGACCGTAAGAAAGACGGGAAGTTGAGAGCACCCACGACGGGTCGCAGTGGAGAAAAATCGAAGTACTGGGATGAGTTTGCAAGTGAGCCAAGGAACGTATGGTTTGCTTTAAGCGTGGATGGCATTAATCCTTTCGGGAGCAGAGCAGCAATCACAAAGACCTGGCCCGTGACTCTATGTATGTATAACCTTCCTCCTTGGATGTGCATGAAGCGAAGTTCATTATGATGCCGCTTCTCATCCAAGGCCCTAAGCAACCAGGCAAGGGCATTTATTTGTAACTAAGGCCATTAGTTGAAGAACTTTTACAGCTGTGGAATGGAAACGGTGTACTTACGTGGGATGAGCACAAACAGGAGGAATTTAACCTAAAGGCGTTGCTGTTCGTGACCATCAACGATTGGCCCGCTCTCAAGAACCTTTCGTGACAGACATAAACAAGGGATACCACGCATGCACGCACCGTTTACTTGACACCGATAGTATATACCGGCAAGCTGCAGGAAGAATGTGTACTGCGTTATCGCCGATTTCGATTTCTTCCGACCAACCATCAATGTCGAAAGAAAGGCAAGCATTTCAAAGGCGAGGCAGATCACCGGAAGAAGCCCGCCATGCGCATCGGTGATCACGCATTTGCTATGGTCAATGATTTACACGTAATCTTTGGAAAGGGTCCCGCGGACTAGCTGTTCGAATGACGCCGACAATCACGCACCCATGTGGAAGAAGAAATCTATATTTTGGGACCTACCCTATCGGAAAGACCTAGAGGTCCGCTCTTTGATCGACTTGATGCACGTGACGAAGAACCTTTGCGTGAACCTGCTAGGATTCTTGGGCGTTTATGGGAAGACAAAAGATACACCTGAGGCATGGGAGGACCTGCAACGCTTGCATGAAAAAGAGGGCATGCCTCCGAAGCAGTATGAAGGTCCTTCCAGCTACGCTCTTTAAAAGAAGAGAAAGAAATCTTCTTTGAATGCCTGCTCAAGATGAAGGTCCCGACCGCTTCTCGTCGAATATAAAGGGAATAATAAATATGCCGAGAAAAATTTCGAACCTAAAGTCTCATGATCGCCACGTGATTATGACGCAATCGCTTCCGCTGCATTGAGGGGCTTCTACCGAAAACGCCCGATTAGCCATTGTGAAGCTATGTGCATTCCTCAATGCAATCTCGTAAGGTGATCGATCCAGAAATCATACCAAGGCTAAGGAGTGATGTGGTGCAATGTCTTGTCGGGCTGAGCTGGTGTTCCCACCATCCTTCTTCAATATCATGACGCACGCCCTAGTTCATCTAGTTGACGAGATTGTCATTCTGGGCCCCGTATTTCTACACAATATGTACCCCTTTGAGAGGTTCATGGGAGTCCTAAAGAAATATGTCCCAGAATCGCTTAGGCCGAAGGAAGCATCTCCATGGGCCATCAAACAGAGGATGTCATCGGGTTTTGTGTTGACTTCATACTTGGCCTTAAGAAGATAGGTCTCCCTAAATCGCGGTATGAGGGGAGACTGACCGAAAAGGCACGCTTGGAAGGGACTCAATAATATGCAGGGACGGATATTCTTGGTCTCAAGCACACTACACAGCTTCTCTGTAACTCTACCTTGGTGACCCCTTATGTCGATGAACACAAGAATGTCTGCGCCCAAACACCCGGAGCAAAGGCGACGATCGGATTACATGTGAACACATCAGGACTTTCAGCAGTTGGTTGGAAGCACGTATCAGAGGTGACAACACTGTTTGTGATGAGTAGTACTTGTTGTCCAGGGGACCATCTTTGACTGTATTGATTTGGAAAGGATATGAGATAAATGGGAATAAATTTTACACGATTGACCAAGATCAAAAGAGCACCAACCAAAACAGCGGTGTCCGCTTTGATGCAACAACCGAGAGAGGAAATGACACATATTATGGTTACATAGTGGACATATGGGAACTTGACTACGGAAGGTCCCTTTGTTTAAGTGCAAATGGGTCAATCTGTGGGGAGGCGAGTGCAGTGTAGACCCACAAAGACGGAATGACAACAAAGGATCTGAAAAATCTTGGGTACACCGACGAACCGCTCATTCTAGCCAATGATGTGGCACAGGTTATCTATGTGAAGGACATGTCTACTGCACCGAGAAAGAGAAAAGATAAGGAATCGAATACATCATACGATGAGCCAAAGCGCCACATAGTTCTTTTCAGTGAAAAAGGGACATCATGGGAGTGGAGGACAAGATGACATGTCTCAAGATTATGAAAAGTTTCATGAAATTCCTCCCTTCAAAGTCAAGGCCGACCCAAAGATCCTCGATAAACGATGAAGATTATCCATGGTTACTGCGCAATAAGGAAATGACGCAAGCGAAGAAAAAGTGAAGACTTTCTCCCGCAACTATTATGATGATACCATGCCAACTTTGTAATCGACGAGTATGATACCATGCCAACTTTCAACTTTTTAGAGTTCATTCAAATGCTTTAATGTCTTATGGTTCGCCCTCGTAATAATTAAAAATAGCAACAATAAGTTTTTTGTTGTAAGTAGAAACAAAATAAAATAAATAAAGCAAGAAAGAAAACAAAAAAACAAAAAAGCGTTTTCAAATTTGAAAAGTAATGGCACTAATGTAAAGTTTATAATTTTCCTAAAACTAAAAGCAAAGAGAATTAAAAATAAAGCAAAAAACAAAAGAAAATAAATAATGCAGAAAACAAAACAAAAACTGGAAAAAATAAAATAGCAACAATAAGTAAAGAAAACAAAAAACAAAAAAATTGCCACCCATCGGGCCACCATAGCACGAATACGACTAGAAACCCATCCATGGGCTGTGATTCAGTTCGCAGCAGGCCAAGAGGCCCATCGTGCATAGCAAGAACAAGTAGGCCCGTAAGCCTGCAATGGAGAGGAGGTTGAGAGGGTGCGGCGGTGGGGCTTATAAACCACCGCGCGCCTCTCAACTAGCGAGGTGGGACTAAACTTTGGCCCCAACGCTGCAAAGACAGGGGTTTTGGTCCCGGTTGGTGGCACCAATCGGGACTAAAGGGGGGCATTGGTACGGTTCGTGGCACCAACCGGTACCACAAAGCCGCCGCTTCCCGCCTTTGGGCTGAAAAAGAGGCCTTTGGTCCCGGTTGGTGCCACGAACCGGGACTAAAGGTGCATTAGTCCCGTAGGTTTCACGAACCGGGACCAATGGCTTTGCTATATAAGCAAACACTTTGCAAAAATTCAGAATCTCATCGCCAGCTTGCCTCGACGACGCCGACCCGCCTCCTCGACGCCGCCAGTTGCTCCACCTTGTTGTCACTGCTGCCGCCGCCAAGGCTGCCGCTTCAACCTGCGTTGCCCTTGTCGCTGGCCTCCCGAGTTCAAGACCGTCTGCCAGCTGCCTCCCGAGCTCGCGCCCGTCCGCCTCACGCCGCCCGAGCCCCTGCCCGTTGTCCACTCAGGGCGCCTCGCCGCCCCCACCGCCGCCATCGTCATCTAGTCATCATTGTGAGCTGCCAAGGCCGCACTGCCTGCTTTTTTTCACTTTTGTTAGTTTAATTTTTTTGTTCATATATATATATATATATATATATATATATATATATATATATATATTGCATATGTGTATGTATGTGGCTATGTGTATGTAGATGTTCAAGATGTATAAAAAAATTGTTCAGAGCATGTTTTTCTTCATATATGTATTTTTTGTTCATATGTGTATTAATGTACTCATATATGCAAAAGATAGATTTTTGGAAAAGTTAGGTTTTTTTCTGTTCATAGATTTTTTTTTGGTGATATCAATTATTGTAGAAATATGCAAATGTTTGTATATTCATATGAACAATGCATTAGGCAAGACCTTTGTTTTTTTTTCGAAATTTTCTATTTGAACATTTTTTTAAACAAGCAATACTAAAAGAATGAGAGGAAAAAGGAAAATAAGAAGAGGAAGAAAGGAGAAGAAGAGGAGAGGAAGAAGAGGAGAAATAAATAAGTAGAGGAAATAAGAAGAAGAAGAGGAGAAGAAGAAAGGAATAGAGGAGAAGAAGAGAAATAGAAAATTTCTATTTTCTTCTTCTCCTCTATTCCTTTCTTCTTCCTCTTTTTTTCTTCTTCCTCTTTTCTTCCTTTTCCTTATTTTCCTTTCTCGCGAGAAGAAGAAAAACAAGAGTAGAAGAAGAACAAAGGAATAGAGGAGAAAGAAGAAACTTCAACACGAGTGGGGGGGTACCGATACCCCCTCCCCGATAACATTATTTTCCCATGTATATGTATGTCGCGTCGTTGTCGATATAACCCCCTCGAGATAACTTCGACATGAGGGGCGGTCGATATATATACCCCTCTCGAATCGTGATAACTTATACAACGGCAAAGACCTCGGCCCTCTCGCTCGACCAGAACTCTCGAGGACACCCAAACCCTAGAGAGAAAACGATGTTGGTAGCTCCTACCCCCTCCCGCCGTGCCCCTACCCGACAAATTAACTCTCTCGAGGCCACCCAAATTAACCCTTGAAGCGTTATGTCGAGGCGACCCCAAACCCTAGAGAGAAAACGATGTAGGTCTCCTACCCCCTCCCGCCGCGCCCCTACCCGACAAATTAACTCTCTCGAGGCCACCCAAACTAACATGATTCCTTATTATGATTAGCTAGCTAGTTCTACGTTTGCCACTAATATATATATATATATATATATATATATATATATATATATATATATATATATATATATCCATCTGTACCATGTTTGAATAATAATTGACATGTTGTAAATATTTGCAGAAACTATGGAGCACTCCCGAGACGAAGAAACATAAGCGATGTTGGGGCACATAATCGCACAAGGAAGTGATGAAGTTGCGTCATTTCTCAACGACACAGGAATGGGTGAAGAAGAGGGCTATGTTCATGATGGCTTCGACCCATTAATGCCGGTACAAGAAGAGGACTATGTTCATGATGGCTCCGGTGACACAATGGAGGTACAAGCAGAAGGAGACCGTGTTGACTGCTCCGGTGACCGAACCGAGTCCGGACAGGTATATATTAATTAGTTAAGCCCGTGTTGACTAGTTAATTGATGCATCCATTGTTTTGGTACATGTACACATATTAATTACTCTCGTCTTTCTTCCTTATAATTTCTAGCCCTCCGGATCAAGCACAACTTCGGTAAGGAGACGAGGCCTGAAGAAAAAGTTGAGCTCGGATGAAAAGTTTGAGATCATAGAAATCGCGCCCGACGGCGAACCGATTGAACCCATGCGGACAAGGAAGGCATTTTCTTCTCAAGGGGGTTCTTGTTAGGGACAAGATCCCGATCAGCATCCATCAATGGTATAAGCCTAAGGAGGAAGACCCTGAGGTGTCTTATGTCAATGATATGTAGAAAGAAGATCTTTGGACTGAGCTGAAGGAAAATTTCACCCTACCGCCAGAGGAGGATCCGGAGAAGCAAGTTGAGCAATTAATCAAGTCTTGTGCTCTTAAGAAGATGGCAACCCTAATGAGGAGGTGGAGGAAGAGCTGAACCAGTTTGTCGAGAAAGATAAGACACCAGAATTCATCGGCAAATATGAGAAGATCAAAGATCATCGCCCGCATTTGTGGCCCACAAGACATCGGAAAAGAGTAAGAAGATGTTGGCGACAAACAAGAAAAATGCTGCGAAGAAGAAGCTTCACCATCGCATGGGGTCAGGTGGCTACCTCAAAGCCCGGCCTAAGTGGTCCAAGGCTGAGCATGATCTGGTTGATAAAGGGATCGAACCAGAGACAATGTATCGCTGCACTGCTGCCGGACTTGGTTCTTTGGGCTGGCAAAACCTTGGACCGTAATGTGGAAGTGCCGGTGACTAACGAGCAATCGCAAATACCAGTCCAGAAGCTTCGACACTATATCGATGCAACAATGAGGGACGTTCTTCCAAACAGGGAGAAGGACGAGCTCACAATGGCCCTTGGGAATCCCGAGCACTCGGATGGACACGAGGCACGCCAGGCTCCCTTTCGTGGAAGGCTGGATTTCGGACGCAGGGGTTACAAAACCCACGAGAGGAGGAAGAAACCGAGCAGGACCAACTGCAGCGCTGCACAAAAGGGTAATGGGGCTAGAGGAACGAGAAGAGGAACGAGAAGCAGCAGATTGCAACAAACGACCTGCCGAAGCTTCCCCCCAAGCTACCCCGCCATCTCAGCGGAGAAGCAGCGTGGCTTCCACCGAGCTGCTTCTGCCGGAGCATGTTTTGACGGCTCCTTCCGGCTATCCCGTGGATGGTATCACGGAGTCTCAAAGTTGCCACATTATGGCGCGATGGATGACTTTTAAGGTCAAGGCGGTTGGCCAAGTTTATCCTAGTGGACCCGACACAACTTATCACCGCCACCGATTCCAGAAGGATATGCTAAAGTGATGGTGGATAAAATAACGGAGGGATTTGACGACCTCCCGCTTGACCACCCTACCGGTGAAGGGGAGACTAGGCTGGGTTCTGCTCTGAAGACTCCATGCCTATGGTGGAAGGAGCTCATCAACCTTCCGAACCGACGCCTCCGCCTCCTCCTCCTCCTCCATGAGTCAGGGCACTCCGCCTCCTCCACCGCCTCCTCCTCCCGTGAGTGACGATCGAGAACGCGTGGCGGCACTCCGCCTCCTTCTCCGTGGCGTGGCGGCACTCCGCCTCCTTCTCCGCTGCTTGGCCGTGGCGCCCGAGCAGCCAGCCTCCTCCTTCTCACTGCTTGGCCGCGCCGAGCAGCCAGCCTCCTCCTTCTCCGCCTCGTCGGCAAGAAGGGCGGAAGAGACCCGCCGCCCGGCTGCTCCGTGGCGTCGTAGTCCTTCTCCTCCGCCTCGTAAGCAAGCAAAGAAGACATCCGCTTCCAGCGTCTAGCAGTACAGCCAAAGGCGGAGGAAATATATACGGTCCTTCTCTCAAGACTCCAGAAGTTACCGCACGAGAGGACCGAGGAGGAAAACGCGAAGATCGCGAGACCGAAGTGGATCCGATGAAAGACCGCCGGAAGTACTGCCGACATCAAAGAGCAAAAGAACGAGCAGCTAAGAAAAAATTGACCAGCTCGGTGAACAAGCAAACCAATCGTGCCCCCGCTCAATGTGTCTAGCGGCAACATCGCCGCTAATGTTCCGGGATGGTGGCGGTTATGGCAATCTAGAAGATTACCCGCCGACGATGCACTTCACGAATACATGAAGGTGGACGAACACAGATTTAGTACGGGAAGCCTCTCGTCAAAGATGAAAAATCTCTAACAACGATGATGCGAAGATTCCATACTTGGTACATGAAAACCTGCAGAGAGTCCGGGGGACGAATTGTTTGTATCTCGAACATTAAAGAGGAGCACGACCACGTTGGAACTGATACATTGTGTGTTCCATTTGAGGAGTTCTTCGAGTTCTTCAATCAAAAGGCCCTCGATAAATTAACGGTCTTTTGCTACTGCCTGTAAGTACTATTTCTGTCATTAAGTCTCTATATATAGCTCGGCTCTTCGTTGCATGTATTTATAATTAATTATCCTCAATATATTATGCAGATTGAAGATCGTCGAGTGCAAAAAAATGAAATCTATGATATTGGGTTCATTAACACAAATATCATAGATGTATTTCTGGTTGAAAAGCACGTCAAAGAGGCTGATGACAACTTGCTACAATCATTGATGAAAAATCAAAACAAAGATACCATACTCTTTCCTTATAACGGCAAGTGCGTGTTCTTGATCGTTTGCATATTCGGGTTTCCTTATTACTCGAGCGAGGTTATAGTAATGTAATTGATGAGTTATGCATGCATGCGCAGGTTCCACTATATTCTTCCGGAGATTAAGCTTGAGCGTGGACTAGTAACCGCCTTAGACTCGAGACGGAAAGATCCCAGCACCTATGCGGACATGACTGAAATGCTTTCGACAAGTAAGTTCAATTAACCAATCATTATCGCACCATAGCGGCAACTTTTGTTCATTTCCTGATATCTCAAGTAATAATAATTATTTTCTTTGTCTTGCAGGGTTTGGAAACAGTTCACCGCAAAAGCTCCGGACTGCCAAGGAGCTGCGATATATATACCCGAAAGTAAGTACTATCGGCTAGCTAGTTGTGCGCATCTCCCGTTGATTCTATAGCTATACTTTCATCAATGCCATTTATAATGCTTCATTATCAGTTTGATTGACCTCTATTTCTGGTAAGTGCGTGGCAGGAACAAGGGAATGATTTCTGTGGATACTACGGTGCGAAGTTCATCTACAACGCGACTTTGAAAAACAAGCGGGCTACTCTCCAAGACAATATGAAGTGCGTAAGCAATTAATAATATTCACAATTTCATTTTATTACACCATCATTTCTGTTGAGTTTCATTCATATATATGTATTAATTAACCCCCTTCTTCAAATTAGACGTGGCAGATGGGGAATGAACTCCTAGAACCAGATCGCATTAAAGCAATTCAAGAGGAATTGACGGGATTCTTTCTTGACCACGTCATCAATAAAGCCGGAGAATACCATGTGGAAGTTGATTTCAAATGCTAGGGGACTGTAATTGAGAGATCTTATATATTGTACATGTATGTAGCCAGTAGTGTCGGACGTACATGATACGAAAACTTGTTTTAAATTGTTCGACCAATCTCTCGGAGAAGGAGAGGTCGATCGATCATTTCTCTCGGTATGCATGACGAAATTCTGTACTCGATGGTTCCCTTCATTTTCTTACTAGCTAGCGTGTCGAGGGCTATATGTATATAGTACATAGCTTCGACCAAGCACGGACGAAAGAGAGGACATTTCTCTCTATTAATTAGCTAGCTAACACAATTTATTAAACACCTAAATTAACCCCCAAACCCCCCAACCCCCCCCCCCCCCCTTTCGAAAAAAACAAAAACCCCAGCCATCGGAATGTCGACGTGGATGCCTATTGGTCCCGGTTGGTGCCACCAACCGGGACCAAAGGCCCTCTCGCTCGGGCTCGGCGCACCGCCACGTGGAGGATTGATCTGTCCCGGTTCGTGTTAGAACCGGGACTAAAGGGGGGAGGTATTAGTAACGACCCATTAGTCCCGGTTCATGAACCGGGACTAAAGGCCCTTACGAACCGGGACTAATAGGTGTTTTTCTACTAGTGGGGAAGAATTAATGATGTTCTTATTCTTGCAAATAGGAATTATGTGCCCATAGATTTTATTGTTCTTGATAATGATTGCAATCCATCTTGTCCAATTATTCTTGGTAGACCGTTTTTACGCACTACCGGTGCCGTGATTGATATGAAAGAAGGCAATATTAAGTTCCAATTTCCTTTGAGGAAGGGTATGGAACACTTTCCTAGAACAAGAATTAAGCCACCTTATGAATCAATCATGAGGGCATCTGATGGATCTCGAACCAAAGATGACAAAACTTAGATCCTTGCTTTATGCCTAGCTAAGGGCGTAAAACTATACCGCTTGTTGGGAGGCAACCCAATGAATAAATATTATTTTTGCTTTTTGATTTTCGTTCTTGAGTGACAGCACAATTATGCTACTATTATGATTGTGTTTTTTGTGTTTTAGTTAGTGTTTGTGCCAAGTAGAACCAATAGGATCTTCTTGGGTGATAGTTGTTTGATCTTGCTGAAAAAGATAGAAACTTTGTGTTCACGAAAATAATTCTCATTTTTTATCAGAAAGAGCTTTTCCCTGATTATTTTTTGCAGAAGATTAATATACAAATTACCCAGGTCTTCCTAGTTGTTCAGAATTTTTGGAGTTCCAGAAGTTTTCAAAAAAGTCAGATTGCTACAGACTGTTCTGTTTTGACAGATTCTGTTTTGTTTGTGTTGTGTGCTTATTTTGATGGCTCTATGGTTTTCTTTGATGAGTTTTTTCCATATAAAAGTTGGAATACAGTAGATATAATACAAAAACAAAATATGAATTGGTTTGATACAGTACTTATAGCAATGGTTTGCTTTCTTATACTAACGGATCTCGCGAAGGTTTTGTTGAGTTTTGTGTGATTGAAGTTTTCAAGTTTTGGGTTACCTTACGATGGATGAAGGAAGGATAGAAGAGCCTAAGCTTGGGGATGCCCCAGCATCCCAAGCTATTATCCAAAAATGAGCAACCAACTAAGCTTGGGGATGCCCCCGAGTGGCATCCCCGCTTTCTTCCAACGACTATCGGTATTTTACTCGAAGCTATATTTTTATTCATCACATGATATGTGTTTTGCTTGGAGCGTCTTGTATGATATGAGTATTTGCTTGTTTTATTTTGTGTTTTAAGTCATCAATCCTTGCTGGACACACCTATGTGGGAGAGCCAAAATTATGTCATGATTTGTTAGAATTGCTCTCTATGCTTAACTTAAATTTTTTATGAGCTATGGATTTGCTATAGTGCTTCACTTATATCTTTTTGAGCACGGTGTGCTTAGTATTTTTGAAGAAATGATCTCGTGATTAACTTAGATTTATTTGAGAGTTAGTAAAATTTGGAAGAAATTCTCTCTTGCTTCACTTAAATTATTTTGAGAGAAAGAAAAAGAATTATGCTCATGATCTTCACTTATATTTGTTTGAGCTTATGAAAAGCAACACATGATAATTAGTCCCAAAGTGATAGATATCCAAGAAGGGTATAATAAAAACTTTCATGAAGATCATTGGACAAAATAAACTTGATTCTTAGTAATAGTTTTGAGATATGATGATGTGATATGTGAGTTATGTTGATGAGTAATTATGCTTTAGTAAGAATATTGGTGTTAAGGTTTGTGATTCCCTATGCACGTATGAAAGTCAATAGTCATGCAATGAAATTATATCCTACTTGTGGTGCATTATTCGGTGTTATTTATGCTTAATGCTTGCTTATGAGATTATTTGTTTCTTGGTTCGTCGCTTCTCAATCTTTTGCTAGCCTTCATTTTGCACTAAGTAAGATCTCTACTTGTGCATCCAAAATCCTTTAAACCAATTTTGCCACATGAGTCCACTATATCTACCTATATGCGGTATTCTTTTGCCGTTCTAAGCAAATTTTCATGTGCCATCTCTAATTTTCAAAATAAACTTCTCTTTTGTGTGTTTGTTTCGCTCGCGGAGCGGTGAGGGGTGGCTAATATTTTCCATGCTGGATGTGTTATTCTCACGATGAGTGTTTATTCACTTGTCATTGCACGAGAGTAAGGCAAAGGTTTTAGGGATGCACAGTCCTGAAATGCAAAAATGAATTTAATTTATGTTGTCAAATAATAAATTCCTTGGGAAGTGTTGGTATGGAGGGTACCCGTGGATACAGTTAGCCATGGAAAGTGAAAGTATGGTGGAAAAAGGAATAAACTTCAGTTTCTATTTGGGAACCGCCTATGGCATATCTAGCATGGAAAGTGTTGGGAACTCTAAGTTGTTTTCGTTGGTGGGATGGATACACCTCCCAAATGTTATATCTCTAATGTTTTCGCTTTGAGCTCTGGCACCTCTACAAATCCCTACTTCCCTCTGTGAAGGGCTTTCTTTTACTTTATGCATTTTTTATTTTTGAAATTTGAGTCTCCATCTTCTCATAAAAAGCACCAACTAGGATGCAATATGATCGTACTTAAGTATTGGGTGTAGCTAATATTCGAGTGCGTTTCATGAATGGATCAATGGTTGAGCATGATGGGCTAGGGATAACTTATTTTAGCGTTGATATTTTGAAAGACAAGGTTGCTTGTTGATATGCTTGAGTATCTAAAATATTATGTCAAAACTAGACTATTGCTTTGAATCACATAAAAGTCCAAGTGTCCATGCTACAAAGAAAAGAGTATGATATGACATGTTAGGCAGCATTCCACATCAAAAATTCTGTTTTTATCACTTACCTACTCGAGGACGAGTAGGAGTTGATGCTGATACGTCTCGAACGTACATATAATTTTTTATTGTTCCATGCTATTATATTATCAATCTTGGATGTTTTATAATCTTATAGTTATTTTATATCATTTTTTGTACTAACCTATTGACATAGTGCCAAGTGTCAGTTGCTGTTTTTTCCAAGTTTTTTACATCGCAGAAAATCAATATCAGACGGAGTCCAAATGCCACGAAACTCCACGGAGAATTTTGATGGACCATGAGGAACAAAACGGCCCTAGCTGCGCCTGGGGGGTGCCCCGAGGGGGCATAACCCACCAGGACATGCCAGGAGGCCCAGGCGCGCCCTGGTGGGTTGTGCCCACCTCGGGTGCCCCCCGGACCGCCTCTTTGCTCTATAAATACCCCAATATTCCAGAAACCCTAAAGGCATCGACGAAATATTCATCCAGCCGCCGCAGAGTCCAGAACCACCAGATCCAATGTAGACACCATGTCGGATGGGGTTCACCACCTCCATTGGTGCCTCTCCGATGATGCGTGAGTAGTTCTTTGTAGACCTTCGAGTCCGTAGTTAGTAGCTAGATGGCTTCCTCTCTCTCGCTGGATTCTCAATACAATGGTCTCATGGAGATCCATATGATGTAACTCTTTTGCGTTGTGTTTGTTGGGATCGATGAACTTTGAGTTTATGATCAGATCTATCTTTTTATATCCATGAAAGTTATTTGAGTTTCTTTGATCTCTTATATGCATGATTGCTTATATCCTCATATTTCTTCTCCGATATTTGGGTTTTGTTTGCCCAACTTGATCTATTTGTCTTGCAATGGGAAGAGGTGCTTTGTAGTGGGTTCGATCTTACGGTGCTTGATCCTAGTGACAGAAAGGGAAACGACACGCATGTATCATTGCTACTAAGGATAAAACGATGGGGTCTATCTCTACATAGATAGATCTTGTCTACATCATGTCATCGTTCTTATTGCATTACTCCATTTTTCCATGAACTTAATACACTAGATGCATGCTGGATAGCGGTCGATGTGTGGAGTAATAGTAGTAGATGTAGACAGGAGTCGGTCTACTAATATTGGATGTGATGCCTATATAATGATCATTGCCTGGATATCATCATGATTATTCAAAGTTCTGTCAATTGCCCAACTGTCGGTGTACTAGAGTAGGGGTACCCTAGTATCCCGAACTTGTGCACGGGCAGTTGCAGCCCTCCGCGGCATGGCTTACCGGGTGACCGCCAAGGTCCTCCGTGGTTCCTTTGGAGCCATTCAAGAACAAAGTATTCAAGCCAAGGAGACAAGGCCCCGGCAAGAGGCGCTTGCCGGGAAGGCCACCCAAAGCACATACAAGACGAGGCCCCGGCAAGAGGAGCTTGCTGGGAAGGCCCAATGAGCGACAAGCTTCCGGGCGCGACAAGACAACAACCGCGGCAAGGCCTCTCTGTACCTACGCTCTAGCACATCCACTAACGTGTCGCCCTGGGACCTTTCCAGGCGCGCATGGCGAGAGGCTGTGCAGCCAGTGGTGCGAGGTGGCAAGCGGCGCTGACAAGATTGCCATCGTGGCAAGCGGTGGCGCTCGACAGTCCCTCGTTTGCACCGTTAGGGCGACGAGACGGGCATTTAATGCCTTTGTCCCGCCGCCGTGGTTAGGTATGATACAGCATAATTGTACAAGTAGGTGTACCAACCACTACTTTTCCATTTGTACCCTTGTTTACGTTGCCACCTGTCGGAGACCCCTTGAGCATATAAAAGGAGGCCCATGCATAGCGTAGAGGGGTCGGTCGATTCCCCCACGCTCGATCGGTTAGCAGCTCGTGTACTGTAGCACTCAAGCGCTCCTGAGCAAGAACTCAATACACCTCGACATGCAGCAGTAGGAGTGTTATCTCTCCGGAGAGCTCCGAAGCTGGGTAAACCTCTCGTGTGCTTCGCCTCGATCTGCTCTTCGTGCGACCTCCGCTCCCCGCCGAACCGAAAGGGGCTCGGTCCGCCGGTCCCATAGGTGTTCGTGGGCCAGATCAGCCTGCCCCGACATCTTTGGCGCACCAGGTAGGGGGCGTCGAGGTTGTGCGAACCTGATCCGGCGTCCACGCGAGCTAGATCTTCATCATCTTCATCAACATGCCACCGAAGAAGAAGGCTTCGGCGGCAGAGGCTCCGTCCGCGTCGAACCCACCACAGCTGGAGCAGTCAGGTGGTGGAGTAGACGCCGGCGGGAGAATGGACGGCGACGGGGGAGCTCACAGTGCTGCCAAGTCCAAGGACAAGGCTGCGCAGACCTCGGCGTCCGTACATGCACCGCGCCCGTCTCAGGAGGCGCGGGACCGACAGCGTCATGGCGTTCACAATGCCATACGCTCGTTGGACCAAGATCGAGCTGGTGGATCTCGGGATGCTCAAGACCAGCATGCATGCCAACATCTGGCGCTGAAGCGGCATCGGTCGCCTGGACGGGATACTGCTCCTTCTAACATAGTTAGAAGTCTGAGCATATCCCGCTCCTCGCGCCGTTCACCACTACCACCCACCACTCCAGCGGAAGCTTTGGCGAGAGCACAACTGCTCCTAGATTACCCTCCAATGGCCGACAAGGTTGATGAATGGAGGGCCACCATTCAGAGTCTCATCGGCTTTGCCAACGGCGACGCTCCGCGGCAGCCGAGTGCATCGCTGCCGTGGCAAGACCCCCAAGCACGAGCCGGTGGCGACGAGACCGGTGGGGGTGCAACTACCATGCACTCTCCGCCCCGAAGGCCAAGATCGCCGACTCGCCGGATCCACCTCGACAGCGACTCCACCGCGTCATCGGATCCACGAGCTCGTCGCGATCAGCGCCAAGTTCTTCATGAACGACAGCAAGAGGACGCTCAAACTCGCATCGAGCGCCGAAGAGAAGCGCGGCGTCAATCCGACAAGCGCGCTGGGCCCTCTGTCGACATGCATGCGCCAGAGGAACCAGGCGACTTGCCGTACACGGTAGGTTGCCCTGTGTTCACTCGTGAGCTGCGGCAAGTCTAGTGGCCCAAAGAAGAAAAACTTCAAGCCAGACGCATTGCAGAAGTACGACGGCAAGACGCATCCGTCGGAGTTCCTCGCATCTACACCATCGCGGTGCAGGCCGGGCCGGGCGACGACAAGATCCTTGCCAACTACTTCCCACCGGTGCTCAAGCCCAATGTCGATCCTGGCTCATGCACTTGCCGGACAACTCCATATCTTCTTGGCAGATCTATGCCATCGGTTTGTCGGCGCCTTTACAGCGCCACAAGCCCCATGGCCAAGAAAGCGACCTTCATCTGCCGCCCGAAGGAAGGAGAGCCCTCGCAAGTACATTCAGAGATTCAGCCGCGTGCAACACAACATCTCAGATGTCCACCCCGCCGCTGGTAATCAGCGCGTTCCATCGAGCGCGAAACCGCAGGATGCGGGAGGAGATGGCGATGTGCAAGATCGAGACGTCGGTGAGCTATATGCCTGGCCGACAAGTGTGCACGTCTTGAGGAAGGAGGAGACTCCCGGAGAGAATATCAAGGGGAGGATCTGATAGTGAGGAGACCGCCCCGGCAAAGAAGAGCCGGCGGCGGGGCAACAGAAAGAAGAAAGGCAGAGATGTACTAGTTGTCGAGCAGTCCGGCAACGGAGGTGGCGCCAAGAAAGCCAAAGTTGGTAGCTCCGGCAAGGAGGTTGCCGCTGGCACCAACTGCCAGGCTGTGGCGGCCGCCGACAAGCAGGACGGCTCCAACAAGCAGTACTGCAAGATCCACCGCACCAAGGGCCATGACCTCCAGAGCTGCAAGAAGGTCGAGCAGCTTGTCGAGCAGCAGAAGGCTGAATACGAGCGACGCGACAAGGAGAAGGCCCAGGAGGGTGCTGGAGGAGCTAGCAAGAAACGTCCCGGCCGGGGAGGACGCCGCGGCAAGGCCAAGCAGCGGCAAGGAGATAGACCTCCCCGCGGCCGCGACAAGGATGATGATGACGACGACGATGAAGACATGGATGATGACGAGACCGATGAGCAGGAGTTCCAGAAAGCCCACAGAGGTCCTGTGCGTTGACGGTGGTGCTTCTCTGCATACTTCACACCGCCAACTCAAGCGGTGGATGCGGAAGTCAATGCGGCGTAACCATCCATCGAGTCATGCAAGCCTACGAAATGGTCCAAAGACGCCTATCATCTTTGATATTGAGGACCACGATCGCAGAATCATGGTCGGGTGCTTGCCGATGTTGGTTTCACCAACTATCCGCAACCTCAAGGTCACCAAGATGTTAGTTGACGGCGGGGCCGGCTTGAACCTGATCTCCTCTGCGGTGCTCCAGAAACTCCAGATCCCTGATGGCGAGCTCGAAGAGACCGGCACATTCCAAGGAATCAATCCGGGAAGGAACAAGCCGAAGGGAAAGATCACGTTGCGGTGACATTTGGCAGCGAAGTTGAACTTCAGAATCGAGAGGGTCACTTTTGACGTTCTTGACTTTCCATTGCCTTACAATGGAATACTTGGCCGTTCAAAGACTTGCCAAATTCATGGCAGCCTCTCACTATGCATACAACATCTTTGAAGATGCCAGTTCGATAAGCGTCATCTCTGTCCTGGCGACAAGAAGGATGCTCTTATCTGCGCCGACAAGATCTACCGGGAAGCAGTAGTCAGAGATAGCAAGCCACTTGTCGCTGAAGCTCCGGGGAAGAAGAAGACCAAGTCCGCAAGAACTCGATGCCCACTCGGCGAGCGCACCTCTTGAGTGCTGCGCTACCGTCGAGGACGCACCATCGAGCTCCACCGGCAAGTTTAAGAAGACGATGGCAGCTCCACCAGAGACCAAGAAGGTGTCCGCCAAGGAGGACGGCACTGGTGGTACCTTCACCATCAGTGCCTCTCTCGACCCTAAATAGGAAGGCGCGCTCGTTGCTTTCCTGCGGGCGAACGTCGACGTGTTTGCGTGGCAACCGTCTGACATCCCCGGTGTTCCCGGGAAAGTAATTGAGCACCGTCTTGCCGCTTTGTCCTCATCGCGCCCGGCCAAGCGAAGCGAAGAAATCGAGAAGCTTGACGTGGGCGCCAAGAGTTCATCGCAGAAGAAATCAAGAAACCGGAAGCGGCAGGCCTTGTCGAGGAGTGCTCCATCCTACGTGGTTGGCCAATCCTGTAGTTGTATAAGAAGCTAACGGGAAATGGAGGCTTTGTATCGACTTTACCGATGTCAATAAAGCTTGTCCCAAAGACCCATTTCCCTTGCCGCGCATCGACCAGATTGTTGACTCCACGGCCGGATGTGATTTGCTTTCATTTACGGATGCATACTCGTGGATATCATCAGATCTTCATGGCAGAAGAAGATGAGGAGAAGACCGCATTCATCACTCCATGTGGCACATACTGTTTTGTACGGATGCCCTTCGGGTTAAAGAATGTTGGTTCATAATTTGCAAGGGTAGTCCATGACGCTTTTGAGCCGCAAATGCACAGAAATGTGGAAGCCTACATGGATGACATAGTGGTCAAAAGCAAGGACAAGGCGACCCTAATTCAAGATTTAGACGAAACCTTTGCAAATCTGCGCAAGATCAACCTCAAGCTCAACCCCGAGAAGTGCGTGTTTGGAGTCCCTTCCGGCAAGCTTCTCGGGTTCTTCGTGTCTCAGCGGGGAATTGAAGCCAATCCCGACAAGATCAAGGCCATTGAGCACATTGAAGCGCCAAAGCACGTCAAGGATGTACGAAGACTTGCCGGTTGCGTAGCTGCTCTCGAGGTTTATCTCTAGGTTCTGCTGAAGCGCTACCGCCATTTTTCAAAATCTTGAAAAGGCAGGTCCGATGAGATGGACTCGAAGCGGAGGCTGCGCGCTGCAGAGACTTGAAGAGATACGCCCTCCACTCCAACACTTGTCGCACCTAAGCCACAAGAGAAGTTGCTGCTATATATAGCGGCAACCAATCAAGTGGTTAGTGCTGCGTTAGTAGCGGAGAGGGAGGCGGATGATGAGCTAGCAACCATGGCGTATACATCCAAATGACAAGGAGGGGCTTCACCGGCAAGCTCTGGTCCCGACAAGGACGGATCTGCAGCATTTACGAGAAGATGCGTAAAAGGATGGTGCAGCGCCTAGTTTACTTTGTCGGTTCCCTTCTGCAGGGGGCTAGGTCCAGTACTCTGGTGTGCAGAAATTGCTTTTCGGCCTCCTCATGGCCTCGAGAAAGCTGCGCCATTACTTCTGTGCACATGAGATCCACAGTTGTCACTGCTTTTCAGCTGAAGAGGATACTGCAAAATCCAGAGGCAATAGGCAGGGATTGTCGAGTGGGCATCGAACTGTCAAGCTTTGGCCTCAAGTTTGAGAGCACTTCAACCATCCAAAGCGAGCATTGGCGGAGTTCATAGCAGAATGGACGCCAACACCGGATGAAGAAATTCCAAACGAGCATCCCGTCAAGGAGGCAAGCAAAGAGTGGCTGATGTACTTTGATGGTGCCTTCTTGCTGCAAGTCACGCCCGGTCTTGGCGTGCTACTTGTTGCACCCACCGGAGAGCACCTCAAGTACGTAGTCCAGATGCACTTTCCCAAGGAGCAAGCAACAAACAATACTGCGGAGTATGAAGGTTTGCTTGCCGGTCTCAGGATCGCAGTGGACCTTGGGATCAACAAGCTCATTGTCAGGGGTGACTCACAGCTTGTCATCCGCCAAGTGAACAAAAATTATCAGAGTCCGTTGGTGGAAGCTTATGTTGATGAAGTGAGGAAGCTGGAAGAGCACTTTGACGGCCTACAGATGGAATATATTCCAAGGGCTCAGAACGACATTGCTGATGGCCTGTCAAAGTGCGCCGCACTTAAGTTACCTGTGGAACCAGGGATCTTTGTGCTCAGGCTGACTCAACCGTCTGTAAGACCATCAACTGGACAGAGCAAGAAGAGGAAGTTGATCTCTGGTGACTACTTTCCGCAGAGCTTCCTGCCGCCGCCAAGAAGGTCCCCAAGATCGACACCAACAAGGTCTTGAGGAGCGATCTGCTCCGACGAGCCCTGTGGTTTGTTTCGTTGAAGCGACGCTCCCAACAAGTTTTGCTCGGCAAGCTTGCCGGGAACGTCAAGCTCGGCTGAGCCGCAGGTTCTCGCCAGAGAAACTGATGTTCCCGCAGCAGCAGATGTGCCTTTAGTCCTTGTTGTCGAGCCGCAAGCTCCAAAGATGGGCACAAAGAGATTGTTCATTTCCTTCAGACAGGAGAACTTCCCGAAGAGCAAGAAGAAGCGGAAAAAGTAGCCCGGCAGTCAAGTATGTACCAGTTTGTTGACAGCACACTGTACAGAAGAAGACTCAACGGTGTGAAATTGAAGTGTATTCACCGGAAGACGGACAAAAAGCTGTTGGCGAGATACATGGAGGCATATGTGGTCACCACATTGGCGCCAGAGCACTTGCCGCAAAGCATTCCGCAAGGTTTCTTTTGGCCGACAGCCCTCCAGGATGCAACCGCACAAGTAACCAAGTGTGAAGCGTGCAAGTTCCATTCCAAGCAGATACACCACCAGCTCAAGCTCTCCGACGATCCCTTTATCACGGCCATTTTCGGTGCGGGGCTCGACATCCTCGGCCCCTTTCCCGAGCTGTCGGGGCTTTGAGTACTTATGCGTTGCAATCGACAAGTTCACAAAGTGGCGGAAGTGGAAGCGATGAGGAAGGTGACAAAGACAGCCGATCAAGTTCTTGGTCGATTGTTTGCCATTTCGGAATCCCTAACAGGATCATCACCGAAAACGGCACGCAATTCACAGGCCGCACCTTCATGCAGTACGTCCAAGATCTTGGCGCCAAGGTCTGCTTCGCTTCTGTTGCTCATCTGAGAAGCAACGGTCAAGCGGAGAGGGCAAATCTTTGAAGTGCTGCGGGCTCAAGACCAGAACTTTCGACAGCTGCACAAGTGCGGAAGAAAGCTGGATTGAGGAGCTGCCGGTGGTTCTTTGGTCGATCAGACGACGACAAATCGAGCCACCGGCGGACACCTTTCGCTCTAGTCTATGGAGCAGAGGCAGTTCTCCCCACGGAACTCGTATACGGATTGCCTCGAGTGCTCGCTTATGATGAGCTTGAGCAAGAGCAGCTGCGACAAGATGACGCGCTGCTCCTTGAGGAGGATCGTCTTCAGTCTTTGTCTGACGAGCTGCACAAGACAAAGCAAGCTTTGCGCCGCTACCATAGCCGCATAAAGTTAATGCCGAAGTCTCGAGGAAGGTGACCTTGTTCTTGGCGAGTTCTACCGCCAAGAATTCCAACAAGTTGACGCCAAAGTGGGAAGGCCCTTACCGGGTGAAACGAGTCACTAGGCTGGCGCTGTCCGCTTTGAGACCGAAGATGGCATTCCGGTGAGCAACTCCTGGAACATTGAGCATCTTCGTAAGTTTTACCCGTAGGGCGCGGTTGCCGGAACCTGTTCCGGCAACCACCTTTTGTACAAGTCTTGCCGCTGTTGCATGTAATCCGTTGTACAAAGTCGGGCGCAGACCCCGTGCATAAGTAAAGCTAGCGTGCTTCGCACACCTTGTCAATTTCATGCTTTTTTCTATTTTGCATGCCTTATCTGACACTTTGTGCAGCACCTACCCCGGTAAGCAATAACGAGCCATAAGGCTCCATATCTTTATTTTCTCTTCTTTCTCTTTCTCAAAGAAAGGAAGGTTCCCTCGCCCACAAGTTTGCCGGGGGAAAGGAGAAGATAATGGTGCGGACCAAGCGCCGCTCAAGGAAGTCTAGCCTTACCGGAAGCAAACGATGTAAAAGCTAAGTTGCCAAAGTTTGAGCAATCAGTTTTAAAATTTTAAGTTATCTTCCTCGAACGACCGTATTTTGTATGGAAAACTCAGCTTGTGGAGGAACCAACTCGTAGCTAGTTGCGCCTTACTTTGTTTCGAGTCCGCTCAACAACTTAAGTGAGCTGCGACTAGTTGGGACAAGGTTGCTTGTCGGAAGCGGCATCGCCAAAGGTCTTGACGTCTCAAGACTTCAACATGGCTCAGTGCCAGCCGACAAGTTCCCTAAAAGCGTAAGGCAAAAACATACAAAGGAAGGAATCAAGTAAAGGAAATAACATAGCAATTGATACCCAAAATAGAGTTATATTACAAGATAGCTTGCCGCAGCTCTAATGGATTGTTCCTATGACATGACCAAAGCGGCAAGAGAAAGAGAAAAGCAGGCGGCCTAGTCTCACGCGATCGCCCTCAACCCTCTTGATTCCGCTCACCCTGTCCCACAATGGGTGCGACAAGGTCTTGAGCGCCCACATCGGCATCCGGCGGCAGGGACTTGAGGACGTTGGTGAGGTTGAGGCCTGGATTGCGAAGGCCACCTTCATCAAGACCTTTTGAAGAGCTCCCGCCAGATCCGTGTGACTCCTCGGCCAGCTGTTTTGGGACTTCTTCCCGAGTCGCTGGAGGGCCATCACCACGCCTTGAAGAACAAGCTGAGCTTGGCGCTGGGTTGGAGATGCTCGTCGGAGGAATATCCAAGATCCACCATCCCCAGCGCCAGCCTCCTCGTCGATGGTCATGAAGAACATTCACGACCCTCGGTCCAAAGGCTTCCACATTCTCCCTCAAGGCACTCTGGGCGGCAACACCACTCGCCAGCAGCGCCTCGCCAGCCTTGATCTTCTCCTTCAAGGCCACTTCCTGCTCCCTGGCGTCGTCCAGCGTCTGAGTCAAAGTAGTTAGCTTCAACTCAAGATCTGCATTGGAGTCCTTGGCGGCGCTGAGCTCCTTGCTCTTCTCGGCGAGACGGCCCTGCAGCTCGCCAAGAGTGTAGGCGTCCTTCTCGCGCTCGTGCTTGAGTGCAGCAAGCTCCTCGCCGCTCTTCTTGAGACTGGCCTCCAACTGCGCCACCTTCGTCTCCAGCTCCTTCTTGGCGGCCTCAGTAGCTGCGGCAGCGTCCTTTGCTTCCTTGAGAGCCCCGCCAAATGTTTGCTCGCGCATGGCAAGATCCTCCTCGTGGCTGTCAAGGTTAACTTTCCACTGCGCCAACTCGCCTTCCTGCGCAGACAGCTTCTCGGCGGCAAGCCGCTGTTCCTCCTCAGCTTCAGCCTTCTCGAGGAGGAAGGCTTTGCGCTCCTCGGCAAGCCACTCCCGCTCCTCTGCCAAGGACCGGAGAGCTTCCTGGTTGCGGCCCCGGAGCTCCTCCGCGCACTTCTCGATATCTGCTCCCGCCTTCGCGACAAGCGCTTCCGGGGATTCCAGCTTGGCTTGTCGGGCGTAGAAGCGACAATGACTTCCGCAGCATTGCTCTTCCTCGTGCTCGCCGCTGCTTTGCTACTTAAGCGTCGACCGGCGTCGATCCAGCGGAGGCGAGCTCTTCATCAAAGCTTCTCCTTCGGCGCCTTGAGCTCGACTCCCATGGGAGCTTGATGAAGACGCCATCGCCGACCTTCAAATAGGCGTCGGGCTGGGGCTCTTGAACTGGCAGCTGCAGCGGCGGAGGGATCGGCGGTCGGCGTGGCGCTGGCGCTCCTGCGGCCTCGGGGTCGTCGGTCACGATCGCGGACCCCTCGCCAGCTTCTGCGGCGGCAGCTTTGGCGGCCTCTTCGCCGGCGGGCTCGTCAGCGCCGGTTTCTTCTTTGATGGCAGCGGCGTCATCAGTGTTGCCGCGCACGTCCTCCTCGCCGGCGACCTCGGTCTCCATTGGCTCTATGGCGGATGGATGAAGAAAAGTCAAGCAAATATTCAAAAAGAAAATCAGAAGAAGAAGAACATAAGGGAAGTTTTCAGGCAAGAAGATTACCTGTGCCGGGCTCCGCGGTCATGGTCTCCGCCGCCAAGGGATCGCTGGTGCCGTCCCTTGCCGGAGAGCTGCCCCTTGCCGGAGAAATCTCCCTTGCCGGAGAACTCCCTTGCCGGGAATCCTCCCTTGGCGGCGTAGTCGAAGCGTATGAGGCTGCTCTGCTCCTACACAAATCAACGATCGATATCAAGAAAGAGAGAGCACCCATGCATGCCGAACAGCGAGAAGTAGACCATATACTTACGCTGGGGGCTGCGCTGGGGGCTGCTTTGAAGAAGAGTTGCCGCGTCCGGCAAGGTGGTCTCGGACGCGCCTCCTCTTTGTCATGATGGGTTCGTCCTCGATGACAACCACCGGGTCTTGGCTCTTTCGACATTCTTCGGGCCAGCGTCGAAAAAGGAATGGATTCAGAGTAAAGCAAATCAGATACAAGACAAAGCAGCAAATCGAAGAATTACAAGTACAAAGAAAGAATCTTACTCTTCTTCTTCCTCGCTGAGCTGAGCGCGGAAAGATCAAATTCTGCCCGCCTCAAAGACGACGAGGCGGAGGAGTGGGTTACCTTTGACGCTTGGCGGGAGCGGAACCGGTGGTCTGCGAAGGCCCCGCTCCAGTTGCCGCAGCGGCGTGAGGTGCTCCCGCGGCAACAGTGCTTGCCGCGGTGGAGCGCGTCACGCGGCGCTGCGGCTGTTGGCCCGTCTGCCGTCCCGCTACGCCTCCGGCCTTGCGAAGACGCCTTCTTGGTGGAGCTGGGGGCTCCGCTTGCGGCAAGCTGCTTGGAGGCGGGGAGGAGGCGCCCTCGGCGGGTTCGCTTGACTCGGCTTGAGGCTCGGCAAGCTCTTCCTCGCCGGCAAACCCTTTCGCTCGACAAGGCTTGCCGCCTCTGCTGCCTCTGCCTCCTCCACGGTGAAGCCAAACTCACCTGACGGTAGCTGCCGCCGCCTCTTCCAGCTGGTGGCGCGCTGCATCTCGTCATCGGTGGTGTCGCGGGTGAGGCCCCTCTGCTCGTCGGGGCGGACCGGCATTTCTACCAGATTGTCAAAGAACTGCCGCCCGACGTCATCTGCCGGCTCTTGCCAAGTTGGGACGATTCCATGTGAGTTGCACGACGGCATCATTGCACGAATGCGGTCAAGCGCGGAATTGTTGCACAGCGGAACAACGCCCCTCGGCAACCTAAACATCTCTGGATGATCAGGATCGGGCTTGAACAGCTCTAAGAGCATCACGTCAAGCTCCAAGACGGTGAAGTTGAAGTTGAGGCCTGGGCGCAGCCTCATGATATCTGCCGCGTTCTGAAACTCCCAGGCAGGTCTCCTCCTCTCCTGCAAGGGGGCGATGCGGCGGCGAAGAAAGTCTGCGCCAACAGTGCCTACGGTGAGTCCGGCAAGTCTGAGGCGAAGGATTCGGGTGACTGCGATCTTCAGCCTAGCGTCTTCCGGGGCCAGATTGCTCCAATCGTTGCCGCGCACTACTGGGGTTTGGCGCTGGGCAGTAAATGGCTGCGGGTTCTCCTCAACAATCCAGCACCAATCTGCCCTCCACTCCTCCCATTTGCTACGGAGCTCTCCCTCCAGATAGGCTTCCTTCTTGCCGACCCTCGAAATCCAAGCAATTCCTCCGGCAAGAGGCTCTCCTCTCTCAACACGGGGTAAAAAGAAGTGGCGGAAAAGGGCTACATTTGGGTGGACTCCGACAAAGTTTTCGCAGAGATGTGCGAAAACTGCCATGTCAGAACGGCATTGGGGGTGAAATCAAGGAGGCGGAACCTGTAGGTGTTCATGATGTCACAGAAGAATTCAGAGAAAGGCGGGCAAAGCCCGCAGTAGAAGAAGAGCGCGAAGAAGGGATACCCAGTCGGGGCCAATTCCGAAGCAGCGGCGGGGAGTACTCTTCGATGCGCGGATGCGTCTCCGTTGACGAGAAGAGGTAGTAGTTCTCCCTCGGCTCCCTCGCGCCCGTGAGGGGAGATAACCGCTCCTTCCGCAGCGCCGCAAGCCGCTGCGCCTCGGCCGACTTCACGGCCTTCCCCTTGTCGGCTTTCGGACCCATGGCGGAGGCGGTGGAGGAGGTCGACGGCGTTGATGATGCTGGTGGCGATGGGGGGCGGAGCGCTGCTCTCTTCAACCTTGGGAAGAAAGGGGGGAGCAGCGGTGGTTTTTCGATGGGACAAAGAATCGGCAAGGTAGGCGACGTGCCTCGCTTTCCCTTCTTATAAAGAGGGAGGGGGCGGACGTTCTGATTTTCCGAATAAAGAAACCCCCACGATCTCGCCCACGATCTCTCACACGACGCTGCACTCGACGCGTGCCGTTCGTGGAGGGCGTGGTGGGTCCGGGGTGAGTAACGGCGTGACCCAGGCCGCGCGTGCCCGTGCCATGTTTTGGGCCTGGCCCAACAGCGCTCAACACCGTGTGTGGCCCAGGCCCGGGGGCTCCTGTCGGTGTACTAGAGTAGGGGTACCCTAGTATCCCGAACTTGTGCACGGGCAGTTGCAGCCCTCCGCGGCAGGGCTTACCGGGTGACCGCCAAGGTCCTCCGTGGTTCCTGTGGAGCCATTCAAGAACAAAGTATTCAAGCCAAGGAGACAAGGCCCCGGCAAGAGTCGCTTGCCGGGAAGGCCACCCAAAGCACCTACAAGACGAGGCCCCGACAAGAGGAGCTTGCCGGGAAGGCCCAATGAGCGACAAGCTTCCGGGCGCGACAAGACAACAACCGCGGCAAGGCGCTTGCCGCGGCAGACCACCTCTCTGTACCTACGCCCAAAGACATCCACTAACGTGTCGCCTACAGGACCTTTCTAGGCGGCAGCGTGGCGAGAGGCTGTGCAGCCAGCAGCGGCGAGGTGGCAAGCGGTGGCGCCTCGACGGTCCCTGTTTGCCTTTGTTAGAGGCGGCGTGAAGCGGGCATTTAATGCCTTTGTCCCCCGCCGTCGTGGTTAGGTATGATACTGTACCTTAATGCATAAGTAGGTGTACCAACCACTACTTTTCCATTTGTACCCTTGTTTACGTTGCCACCTGTCGGAGACCCCTTGAGCATATAAAAGGAGGCCCATGCGCAACGTAGAGGGGGTCGGTCAGTTCCCCCCACGCTCAGTCTGGTTAGCAGCTCGTGTGTACTGTAGCACTCAAGCGCTCCTGAGCAAGAACTCAATACACCTCGACATGCAGCAGTAGGAGTGTTATCTCTCCGGAGAGCTCCGAAGCTGGGTAAAACCTCTCGTGTGCTTCGCCTCGATCTGCTCTTCGTGCGTCCTCCACTCCCCGCCGAACCGAAAGGGGCTCGGTCCGCCGGTCCCATAGGTGTTCGTGGGCCAGATCAGCCTGCCCCGACACCAACAGTAATTTGTTCACCCACCGTTTGCTATTTCTCTCAAGAGAAGCCACTAGTGAAACCTAAGGCCCCCGGGTCTTATTTCTCATATTTTGCCTTTGTAGTCTACTTTTTCCTTGCATTTATTTTCAGATCTATTAAACCGAAAATACAAAAATACCTTGCTGCATTTTATTTCTATTTATTTTATTTGCAATCTATCTTTCAATCTACTACAAATTTATCTCACGTCTGTTCGCCTATCTTGAGGTGTCGTACACCGAAGGGATTGACAACCCCTTTAACATGTCGGGCTGCGAGGATTTGTTATCTGTGTGTAGGGGCTATTTCGTTGTGTTGCTTGGTTCTCCTACTGGTTCGATAATCTTGGTTTCATATCTGAGGGAAATACCTACCGCCGCTGTGTTGCATTATCCCTTCCTCTTTGGGGAAATACCGACGTAGCTTCAAGCGATATCAACCATGCATATCTTACAGTTTCACCACTTCGTGGAATCAAAAGGTTTGGAATCCAAGGAAAGTTAGCACCACATTTCGTGGGGCCTTAGAAGATCTTGAAGAGTAGAGGAGAAGTAGCTTATCAGCTGGAGTTGCCAAAATCTTTGTCTAGAATTCATAATCTGTTTCATGTATCCCAGCTAAAGAAATGTCATGTAGAGATGGTAGATGTTCCTTTGAGAGACACAGTGCCACTTGAGGCAATTCAGTTGGAGAGTGATCTGACATATGAGGAGAATCTTGTTAAGATTCTAGAGACAATAGAGAGAGTTACTCACACCAAGACAATCAAGTTATTCAAGTTTCAGTGGGATCATCATACAGAAGAGGAGGCTACTTGCGAACAAGAGGAAAATCTCAAGCAGGACCGCCCACACCTATTTGCTAGCCAACCTGAGTCTCAAACGAGATTCATATTAAGGGGGTAGGTTTGTAACATCCCAATTTTCCTAATTAGGATGTTCATAGATCATTCATAAGCATATCATATTTTCTATGCATTTTTTCTGAATATCAAGTCACTATGCAACTCAAGGCAAATTATTGGAGTGGAAATAACATGAATTCTCCCATGTGAAGTAAAAAGTTCATAATGTCAAGAACATTATTTGGAGTTCACCTGAAGTATTTCTGCAATTTTATAAACTACAAATTATTTTATTTGAGTGCTATATTGTTGTTTCTGTGGCCTATTGCATAAAAATTAATTTCCAGAATTGCATTTGGTATGGAACTAGTGTTCTAGTACTGTATATTAGTAATATTATTTTACTGTGTGATATTAGTATTTTAGTAAATTATTCTGGTATTTGTTTTTGCTAGAATGTTTTTCCTGTACAATATTATCTGTTCGCAGATTTTACGGTTCATTTGGGATTCCGCTCGTGGCCTTTCTCTATCCTTCGCTCACGCGTGCCAGAGAGCGCAAGCAATAGCAGCAGCAGGCAACCCATTTCGGTTTAGCAAGCAGCCCACACCCATAGATAACCTTTTCTTTTCATTTTTCCTCTTTCTTCTCTCAGACGCTGACAGCGGGCCCGGTGCCTTTCTTCTCCTATCTCCGGTCAACGAACCCGCGCCGCATCGCACACACACATGAAGCCGAGCTGGATCGATCTCACGCCCCTGGTCGACCCTGTGCGCCTTAGGGACACCACACGCGAGCCAAACCCCTAGGAAAACTATTGGGGATATAACCCCATGGTATGAGCCAGCCAGATCATGGCCGAGTTATCCAGCGGTGACTTGAAGAGCAAATTCATCATGTGGGCTGCGATGACCAAAGTCTCAAGGCCTAGAGGGCGACTCGTGAAGCAAGCCGGCTGATGGCCCAGTGCCTGGGACACCGGCTCAATGGGGAGACAAAGTAATTCCCTTACTTGGGAAGTAAGATAAATAGGAAACAAATTATGGCACGGGTTGTACTATGACCTAGAATCTATTGTAAACTCAGGGTCTCAACCTATATATAAAGGGGAGCCCCTGAGTTAGAAAGGTTAGGTTACAATCTCTCGAGTACTAGGATAGCCAAGTCGCACCCTTGTAACTAAGATCCCAAGCAATAATCAATCAAGTGGGAAGTAGGATATTACCTCCACCGTGAGGGGCCAAGCCTGGGTAAACCCGTGTCTCTCGATTCCGACCAACCCCGTTCATGCTACTACCTAGCTACGATGGCCTCACAACTAAGTCCTTTCTCGAGGATATCTACCGTGACAAAACCACGACAGTTGGTGCCCACCGTGGGGCTATCGCTTGGTGGTGTTGAGATCTTGGACGGGGCTCTCCTAGGATCGAGGGATATGCAATCGACTGCATGATAAGAGTCACCGCGGCAAGCTCTACATCAACGATTCAGGTTGGGGCCCTGATGCCGACTCAATCGAGTATGGGTATTGGGTCCTCTTCGGCAAGATCCACATCTTCATCGGCAAGATTGGTGAAGGAGGACCCGAGCCGGAGATCTGCACCAACATCGTCGAGCCGGCTCGGCGCACGCAACCTGCCCGGGCTCAAGCCAGTCGGAACCATGTATTCATCAGTTTCGCTCAGGGGGTCGATCTCGCGGACAACTCCGCGTTTGGTAGGGACACCCTTCTCTACTCCAACAGCGAGTCATCGGTTCAGCACACTGAGTCGACCCTCCAGTTGTACAACGACAGACTTGGGGGCTACTCCGATGATGAGCCAGCTCCAGTCGATCACGTGCCGCTCCATCGGACCATCATTTACATGCCAGGCACTGCACTGGCTCTTGAATCTACTACAGCAGGCACCATGGGAGGAATCGGTACTTCAGCACCGGATCCGAACACGGCTGGCCCGGTCAAGCCGCTGGAGTTCTTTTGGAGCTGGTCACCTCATTGACAACGCTCCTAGAGTCACCGGTAATAGCGGATAACCAGGTGGAGCGGAATGCAGAGGTAACTAAACTTCGCGAGCAGATGGCTAAGGATTAGTAAGATATCAACACCGAGAATGCTTGCATGGTGGAGCTGCAAACTCAGATTCACAATGAGGTGGTGAAGAAAAGATAGAAGCCTGGCTCATGGGCCTACGACAGAATGCTTCAGATGTGGTTCATCGAAGGAGGCACACGAGCCGTCTCCCCCCCCCCCATTTTGAGCCCATGTGTCTGTTCAACAGGCCTGCTCCGAGGGCTGGGACAAGCATCCCAAAGGCTCTGGTTATCCCCCAGTTGAAACAGGTCGTGCCAGGGATGGAGACGGGCGGCCACCGCCAGATGAGCCTCGTCAGTTGGCTCAGCAGCGCCAGTCTGAGCCGGCCCCGCGCCCATCGCCTGCCTGGACGACTCCAGACCGTTTCTTGACACCGGCGGGTCACTTCTCCAATGTCGTTGATAACTTGTTGGCAGCAGCCACCAACCTCGCGATGCTTCCACTCACGGGGAATACCCCAATTGAGATCGAAGCCCTAAATGCCAACGAGATGTTGAATACTGCGGTCGCTCAGCAAGCAAACTACTCCTACAGTCAGCAGCGGCTCTACTCCATGCCTCATCCAAGCCGCGGCAGGAGCCACCATGTTGAGTCACCAACAGTCTCTAGTTGTGATAGAGGAAAAGGTGTCCCGATGTTTCGATGAGATGGTGGCTATCGTTTTCTGTGGGATTCGACCTTGACGACCCGACTACGAACGTCCGAGACGTCCCGCCTTAGCAATCGCTAAACCAACTTCCGAGTGTTATTGACCACGCCGGAGCACGATCAACCTGACCACGAGGCCTGTTTCTTGCGAGCAAATGAAGAACAAGCAAGAAACTAAGATTGCAATCTGGATATTGCGAATATAAGAGGAAAGCTTTATTAATGAAGTTGGGGTTCTGTGATGCCTTGGTCTGGTCGTTGAACACAAACGGCGCACGCGAAGTTGCAGCTACTATGGCGAACTTTTAATCTAAACAAAACCCAAAGTCTAAACGGTGCCCTAAGGGCTGTATATATGGAGGAAGAGGGGGATTTCGTGTCCCTGGGGGAAGGGGTCCGAAACCAACCCTATCTCTTGTTTCCCCACACATACGGACTCTAAAAACAGCCTATACTTATGTATTTCGAAATTACATGGGGCTGGCCTAATAATAAGGTGACGCAGCACCTAGAATAGCCTCTGGACGAAGTTTATGAAGTGGCACCTTGTATATTTCGTCCAAGGCTTCATGCACTCATTATGGTGGCTTCAAAGTCCTGAAATCATCACTTGTAACTCTGTTCTTCTTCCCCTTGCGCATGCCATCAACTCCATGCTTGTTCTTGCTCCAATGTTCATCCCTCTTATCCATGCCAGGCCCTTCATTTGTAAGCAAAACAAATGTATCCAATTTAGGCAGCATCATATTCTCATGAACATTAGAATCATTACCAAGAAATGAAAGTACGTGATAATTTAATTGGCGTGCGCAAACTCTAGTAATTGGTCCAGTATATATAGTAGTAGGGGATGTGGGTGTAACAATGGTATTGTTGTCCTCATCATCCTCCCCTTCCTGAAATAAAGTCGTCCTCGACGGAAGCTCATCTTCCGCACCCAAATAAGGCTTCAAATCTGCAATGTTAAAAGTGGGACTAACCCCAAAATCTGCAGGCAGCTCAAGTTTATATGCATTATCATTTATTTTCTCTAACACCTTAAAAGGACAATCAACACGTGGCATTAGCTTTGATTTGCGCAAATTAGGAAACCTATCCTTACGCAAATGTAACCAAACAACATCTCCAGGTGCAAAGACAATATGTTTTCTACCCTTATCTCCAGCAAGTTTATATTTAGCATTCATACGATCAATGTTGTCCTTAGTTAACTCATGCATTTTTAAGATCAAATCAGCACATTGTTTAGCATCAAAATTAACCTTCTCCGAAGATGGAAGAGGCAACAAGTCAATGGGTGCACGAGGTAGAAAACCATACACAATTTCAAAAGGGCACATCTTAGTAGTAGAATGCAACGAACGATTATAAGCTAATTCAATATGAGGCAAGCATTCTTCCCACATTTTCTTATTATTCTTCAAAATAGCCCTAAGCATAGTAGACAATGTTCTATTGACTACTTCAGTTTGACCATCAGTTTGGGGGTGACAAGTAGTACTAAAAAGCAGTTTAGTCCCCAACTTAGCCCATAAACATCTCCAAAAGTGGCTAAGAAATTTAGTATCACGATCTGAAACAATAGTATTTGGCACACCATGCAAGCGAATAATTTCACGAAAGAACAAATCAGCAACATTAACAGCATCATCGCTTTTATGACATGGTATAAAGTGTGCCATTTTCGAGAATCTATCCACGACAACAAATATGCTATCCCTCCCTTCTTTGTTCGAGGTAAACCTAAAACAAAGTCCATAGATATATCCTCCCAAGGAACACTAGGTACAGGCAAAGGCATATATAAACCATGAGGATTGAGTCGTGACTTAGCTTTTTGACATGTAGTGCAGCGAGCAACAAAACGCTCAACATCCCGTCTCATCTTTAGCCAAAAGAAATGTGTAGCAAGTACGTCCTCCGTCTTCTTCACGCCAAATTGTCCCATTAATCCTCCTCCATGCGCCTCCTGCAACAATAAAAGACGAACAGAGCTAGCAAGAATGCATAGCTTGTTAGCACGACACAGAAAACCATCATTAATAACGAACTTGTTCCATGTTCGTCCTTCTTTACAATTCTGCATTACATCTTTAAAATCAGCATCATGCACATATTGATCTTTGATGGTCTCCAAACCAAATATTTTGAAGTCAAGTTGTGAAAGCATAGTATAGCGACGAGACAAAGCATAAGCAATAACATTTTCTTTACCCTTCTTGTGTTTAATGACATAAGGGAAAGTCTCAATGAATTCAACCCATTTAGCATGTCTACGATTCAGTTTAGCTTGACTTTTAATATGTTTCAAAGATTCATGATCAGAATGTATAACAAATTCTTTGGGCCATAAATAATGTTGCCATGTCTCTAAAGTCCGAACGAGAGCATATAATTATTTATCATAAGTAGAATAGTTCAGACTAGGCCCACACTATTTTTTAGAAAAGTATGCAACAGGTTTGCCAACTTGTAATAACACACCTCCTAATCCAATTCCACTAGCATCACATTCAAGCTCAAAAGTCTTACTAATATCAGGAAGTTGGAGTAAAGGAGCATGTGTCAACTTATCTTTCAATACAGTGAAGGCTTCTTCCTGTGCGGTACCCCAAATAAAAGGCACATCTTTCTTTGTAAGCTCATTGAGAGGTGCAGCAATGATGCTAAAATCTCTCACAAAACGCCTATATAAACCAGCGAGTCCAAGAGAACTCCTCACTTGTGTGACCATTTTTGGCTGCGGCCAACTCTCAATAGCTTCAATCTCGGCTTTATCAACTTCAATTCCCTGTGGAGTAACAACATAGCCAAGAAAAGATACTCGGTCGGTGCAAAAGGTACACTTCCCAAGGTTACCAAACAAACGTGCATCATGTAGAGCAATAAAAACAGCACGTAAATGTTCCAAATGTTCTTCCAAAGATTTGCTATAAATCAGTATATCATCAAAATAGACTACCACAAATCATCCGATGAAAGCACGTAAAACTTCATTCATTATTCTCATGAAAGTACTAGGTGCATTAGTTAACCCAAGAGGCATGACTAACCACTCATATAAACCAAACTTAGTTTTAAATGCGGTTTTCCATTCATCTCCCAATTTCATACGAATATGATGGTATCCACTATGCAAATCAACTTTGGAGAATATTGTAGAGCCACTCAATTCATCAAGCATATCATCTAGCCTAGGAATAGGATGACGATAACGAATAGTAATATTATTAATGCCTCTACAATCAACACACATACGCGACGTACCATCCTTTTTAGGCACTAGTATAATAGGAACAGCACAAGGACTAAGAGATTCGCGTATATAACCTTTGTCGAGCAACTCCTGTACTTGACGCATAATCTCCTTCGTCTCCTCTGGATTGGTACGGTATGGTGCACGGTTGGGTAGCGATGCACCGGGAATTAAGTCAATTTGATGATCAATCCCTCGAATAGGTGGTAATCCCGGTGGCACGTCTTGTGGGAAGACGTCAGCGAACTCCTGCAAAATGTTAGTGACTGCAGGGGGCAAAGAGGAAGGCGCGTCCTCGAATGAAAATAATGCCTCTTTGCACACAAAAGCATAGCAAACGGATTTGCTAAAAACTAGCTCATCAATATCAGATTTCGTGGCAAGTAAACATGCACTTTTCAATTTAATTTCAGAAGCAACACTAGATGGTTTACTATTAGGCTTCATTTGTTGCTCAAATTCTTTTGCAACAACCTCATTTTTACTCTTATTTTTCTCCTATTTTGCTTTATTAGCTCTATGAATATCATCTTTCAAAATGGAATCAGCAGTCATAGGAAGCAAAGTAATATTTGTATCCTTATGAACAAGAGTATACTGATTGTTTCTACCATGGTATACAGAATTTTTATCAAATTGCCATGGTGTACCAAGGAATAAGGAACATGCTTGCATAGGTACCACATCACAATCAACATAATCAGCATATGTAGAGATACTAAAATGCACCCGAACAGTACGTGTTACCTTAACCTTGTTGTTGTTGTTGAACCATTGGATGTAGTAAGGATGTGGATATGGTCTCATGGTCAGAGATAGGTTCTCCACCATCTCCATGCTAGCCAAGTTGTTGCAGCTCCCTCCATCTATGATGACGCGAATAGAACGTTCCTTCACAACTCCCTTTGTATGGAACAAATTATGCCTCTGATTTTGCACAGCTTATGTAACCTGCACACTCAAAACACGTTGAGCAACTAAACATTCATACCTGTCAGCATCTTCAGCAGCCATGTATTTCGTCTCATGATCAGAATCATCTCCACCGTGTTCTTCATGTGTAATAAGAGCCAAAGTCTCCTCATCATAGTCACTAGCGGACTCATACCCACCATCCTCAGTAGCAATCATCACACGCTGAGATTTGCATTCTCTCGCAAAATGTCCTCTTCCCTTACAACGACAACAAATAATATCACTTGTGTGCCCTGTTGACGCCATGGAAGAAGAAGAGCTCTGTGCAGGCCCGGCAGGTGTGCTCTTGGCAGATAGTAGTGGCTGTGCCTACTTTCTTGTATCACGGTTGGAGGTGGCACCTGAAGGAGGTGATGGTGCAGTGGAAGTAGATGATGCATGTGGTGTCCATGATGAAGGTCGACCTGCAGAAAAGTTAGTTCGCGCCAATGCTTGTCGATCCTGCACTTCACGTTTAGCTTTACAAGCAAGATGGAATAAACGAGTGATATTATTATAATCCGTATACTCTAGAATGGTCTGAATCTCTCTATTTAATCCACCCATAAAATGTGCAAGCATAGCTTCATTCTCCTCAACAATACCACATCTAATCAAGCCAGTTTGTAATTCCTGATAATATTCTTCTACTGAATTTTTTCCTTGTCTTAAGCGCTGCAATTTTTGAAGTAATTCACGTTGATAATATGGTGGAACCCAACGAGTACGCATAGCAGTTTTCAAAGAAGCCCAAGTAGCTGGAACAGTGATAGAGGCAAAGGTGTCCCGTCTTTCGATGAGATGGTGGCTATCATTTTGGAGGAAGTCGACTTTGACGATCCGACTATGAGCGTCTTGAGGGCGTCACGCCTTATGTCGCTAAACCAACTCCGAGGAGGTTATTGACGCGCGAACACGATCAACGACCACGAAGGTGCATTTCCTGCGAGCAAGCGAAGAACAAGCAAGAAACTAATATTGCAATTTGGATATTGCGAATATAAGAGAAAGCTTTATTGATCAAGGTGGGGTTACGTAGCATTTCTCTGGTCGTTGAACACAAGCGAATCTGTGAAGTTGCAGCTATAGTGAACTTTTAATCTAAACAAAACCAAAGTCTAAGCAATGCCCAAAGGGCTGTATATATGGAGTAAGAGGGGAATTTACGTGGCCCTTGGGGAAGGGTCCGAAACCAACCCTATCTCTTGTTTCCCCACATCTGAGACTCTAAAACAGCCTATACTTATGTATTTCGAAATTACATGGGCCTGGCCCAATAATAAGGTGTGTAACACCTAGAGTAGCCTCTGGGCGAAGTTTATGGCGTGGCATCTTGTATATTTCGTCCAAGGCTTCATGCACTCATTATGGTGGCTTCAAAGTCTGAAATCATCACTTGTAACTCTTTTCTTGTTCCCCTTAGCATGCCATCAACTCCATGCTTGTTCTTGCTCAATGTTCATCCCTCTTATCCATGCAGGCCCTTCATTTGTAAGCAAAACAAATGTATCCAATTTAAGCGACATCATATTCTCATGAACATTAGAATCATTACCAAGAAACGAAAGTACCTGATAATTTAATTGGCGTGCGCGAGCTCTAGTAATTGGTCCAGTATATGTAGTAGTAGGGGCTGTGGGTGTAAGAATGGTATTGATCAATACCATTGTTACACCCACAACCCCTACTATCAGGTACTTTCGTTTCTTGGTAATGATTCTAATGATCATGAGAATATGATGCTGCCTAAATTGGATACATTTGTTTTGCTTACAAATGAAGGGCCTGGCATGGATAAGAGGGATGAACATTGGAGCAAGAACAAGCATGGAGTTGATGGCATGTGCAAGGGGAACAAGAATAGAGTTACAAGTGATGACTTCAGGACTTTGAAGCCACCATAATGAGTGCATGAAGCCTTGGACGAAATATACAAGATGCCACTTCATAAACTTTGTCCAGAGGCTATTCTAGGTGTTGCGTCACCTTATTATTGGGCCAGGCCCATGTAATTTCGAAATACATATGTATAGGCTGTTTTTAGAGTTCGTATGTGTGGGGAAACAAGAGATAGGGTTGGTTTCGGACCCCTTTCCCAAGGGCCACGAAATCCCCCCCCCCCTCTTCCTCCATATATACAGCCATTAGGGCACTGTTAGACTTTGGGTTTTGTTTAGATTAAAAGTTCGCCATAGCTGCAACTTCGCGTACTTCGTTTGTGTTCAACGACCAGACCAAGGCGTCACAGAACCCCACCTTGATCAATAAAGCTTTCCTCTTATATTCGCAATACCTGATTGCAATATTAGTTTCTTGCTTGTTCTTCGTTTGCTCGTAGGAAAACAGGCCCTCGTGGTCAGGCTGATCGTGCTCCGGCGTGGTCAATAACCCTCGGAAGTTGGTTTAGCGGTTGCTAAGGCGCGACGTCTCGGACGTTCGTAGTCGGATCGTCAAGGTCAACTCCCACAGAAAATGATAGCCACCATCTCAACGAAACATCGGGACACCTTTGCCTCTATCAAGTGGTATCAGATTTCCAGGTTGCTCGGTGAGATTTTACAGTTTTTCGTAGTTTAGATCGAGTATGTTCTTCATACCTATAGTCCACGAAAAGGCCAAAAAAAATTAGGGTTAGTTCATCCCATCCGAACCAATCTGAGCCTTTGCATAATCTTTTCTGTATTTGCTTTGTTGAATTTGCAGTTGCATCGTCGTGTCAAGTTGCTGGTCTTAGCGTCTAGTCCTTTAGAGTTTCGAGTTCTGTTCACAGGTTGTCATGTCGCCGCTGCCATATATCACCACCGCATCATCATCATCGCCGCTACCATATACCACCATCACATATTCACCGCCAATCCGAGTCCATATACGCCACCACATATCCGCCGCCATCACGCCAATCCGAGTCCACCTGCAACATATATCCGCCACTAGTCCGAGTTCCACCAGATTCATCTCCGCCACCGATCCGAAGTTCCACCAGATTCATCTCCGCCAACAGTCCTATTCCGAGTCCAGTATTTTGTTACTCATTTTGGATTTCCAGATCATGCCATACTCCGAGTCGTGACAGAGAAGGACTCCCCAACTTCCATGCTACCCGCAGTAGAAAAATAGTTCCAAACTCAAAAAAACTAAGTCTGGAAAATTCTGGCTAGGCAGTTTTTAGACCATTTGTAGACTTTATCGAAAAACATTTGTTGCAGAGCAAAAAAAAGAGGAAAAAGTGAAAAAAAAGAAAAAAAAAAGAGGAATAAAAAATTCAGAGTGTGCTCCTCCCTTATTTGCGTGCAGCGCCATGATTTTGTTAGTGTTCTAGGCTCGCGTCTCTAGCACGATCTAGCCTAGGACCAGCACAATACCGTCGTTGAGCGTTTATTCAACTTTGCATCTCTGAATTGATTATTGCTGACCCTTTTTGCTACCATACTATAAGCCTTCCCAACTCCACATACATCTACGTCGTATGCGTTTGACTCTCCCCGCAATCGCTCTATCCAAGCTTTTGAGAGTTTTGACTACAATGGTTGCCGATCACCTTGACTCTGAACAACAACAACAACAACAACAACAACAACAACAACAACAACAACAACAACAACAACAACAACAACAACAACAACAACAACAACAACAACAACAACAACAACAACAACAACAACAACAACAACAACAACAACAACAACAACAACAACAACAACAACAACAACAACAACAACAACAACAACAACAACAACAACAACAACAACAACAACAACAACAACAACAACAACAACAACAACAACAACAACAACAACAACAACAACAACAACAACAACAACAACAACAACAACAACAACAACAACAACAACAACAACAACAACAACAACAACAACAACAACAACAACAACAACAACAACAACAACAACAACAACAACAACAACAACAACAACCACGACGACGACGACGACGACGACGACGACGACGACGACGACGACGACGACAACGACGACGACAACGACGACGACTACCTCCACTTCGTGAAACAGCCCTCTGCCGAGCGAGCCGTGTCCCTCTTGCGCTTGGCCAAACTATTGGTGTTGCTGTTGATACTTCTGTGGCTCCTGCTGCTGATGTAGAGGAGGATGATTATGTGGGAGATTACGAGGATGAAGTTGATCAAAATCAGAACTACGTGCAACCACCAGCACCACAACCACCAGGTCGACCACATGCAAACAATGGAAATGTTAGGGCTTCCCCTCAGGTACGAGATCATGACCATCTCCCTAAACTGAAATTGAATATTCCACCATTTGAGGGTAGATATGTTCCTGATATATATCTTACTTGGGAGTTAGAAACTGGACAACGATTTACATGTTTACAATATCTTGAGGAGAGACGATGTTCCTCGTCATTGCTGTTTGTGCTTTCCCTAGCTTTGCATGTGTTTGGTGGTGCGAACATTGTAGATTATATCCTGTTACTGACTACTTGGGCTGCTTTGAAAACTGCTATGCGTACTCGTTGGGTTCCACCATATTATCAACGTGAATTACTTCAAAAATTGCAGCGCTTAAGAAAAGGAAAAATTCTGTAGAAGAATATTATCAGGAATTACAAACTGGCTTGATTAGATGTGGTATTGTTGAGGAGAATGAAGCTATGCTTGCACGTTTCATGGGTGGATTAAATAGAGAGATTTAGACCATTCTAGAGTATAAGGATTATAATAATATCACTCGTTTATTCCATCTTGCTTGTAAAGCTGAGCGTGAAGTGCAGGATCGACAGGCATTGGCGCGAACTAACTTTTCTGCAGGTCGACCTTCATCATGGACACCACGTGCATCATCTACTTCCACTCCACCATCACCTCCTTCAGGTGCCACCTCCAATCGTGATACAAGAAAGTAGGCACAACCACCACTATCTGCCAATAGCACACCTGCTGGGCCTGCACAGAGCTCTTCTTCTTCCATGGCGTAAACAGGGCACACAAGTGATATTATTTGTCGTCATTGTAAGGGAAGAGGACATTTTGCGAGAGAATGCAAATCTCAGCGTGTGATGATTGCTCACGAGGATGGTGGGTATGGAGTCCGCTAGTGACTATGATGAGGAGAATTTGGCTCTAATTTCACATGAAGAACACGGTGGAGATGATTACGATCATGAGACGCAATACATGGCTGCGAAGATGCTTTGTGGTATGAATGTTTAGTTGCTCAACGTGTTTTGAGTGTGCAGGTTACACAAGCTGAGCAAAATCAGAGGCATAATTTGTTCCATACAAAGGGAGTTGTGAAGGAACGTTCTATTCAAGCGTCATCATAGATGGAGGGAGCTGCAACAACTTGGCTAGCATGGAGATGGTGGAGAAGCTATCTCTCACCACAAGACCACATCCACATCCTTACTACATCCAACGGTTCAACAACAGCGCAAGGTTAAGGTAACACGTCTTTGTTCGGGTGCATTTTAGTATCTCTACATATGCCGATTATGTTGATTGTGATGTGGTACCTATGCAAGCATGTTCCTTATTACTTGGTAGACCATGACAATTTGATAAAAATTCTGTACACCATGGTAGAAACAATCAGTATACTCTTGTTCATAAGGATACAAATATTACTTTGCTTCCTATGACTCTGATTCCATTTTGAAAGATGATATTCATAGAGCTAATAAAGCAAAACAGAGAAAAATAAGAGTGAAAATCAGATTGTGACAAAAGAATTTGAGCAACAAATGAAGCCTAATAATAAACCATCTAGTGTTGCTTCTGAAATTAAATTGAAAAGTGCATGTTTACTTGCCACCAAATCTGATATTGATGAGCTAGTTTTTAGCAAATCTGTTTGCTATGCTTTTGTGTGCAAAGAGGCATTATTTTTATTCGAGGACGTGCCTTCCTCTTTGCCCCCTACAGTCATTAACATCTTGCAGGAGTTCGCTGACGTCTTCTCACAAGACGTGCCACCGGGATTACCACCTATTCGAGGGATTGAGCATCAAATTGACTTAATTGCAGGTGCATCGCTACCCAACCATGCAACATACCGTACCAATCCAGAGGAGACGAAGGAGATTATGCGTCAAGTACAGGAACTGCTGGACAAAGGTTATATACGTGAATCTCTTAGTCCTTCTGTTGTTCCTATTATACTAGTGCCTAAAAAGAATGGTACGTCGCATATGTGTGTTGATTGTAGAGGCATTAATAATATTACTATTCGTTATCGTCATCCTATTCCTAGGCTGGATGATATGCTTGATGAATTGAGTGGCTCTACAATATTCTCCAAAGTTGATTTGCGTAGTGGATACCATCAAATTCGTTTGAAATTGGGAGATGAATGGAAAACAGCATTTTAAACTAAGTTTGGTTTATATGAGTGGTTAGTCATGCCTTTTGGGTTAACTAATGCACCTAGTACTTTCATGAGACTAATGAACGAAGTTTTACGTGCTTTCATTGGACGAATTGTGGTAGTCTATTTTGATGATATACTGATTTATAGCAAATCTTTGGATGAACATTTGGAACATTTACGTGTTGTTTTTACTGCTCTACGTGATGCAAGTTTGTTTGGTAACCTTGGGAAGTGCACCTTTTGCACCGACCGAGTATCTTTTCTTGGCTATGTTGTTACTCCACAGGGAATTGAAGTTGATAAAACCAATATTGAAGCTATTGAGAGTTGGCCGACCCAAATCGGTCACACAAGTGAGGAGTTTTCTTGGACTCGCTGGTTTCTATAGGCGTTTTGTGAGAGATTTTAGCACCATTGCTGCACCTCTCAATGAGCTTACAAAGAAGGATGTGCCTTTTGTTTGGGGTACCGCACAGGAAGACACGGTATTGAAAGATAAGTTGACACATGCTACTTTACTCCAACTTCCTGATTTTAATAAGACTTTTGAGCCTGAATGTGATGCTAGTGGAATTGGATTAGGAGGTGTGTTATTACAAGATGGCAAACCTGTTGCATACTTTTCTAAAAAAATGAGTGGGCCTAGTCTGAACTATTCTACTTATGATAAAGAATTATATGCTCTTGTTCGGACTTTAGAGACATGGCAACATTATTTATGGCCCAAAGAATTTGTTATACATTCTGATCATGAATCTTTGAAACATATTAAAAGTCAAGCTAAATTGAATCATAGACATGCTAAATGGGTTGAATTCATTGAGACTTTTCCTTATGTCATTAAGCAAAAGAAGGGTAAAGAAAATGTTATTGCTGATGCTTTGCCTCGTCGCTATGCTATGCTTTCACAACTTGACTTCAAAATATTTGGTTTGGAGACCATCAAAGATCAATATGTGCATGATGCTGATTTTAAAGATGTAATGCAGAACTATAAAGAAGGACGAACATGGAACAAGTTCGTTATTAATGATGCATTTGTGTTCCGTGCTAACAAGCTATGCATTCCTGCTAGCTATGTTCGTCTTTTGTTGTTGCAGGAGGCGCATGGAGGAGGATTAATGAGACACTTTGGCGTGAAGAAGACGGAGGACGTACTTGCTACACATTTCTTTTGGCCAAAGATGAGACGGGATGTTGAGCGTTTTGTTGCTCGCTGCACTACATGTCAAAAAGCTAAGTCACGACTCAATCCTCATGGTTTATATATGCCTTTCCTGTACCTAGTGTTCCTTTGGAGGATATATCTATGGACTTTGTTTTAGGTTTACCTCAAACAAAGAAGGGAGGATAGCATATTTGTTGTCGTGGATAGGTTCTCGAAAATGGCACACTTTTATACCATGTCATAAAAGCGATGATGTTGTTAATGTTGCTGATTTGTTCTTTCGTGAAATTATTCGCTTGCATGGTGTGCCAAATACTATTGTTTCAGATCGTGATACTAAATTTCTTAGCCACTTTTGGAGATGTTTATGGGCTAAGTTGGGGACTAAACTCCTTTTTAGTACTACTTGTCATGCCCAAACTGATGGTCAAACTGAAGTAGTCGATAGAACATTGTCTACTATGCTTAGGGTTGTTTTGAAGAATAATAAGAAAATGTGGGAAGAATGCTTGCCTCATATTGAATTTGCTTATAATCGTTTGTTGCATTCTACTACTAAGATGTGCCCTTTTGAAATTGTGTATGGTTTTCTACCTCGTGCACCCATTGATTTGTTGCCTCTTCCATCTTCGGAGAAGGTTAATTTTGATGCTAAACAACGGGCTGAATTGATCTTAAAAATGCATGAGTTAACTAAGGACAACATTGAGCGTATGAATGCTAAATATAAACTTGCTTTGGAGATAAGGGTAGAAAACATGTTGTCTTTGCACCGGAGATCTTGTTTGGTTACATTTGCGTAAGGATAGGTTTCCTAATTTGCGCGAATCTAAGCTTATGCCACGTGTTGATGGTCCTTTTAAGGTGTTAGAGAAAATAAATGATAATGCCTATAAACTTGAGCTGCCTGCAGATTTTGGGGTTAGTCCCACTTTTAACATTGCAGATTTGAAGCATTATTTGGGTGAGCAAGATAAGCTTCCGTCAAGGACGACTTCATTTCAAGAAGGGGAGGATGAGGAGAACATCAATACCATTGTTACACCCACAGCCCCTACTACTACATATACTTGACCAATTACTAGAGCTCGCGCACGCCAATTAAATTATTAGGTACTTTCGTTTCTTGGTAATGATTCTAATGTTCATGAGAATATGATGCTGCCTAAATTGGATACATTTGTTTTGCTTACAAATGAAGGGCACAGCATGGATAAGAGGGATGAACATTGGAGCAAGAACAAGCATGGAGTTGATGGCATGCGCAAGGGGAACAAGAACGGAGTTACAAGTGATGATTTCAGGACTTTGAAGCCACCATAATGAGTGCATGAAGCCTTGGGCAAAATATACAAGATGCCACTTCATAAACTTCGTCCAGAGGCTATTCTAGGTGCTGTGTCACCTTATTATTGGGCCAGGCCCATGTAATTTTGAAATACATAAGTATAGGCTGTTTTTAGAGTCTGTATGTGTGGGGAAACAAGAGATAGGGTTAGTTTCGGACCCCTTCCCCAAGGGCCACGAAATCCCCCCCCCCCTCTTCCTCTATATATACAGCCATTAGGGCACCGTTTAGACTTTGGGTTTTGTTTAGATTAAAAGTTGTCCATAGCTGCAACTTCGCGTACTTCGTTTGTGTTCAACGACCAGACCAAGGCGTCATGGAACCCCGCCTTGATCAATAAAGCTTTCCTCTTATATTCGCAATACCTGATTGCAATCTTAGTTTCTTGCTTGTTCTTCGTTTGCTCACAGGAAAACAGGCCCTCGTGGTCAGGTTGATCGTGCTCCGGCGTGGTCAATAACCCTCGGAAGTTGGTTTAGCGATTACTAAGGCGCGACGTCTCGCACGTTCGTAGTCGGATCGTCAAGGTCAACTCGCACAGAAAACGATAGCCACCATCTTATCGAAAGATCGGGACACCTTTGCCTCTATCAGTATTGATGTCCACATCAAGTTGCACTCATCAGTGACATGAACAGCCACGTGACCCGCCTCGACATGGAGCCCTAGACGCCCAGGAGATTGTCGACACGACCCGGGCACGGCGAGAAGCAAAAGCGGCCAATGCAGCAGTGCAGTCATCACCTACTAAAACCCATGCCTAGTGTCGGCATTACGCAAAAAGCGCATGCCTAAGGATTCCAAAGGCACCCGGAAGGTTCCCAACTACACGGCTGATCTTGAGCTCGCTACTTGGATTGAGAGCTATGAGATTGCAATGGAAATGCTAGATGTCTATGACGCAGTTTGTGCCAAGCATCTAACTATGATGTTGGAGGGGTCGTCTCATACTTGGCTAAAGAACCTTCCCCCCAACTCCATCAACACTTGGGCGGAACTGAAGGATCGCTTCATCAAAGACTTTTAGCGAACTTGCAAGCGCCCAATGACGATCGTTGATGTACAACATTGCATCCAGTGTGAGGGTTAATGGGGTCATCATTGATGATCGCCAACTTGCAGACATTATTTACTCCTCCTAGAGCATAACAGCTGCTCAAGCCGTCTTGATCCCGGAGAAGAATTATCACTTTGATCCTCTAATCTAGAAGCTCGGGCGACTTAAGCGAAAGGTCCAGGACATGGGTGACCTTATGGGTGAGTAGATATGTCGAGTCAAACGGCATGAAAGATCCTAGTTCGGATGACGACAAGTCTAGCAAGGGAAAAATGATCATGGCAGAATAACCCCAAGTACACTAGCAACCATGGCAATCAAGGCAATGGTGGAAAGCGCAAACACCCGGAGGGCAGCTTAGATTTTGTTGCTAACACCAACACTGGCTTCAAGGGTCATAGACGTAACAACTCAAGGCGATCTTTCGGTGGAAATAAATCTCATCGAGGAAGCCCTCAAAGGCTCATGTCCCAAACACAACCTTCCTGATAAGCCGGCAAATCATTCCTGGAAGAATTGCTATATCATGCAGGCTTTCCGCAACCAGACATACCAGAATCATCAACGTGGTGGCGACAAAAACCCGGGGCAGCCTGGAGCAAGCGGCTCGGGGCCTGGTTTCCCAGGAGCTGGCTCGTCTGGTGGTTTCCAGAATCCCGGTTATCAGGGCTCTGGTGGCTCTGGGTCTGGCTACCAAGGTTCTGGCAACAATGGGGGTAATCAGCGATCTGGCCAAGGCATTCAGTAGCAGGCCAACCAGATAGGTTTTCAGAGCAACCCCAATCAGTTGAATAGTGGGTAGTGCCACGTGTTCACAACTAGTACTTGCAAACGGGATCACAAGCTCCAGAAACATGTTGTCAACATGCTTGAGCCGGTTGTTCCTGAGTACTTAAATTGGTCCGAGCAACCAGTCACCTGGAGTAGGGTGGATCATCCCCCTGGGTCAAGAACCCGGGTCATCTGGCCTTGGTGGTGGCACCTCGAGTCGATGGTTATAAGCTCACCGAAGTACTTATGGACGGGGGAAGCGGCATCAACAACCTGTACTATGACACTTCAGACGCATGAACCTGTCAGAAAAGCAACTCCAGGCTGCTTCAAACGTCTTTCACGGGATTGTTCATGGAAAAACTGCTTATCCTATTGGGCGGATCAAGCTGGAAGTTGCGTTCCGCAACGAGTATAATTTTTTATCAGAGTTTTTGACGTTTGAGGTGGTCAAAATCAAGAGTCCATATCACGCCCTCTTCGGGCGGCCAGCTTATGCTTGTTTCATGGCCCGTCCCTGTTATGTTTATCTCAAGCTCAAGATGCCCGGGCCAGAGGGCTCTATCACGGTCGATGCTGATAGGAAAATCACACATGAGTGTCAGGAAGGGGACACGGCTTATGCTGAGTCGGCATGTGCAGTAGAGGAGCTCAAGTTTTACACGTCCAATGTTGACCCGTCTGACATGACGCCTTAGAAGAAGCCCACCATAGAGTCTGATCCCCTACTTAAGTATAAGTTGGCTGAAGACACAAACAGGTTGATTTCACCCCTGGCAACTCATCCCAGAAGTTCACTATTGGGCTAGCATGGATCCCGAATAGGAAAGCGCGCTCATCGAGTTCATCCAAGAGAATCGAGACATTTTTGCACGGAAACCTTCTGTCATGCCATGTGTACCGAGAGAATTCGCTGAGCACCACCTCAATGTGCATCCTAAGATGAAACCTGTGAGACAATACCTCCATCATTTAAACAAGGAGAGACGCAAAGCTATTGGGGAAGAAGTGGCCCGGCTCCTAGCTGCCAGGTTCATCATTGAAGTATTTCACCCTGAATGGCTGGCAAATCCAGTGCTTGTTCTGAAGAAAAATGGCACTTGGCGTATGTGTGTTGATTACAAAGATCTTAACAAGACTTGTCTATTACTTCTTGAGCTTGCGTTGCTTTTTACCTTGAAGAGGACAGGGTGATGCAGCAAAGTAGAGATAACTATTTCCCTCAGTTTGAGAACCAAGGTATTAATCCAGTAGGAGACAACGCACAAATCACCTAATACCTGCACAAACAATCAAACAACTTGCACCCAACGCGATAAAGGGGTTGTCAATCCCTTCACGGTTACTTGCAAAAGTGAGATCTGATAGGGATAGATGAAACTAAATAAAAGGTAAATTGAATATTTTTGGTATTTTTGGTTTATAGATCGGAAAGTAAAACATTGCAAAAAGTAGATCGGAAACTAATAAGATGGAAAATAGACCCGGGGGCCTTAGGTTTCACTCGAGGATTCTCTCAAGATAGCAAATAATACGGTGGGTGAACAAATTACTCTCGAGCAATTGATAGAAAACCACAAACTTATGACGATATCTAAGGCAATGATCATGAATATAGGCATCATATCCATGTCAAGTAGACCGAAACGATTCTGCATCTACTACTATTACTCCACACATCGACCGACTCCTGCCTGCATCTAGAGTATTAAGTTCATGAAGAATAGAGTAAGGCATTAAGTAATATAACATGATGTAGAGGAATAAACTCAAACAATATGATGTAAATACCATCTTTTTATCCATGATGGGAACAATAAAATACGTGCCTTGCTGCCCCCACTGTCACTAGCAAAGGACAACGCAAGATTGAACCCAAAGCTAAGCACTTCTCCCATTGCAAGAAAAACCAATCTAGTTGGCCAAACCAAACTGATAATTCGAAGAGAATTACAAAGATATCAAGTCATGCATAAAAGAATCCAAAGAAGATTCAAATAATATTCATAGATAAGCTGATCATAAATCCACAATTCATCAGATCTCGACAAACACACTGCGAAAGAAGATTACATCAGATAGATCTCCAAGTACATCAAGGAGAACATGGTATTGAGAATCAAAGAGAGAGAAGAAGCCATCTAGCTACTAGCTATGGACCCGTAGGTCTGTGGTAAACTACTCACGCTTCATCGAAAGGGAAATAGAGTTGATGTAGAAGCCCTCCGTGATTGAATCCCCCTCCGGCAGGATGCCGTAAAAGGCCCCTAGATGGGATCTCACAGGTACAAAAGGTTCCGGCGGTGGAAAAGTGTTTTCGTGGATACTTCTAGTCGTTTGGGAATATATGTGAATATAAAGGCAACGGAATTAGGTCAGGGGAGTCACGGCGGGCCCACAAGACAGGGCGGCACGCCCTACCCCCTGGGTGCGCCCTCCACCCTTGTGGTCGCCTCGTGACTCCTCCGACTTGATCTCCAAGTCTCCTGGGTGTCTTCTGGTCGAAGAAAAATCATCGCAAAGGTTTCATTCCGTTTGGTATTCCTTTTTCTGCGAAACTCTAAACAAGGAAAAACAGAAATTGGAACTGAGCTTTAGGTTAATAGGTTAGTCCCAGAAATAATATAAAATAGCATATTAATGCATATAAAACATCCAAAAACAGATAATATAATAGCATGGAACAATCAAAAATTATAGATGCGTTGGAGACGTATCAAGCATCCCCAAACTTAATTCCTGCTCGTCGTCAAGTAGGTAAATGATAAAAAATAGAATTTTTGATGTGGAATGCTACCTAACATATTTATCCAAGTAATTTTTGTTTATTGTGGCATGAATGCTCAGATCCATAAGATTCAAACAAAAGTTTAATATTGACATAAAAACAATAATACTTCAAGCATACTAACAAAGCAATTATGTCTTCCCAAAATAACATGGCCAAAGAATGCTTATGCCTACAAAATCATATAGTCTGGCTATACTCCATCTTCATCACACAAAATATTCAAATCATGCACAACCCCAATGACAAGCCAAGCAATTGTTTCATATTTTTGATGTTCTCAAACTTTTTCAACTTTCACGCAATACATGAGCGTGAGCCATGGAGTAAGCACTATAGGTGGAATAGAATATGGTGGTTGTGGAGAAGACAAAAATAAGGAGATAGTCTCACATCAACTAGGCGTATCAACGGGCTAGGGATATGCCCATCTATAGATATCAATGTGAGTGAGTTGGGATTGCCATGCAACGGATGCACTAGAGCTATAAGTTTATGAAAGCTCAAAAGAAAACTAAGTGGGTGTGCGTCCAACTTGCTTGCTAATGAAGACCTAGGGCAATTTGAGGAATCCCATCGTTGAAATATACAAGCCAAGTACTATAATGAAAAATTCCCACTAGCATATGAAACTAACAACATAGGAGACTCTCTATCATGAAGATCATGGTGCTGCTTTGAAGCACAAATGTGGAAAAAGGATAGTAACACTGCCCCTTCTCTCTTTTTCTCTCATTTTTCTCTTTTTTTTGGGCCTTCTCATTTTTATTTTGGCCTTCTCTTTTTTTTATTTCCTCGCATGGGGCAATGCTCTAATAATGAAGATCATCACATTTTTATTTACTTACAACTCAAAAATTACAACTCGATACTTAGCACAAAATATGACTCCATATGAATGCCTCCGGCGGTGTACTGGGATGTGCAATGAATCAAGAGTGACATGTATGAAAGAATTATGAATGGTGGCTTTGCCATAAATACGCTGTCAACAACATGATCATGCAAAGCAATATGACAATGATGGAACGTGTCATAATAAACGGAACGGTGGAAAGTTGTCTGGCAATATATCTCGGAATGGCTATGGAAATGCCATAATAGGTAGGTATGGTGGCTGTTTTGAGGAAGGTATATGGCGGGTGTATGGTACCGACGAAAGTTGTGTGGTACTAGAGAGGCTAGCAAAGGTGGAAGGGTGAGAGTGCGCATAATCCATGGACTCAACATTAGTCATAAAGAACTCACATACTTATTGCAAAAATCTATTAGTTATCGAAACAAAGTACTACGCGCATGCTCCTAGGGGGTAGGTTGGTTGGAAAATACCATCCCTCGCCCCCGACCGCCACTCATAAGGAAGACAATCAAAAAATACCTCATGCTCCAACTTTGTTACATAACGGTTCACCATACGTGCATGCTACGGTAATCACAAACCTTAACACAAGTATTTCTCAAATTCACAATTACTCACTAGCATGACTCTAATATCACCATCTTTATATCTCAAAACAACCATAAGGAAACAAACTTCTCATAGTATTCAATGCACTTTATATGAAAGTTTTTATTATATCCTTCTTGGATGTCTTTCATATTAGTACTAAATTTATAGCCAAACCAAATTACCATGTTGTTTAAATACTCTCAAAATAATATAAGTGAATCATGAGAGTTCAATAATTTCCATAATATAAAACCACCGCCATGCTCTAAAAAGATATAAGTGAAGTACTAGAGCAAAATTGCCTAACTCAAAAGATATAAGTGAAGCACATAGAGTATTCTAATAAATCACGATTCATGTGTGTCCCTCTCAAAAGGTGTGTACAGCAAGGATTATTGTGGCAAACTAAAAAGCAAAGAATCATATCATACAAGACGCTCCAAGCAAAACACATATCATGTGGTGAATAAAAATATAGCCTCAAGTAAAGTTACCGATAGACGAAGACAAAAGAGGGGATGCCTTCCGGGGCATCCCCAAGCTTAGGATCTTGGTTGTCCTTGAATATTACCTTGGGTTGCCTTGGGCATCCCCAATCTTAGGCTCTTGCCACTCCTTATTCCATAGTCCATCAAATCCTTACCCAAAACTTGAAAACTTCACAACACAAAACTCAACAGAAAATCTCGTAAGCTCCGTTAGTATAAAAAAAATCACCACTTTTGGTATTGTTCTGAACTCATTCTTTATTTATATTGGTGTATTATCTACTGCATTCCAACTTTTCCATGGTCATACCCCCCTCCCCCGATACTACCCATAGATTCATCGAAATAAGCAAACAACACATAGAAAACAGAATCCGTCAAAAACAGAACTGTCTGTAGTAATATGTAACTCTCGAATAATTCTTTAACCCCAACAATTCTGAAAAATTAGGACAACCTGAGAATTTTTTTTTATTAATCTTCTTCAAAAAGAATCAATATTTTATCACACTTCTGTTAAAAATGAGAATTGTTTTCCTGAGCGCAAAAGTTTACATTTTCAAAGAAGATCAAATCAACTATCACTGTAAGCCATCCCAAAGGTCTTACTTGGCACAAACACTAATTAAAACACAAAACCACATCTAACCAGAGGCTATATGAATCTGTTATTGCAAAATAGAAGCAAAATGCAAAAAACAAAAATAAAATTGGGTTGCCTCGCAACAAGCGGTATTGTTTAATGCCCTTACCGACGCATAAAAACACGAATAGATCTAGGTATTGTCATCTTTGGTATGCGATTCTGCAATTGCACACTTATAAACCTTAGGAGATTATTTGGTTTTATCAATGATTAAACTCCTAGGCAAGAAATCAAGAAATTCACTTGTGGCAATTGGTTCCTTAATAATATCGAAAAATTGGGGTGAACACTAATTGTCGCGACCAGACCCGAATGGATCTAGCGCTCTGTGCTCAGTGTCATCCCTGGATCAGTAATGCTGACACAACACAGTACTTCGAAGGATTTATAACAGAGTAGCAATCACACACTTATTACATCGTTGTCCACAAGGGAACTTAACACAATAATATGGCTTAAGGCCATCTAATAATAACAGCGGAAGGCTTGGAAAACGAGTGAGTCCATCAACTCCAACGGCATCACAGAGTATAGAACAACGGCCTAACACCTTACTCATCGATGCGAAAAGTGCGCAACATGAAAAGTTGCAGCCCGAAAACGGGTCAGCACATGGAATATGCTGGCAATGTAACACATAGAGAACAATGAAGCAATAAGCCTATACTACATGCATATTTGGCTGGTGGTAAGGCTCTACGGTTATACTACATGCATATTTGGCTGGTGGTAAGGCTCTACGGTTACATTTTTGCATAAAGCTGATTTTTCCCTACATCAAAGGAATAATTTTATTTAACTATCATGGTGGTTGTTAAACATTGAGAATGGTTGATGACATCCTCAATCCCAATTAAAAAGTACTCATTAAAACCCAATAACTTTATTATTAGAAGTAACATGTTGAGATTCACATGATATTCAAGTACTAGATACTCAAGATTCGTCCATAACCGGGGACACGGCTAATCATGATTAGTTTATACACTCTGCAGAGGTTAGCACTTTTCCCCACAAGACTCGATCGCCTCCGCTTGGTTCTCGTGACTGCATGGTGTTTGAGAGGCGGATGACCGAGACATAGTCTTCGTAAGCGCTAGCACCTTACATGTGGGTAGACCGTACCAACCTACATCCCCTACATCAGCTAGCCTACCCGTAAGAGTTCGCACAACTTAGTCAACTACGCCATGAGCCCATAATTGGCTTGTGGCTGCACACGTAAGCTTCTAGTTTGAATAATCTCATGATCCCTTAGAGCACGGGTGGCGGTCCGAGAAGAAATCTGAGGCAAGTCCTGATAGAAACCAGGTGCCTCAATCCACCCAGATGTGTGTTTAGGTTGCCACCTTAGATAAACCATTAATTAACAATCTCACATCTGTCATGGATATTCACTCACCCAATCCACGTCTACTAGCATAGCATGGCATAATCAAGAAAACGTAGAAGTAACTCCCAAGGTTTCATAAGTAAAACAGGTAATAGGTACTACCTCAATCTACTTCCCATCCCACAATTTGATTAGATCCTAATCATGCAAGTGTTTGAGGGTTTGATCTAATGCAATAAAACTGGGTAGTAGAAAAGGTATGATCAAAGTGTTACTTGCCTTAGCGATGATCCATGAGTCCTAGAGATTGAAGTAACAAGCGGCGCACTCCGGGTGATCTAACGCAGACAAACAACAAGCATACAATAAGTACTCATCTAATGCACAGGAAATCTCGAATAAAATATCTAACAAGATAGTACAACTTAATAACCCTGTTTTCAAAATAATCTAATCAAATAAAGCATTGAAAGTCGGAACTCGAGAGAAAACGACTCGGTTTAGCAATCTGAAGTTAAGTCAAAATTTTACAGTAGCAAAACTCTGTGTAAGTAGGTTAGTCGGAACGGCGGTTTCATAAGGAAACTCCAGGCGCTTGAATCACCTGATTCCGATAAACGAGCAAGAAATAAAACAGATTTGAAAATCGGATCGTAAATCGAATCTGAAAAATAATGGATTAAATCCGATTTAAAAGAAAACGACGAACGGATTAAATAACGGACGTTCGTTAACAGAACTAATCCAACGAACACGTTCATTGGAACGAACGGGTCGGTGAACGTTCGCTAAATAAGAAAACCGAAAAAAAATAAACCAATCTAGGTTTTAAAAAAAACCGTACTTTGCAAAAAAACCGGACCGGGTTTTCTAGAGAAAACCGGATCGGATCGGGCGTGGGCGGCGGCTACCTCCGGCGGTCGCCGCGGGCTCGGCGGGGCTCCGCTGGTCGGCGAGGCGGTGGGTGGCGGCGGGTCGGCGAGGGCTCCGGGCGACGTGGCGTGCTCGACGACGAGGGCGACGGCAGGCGGCGTTCGGCGGGCGGCTGGCCGGGCTCGGGTGAGGCGGCGGGGTGAGGAGAGAGAGGCGGCGGGTTATAAAGGGGGGCGGCTGGTTCCTTGGGGAGGCAAGGAGCGCTGGTCGGGCGGGACTCGGGCGGCGGCGGCCAGGCGGGCGGGAGTCCGCCAAGGCGGCGAGGGAGGAGAGGAGGTGGGCTGGGGCGCTGGGCCCGAGGCTGGCTGGTTGGGCACTGGGCCTCGGTCGGGGCGTTGTTTTTTTTTTAAAAAAAATAATACTAAACGAATTAAATAAAATATCAAACGAACTCCGATTTAAATAAAACAAATTTTCCCCGACTCCTAAAAATGAGTCGAACAAAATGAACTTTTAAAAACTGCAACATGCATAAAAATTTTAAATGCTCATTTTGCCTAAGCAAAATAAATCTTCCAAAACCAAATTTGATTTATTTATAATATCTTCGTTTTCCTAAATGTTGGGAAAGTCATATTATTCCCTCTCTTGAGATTTTTATAGGAAAACTTTATGAAGATAATTTTAAATAAATCCAAATGATCCTATTTCCAAAATTTGAGAAATCCCAAATATGAAAATAATGAAACTTCCAACTCTCTCCGAGGGTCCTTGAGTTGCGTGAAATTTCCTAGGATCGGAAAATGCGAGAAAATATGATATGCATGATGATCTAATGTATAACATTCCAAATTGAAAATTTGGGATGTTACAAACCTACCCTTAAGATGAATCTAAGCCCTCGAGATTCGGGTTGGCTAGAAAATAGGTGAGGTGGTCCTTGAGAAAAACTTCCTCCCTTTCCTGTGTGGCTTCATCCTCGGTGTGGTGGCTCCTTTGAACTTTGCAAAACTTGATAACCTTCTTTGCGGTAACTCTGCCGGCATAATCGAGAATCTTAATCGGTTTCTCCTCATATGTCAAGTCATCCTTCAACTGAATTGCTTCCAATGGTACAGTATCTCTTAACGGTACCTCTGCTATCTCGGGGTGACATTTCTTCAACTGAGAAACATGGAATACATCATGAACTCCTGACAGTCCTTCTGGTAATTCCAACTTATAAGCAACTTCTCCCATGCGTTGCAAAATCTTATACGGTCCAACGAATCGTGGTGCTAACTTCCCTTTAACTCCAAAACGCTTAACTCCTCAAGCGGGGATACTCGAGATATACTCATCTCCAACTTCATGCTCAATCGCTGCGCTTTGAATCGGCATAGCTCTTTTGTCCGGATTGGGCTACCTTGAGCACATCTCGAATCAACTTAACTTTCTGCTCGGACTCCTTAATCAAATCTGGTCCAAACAATGGCGATCTCGGTTTAGTCCCATGACAACGGTGTCTCGCACCTTCTTCCATACAAAGCCTCGAAAGGTGCCATCTTCAAACTGGTTTGGTAGCTGTTGTTGTAGGAAAATTCTGCATACGGCAAATTATCATCCCAGCTAGATCCATAATCTAGGGCACAAGCTCTCAAAGATGTCCTCCAAAAATCTGATTGACTCTCTCGATCATCCATCGATTACGTGGGTGGAAAGCTGTCTTTGAATTCAATCGGGTTCCCAATGTTTCGTGCAACTGGTTCCAAAATTTTGAGGTAAACTGGGTTCATCTATCTGATACGATTCTCCTCGGAACTCCGTGTAAGCACACAATTCTGGTCATGTATATCTTTGACAACTTAGCACTGCTATAGGTAGTCTTGATCGGAATAAAATGAGCTACCTTGGTCAAACGGTCGACTATAACCCAAATCGAGTCATATCACGAGCGAGTCTTTGGCAATCTGTGATAAAATACATGCCTAGTTTATCCCACTTCCATTCAGGTATCGGCAATGGTTGTAACAATCCTGCCGCTTCGATGTTACGCCTTTACTTTCGACATACATCGCAAACTGCTACGTACTCCATAATATCCTTCTTCATTCCGGTCCACCGAAAGTATTCTTCAAATCCAAATACATCTTGGTATTTCCTGGGTGAATCGAATAGGGTGAATCATGGGCTTCTTGTAAAATCAACTTCACGATCTACGGGTCATTGGGCACATAAACACGGTCTTCAAACCATAGGGTATCGTGCTCGTCCTCCACGAAATCCTTTAGCTTTTCCTTTGCTCATTTTCTCCTTTATAGAGGCAACTTCCTTATCTGCTTTTTGGGCTTCTACGATTTTGTCCATCAGCGTTGACTGAATCTCCAATGCTGCTACGTAGCCTCTCGGAACTATTTCCAAACATAGCTCTCGAAGGTCCTCGGTTAACTCATTGGGTATTCCTCCCATTATTAGGGTATTGACGTGGCTCTTACGGCTCAATGCGTGCTTTCGACATTAGCCTTCCCGAGGTGATAATGCAATCTCATGTCATAATCCTTGATAAGCTCTAACCATCTCCTTTGTCTCGAGATTCAATTCATACGTGTGAAAATGTACTTCAAACTCTTGTGATCCGTATATACTTCACAATGATTTCCAATGAGAAAATGTCTCCATGTCTTTAGGGCATGCACAACGGTTGCTAACTCCAAATCATGAGTGGCATAATTCAACTCATGGGGCTTAAGTTGTCATGAAGCATCTGAAACAACTCTTCCTTCCTGCATAAGCACTGCTCCAAGTCCTCGGCGTGAAGCGTGCAATACACCTCATAATCCTTAGTCCGATCCGCAATATCAAAAGCTGGTGAGGTAACCAATTTTTCTTCAACTCCTGAAAACTTGCCTCACAGGTCCTCGGTCCATATGAATTTATTTTCCTTCTTCAACAATTACATCATAGGCTTAGCAATCCTTGAGAAATTCTCAATGAACCTTCGGTAGTATCCTGCGAGTCCAAGGAAACTCCGAATCTCTCCAACTGTCGTTGGTGCTTCCCATTTGGTTACGGTCTCAACCTTTGTGGGGTCAACTGCTATCCCTTCTCCGGATATAACATGTCCGAGAAATCCAACTTCCTTTAACCAAAACTCACATTTGCTTTGAACTTGGCATACAACCGGTGTTCCCTCGGTCTCTCCAAAACCAATCGCAAATGTTCCTTGTGTTCCTCTTCATTCTTCGAGAAAATCAAAATGTCATCAATGAACACCACGACGAACTTATCCAAAAACTCCATAAACACTTTGTTCATCGGGTTCATGAAATAGGCTGGTGCGTTAGTCGATCCAAATGACATAACGGTATACTCGTATAGTCCATATCTCGTGGTAAATGCTGTCTTGGGTATGTCCTGCTCCCGAATCTTCAACTGATGGTACCCTGATCGCAAGTCGATCTTGGAAAACACCTTGGCTCCTTGCAAGCGATCAAACAGATCATTTATCATAGGTAGTGGGTACTTGTTCTTGATTGTTACTTCATTCAATCCACGATAATCAACAACCATTCTTAACGATCCATCCTTCTTCTCCACTAGCAAAATGGGTGATCCCCAAGGTGAAGAACTTGGGCGAATAAAACCTTTATCCAATAGTTCCTTAATCTGCTTCTTGATTTCCGCCAAATCCTGTGCTGGCATCCTATACGGTCGCTTCGATATCGGGCCTGTTCACAGCAACAGCTCGATCAAAAACTCAATGTCTCTATCCGGTGGCATTCACGGCAACTCTTAGGAAATACATCAGGAAAATCCTTCACTATCGGTACTTCTTCCCGCACCACTCGATAAGCAATTAACTTGCGCTCTTCTCGGCTTGTGCCGTGATACATACTTAATCCTTCTTCCTTCTGGTGTGGTGAGCAAAATTGACTTTGTGGTGCAATCTATGTTTCCTCCATACCTTGATAACCAATCCATTCCTAATATCACATCCAATCCTTGGGATTCCAGAACTATTAGGTCTGAGGGGAAAACATAGTGTCCAATCCTTAATGGCAGTCGATCACACCATTTACTAGCCATGTACTCTGCTCCGGGTGAGGTTACTAGCATGGGGTTTTAAGAATCCGTGTGGGTAGGCTATACTTCTCTACAAATCCCCTTGATATGTATGAATGCGATGCACCGGTATCGAAAAGAACTAGTGCAGTAAATGACTTAACCAAAAACTTACCGATTACTACATCAGGCTGATCTTCAACCTCCTCCACTTCAAGGTGGTTCACCTGTCCTCTATTGAAAGGGTTGGGCTTCTTTCCAGAGCTTCCATTGCCATTTCCATTCTGGCCTATACGGGCCAGTCATTGGCATAATGCCCGATCTTGCGGCACTTAAAGCAAGTAATATGACTCAGTCTACTTTGGATGGTGTTGACGGGTTGGTGCGATTACGTCCGTTGCTTCCTCCATTCCCGTTCCCATTCTTAGTCTCAGTTATGGCTATGCGAATTACCTCCTCCATGGGTATCTGAAACTGAATTCTGATTTAGGGGTATAACGAGGTTTCTTTGAGCTCGAGTTATACTTCCCTTGTCCATACTTCCGCTTGCATGTTCTCAATTCTGCTGCTTTCCTTCAATCATGAGGGCTCGGTCTACTAACTCCTGGTAGTTATTGAAACCGGCTACCATCAACGGCATGCTGAACTCATCATTCAGTCCTTCTAGAAACTTCTCCCGCTTAGCGCATCGGTAGCAACGTCATCCGGGGCATAACGTGCTAATTTGCTAAAGTCATCCACGCATCGCCAACAGTCCTTCCTCCTTGGCGTAAGTTGCGAAACTCACGCTTCTTCATGGCCATAGCTCCTGCTGAAACATGGGCGGTCGGAAAGCTTGCTGAAATTGATCCCATGTGGCGGTGCCTACAGGTGGTAAGTGGTTGTGAAATTCTCCCACCATGCTTCTGCGGGTCCTTCAAGCTGATGTGCTGCAAACTTCACTCTTTCTCCATCCGTGCATCCTGCAGTGGTCAGCTCCTTCCTATCTTGTGGAGCCGGTCATCTGCTACAATTGGCTCGGTGCTCTTTGGAATACACCGCGGTTCAGTCTAAGGAAGCGAGTCGGATGATCCGCAGTGGTGGTGGCGGTGGGTTGTTGTTGTTGTTGCCACAGTTACGCACCAATGTTTGAATCAGGGTATTCTGCTGGATCAGTTGGGTGATCTCTGGCGGAAAACAAATCCGGGTCGCGTCTGGAGGCATCGATGGGTTTAGAAAAGATGAGAATTTAGAATAGAATGAGGTCTAAGGGGAATCACTACCCAAATGCACATGAGCAAATACACACAAAATCACTTCATTCAATCAAACAAAGGCTTACAACGATCTAACTATCGCAAAAGTGCGTGTGCTATAATGTTTACATGGAGGAATACTACTAATATGTGGGGGACTTCTACTAATTTGAACCGGTGGAAGACTCCATAATGTTCCGCTCCACTTCGTCTTCAAAGTCGGGTTCACTTGGATCCGAATCGGTGTCGTCGATGTTGATGTAGTCGCTTGGGTGATTGACATCTTGGACTTCATTCCTGGCGCCAACTTCTTCTTCAGTTCTTCAATCTCGTACTTAAGATCGTTATTGTGCCTTGCTAGAGCTACGATCTCGTCCATATAGTCCTTGCGAGTTGTCTTTAGTTCTTCTTCAAGCTCGATGATCCTTCCCTTTGCATTCTGCAACTCCAACATATCATTGCACATCTGGTTCTCCTGGCGTCGAATGTGCTGGTTTAACTCCTGGATAAATGCTACAATGGATCTATCCTTCTTGGTGCTGGCGACTTCCCATTTGTCATCACGGCGTCCGCAAATCTGGTAGATTGTGTCCTTGAGGTCTTCTTGATAAACTTCTCCAATGCGTCCCATGGTGATGTGAGCTGCCATGCTCTTTCCCAGACTCCAAGTTGGTGCACTGAAAACACTATCTATTGGCTTGGTGATTGGGGCGAATGTCCTTCCTGGAACGTGAGCGTGAATCTTCCAGCGCTCCTCTTCAGGCAGAGTGGCGTTGAAAGTCCCGATGAAGCTTGGTAGTCCAATATTTAGGTACTTGGTAACTTCCTTCAAGTGAAATCCAAAAGGTGTGCCTTCATCCGGTTGGGTGTATTTGATCTTCGCGTCCTTCATCCTAAAGAGAGTAGAAAAGAAGAGGAGTTAGAAAATGAGAAGAGAATAGTGATCTATGGCTTTATCTTAGTGGTCGTGTCCTATAGTCAGCGTGTGCTCTGATACCATTCTCTGTCGCGACCGGACCGAATGGATCTAGCGCTCGTGCTCAATGTCATCCTGGATCAAGAATGCGACACAACACAGTACTTGAAGGATTTATAACAGAGTAGCAATCACACACTTATTACATCGTTGTCCACAAGGGAACTTAACACAATAATATGGCTTAAGGCCATCTAATAATAACAATGGAAGGCTTGGAAAACGAGTGAGTCCATCAACTCCAACGGCATCACGAGTATAGAACCACGGCCTAACACCTTACTCATCGTCTGAAAAGTCGCAACATGAAAAGTTGCAGCCAAAACGGGTCAAGACATGGAATATCTTGGCAATGTAACACATAGAGAACAATGAAGCAATAAGCCTATACTACATGCATATTTGGCTGGTGGTAAGGCTCTACGGTTACATTTTTGCATAAAGCTGATTTTTCCCTACATCAAAGGAATAATTTTATTTAACTATCATGGTGGTTGTTAAACATTGAGAATGGTTGACAGCATCCTCAATCCCAATTAAAAAGTACTCATTAAAACCCAATAACTTTATTATTAGAAGTAACATGTTGAGATTCACATGATATTCAAGTACTAGATACTCAAGATTCGTCCATAACCGGGGACACGGCTAATCATGATTAGTTTATACACTCTCTGAGAGGTTTGCGCACTTTTCCCCACAAGACTCGATCGCCTCCGCTTGGTTCTCGTGACCTTTGCATGGTGTTTGAGAGACGGATGACCGAGACATAGTCTTTCAGAAGCGCTAGCACCTTACATGTGGGTAGACCGTACCAACCTACATCCCCTACATCAGCTAGCCTACCCGTAAGAGTTCGCACAACTTAGTCAACTACGCTAGAGCCCATAATTGGCTTGTGGCTGCACACGTAAGCTTCTAGTTTGAATAATCTCATGATCCCTTAGAGCACAGGGTGGTGGTCAGAAGAAATACAGGCAAGTCTGATAGAAACCAGGTGCCTCAATCCACCCAGATGTGTGTTTAGGTTGCCACCTTAGATAAACCATTAATTAACAATCTCACATCTGTCATGGATATTCACTCACCCAATCCACGTCTACTAGCATAGCATGGCATAATCAAGCAAACGTAGAAGTAACTCCCAAGGTTTCATAAGTAAAACAGGTAATAGGAACTACCTCAATCTACTTCACATCCCACAATTTTATTAGAGCCTAATCATGCAAGTGTGTGAGGGTTTGATCTAATGCAATAAAAATGGGTAGTAGAAAAGGTATGATCAAAGTGTTACTTGCCTTGGCGATGATCCATGAGTCCTAGAGATTCAAGTAACAAGCGGCAAGACCGGTGATCTAACGCAGACAAACAACAAGCATACAATAAGTACTCATCTAATGCACAAGGAAATCTCGAATAAAATATCTAACCAGATAGTTCAACTTAAGAACCCTGGTTGCAAAAGAATCGAATCAAATAAAGCATCGAAAGTCGGAACTCGAGAGAGAACGACTCGGTTTAGCAATCTGAAGTTAAGTCAAAATTTTACAGTAGCAAAACTCTGTGTAAGTAGGTTAGTCGGAACGGCGGTTTCATAACGAAACTCCAGGCGCTTGAATCACTGATTCCGATAAACGAGCAAGAAATAAAACAGATTTGAAAATCGGATCGTAAATCGAATCGAAAAATAATGGATTAAATCCGATTTAAAAGAAAACGACGAACGGATTAAATAACGGACGTTCGTTAACAGAACTAATCCAACGAACACGTTCATTGAAACGAATGGGTCAGTGAACGTTCACTAAATAAGAAAACCGAAAAAAATAAACCAATCTAGGTTTTAAAAAAAAACCGAACTTTGCAAAAAACGGACCGGTTTTCTAGAGAAACCGGATCGGATCGGGCGGGCGCGGCGGCTACCTCCTGGTCGCCGGCGGGCTGCTGGGCTCCCATGGTCGGGCGAGGGCGGTGGGTGGCGGCGGGTGAGGGGCTCCGGCGACGGGCGTGCTTCGGCGACGAGGGCGACGGCGGCGTTCGGGCGACAATGGCGGCTCGGTGGCTCGGGTGAGGGCGGCGGGGTGAGGAGAGAGAGGCGGCGTCGGGTTATAAAGGGGGGCGGCTGGTTCCTTGGGAGGGGGCAAGGGGAGCGCTGGTCGGGCGGGACTCGGCGGTAAAGCGGGCGGCGGCGTGGAGTCCGCGCCAAGGGCGGCGAGGAGGAGAGGAGGTGGGCTGGGGGCGCTGGCCCGAGGCTGGCCGGGCCGGGCCTAGGGCCTCCCTGGCGCGTTGTTTTTTTTTAAAAAAATTAAAACTAAAAGAATTAAATAAAATATAAAACGAAATCCGATTTAATTAAAACAAATTTTCCCGACTCCTAAAAATGAGTCGAACAAAATGAACTTTTAAAACTGCAACATGCATAAAAATTTTAAATGCTCATTTTGCCTAAGCAAAATAAATCTTCCAAAACCAAATTTGATTTATTTATAATATCTTCGTTTTCCTAAATGTTGGGAAAGTCTTATTATTCCCTCTATTGAGATTTTTATATGAAAACTTTATGAAGATATTTTTAAATAAATCAAATGATCCTATTTCCAAAATTTGAGAAATCCCAAATATGAAAATAATGAAACTTCCAACTCTCTCCGAGGGTCCTTGAGTTGCGTGAAATTTCCTAGGATCGGAAAATGCGAGAAAATATGATATGCATGATGATCTAATGTATAACATTCCAAATTGAAAATTTGGGATGTTACACTAATTATTTTGAGATCTTTATTTTCTTTACTAGAAGATTCACCCTTATTCTTAGGAACGTAAATAAACTTGGCAGTCTTAGTAGGAAGAATATTTTGAGTAGTTTTAATGGAGGAAAAAGCAGAACCCAAGTGGGTAATAATATCCTCTAGTTTGTCAATTCTAGTAGAATCTTGATCTATGTTTTCATTAACTATGGGTTCCTTTTCTCTGAGATTGTTTAAAGTAACTCCTACCTTAGATCCATATTGAGTAATCTGATTATGAATCTTTTTATCCAAAATTTCAATCAATTCTACGGTAGCAATTTTATTCTCAATAATTTCAAGCCTTTGCATCACATGTTCCAAGGTTAAAACAGTTCCATTGATCAAAAGAGGTGGTGGGCCTCCGAAATCTATCATGGCATTGTAAGAATCAAAAGTATGGCTCCCCAATAAATTCCCCCCGGTAATGGTATCAAGAACGTATCTATTCCAAAGAGTAACGCCCACATAAAAATTGCGAAGAACAGCAGTAGATTGCTTTCGACTAGATCTATTCTGAGCATTGCAAATTCTATACCAAGCATCTTTTAAAATTTCTCCCTCCCTTTGTTTAAAATTGAGGACTTCATTATCGGGGGTGCTAACACTGATGGGAGGACTAGCCATGAAAGCCAGACAAGCGATCTAACACACGGGCAAACAAAAAGCAAACGAAGAAGACGAACGGAAGAGGGGCGAAGAAAAGGCAAATCTTTTCGAAAATCTTTTAGAAGTGGGGGAGAGGAAAATGAGAGGCGAATTGTGAATAATGTAATGCAAAAGATGAGATATTATCATGGGTACTTGGTATGTCTTGACTAGGCGTAGATCTCCCCGGCAACGGCCCCGAAAATCCTTCCTGCTAATTCTTGAGCTTGTGTTAGTTTTTCCCTTGAAGAGGAAAGGGTGATGTAGCAAAGTAGAGATAAGTATTTTCCTCAGTTTGAGAACCAAGGTATCAATCTAGTAGGAGACGACGCACAAATAACCTAATACCTGCACAAACAATCAAACAACTTGCACCTAACGTGATAAAGGGGTTGTCAATCCCTTCACGGTTACTTGCAAAAGTGAGATCTGATAGAGATAGATGAAACTAAATAAAAGGTAAAGTAAATGTTTTTGGTATTTTTGGTTTATAGATTGGAAAGTAAAAGATTACAAAATAGTAGATCGAAAACTAATAGCATGGAAAATAGACGCGGGGGCCATAGGTTTCACTAGAGGCTTCTCTCAAGATAGCAAATAATACGGTGGGTGAACAAATTACTGTCGAGCAATTGATAGAAAAGCACAAAGTTATAACAATATCTAAGGCAATGATCATGAATATAGGCATCACGTTCATGTCAAGTAGACGGAAACGATTCTGAATCTACTACTATTACTCCACACATCGACCAACTCCTGCCTGCACCTAGAGTATTAAGTTCATGAAGAACAGAGTAACGCATTAAGTAAGATGACATGGTGTAGAGGAATAAACTCAAGCAATATGATGTAAACCCCATCTTTTTATCCTCGACGGCAACAATACAATACGTGCCTTGCTGCCCCTACTGTCACAGGGAAAGGACACTGCAAGATTGAATCCAAAGCTAAGTACTTCTCTCATTGCAAGAAAAACCAATCTAGTTGGCCAAACCGAACCGATAATTCAAAGAAAATTACAAAGATATCAAATCATGCATAAAAGAATTCAGAGAAGATTCAAATAATATTCATAGATAAATTGATCATGAATCCACAATTCATCGGATCTCGACAAACATACTACAAAAGAAGATTACATCGGATAGATCTCCAAGAACATCAAGGAGAACATGGTATTGAGAATCAAAGAGAGAGAGAGAGAGAGAGAGAGAGAGAGAGAGAAGAAGCCATCAAGCTACTAGCTATGGACTCGTAGGTCTGTGGTAAACTACTCACGCTTCATCAGAAGGGCAATAGAGTTGATGTAGAAGCCCTCCGTGATCGAATACCACTCCAGCAGGATGCCGGAAAAGGCCCCTCGATGGGATCTCATGGGTATAGAAGGTTGAGGCAGTGGAAAAGTGTTTTCATGGATACTTCTGGTGGTTTGGAAATATATGTGAACATATAGGCGAAGGAATTAGGCCAGGGGAGTCACAGGGGGGCCACAAGATAGGGGGACGCGCCCTACCCCCCTGGGCGTGCCCTCCACCCTTGTGGCCGCCTCGTGACTCCTCCGACTTGATCTCCAAGTCTCCTGGGTGTCTTCTGGTCCAAGAAAAATCATCACGAATGTTTCATTCCATTTGGACTTTGTTTGGTATTCCTTTCTGCGAAACTCTAAGACAATGCAAAAATAGAAACTGGCACTGGGCTCTAGGTTAATAGGTTGGTCCCAAAAATAATATAAAATAGCATATTAATGCATATAAAACATCCAAAACAGATAATATAATGCATGGAACAATCAAAAATTATTGATACGTTGGAGACGTATCATTGTCCCAAAGACCCGTTTGCCCTCCCCCACATTGATCAGATCACCGATTCTACTGTTGGTTGTGAGTGCTTATGCTTCCTGCATTCTTACTCCGGCTATCATCAGATTAAGATGGTCGACGAGGATCAGGAGAAAACAGTCTTTATCACACCCTCTGGGGCTTTCTGCTATGTCTTTATGCCTTTTGGGCTTAAGACGTTGTGTACAAAATTGCTTTCACAAGCAGATTGGATGCAATATTCACACTTATGTTTATGATATTGTGGTCAAATCTCACTATAAGGAAACCTTATTGGATAATCTCAAGGAGACTTTCGAAAACCTTCAAGTTTACCAGATAACGCTCAACCCAGCCAAGTGCATGTTTGGTGTTCCTCCAGGCAAGTTGCTAGGTTTCCTGGTGTTAGAACGGGGCATTGAGGCTAACCCGGACAAGATCAAAGCAGTAAATTCACTCGCTAAGTTGGCCAACATCAACAACGTCTAGTGCATGGCGGGTCGGATCGCAGCCTTGAGCCAGTTTATCAGCCGCCTCGGCGAGAAGATGATTCCCCTATATCAGATGATGAAAAAGATTGTCAACTTCATCTTGAGTGACGTTGCAGATAAGGCTTTTAAGCATCTCGAGAAGGAATTGGCTGAGTCGCCCGTTCTTGCTGCTCCTATTGACAAAGAGCTATGCTCCTGTACATTATTGCTAATAACAAAGCAGTGAGTGTAGCATTCGTCATAGAGCGCAAGGAGGCAGGAAAGAAATATCCAGCCCAAAGGCCAGTCCATTATGTCAGCGAGATTTTGACCGAGTCCAAGCAGAGATATCCACATTTGCAAAAGCTGGTTTTTGGTGTTTTCATGGCTAGTCGCAAGATGAAGCATTACTTCCAGGAACATCCTATCACCGTGGTCAGCCCAGCCCCTCTAGGAGACATTATCCAGAACAGGGAGGCTACGGGCCGGGTTGCAAAGTGGATGATCAAGCTTGGGCTGCATCATCTAAAATATGTGCCCCAGACGCTTATCAAGTCTCGGGCATTGGTGGATTTCATCAATGATTGGATTGAACTTCAAGTTCCTGAGTGAAAGCCAGACAACACATATTGGACGATCCAATTTGATGGTTCCAGGCAATTGGAAGGCTCGGGGGCCAGAGTCATAATAGCTTCCCCACGAGGTGACACATTTTGTTATGTTTTGAGGATCATGTTTCCCTCTACTAACAATGTAGCTAAGTATGAGGCCCTCCTACATGGCCTCCGTATGGATAAGGAGATGAACCTCGGTCGGGTCAGATGCCTGACTCTGATTTGGTCGCTTAGTAGGTTTCTGGAAAGTGGGATTTGAAGGACCCCCTCACGGCAGCTTATCAGCAAGCGGTGACCAATATCGCAGGACATTCTAAAGGTTATCAGGTTGATCACATAGATAGGCGGCTCAATGAGGCGGCTGATGCATTGTCATGACTTGGTTCTCGCCAGTCCCTCCCAATGTGTTCCTCGATGTGATCCATAATCCTTCTGCCAAGCTGCCGTCAGAGGAAGATCTTGTTATACCCGACCCGGAGGCACAGTTGGTGGCTGCCCTACGTGCTATCCCAAATTGGACGGTTCCTTATCTAGCTCTCTGAGGATGAACTCATTGCTCGTTAGATCATCCGATGCTCCAAGTCTAAGACTATTTTCAATGGAGAGTTGCACAGAAGAAGCATCACTGGTGTTTTCCGATGATGTGTTTCCCCAGACGAGGGTCGAGAGATCCTCAATGAGATTCACTCTGGTGATTGTGGTCATCACGCCGACTCAAGATCCCTGGTAGCAAAGGCTTTTCAACACGGTTTCTATTAGCTCACAACTCATGTAGATGCTGAGGATATCGTGCGCAAGTGTGATGGATGCCAGAACTTTGCACGTCAGGCTCATGTTCGGCTCAAGAACTCCAAATGATTCCCATCACTTGGTTGTTCGCAGTATGGGAGCTTGATATGGTTGGTCCGTTGAGACCATCAAAGGACAAGAAGACTCACCTTTTGGTTGTTGTGGATAAATTCACCAAGTGGGTTGAAGCAGAGTCGATCAGCAATTGTGATGCAGCCACATCAGTCAAATTCTTGAAAATGTTGATTTTTCGCTTTGGTTATCCACATAGCATCATCATTGATGAAGCAATTCTATCAAAGGGAGCATATCCGGCTTGATGTAGCATTAGTAACACATCCTCAGTCTAGTGGTCAAACAGAACATGCTAACCAGGAGATTTTATGAGGTATCAAGCCAAGACTCATGGTTCCTCTCAAGAGCACTCCAGGTTGTTGGGTTGAGGAGCTCCCCTCAACCCTTTGGAGCATGCGGACCACCCCGAATAGATCAGCAGACTTTACACCTTTCTTCATGGTCTATGGTGGAGAAGCCATGTTACCCAGTGACATCCTTCATGGTTCTCCAAGACTTTCCGCCTATGTCGAAGCAGATAATGAGCGGGCTCGTCAGGATTCTTTGCATGCCTTGGAGGAAGAACGTGACTTCGACGCATCACTATCTGAAATTTATTAGCAAGACCTACATCGCTACCATGGCCATCGGGTTCGCAGCCATACTTTCCAGGAGGATGACTTAGTGCTCCGTCTGATACAAGAACAGATAGGTATGCATAAGCTCGCACCTCCATGGGAAGGACCCTTTCTCGTCAGCAAGAACCTCAATAGCGGGTCATATTACCTGATCGACATTCGTGAAGACAATAAGTCACATACCTCTAAAGAAGAGACCACATGCCTTGGAATATTGTTCATCTTCGGCCTTATTATACTTAGAGCCACTGGCTCCAACTTATTGTAAAATACCTTTGTATATACTTTTATGATCGTTATAATAAAGACGGCATCCCCAAAACTCTGGGCCTCTGTCATTTCATCTCATATATTGTGCATGAGTCTTTTTTATCATAGGTCACTTGGGGGCTTCCAACTGAGTTTAGCTATTAACATCCCTCTTGACCTGGCATATGCCATTATGAATTTTGGGTAAACCTTCCTGTCTGCGTGATGCTACTCCGCCAAGGTGACCTGGCGTACTTTTGACAATCAATCTATGATGACCCCGAACCATGAGTCGCCGGATCATCGAACACACCAGATTATGTTGATCAAGATTGAGCTTATATCGATCAAGAATCACCAGGTCAAACATCACATTGGGTTATCTTGATCAAAGATTCTAATGACGACCAAGAGTCTCCGAGTCATGAATATATGTCCTGTCCTATCATTCCAACGATGGCTCATTGCTACAAGCAGAAACATACTACAAGTATTAAGGACAATCGGGGGGTTAGCAAACACTACACTGGCTCAATATTTTCTGAAAAATATCTCCAGTCTCAAGTGCACGATGGCACCACACATAAAGCAAGAATTTTTACTACCCTATTACAAGCACCAGCTGGGCTGAATATCGGACAAAGTTTTCAAGCTGGCTACTCTCTTAAGATCCGCCTATGAGGTCTCCGGGTTGGCATCGCCGTGTTGACCGTTTGCATCAGTCGCCGCCGGGTCAGCCTGCGCCGGCTCATCCTGCTCAGTCTGGAGGTCCCTTGGCGTCCACTGGATAGTGGACAAAGCTTGGAACATTGAGTCATTGGTGATTATAGTAGACGGGTCGACGTCAGGAGCGGAAGTTTGCTTACGATGGCGCAGACAATACAAACGGCAGGTGGGTTGATGCGCTTGTTATCTTCTGAATAGCCGTGTTGATATTTAACCAAGTCCAGCTCTTCCACCATTTGAGTCGCCACTGCCCACGTTTCCTTTACAGAAAGTGCAAAATCCTCTGGCGAGAATCCTGTGCCATCAACGTTAAAATTGAGGAAATCCGCCAACCATCTCAGCTGGATTCATCTCTGGAAGAAAATCCTTTGCTCGTGCAAGAACCATGTCGGTCCCAGCATGAGCCGCTGATTCGCTAACTCCTGAATCCTTTGGGGAACTGTCGACAATTCATTCGTCATATCCTTAATGAGTGGAGGAGGTGGTGCGGCCCTGTTTGCTGCCATTATTGCATATGCACCACCTGTGTATAATTGCTCCACATAGATATATATCGCCCTCAATTTCACCAAAGGAAGCTGGATGGCATTATCATTTCTTCCTCCTGAACAAGTAACAAGCACACATTAACAAGCCGGCTAAACAAATAATCCGGATTTTGACTACAGACAGAGCGGTAATTACCAAAGATGGCCATGGTCATGTTGGTGATGTGACGCTTGAGAGCATTCAATTCTTGCATCACCGTCTCAAGTTGGTTTTCAGCCTCTTCAGTACGCTTCAGCAATACTACTTTTTCTTCTTCATGCGTGACATTCAAGGAGTGTCAGTTCTCTGAAGCATTCAAGACAAACTTTTGCAAACATGAGGAAGAGGACTCCGCTTTCTCACGCAGTTTCTTCTCTATATTGACTTTCTCTTGCAAGTCGGCAGCTTTCACCTCGACTTGATCAAGCATATCCTGTTACAACAGATAAACTTTATTTTCACAATTACTTACAAGACCCGAGCCGCCGCAGGTTGACGACCCGACACTTGGGGGCTACAACAGGCAAAAGTTGTTATCTAATCAAGTCCCAAGAAGCTGCAAGCACCCTACTTGGCACTTGGGGGCTAATGCAAGACACTTTTTTCATGACTACACAATGGAAAGACCTGGCTATCTCACAGAGATAAGCCGGCCCTTGGGGGCTACAGGTCGCTCTTTTTGCAAGTGTGACTAAGGTGATATTTTCGAAGAACCGGCTTGTTATTTTCATAACGACCCGACCCTTGGGGGCTACTATACCAATTTTCAACGGCATGTTAAGACTCGGCCCAGTATCATTTTCTGAGCTAGCCCTTGGGGGCTACAGTGCGCTCATTACATTTCCACAAAGTCTTAAGCACACTCATATTTTCCTATGCCTAAGACTTGGGGGCTACAAGAGTATATATGATAAAAAGAGAAGGAGTAATTCATACCTCAGAGGCCAGAACGCGGGAGGTCTTCAAGGGCTTCATCACGAGCTTTGAAGTATTTTCTGTATTTGTATTTAAGAATAACCTCCCTGCTTAGATTTATTTACAAATCTATGTATCTGTCCGAAGACGTTTTCACTTATATCACAGCACAACACTTAGACATCATAGCCAGTATCCCCCTAACCCAAGGCTAGTTTTGAGAAACTGGCCTTGGAGTCGAAGCAAAATTATATGAGGAGATAACAAAGTAGCCCCCAAGATTCTGGTGGGCATCAAAAGATGTGTGTCTGGAGTATTGATACCTAGAACAGGGGCTAAGTGGAAATTATTTGGTTGCAGGTTTCGACCTCGGCTCCGAACTCTGCCTCCGAGGAGATTGTGGAGATGAACCACAAGCTCAAGAGGTCCAAGAGGACCTCGTTATGATGACCAAGCAGATCGAGCAGTCTCAAGGTATGTTATGAATCCGCGATATTATCAATTTTACTTTGAGTGAAGATAGCTTATTTGAATTAGAAGCTAATGTCAAACTGTTTTATGATAGCTACCTTGATCGAGCTTGAGGGGCTCAAAGCCAAGCTGCTGAAAGCTCGGTAGGAGGCCTAGTAGCAGAAGGCTACGGCCGCCAAGGCAGAGAAGGACCTAGCCACCAAAAAGGTGGCTAGGGACAAGGACCAAGTGCTGGTCCTGGAGGTGCAGGAGACCCTGAAGGGTGTGTACGAGACGCGCGATGCCCTTAAGGTCAAGGAGGAGAAGACAAGTAAGGAGCTCAAGAAGCCTCATACGGCGCATGCCTAGCTCCAGACCCAGGCTCGGACCGACCGCGAGGTGCTCCAACAAGTGGAGTAGATTGCAGCGGGTAAGCCGTTTTTACTTCAGTGCATGTTTGGCAACAAGGGGTTCGTCAAGCTCACCAAGATGTGGCGCTCCACAGAGGTCTTCGCGGATCTCCCAAGAGCGCGCTAGACGTCGACTGCCACTTCAGCAAACCAGGGGGGCATGAGGCGGAGAAGGCGTTCTGGCAACAATTCTAGGCGTCGCCGCGTCCGGAGCTGCTAAATCATCGGATGAAGAAGCTGGTGGAGCTTCTCCGTATGGCAAGGCTGGTGCTCCAGGACCTCAGCATCAATCTATGACCCGCGGAGGTGATGCCGACCAGCTTCTTCGGGCTCATAACTCGGCTGCAAGAAGCCGTCCTACAAGTGGCTCGCTGGAAGCGGTCCGCGTGCCCGGGGGAGCTCAGTGAGCATACGGATGCATGAAGACGCATTTTCTGCGTGTTGAAGCAGCAGTGGTGGACGCGGGACCCCGCAAAGGGAAGGATCGGACCGCGGAGCAGTTCCTTGTCGAGGTGGTGGAAGGGGCCTGGATTACCGAGGCCAAGTGTGATATGTCTCCAACGTATTTATAATTTTTTTATTGTTCCATGCTATTATATTATCTCTTTTGGATGTTTTATATGCATTAATATGCTATTTTATATTATTTTTGGGACCAACCTATTAACCTAGAGCCCAGTGCCAGTTTCTGTTTTTCCCTTGGCTTTGAGTTTTATAGAAAAGGAATATCAAACAGAGTCCAAACGGAATAAAACTTTACGATGATTTTTCTTGGACCAGAAGACATCCACGGAGCTTGGAGAGGGGACCAGAAGAGTCCCGAGGGACCCACAAGCCCTGAGGCCGCGCCCTAGGGGGCGCCTCCCTGGCTTGTGGGCTCCTCGGGAGTCCTCAAACCCTAATTCTTGCGCTATAAATTCCCAAATATTCCCAAACCACCAGAAGTGTCCACCAAAATACTTTTCCGCCACCGTCACCTTCTATTCCCGTGAGATCCCATCTTGGGGCCTTTTCTGACACCCTGCCGGAGGGGGATTTGATCACGGAGGGCATCTACATCAACTTTATCGCCCTTCCGATGAAGTGTGAGTAGTTTCCACAGACCTACGGGTCCATAGCTAGTAGCTATATGGCTTCTTCTCTCCCTTTGATCTTCAATACAATGTTCTCCTCGATGTTCTTGGAGTTCTATCCGATGTAATATTCTTTTGCGGTGTGTTTATCGAGATCCAATGAATTGTGGATTTATGATCAGATTATCTATGAATATTATTTGAGTCTCTTCTGAATTCTTATATCCATGATTTGGTATCTTTGTATTTCTCTTCGAATTATCGGTTTGGTTTCGCCACCTAGATTGGTTCTTCTTGCAATAGGAGAGGTGCTTAGTTTTGGGTTCAATCTTCCAGTGTCCTCACCTAGTGACAAAGTAGGTGTAGCCAGGCACGTACTGTCTTGTTGCCATCAAGGGTAAAAAGATGGGGTTTTAATCATATTGCTTGAGTGTATCCCTCTACATCATATCATCTTACTTAAGGCATTACTCCATTCTTATGAACTTAATACTCTAGATGCATGCCGGATAGCGGTTGATGTGTGGAGTAATAGTAGAAGATGCATAATCGTTTCGGTCTACTTGACATGGACGTGATGCCTATACTCATAATAATTGATAGAGGCAAAGGTGTCCCGTCTTTCGATGAGATGGTGGCTATCGTTTAGGATGAAGTCGACTTTGACAATCCGACTATGAACATGCGAGGACGTCGCGCCTTAGCAATAGCTAAACCAACTTTGAGAGGTTATTGACCATGCCGGAGCATGATCAACCTGACCACGAAGGTCTGTTTCCTGCAGGCAAACGAAGAACGAGCAAGAAACTAAGATTGCAATCTGGATATTGCGAATATAAGAGGAAAGCTTTATTGATCAAGGTGGGGTTCTGACGGCCTTTATGCAGTCGTTGAACACAAATGAAGTACGCAAAGTTGCAGCTATGGCGAACTTTTAATCTAAACAAAACCCAAAGTCTAAACGACGCCATAAGGGCTGTATATATGGAGGAAGGGGGGGATTTCGTGGCCCTTAAGGGAGGGGTCCGAAACCAGCCCTAACTCTTGTTTCCCCACATATACGGACTCTAAAAACAGCCTATACTTAAGTATTTCAAAATTACATGGGCCTGGCCCAATAATAAGGTGACGCAGCACCTAGAATAGCCTCTGGATGAAATTTATGAAGTGGCATCTTGTATATTTCGTCCAAGGCTTCATGCACTCCTTATGGTGGCTTCAAAGTCCTGAAATCATCACTTGTAACTCCGTTCTTGTTCCCCTTGCGCATTCCATCATCTCCAGGCTTGGTCTTGCTCCAGTGTTCATCCCTCTTCTCCATGCCAGGCCCTTCACTTGTAAGCAAAACAAATGTATCTAATTTAGGCAGCATCATATTCTCATGAACATTAGAATCATTACCAAGAAACGAAAGTACCTGATAATTCAATTGGCGTGCGCGAGCTCTAGTAATTGGTCCAGTATATGTAGAAGTAGGGGTTGTGGGTGTAACAATGGTATTGATGTCCTCATCATAAAATATGCTATCCCTACCCTTCTTTGTTCGAGGTAAACCTAAAACAAAATCCATAGATATATCCTCCCAAGGAACACGAGGTACAGGCAAAGGCATATATAAACCATGAGGATTGAGTCGTGACTTAGCTTTTTGACATGTAGTGCAGCGAGCAACAAAATGCTCAACATCCCATCTCATCTTTGGCCAAAAGAAATGTGTAGCAAGTATATCCTCTGTCTTCTTCACGCCAAAGTGTCCCATTAGTCCTCCTCCATGCGCCTCCTACAACAACAAAAGACGAACGGAGCTAGCTGGAATGCATAGCTTGTTAGCACGAAACACAAATCCATCGTTAACGACGAACTTGTTCCATGTTCTACCTTCTTTACAATTCTGCAATACATCTTTAAATTAAGAATCATGCACATATTGATCTTTGATGGTCTCCAAACAAAATATTTTAAAGTCAAGTTGTGAAAGCATAGTATAGCGACGAGACAATGCATCAGCAATAACATTTTCTTTTCCCTTCTTGTGTTTAATGACATAAGTGAAAGTCTCAATGAATCCAACCCATTTAGCATGTCTACGGTTCAGTTTTTCTTGACTTTTAATGTGTTTCAAAGATTCATGATCAGAATGTATAACAAATTCTTTGGGCCATAAATAATGTTGCCATGTTTCTCAAGAGCATATAATTCTTTATCATAAGTAGAATAGTTCAGACTAGGCCCACTCAATTTTTCAGAAAAGTATGCAACAGGTTTGCCATCTTGTAATAACACACCTCCAAATCCAATTCCACTAGCATCACGTTCAAGCTCAAAAGTCTTATTAAAATCAGGAAGTTGAGTAAAGGAGCATGTGTCAACTTATCTTTCAATATCGTGAAGGCTTCTTCCTGTGCGGTACCCCAAACAAAAGGCACATCCTTCTTTGTAAGCTCATTGAGAGGTGCAGCAATGGTGCTAAAATCTCTCACAAAACGCCTATAAAAACCAGTGAGTCCAAGAAAACTCCTCACTTGTGTGACCATTTTGGGCTGCGGCCAACTCTCAATAGCTTCAATCATGGCTTTATCAACTTCAATTCCCTGTGGAGTAACAACATAGCCAAGAAAAGATACTCGGTCGGTGCAAAAGGTGCACTTCCCAAGGTTACCGAACAAACATGCATCACGAAGAGCAATAAAACAACACGTAAATGTTCCAAATGTTCTTCCAAAGATTTGCTATAAATCCGTATATCATCAAAATAGACTACCGCAAATCGTCCAATGAAAGCACATAAAACTTCGTTCATTAGTCTCATGAAAGTACTAGGTGCATTAGTTAACCCAAAAGGCATGACTAACCACTCATATAAACCAAACTTAGTTTTAAATGTTCTTTTCCATTCATCTCCCAATTTCATACGAATTTGATGGTATCCACTACGCAAATCAACTTTGGAGAATATTGTAGAGCCACTCAATTCATCAAGCATATCATCTAGCCTAGGAATAGGATGACGATAACGAATAGTAATATTATTAATGCCTCTACAATCAACACACATACGCCGACGTAGCATCCTTTTTAGGCACTAGTATAATAGGAACATCACAAGGACTAAGAGATTGGCGTATATAACCTTTGTCGACCAGCTCTGACTTGACGCATAATCTCCTTCGTCTCCTCCGGATTGGTACGGTATGGTGCACGGTTGGGTAGCGGTGCACCGGGAATTAAGTCAATTTGATGCTCAATCCCTCGAATAGGTGGTCATCCGGTGGCACGTCTTGTGGGAAGACGTCGTGAACTCCCGCAAAATGTTAGTGACAAAGACGGGGAAAATAGGAAGGCACGTCCTTGAATGAAAATAATGCCTCTTTGCACACAAAAGCATAGCAAACAGATTTGCTAGAATCTAGCTCATCAATATCAGATTTGGTGGCAAGTAAACATGCACTTTTCAATTTAATTTCTGAATCAACACTAGATGGTTTATTATTATGCTTCATTTGTTGCTCAAATCCTTTTGCCACAATCTGATTTTCACTCTTATTTTTCTCCTGTTTTGCATTATTAGCTCTATTAATATCATCTTTCAAAATGGAACCAGGAGTCATAGGAAGCAAAGTAATATTTTTATCCTTATGAACAAGAGTATACTGATTGTTTCTACCATGGTGTACAGAATTTTTATCAAATTGCCATGGTCTACCAAGTAATAAGGAACATGCTTGCATAGGTACCACATCACAATCAACATAATCAGCATATGTAGAGATACTAAAATGCACACAACAGTACGTGTTACCTTAACCTTGCCGCTGTTGTTGAACCATTGGATGTAGTAAGGATGTGGATGTGGTCTTGTGGTGAGAGATAGCTTCTCCACCATCTCCATGCTAGCCAAGTTGTTGCAGCTCCCTCCATCTATGATGGCGCTTGAATAGAACGTTCCTTCACAACTCCTTTGTATGGAACAAATTATGCCTCTGATTTTGCTCAGCTTGTGTAACCTGCACACTCAAAACACTTTGAGCAACTAAACATTCATACTGTCGGCATCTTGACAGCCATGTATTGCGTCTCATGATCAGAATCATCTCCACCGTGTTCTTCATGTGTAATAAGAGTCAAAGTCTCCTCATCATAGTCACTAGCGGAATCATACCCACCATCCTCAGTAGCAATCATCACACACTGAGATTTGCATTATCTCGTAAAATGTCCTCTTCCCTTACAACAACGACAAATAGTATCACTTGTGTGCCTTGTTGACGCCATGGAAGAAGAAGAGCTCTGTGCGGGCCCGGCAGGTGTGCTCTTGGCAGATAGTGGTCGTTGTGCCTGCTTTCTTGTATCACGGTTGGAGGTGGTACATGAAGGAGGTGATGGTGTAGTGGAAGTAGATGATGCACGTGGTGTCCATGATGAAGGTCGACCTGCAGAAAAGTTAGTTCGCGCCAGTGCCTGTCGACCCTGCACTTCACGTTCAGCTTTACAAGCAAGATGGAATAAATGCGTGATATTATTATAATCCTTATACTCTTGAATGGTCTGAATCTCTCTATTTAATCCACCCATAAAACGTGCAAGCATAGCTTCATTCTCCTCAACAATACCACATCTAATCAAGCCAGTTTGTAATTCCTGATAATATTCTTCTACATAATTTTTTCCTTGTCTTAAGCGCTGCAATTTTTGAAGTACACGTTGATAATATGGTGGAACCCGACGAGTACGCATAGAAGTTTTCAAAGAAGCCCAAGTAGCTGGAACAGGATATAATCTACAATGTTCAGACCACCAAACACATGCAAAGCTAGTGAAAGAACAAACAGCAGCAGGAACACGTCTCTCCTCGTGGATATTGTAAACATGTAAATCGTTGTTCGGTTCGACTACCAAGTAAGATATATATCAGGAACATATCTACCCTCAAATGGTGGTATATTCAATTTCAGTTTTGGGTGTTGGTCATGATCTCGTACTGAGGGGAGCCCTAACATTGCCATTATTTGCATGTGGACGACCTGGTGGTTGTGGTGCTGGTGGTTGCACGTAGTTCTGATTTTGATCAACTTCATCCTCGTAATCTCCCACATAATCATCCCCGCCCGCATCAGCAGGAGGAGCCACAGAAGTATCAACAGCAGCACCAACAGTTTGGCCAAGCGCAAGAGGGACACGGCTCGCTCGGCGGAGGGCTGTTTCGCGACGTGGAGGTAGTCGTTCTTGTTGTTGTTGTAGAGGTGCCTTAGGTGCAGCAGGTGGTGGTGGTGGAAGACGCGCGAGAAATTCATTAAACTTGTTATCGAGCTTTGTTTCGAACGTCTTCTCCATGCCATCTACCTTCTCCATGGCCTCTTCAAATTTTTTTAGCACATCTTGCACCTGTCCACTCATCATTTGCTGAAATTTATCATGCAACTCCTTATTCGTCATGTTCTCCCAGTCAGTCTCGTCGGCTTGTGATCCTGGCATGGTTAGCAGCAATAGAAACACACAAGAATATGATCCTACAAACTATTAACAAGAGGTGGTGGTGGGTGTCACAAATCCATCAAGCAAATCTCAAATTTTTACCAGTTCTTACCCAGCAGCAGGCGGTGATCGGCAACCGTTGTAGTCAAAACTCTCAAAAGCTTGGATAGAGCGATTGCCTGGGAGAGTCAAACGCACGACGTAGATGTATGTGGAGTTGGGAAGGCTTATAGTATGGTAGCAAAAAGGATCAGCAATAATCAATTCAGAGATGCAAAGTTGAATAAACGCTCAACGACGGTACTGTGCTAGTCCTAGGCTAGACCGTGCTAGAGACGCGAGCCTAGAACACTAACAAAATCACAGCGCTGCACGTAAACAAGGGAAAATCACACTCTGGAATTTTTTTCGCTCTTTTTTTTGTTTTACGCTCGTCTTTTTTTGCGAAAAATCACTATAATGGCGAGTGTCTCAAAACTCTTCCCAGGTCAAGTTGACAGGATGGGCACGAAAAAAAATTTGACTTTTTTTTCGGAAATCAGGGCAGCGACGACGAAAAAGTGCGACAAAAAATCACTGTGATGGCACGTGGCTCAAAAGACTCAGAAAAGCCTAAAAACGGGATAGGGAAAAAAATTCGGCTGCCAAAAATTTGGCCTAAAAACTGCCCGTGGGTCTCCAGACTCTTTTTTTTCGAGACCTACTCAGGCAAGGAAACACGAATCGGAAATTAAACGGACCTCGAAAACAAACCTAATATGAAAGTAACTCGGATTGGTGGTGGATATATGGTGGTAGGATATGGCAGCGGTGCTGGTATATGGATACGTATTGGTGGTGGTATATGGATACGGGTTGGTGGTGGTATATGGATATGGATATGGATCGGCGGCGAATAAGCGGCGGTTGTAGATGGCAGGGGCGATGATGATGGTGCGGCGGCGGCGTGACAACTTATGACCAGAACTCAAAACTCTAAAAGACTAGACTCTAAGACCAGCAACTAGACACGACGATGCAACCGCAAATTCAACAAAGCAAAATACTGAAAAGACTATGCAAAGGCTCAAACTGGTTCGGATATGATGAACTAACCCTAATTTTTTGGCTTTTTCGTGGACTGTAGGTATGAAGGACAGACTCGATCTAAACTACGAAAAACTGGAAAATCTCACCGAGCAACCTGGAAATCTGATACCACTTGATAGAGGCAAAGGTGTCCCGTCTTTCAATGAGATGGTGGCTATCATTTTAGATGAAGTCGACTTTGACGATCCGACTACGAACATGCGAGGATGTCGCACCTTAGCAATCGCTAAACCAACTCCGAGAGGTTATTGACCACGCTGGAGCATGATCAACCTGACCACGAAGGTCTGTTTCCTGCAGGCAAGCAAAGAACAAGCAAGAAACTAAGATTGCAATCTGGATATTGCGAATATAAGAGGAAAGCTTTATTGATCAAGGTGGGGTTACGTGGACGCCTTTGTCCGGTCGTTGAACACAAACGAAATGCACGCCAAGTTGCAGCTATGGCGTACTTTTAATCTAAACAAAACCCAAAGTCTAAACGACGCCATAAGGGCTGTATATATGGAGGAAGGGGGGATTTCGTGGCCCTTGAGGGAGGGGTCCGAAACCAACCCTAACTCTTGTTTCCCCACACATACGTACTCTAAAAACAGCCTATACTTTAGTATTTCAAAATTACACGGGTCTGGCCCAATAATAAGGTGACGCAGCACCTAGAATAGCCTCTGGACGAAATTTATGAAGTGGCATCTTGTATATTTCGTCCAAGGCTTCATGCACTCCTTATGGTGGCTTCAAAGTCCTGAAATCATCACTTGTAACTCCGTTCTTGTTCCCCTTGCGCATGCCATCATCTCCAGGCTTGGTCTTGCTCCAGTGTTCATCCCTCTTCTCCATGCCAGGCCCTTCATTTGTAAGCAAAACAAATGTATCCAATTTAGGCAGCATCATATTCTCATGAACATTAGAATCATTACCAAGAAACGGAAGTACCTGATAATTTAATTGGTCCAGTATATGTAGCAGTAGGGGCTGTGGGTGTAACAATGGTATTGATGTCCTCATCAATCATTGCCTTGGATATCGTCATAACTTTGCACTTTTCTATCAATTGCTCAATTTGTACACCCACACTGCATTATTTTCTTACAAGAGAGAAGCCTCTAGTGAAACCTATGGCCCCCGGGTCTATTTTCCATCATATATTTTCAGATCTATAAAACCAAAAACCCAAAAATACCTTGTTGTAATTTATTTACTTTTATTTTGTTTTATGTTTTAGTAATATTTTATATCTATCTCTATCAGATCTCATCCTTGCAAGTGACTGTGAAGGGATTGACAACCCCTTTATCGCGTTGGGTGCAAGTTTTTTATTGTTTGTGCAGGTGCATAGATTGAGACTTAAGTGTACCTCCTACTGGATTGATACCTTGGTTCACAAACTGAGGGAAATACTTATCTCTACTCTGCTGCATCACCCTTTCCTCTTCAAGGGAAAAACCAACGCAAGCTCAAGAAGTAGCAGGAAGAATTTATGGTGCCATTGCCGGGGAGGTTCTACATCAAGCCTACCAAGTACCCGTCATATACTCTCATCTCTTGCATTACATTATTTGCCATTTGCCTCTCGTCTTCCTCTCCCCCACTTCTAAAACTTTTAAAAAAAACGCAAAAAGATTTGCCTTTTTATTCGCCCTTCTTCCGATCGCCTTTTCGTTTGCTTTTTGGTTGCTCGTGTGCTAGATTGCTTGTTTTGTCATGATGTCTCAAGAAAATACCAAGTTGTGTGACTTTTCCAACACAAATAATAATGATTTATTAGTACTCCAGTTGCTCCCGCCACTAGTGCGGAATCTTATGAAATTAATACCGCTTTGTTGAATCTTGTTATGAAAGATCAATTTTCTTGCCTTCCTAGTGACGATGTCGCATCTTATCTGAATACTTTCATGGAGCTATGTGATATGCAAAAGAAAAAACATGTGGATAATGATAGTGTTAAATTGAAGCTATTTTCGTTCTCACTACAAGATCGTGCTAAAACTTTGTTTTCATCTTTGCCTAAAAATAGTATTGATTCATGGAATAAGTATAAAGATGCTTTTATTTCCAAGTATTTTCCTCCCGCTAAGATCATCTCCCTTAGGAACGATATAATGAATTTTAAGCCACTTGATCATGAACATGTTGCACAATCTTGGGAGAGCATGAAATTGATGATAAGAAATTGCCCTACTTATGGTTTAAGTTTATGGATGATCATACAAAACATTTATGTCAGATTGAATTTTGCATCCAGAAATCTTTTAGATTTTTCCACGGGAGGTAATTTTAAAGAAATTTCATTAGGATAAGCCACTAAACTCCTAGATAATATTATGTCTAATTACTCTCAATGGTATACCGAAAGATCTTCCACTAGTAAAAAAGTGCATGCGATTGAAGAAATTAATACTTTGAGTGGAAAGATGGATGAACTTATGAAATTGATTGCTAGTAAGAGTGATCCTATTGATCCTAATGATATGCCTTTGTCCACTTTGATTGAGAATAATAATGAATTTATGGACGTGAATTTTGTTGGCAGGAACAATTTTGGTAATAATGCATATAGAGGTAATTTCAACCCTAGGCCGTTTCCTAGTAATTCCTCTAACGATTGTGGTAATTCCTACAAGAATTCTTATGGAAATTATAATAAAATACCCTCTTATATGTAGAATAATATTAAAGATATTATGGCTAATTACTCTCAATGGTATACCGAAAGATCTTCCACTAGTAAAAAAGTGCACGCGATTGAAGAAATTAATACTTTGAGTTGAAAGATGGACGAACTTATGAAATTGATTGCTAATAAGAGTGCTCCTATTGATCCTAATGATATGCCTTTATCCACTTTGATTCAGAATAATAATGAATTTATGGACGTGAATTTTGTTGGTAGGAACAATTTTGGTAATAACGCATATAGAGGTAATTGCAACCCTAGGCCGTTTCCTAGAAATTCCTCTAATGATTGTGGTAATTCCTACAACAATTCTTATGGAAATTATAATAAAATACCCTCTTATATTGAGAACAATATTAAAGATTTCATTAATTCCCAAAAAGTTTTCAATGCTATTGTTGAAGAAAAATTGCTCAAGATTGATGATTCGGCTAGGAACGCTGATAGAATTTCTCTTGAGATTGATTCTTTGATAATTAGATCTATGTCACCCAAGCATGATATCAATGAATCTGTGAAAGCTATTAAAATTTCTATTGACGAGTATAAAGAAAGAACAGCTAGGATGCGTCCTAAGCGAGATTGGTTTGTAAAAGCGTGTTCCTCTAGTTTTTGTGAGAATAATGATGAAGATCTTAAAGTGATTGGTGTGACTCCTATTGAATCTTTGTTTTCTAATGATATAGATGGGACTAGATATGAGTCAACTTTAGCTAGAAGGCATTCCAATGATTCGGAGTTTATAGATCTCAACACAAAAATTGATAAAAGTGGGATTGGAGAGGTCAAAACTTTAAGTAGCGATGAACCCACTCTTTTGGATTTCAAGGATTTTAATTATGATAATTGTTCTTTGATAGATTGTATTTCCTCATTGCAATCCATGTTGAATTCTCCTCATGCTTATTGTCAAAATAAAGCTTCTACTAAACATATCATTGATGCTATGATGAAATCGTTTGAAGAAAACCTTGAGTTGGAAGTTTTTGTCCCTAGAAAGCTTTATGATGACTGGGAACCTACTATTAAGATTAAAATTAAAGATTATGAGTGACATGCTTTGTGTGATTTGGGTGCTAGCGTTTCCATAATTACAAAAACTTTATGTGATGTGCTATGTTTTCGTGAATTTGATGATTGTTCTTTGAATTTGCATCTAGCGGATTCCACTATTAAGAAACATATGCGAAGGATTAATGATGTTCTTATTGTTGCAAATAGGAATTATGCGCCCATAGATTTTATTGTGCTTTATATAGATTGCAACCCTACATGTCCTATTATTCTTGGCAGTCCTTTCCTTAGAATGATTGGCTCAATTATTGATATGAAAGAAGGAAACATTAGATTTCAATTTACGTTAAGGAAGGGCATGGAACACTTCCCAAGAAAGAAAATTAAGTTTCCATATGAATCTATTATGAGGGCTACTTATGGATTGCATACCAAAGATGACAATACTTAGATTTATGTTTTATGCCTAGCTAGGGGCAATAAACAATATCGCTTCTTGGGAGGCAACCCAATTTTATTTTTATGAGTCAACTCTGTAATAATTATTTTTGGTGTTTTAATTAGTGTTTGAGCCAAGCAAAACCTGTGGGATGGTCTACGGTGATAGTTGATTTGATCTTGCTAAAAAAACAGAAAATTTTGCGCCCAGTAAAACAATTTTGGAAAATCACATAAGTGTGCTTTTGATCTGAATCTTTTACACAAGATTTATATACAAATTTCCTAGATTATCCTAAGTTTTCAGAATATTTGGAGCTACAGAAGTATATGAAGTTTTCAGATGGCTACAGACTGTTCTGTTTTTGACAGATTCTGTTTTCTATGTGTTGTTTGCTTATTTTGATGAACCTATGGGTAGTATCGGGGGGTATGAACCATGGAGAAGTTGGAATACAGTAGATATTTCACCAATATAAATAAAGAATGAGTTCACAACAGTACCAAAAAGTGGTGATTTATTTTCTTATACTAACGGCTCTCATGAGTTTTGTGTTGAGTTTTGTGTTGTGTAGTTTTCAAGTTTTGGGTAAAGATTTGATGGACAATGGAATAAGGAGTGGCAAGAGCCTAAGGTTGGGGATGCCCAAGGCACCCCAAGGTAATATTCAAGTACAACCAAGCATCTAAGCTTGGGGATGCCTCGGATGGCATCCCCTCTTTCGTCTTCGTCCATCGGTAAATTTACTTGAGGCTATATTTTTATTCACCACATGGTATGTGTTTTGCTTGGAACGTCTTGTCTGATATCAGTCTTTGCTTTTTAGTTTGCCACAATCATCCTTGTTGTACACATCTGTAGTGACCAGACCCGAATGGATCCAGTGCTCTGTGCTCAGTGTCATCCCTGGATCAGTAATGCTGACACCACACAGTACTTCGAAGGATTTATAGCAGAGTAGCAATCACACACTTATTACATCGATGTCCACAAGGGAACTTAATACAATAATATGGCTTAAGGCCATCTAATAACAACAGCGGAAGGCTTGGAAGACAAGTGAGTCCATCAACTCCATCGGCATCATCGAGTATAGAACCACGACCTAACACCTTACTCGTAAATGCGAAAAAAAAGTCTGCATAGCGTGAAAGTTGCAGCCAAAACGGGTCAAGACATGGATTATGCTGGCAATGTAACACATAGAGAACAATGAAGCAACAAGCCTATACTACATGCATATATGGCTGGTGGTAAGGCTCTACGGTTACATTTTGCATAAAGCTGGTTTTTCCCTACATCAAAGGAATAATTTTATTTAACTATCATGGTGGTTGTTAAACATTGAGAATCGTTGACAAAGATCCTCAATCCCAATTAAAAAGTACTCATTACAACCCAATAACTTTATTATTAGAAGTAACATGTTGAGATTCACATGATATTCAAGTACTAGATACTCAAGATGTCCATAACCGGGGACACGGCTAATCATGATTAGTTTATACACTCTGCAGAGGTTTGACTTTTCCCCACAAGACTCGATCGCCTCCGTTTGGTTCTCGCACTACATGGTGTTTGAGAGACGGATGACCGAGACACAGTCTTCGAGCGCTTAGCACCTTACTTGTGGGTAGACCGGTACACCTACTTTCCCCTACATCCGCTAGTCTACCCGTAAGAGTTCGCACAACTTAGTCAACTATGCGAGCCCATAATTGGCTTGTGGCTGCACACGGAAGTTTCTAGTTTGAATAATCTTATGATCCCTTAGAGCACGGGTGGCGGTCAGAAGAAATCTGAGCAAGTCTGATAGAAACCAGGTGCCTCAATCCACCCGGATGTGTGTTTAGGTTGCCACCTTAGATAAACCTTAATTAACAATCTCACATCTGTCATGGATATCACTCACCCAATCCACGTCTACTAGCATAGCATAGCATAATAAGCAAACGTAGAAGTAACTCCCAAAGGTTTCATAAGTAAAACAGGTAATATGTACTACCTCAATCTACTTCCCATCCCACAATTTAATTAGATCCTAACCATGCAAGTGTTTGAGGGTTTGATCTAATGCAATAAAACTGGGTAGTAGAAAAGGTATGATCAAGTGTTACTTGCCTTGCTGATGATCCATGAGGCCTAGAGATTCAAGTAACAAGCGGCGCACTCCGGGTGATCTAACGCAGACAAACAACAAGCATACAATAAGTACTCATCTAATGCACAGGGAAATCTCGAATAAAAGATCTAACCAGATAGTTCAACTTAAGAACCCTGGTTGCAAAAGAATCGAATCAAATAAAGCATCGAAAGTCGAACTCGAGAGAGAACGACTCGATTTAGCAAATCTGAAACTAAGCCAAAATTATACAGTAGCAAAACTCTGTGTAAGTAGGTTAGTCGAACGGCGGTTTCAGAACGAAACTCCAGCGCTTGAATCACTGATTCCGATAAACTAGCAAGAAATAAAACAGATTTGAAAATCGGATCGGAAATCGAATCTGAAAAATAACGGATTAAATCCGATTAAAAGAAAACTACGAACGGATTAAATAACGGACGTTCGTTAAAATAACTAATCCAACGAACGCTTTCATTGAAACGAACGGTTCGGTGAACGCTCGTTAATTAAGAAAACCGAAAATTAAAACCATCTAGGGTTTTGAAAAAACCGAACAACGAACAAAAACCGGATCGGGTTTTTCTAAAAAACCGGATCGGCGGGCGGCTACCTCGGTGGCTTCACGGCGGCTCGTGGGCTCGGGGTCCGCGGGTCAAGGCGGGTAGGAAGAGGGGGCGGCGGGCGGCAGCGGCGGCTCGGGTGAGGGCGGCGGCGGCGGCTCGAGGGGAGGAGAGAGGGGGGGGGGGGCGCCGGTCTCAATAGACGGGGGGCTGGCCGGCTTGGGGAAGGGGCCAGGGGGCGGCGGCGAGCGTGTCCGACCCGGACACGGGCGGCGGCGGCGGCGGCGGCGGGGCTCACAAGGCGGCGTAAGGCCAAGGGAGAGAGGAGGTGGGCCGGGCGCTGGGCCGGGCGCGACTGTTGGGCACTGGGCCTTGGCCAGTAGCGATTTTTTTTATTTAAAACAAAACAAACGGATTAAAAAATACCAAAGCGAACTCCGATTTTAATAAAAATAATTTTCCCGACTCCTAAAATGAGTCGAACAAAATGAACTTTAAAAAGCGGCAAACATGCATAAATTTTTAAATGCTCATTTTTGCCTAAGCAAAATAAATCTTCCAAAACCAAATTTTGATTTATTTATAATATCTTCATTTTTCCTAAATGTTGGGAAAGTCATATTATTCCCTCTCTTAAGTTTTTATAGGAAAAACTTTATGAAGATAATTAAATAAATCCAATGATCCTATTTTCAAAATTTGAGAAATCCCAAATATGAAAATAATGAAACTTCCAACTCTCTCCGAGGGTCCTTGAGTTGCGTGAAATTTTCTAGGATCGGAAAAATGCGAGAAAATATGATATGCATGATGACCTAATGTATAACATTCCAAATTGAAAATTTGGGATGTTACAAACCTACCTCTTAAGATGAATCTAGCCCTCGAGATTCGGGTTGGCTAGAAAATAGGTGAGGGTGGTCCTTGAGCAAAACTTCCTCTCTTTCCTGTGTGGCTTCATCCTCGGTGTGGTGGCTCCTTGAACTTTGCAAAACTTGATAACCTTCTTTGCGGGTAACTCTGCTGGCATAATCGAGAATCTTAATCGGTCTTTCCTCATATGTCAAGTCATCCTTCAACTGTATTGCTTCCAGTGGCACTGTGTCTCTTAACGGTACCTCTGCTATCTCGGGGTGACATTTCTTCAACTGAGAAACATGGAATACGTCATGAACTCCTGACAGTCCTTCCGGTAATTCCAACTTATAAGCAACTTCTCCCATGCGTTGCAAAAATCTTATACGGTCCAACGAAACGGGTGCTAACTTTCCTTTAACTCCAAAACGCTTAACTCCTCGAAGCGGGGATACTCTGATATATACTCTGTCTCCAAATTAATACTCAATGGATTTGCGCTTTGATTCGGCTTTGTTATTTTGTCTGGAGTGGGCTACCTTGAGCCTGTCTCTAATCAACTTAACTATCTGTTATGACTCCTTAATAAAATCTGGTCCAAACAACCGACGATCTCGGTTTAGGTCCCATAACAACGGTGTCCTGCACCTTCTTCCATACAGACCCTCGAAAGGTGCCATCTTCAAGCTGGTTTGGAAACTGTTGTTGTAGGAAATTTCTGCATACGGAAAATTGACATCACAGCAAGATCCATCATCTAGTGCACAAGCTCTCAAAGATGTCCTCCAAAATCTGATTGACTCTCTCGGTCTGTCCATCGGTCTCGTGGGTGGAAAGTCAGATCAATTCCAATCGGGTTCCCAATGTTTCGTGTAACCGGTTCCAAAATTTCGAGGTAAACCGGGTTCCTCTATCTCGACACGATGCTCCTCGGAACTCCGTGTAAGCACACAATTCTGGTCATGTATATCTTTGCCAACTTAGCACTGCTATAGGTGGTCTTGATCGAATGAAATGAGCTACCTTTGTTAAACGGTCGACTATAACCCAAATCGAGTCATATCCTGAACGAGTCTTTGGCAATCTGTGATAAAATCCATGCCTAGTTTATCCCACTTCCATTCGGGTATTGGCAATGGTTGCAACAATCCAGCTGGCTACTGATGTTCTGCCATTACTTTCTGACATACATCGCAGACTGCTACATACTCCGCAATATCCTTCTTCATTACGGTCCACCGAAAGTATTCTTCAATCCAAGTACATCTTGGTATTTCTGGGTGAATCGAATAGGGTGAATCATGAGCTTCTTGTAAAATCAACTTCCGATCTCTCGGGTCATTGGGCACATAAACACGGTCTTCAAACCATAGGGTATCATGCTCATCCTCACGAAATCCTTTAGCTTTTCCTTTGCTCATTTTCTCCTTTATAGAGGCAACTTCCTTATCTGCCTTTTGGGCTTCTACGATTTTGTCCATCGGCGTTGATGAATCTCCAATGCTGCTACATAGCCTCTCGGAACTATTTCCAAACATAGCTCTCAAGGTCCTCGGCTAACTCATTGGGTATTCCTCCCATCTTTAGGGTATTGACGTGGCTCTTACGGCTCAATGCGTCGACTACGACATTAGCCTTTCCGGGTGATAATGCAATCTCATGTCATAATCCTTGATAAGCTCTAACCATCTCCTTTGTCTCGAGATTCAATTCCTTACGTGTGAAAATGTACTTCAAACTCTTGTGATCCGTATATACTTCACAATGATTTCCAATGAGAAAATGTCTCCATGTCTTCAAGGCATGCACAACGGTCGCTAGTTCCAAATCATGAGTGGCATAATTCAACTCATGGGGCTTAAGTTGTCGTGAAGCATACGAAACAACTCTTCCTTCCTGCATAAGCACTGCTCCAAGTCCTCGACGTGAAGCGCCGCAATACACCTCATAATCCTTAGTCCGATCCGGCAATATCAAGACCGGTGAGGTAACCAATCTTTTCTTCAACTCCACGAAAACTTGCCTCACGGTCCTCAGTCCATATAAATTTGTTTTCCTTTTTCAACAATTCTGTCATAGGCTTAGCAATCCTTGAGAAATTCTCAATGAATCTTCGGTAGTATCCTGCGAGTCCAAGAAAACTACGAATCTCTCCAACTGTCGTTGGTGCTTCCCATTTGGTTACGGGTCTCAACTTTTGTGGGGTCAACTGCTATCCCTTCTCCGGATATAACATGTCCGAGAAATCCAACTTCCTTTAGCCAAAACTCACATTTGCTGAACTTGGCATACAACTGGTGTTCCTCGGTTTCTCGAACCAATCGCAAATGTTCCTTGTGTTCCTCTTCATTCTTGAAAAAATCAAAATGTCATCAATGAACACCATGCACGAACTTATCCAAAAACTCCATAAACACTTTGTTCATCGAGGTTCATGAAATAGGCTGGTGCGTTAGTCACCCAAATGACATAACGGTATACTCGTATAGTCCATATCTCGTGGTAAATGCTGTCTTGGGTATGTCCTGCTCCCGAATCTTCAATCGATGGTACCACGATCGCAAGTCGATCTTGGAAAACACCTTGGCTCCTTGCAAGCGATCAAACAGATCATTTATCATAGGTAGTGGGTACTTGTTCTTGATTGTTACTTCATTCAATCCACGATAATCAACAACCATTCTTAACGATCCATCCTTCTTCTCCACTAGCAAAGCGGGTGATCCCCAAGGTGAAGAACTTGGGCGTATAAAACCTTTATCCAATAGCTCCTTAATCGCTTCTTGATTTCCGCCAAATCCTGTCTTTGGCATCCTCAGACGGTCGCTTCGATATCGGGCCTGTTCTCGGCAACAGCTCGATCAAAAACTCAATGTCTCTATCCAGTGGCATTCCTGGCAACTCTTCCGGAAATACATCAGGAAAATCCTTCACCACTGGTACTTCTTCCTGCACCACTCCTGATAGGCAATTAACTTGCGCTCTTCTCGGCTGATGTCGTGATACATACTTAATCCTTCTTCCTTCTGGTGTTGTGAGAAAAATCGTCTTACTTGCGCAATCGATGTTTCCTCCATACATCGACAGCCAATCCATACCGAGAATTACACCAAATCCTTGCGATTCCAGAATGATCAAATCCGTCGGGAATACATGCCTTCCTATACTTAATGGCACTTGAAAACATCCTTATGCGGCCATATACTCCGCTCTGGTGAGCTTACTAGCAAAGGGGTTTTAAGAATCCGAGTAGGTAGGCTATACTTCTCTACAAATCCCTTGATATGTATGAATGCGATGCACCAAGATGTCGAAAAGAACTAGTGCAGTAAATGACTTAACCAAAAACTTACCGACATCGTGCATCGGGCTGATCTTCAACCTCCTCCACTTCAATGTGGTTCACCTGTCCCCTGTTGAAAGGGTTGGGCTTCTTTCGAGCTTCCATTGTCATTTCCATTACGCCTTACAGGCAGTCATTGGCATAATGCCCAGTCTTGCGGCACTTAAAGCAAGTAATATGACTCAGGTCTACTTTGGATGGTGTTGACGGGTTGGTGCGATTCCGTCTGCTGCTTCCTCCATTCCCGTTCCCATTCTTGGTGCTGTTATGATTATGCGAATTACCTCCTCCATGGGTATGCTGAAACCGAATTCCTGATTTAGGGGTATAACGAGGTTTCTGTGAGCTCCAGTTATACTTCCCTTGCCCATACTTCCGCCACGGTTCTCAATTTCTTCTTGCTTTCCTTCAATCATGAGGGCTCGGTCTACTAACTCTGGTAGTTATTGAAACTGGCTACCATCAACGGCATCTTGAACTCATCATTCAGTCCTTCTAGGAACTTCTCTGTTTAGCTGCATCGGTAGCAACGTCATCCGGGGCATAACGTGCTAGTTTACTAAAGTCATCCACGCATCGCCAACAGTCCTTCCTCCTTGGCGTAAGTTGCGAAACTCACGCTTCTTCATGGCCATAGCTCCTGCTTTGAAACATGGGCAAGGCGGAAAGCTTGCTGAAATTGATCCCATGTGACAAAGGTGTCATGTGGTAAGTGGCTGTGAAATTCTCCCACCATGCTTCTTGGGTCCTTCAAGCTGATGTGCCGCAAACTTCACTCTTTCCCATCTGTGCATCCTGCAGGGTCAGCTCCTTCCTATCTTGCGGAGCCAGGTCATACTGCTACAATCGGCTCGGTGCTACCGGAATACACCGGCGGGTTTAGTCTAAGGAAACGAGTCGATGATCCGCAGTGGTGGTGGTGGTGGGTTGTTGTTGTTGTTGTTGCCACAGTTACGCACCAATGTTTGAATCAGGGTATTCTGCTTTGGATCGGTTGGGTGATTTCTGGCGGGAAAACGAATCCGGGTCGCGTCTCGGAGGCATCTGATGGGTTTAGAAAAGTTGAGAATTTAGAATAGAATGAGGTCTAAGGGGAATCACTACCCAAATGCACATGAGCAAATACACACAAAATCACTTCATTCAATCAAACAAGGGCTTATAACGATCTAACTATCGCAAAAGTGCGTGTACTATAATGTTTACATGGGGGAATACTACTAATATGTGGGGACTTCTACTAATTTGAACCGGTGGAAGACTCCATAATGTCTCGCTCCACCGTCTTCAAAGTCGGGTTCACTTGGATCCGAATCGGTGTCGTCGATGTTGATGTAGTCGCTTGGGCAATCGACATACTGGTCTTCATTCCTGAGCGCCAACTTCTTCTTGAGTTCTTCAATATCGTACTTAAGATCGTTATTGTGTCTTGCTAGAGCTACGATCTCGTCCATATAGTCCTTGCGAGTTGTCTTTAGTTCTTCTTCAAGTTCGATGATTCTTCCCTTTGCATTCTGCAACTCCAACATATCATTGCACATCTGGTTCTCCTGGCGTCGAATGTCTGGTTTAACTCTGGATGAACGCTGCAATGGATCTATCCTTCTTGGTGCTGACGACGTCCCATTTGTTATCTCGGCGTCCGCAAATCTGGTAGATAGTGTCCTTGAGGTCTTCTTGATAAACTTCTCCAATGCGTCCCATGGTGATGTGAGCTGCCATGCTCTTTCCCAGACTCCAAGTTGGTGCAATCGAAAACACTATCTATAGGCTTGGTGATTGGGGCGAATGTCCTTCCGAACGTGAGCTTGAATCTTCAGCGCTCCTCTTGAGCAAGAGTGGCGTTGAAAGTCCCGGTGAAGCTTGGTAGTCCAATATTCAGGTACTAGGTAACTTCCTTCAAGTGAAATCCAAAAGGTGTGCCTTCATCCGGTTGGGTGTACTTGATCTTCGCGTCCGTCATCCTAAAGATAGTAGAAAAGATGAGGAGTTAGAAAATGGGAAGAGAGTAGTGATCTATGGGTTTATCTTAGTGGTCGTGTCCTACGATCGGCGTGTGCTCGATACCATTCTACTGTAGCGACTGCAGACCGAATGGATCCGATGCTACGTGCTCGGTGTCATCCTGGATCGATGTTGACACCACACAAGATGCCGAAGGATTTATAGCAAGAGTAGCAATCACACACTTATTACATCGATGTCCACAAGGGAACTTAATACAATAATATGGCTTAAGGCCATCTAATAACAACAGCGGAAGGCTTGGAAGACAAGTGAGTCCATCAACTCCATCGGCATCATCGAGTATAGAACCACGACCTAACACCTTACTGTCGTTCAAAAGTCTGCAACGTGAAAGTTGCAGCCCAAAACGGGTCAAGACATGGAATATGCCGGCAATGTAACACATAGAGAACAATGAAGCAACAAGCCTATACTACATGCATATATGGCTGGTGGTAAGGCTCTCTGATTACATTTTTGCTTAAAGCTAGTTTTTCCCTACATCTAAGGAATTATTTTATTTATCTATCATGGTGGTTGTTAAACATTGAGAATGGTTGACAGCTTCCTCAATCCCAATTAAAAAGTACTCATTACAACCCAATAACTTTATTATTAGAAGTAACATGTTGAGATTCACATGATAATCAAGAACTAGATACTCAAGATGTCCATAACCGGGACACGGCTAATCATGATTAGTTTATACACTCTGCAGAGGTTTGCGCACTTTTCCCCACAAGACTCGATCGCCTCCGTTTGGTTCTCGCACTACATGGTGTTTGAGAGACGGATGACCGAGACACAGTCTTTCAGAAGCGCTAGCACCTTACTTGTGGGTAGACCGCACACCTACTTTCCCCTACATCTCGCTAGTCTACCCGTAAGAGTTCGCACAACTTAGTCAACTATGCGAGCCCATAATTGGCTTGTGGCTGCACACGGAAGTTTCTAGTTTGAATAATCTTATGATCCCTTAGAGCACGGGTGGCGGTCCGAAGAAATACTGAGCAAGTCCTCGATAGAAACCAGTGCCTCAATCCACCCAGGATGTGTGTTTAGGTTGCCACCTTAGATAAACCTTAATTAACAATCTCACATCTGTCATGGATATCACTCACCCAATCCACGTCTACTAGCATAGCATAGCATAATAAGCAAACGTAGAAGTAACTCCCAAAGGTTTCATAAGTAAAACAGGTAATAGGTACTACCTCAATCTACTTCCCATCCCACAATTTAATTAGATCCTAACCATGCAAGTGTTTGAGGGTTTGATCTAATGCAATAAAACTGGGTAGTAGAAAAGGTATGATCAAGTCTTACTTGCCTTGCTGATGATCCATGAGGCCTAGAGATTCAAGTAACAAGCGGCGCACTCCGGGTGATCTAACGCAGACAAACAACAAGCATACAATAAGTACTCATCTAATGAAAGTGGAAATCTCGAATAAAATATCTAACCATATAGTTCAACTTAAGAACCACAGTTGCAAAAGAATCGAATCAAATAAAGCATCGAAAGTCGAACTCGAGAGAACGACTCGGTTAGCAAATCTGAAACTAAGCCAAAATTATACAGTAGCAAAACTCTGTAAGTAGGTTAGTCGGAACGGCGGTTTCAGAACGAAACTCCAGCGCTTGAATCACCTGATTCGATAAACGAGCAAGAAATAAAACAGATTTGAAAATCGGATCGGAAATCGAATCTGAAAAATAACGGATTAAATCCGATTAAAAGAAAACGCCGAACGGATTAAATAACGGACGTTCGTTAACAGAACTAATCCAACGAACACATTCATTGAAACGAACGGTTCGGTGAACGTTCGTTAATTAAGAAATCAAAAAATTAAAACCATCTAGGGTTTTGAAAAAAAAACCGAACAACGAACAAAAAAACCGGATCGGGTTTTTCTAAAAAAAACCGGATCGGGGCGGGGCGGCGGCGGCTACCTCCGGTGGCTTCGCCGGCGGGCTCAGCTGGGCTCGGGGTCCCGGGTCGGGCGGGTCGGGAGGGCGGCGAGGGGCGGGGCGACGGCGGGCGGCGGCAAGGCCCTTCAAGCAAGGGCGGCGGCTCGGGTGAGGGCGGCGGGCGGATCGAGGTGAGGAGAGAGGGCGGCGGTATAAATAGAAGGGGAGGGGCCGGCTTGGGGAAGGGGCCAGGGGCGGCGGGCGACGGCGTGTCCGACCCGGGACACGGGCGGCGGCGTCAAGGTGGCGGTGATGGCTCACATGGGCGTGGCGAAGGGAGGAGAGAGGAGGTGGGCCGGGCGTGGGCCGGCAAGGCTGGGCTGGGCCTGGGCCTTGGGGGGCGATTTTTTTTATTTAAAACAAAACAAACGGATTAAAAAAAATACCAAACGAACTCCGATTTTAATAAAAATAATTTTCCCCGACTCCTAAAAATGAGTCGAACAAAATGAACTTTAAAAACGGCAAACATGCATAAATTTTTAAAATGCTCATTTTTTTGCCTAAGCAAGATAAATCTTCCAAAACCAAATTTTGATTTATTTATAATATCTTCATTTTTCCTAAATGTTGGGAAAGTCATATTATTCCCTCTCTTAAGTTTTTATAGGAAAAACTTTATGAAGATAATTAAATAAATCCAATGATCCTATTTTCAAAATTTGAGAAATCCCAAATATGAAAATAATGAAACTTCCAACTCTCCGAGGGTCATTGAGTTGCGTGAAATTTTCTAGGATCGGAAAAATGCGAGAAAATATGATATGCATGATGACCTAATGTATAACATTCCAAATTGAAAATTTGGGATGTTACAACATCTTTTGAGAGGGACATGCATGAATCGTGAATTTATTAGTATACTCTATGTGCTTCACTTATACCTTTTGAGCTAGGCAATTTGCTCTAGTGCTTCACTTGTATCTTTTTAGAGCACGGCGGTGGCTTTATTTTATAGAAATTGTTGAACCCTCATGCTTCATTTATATTATTTTGAGAGTCTCTAAACAACATGGTAATTTGCTTAGGTTATGAATTTAGTCCTATATGATGGGCATCCAAGAGGGATATAATAAAAACTTTCATATAAAGAGCATTGAATCCTATGAGAAGTTCGATTTCTGATGATTGTTTTGAGATATAAAGATGGCGATATTAGAGTCATGCTAGTGAGTAATTGTGGATTGGTAGAAATACTTCTGTTAAAGTTTGTGATTCTCGTAGCATGCACACATGGTGAATCGTTATGTGATGAATTCGGAGCATGATTTATTTTTTGATTGTCTTCCTTATGAGTGGCGGTCAGGGACAAGCGATGGTCTTTTCCTACCAATCTATCCCCATAGGAGCATGCGTGTAGTGCTTTATTTGGATAGCTAGTAAATTTTTGCAATAAGTATGTGAGTTCTTTATTACTAATGTTGAGTCCATGGATTATACGCACTCCCACCCTTCCACCCTTGCTGGCCTCTCTAGTACCATGCAACTCTCGTCGGCGCATTAAACCCACCATATACCTTCCTCAAAACAGCCACCATACCTACCTATTATGGCATTTCCATAGCCATTCTGAGATATATTGCCATGCAACTTCCACCGTTCCGTTTATTATGACACGCTTCATCATTATCATATTACTTTGCATGATTATGTAGTTGGCATAGTATTTGTGGCAAGGCCACCGTTCATAATTTTTTATACATGACACTCTTGATCATTGCACATCCTGGTACACCGCCGGAGGCATTCATAAGAGTCATGTTTTGTTCTAGCATCGTGTTGTAATTCTTGAGTTGTAAGTAAATAAAAATGTGATGATCATCATTATTAGAGCATTGTCCCATGTGAGGAAAGGATGATGGAAGCTATGATTCCCTCACAAGTTGGGATGAGTCTCCGGACTTTATCAAAAATAAAAGAGGCCAAAGAAGCACAAATAAAAACATAAAAGAGGCCAAACAAGCCCAAAAAAATGAGAGAAAAGAGAGAAGGGAAGATGTTACTATCCTTTTTCCACACTTGTGCTTCAAAGTAGCACCATGATCTTCATGATAGAGAGTCTCCTATTTTGTCACTTTCATATACTAGTGGGAATTTTTCATTATAGAACTTGGCTTGTATATTCCAATGATGGGATTCCTCAAATTGCCCTAGGTCTTCGTGAGCAAGCAAGTTGATGCACACCCACTTAGTATCTTTTTGAGCTTTCATACACTTATAGCTCTAAGTGCATCCGCTGCATGGCAATCCCTACTCATTCACATTGATATCTATTGATGGGAATCTCCATAGCCCATTAATACGCCTAGTTGATGTGGGACTTTCTCCTTATTTTTGTCTTCTCCACAACCACCATATTCTATTCCACCTATAGTGTTATATCCATGGCTCGTGCTCATGTATTCCGTGAAAGTTGAAAAAGTTTAAGAACACCAAAAGTATGAAACAATTGCTTGGCTTGTCATCGGGGTTGTGCCTGATAAAATACTTTGTGTGATAAAGATGGAGCATAGCCAGACTATATGATTTTGTAGGGATAACTTACTTTGGCCATGTTATTTTGAGGAGACATGATTGCTTATTAGTATGCTTGAAGTATTATTGTTTTTATGTCAATATTAAACTTTTGTTTTGAATCTTATGGATCTGAATATTCATGCCACAATAAATAAGATTATATGGATAAATATGCTAGGTATACCTACTCGAGGACGAGTAGGAATTAAGCTTGGGGATGCTTGATACGTCTCCAACGTATCTATAACTTTTGATTTGTTCCATGATATTATATTATCTGTTTTGGATGTTTTATATGCATTAACATACCATTTTATATTATTTTTGGGACTAACCTATTAACCTAGATCCCAGTGCCAGTTTCTGTTTTTTCCTTGTTTTTTGAGTTTTACAGAAAAGGAATATCAAACGGAGTCCAACGGAATAAAACTTTACGATGATTTTTCTTGGACCAGAAGACATCCATGGAGCTTGTAGAGGGGGCCAGAAGAGTCCCTAGGGACCCACAAGCCCTGAGGTCGCGCCCTAGGGGGGCGTGCCTCCCTGGCTTGTGTGCTCCTCGGGAGTCCTCCAACCCTAATCCTAATTCTTGTGCAATAAATTCCCAAATATTCCCAAACCACCAGAAGCATCCATCAAAACATTTTCCACCGCCATAACCTTCTGTTCCCGTGAGATCCCATCTTGGGGCCTTTTCCAGCACCCTGCCGGAGGGGGATTCGATCACAGAGGGCATCTACATAAACTCTATTGCCCTTCCGATGAAGCGTGAGTAGTTTAACACAGACATATGGGTCCATAGCTAGTAGCTAGATGGATTCTTCTATCTCTTTGATCTTCAATACGATGTTCTCCTCGATGTTCTTGGAGTTTTATCCGATGTAATATTCTTTTGCGGTGTGTTTGTCAAGATTCGATGAATTGTGGATTTATGATCAAATTATCTATGAATATTATTTGAGTCTCTTCTGAATTCTTATATGCATGATTTTATATCTTTGTATTTCTCTTCGAATTATCGGTTTGGTTTGGCCAATTAGATTAGTTCTTCTTGCAATGGGAGAGGTGTTATTTTTGGGTTCAATCTTGCGGTGTCATCACCTAGTGACAAAGTAGGGGTAGCAAGGCACGTATTTTATTGTTTCCATCAAGGGTAAAAGATGGGGTTTTCATCATATTGCTTGAGTTTATCCCTCTACATCATGTCATCTTACTTAAGGCGTTACTCCGTTCTTATGAACTTAATACTCTAGATGCATGTTGGATAGAGGTCGATGTGTGGAGAAATAGTAGTAGATGCAGAATCGTTTCGGTTTCCTTGACACAGATGTGATGCCTATATTCATAATCATTGCCTTGGATATCATCATATCTTTGCGCTTTTTATCAAATGCCCGACAGTAATTTGTTCACCCACCGTATTATTTTCTTTCAAGAGAGAAGCCTCTAGTGAAACCTATGGCCCCCGGGTCTATTTTTCATCATATATTTTCAAATCTATAAAACCAAAAACCCAAAAATACCTTACTGCAATTTATTTAGTTTTATTTTGTTTTACGTTTTAGTAATCTTTTATATCTATCTCTATCAGATATCATCCTTGCAAGTGACTGCGAAGGGATTGACAACCCCTCTATCGCATTGGGTGCAAGTGTTTGATTGTTTGTGCAGGTGCATAGATTGGAGACTTGCGTGCACCTCCTACTGGATTGATACCTTGGTTCTCAAACTGAGGGAAATACTTATCTCTACTTTGCTGCATCACCCTTTCCTCTTCAAGGGAAAAAACAACGCAAGCTCAAGAAGTAGCAAAGTTTTCCAAGGACACTTTATATTTTTAGATAGTACTGCGGAATGCCGAAGTGTGGCGGGATATACAAAACTTCCTTTTATTTTAATGAATACGGCTTTATATTCTGTCATGTGATTGTGTTGTTTTGTTTTTTCTTATTAATATGTCTCTTGTTTGACCGTGTTAAACTGAAAGTGGCCAGTCAGGAGTTCGACCCCTATGTACAGTATACAAAGGGTGTCCCTTTAGGCAATTGTGACCCTTAGCCGACATCTCGGTTCCCGAAGGCGGTCCGTGCACATAGGAACTAGGCAATCAGACTATAACAGCTTTATAACTTTCAGTTAGTCAAAGAGCTTGACTGTGAGGGCTGATGACGAGCCCGCGGTGTGTGGAGTGGTTGGCTATATAGCCGGGGTCTATGCTACTGACCACTTCGGCCAATGCTAGAAACAAGCCCTTCGTTTAACACGGGTGATCGCTAACGACACATCGCTTGATGCGGTCATCGGACGGCCGACAAGTTTGCGCTTACCAAGACAATTAGTTTTTGGCTTTCTCCACTGAGGCGCTCTACCATGCTAGCTGGCGGCACTATCGCAGTTGTTCTCCCTTTACACCCTTAGCCAAATTGATAAAAATGTAAGAGGTAAGCATAGGAACCGGGCAACCCAACTATTCAACAAAATCTATGTTCGAAACTGATTCATATAATGCAAAGTCCGAGTCGCCGAGTGTGACGCCCCCGATTCAATCGTACACTAATCATGCACGCAAATGTGTACGATCAAGATTAGGGACTCACGGGAAGATATCACAACACAACTCTAAAACATAAATAAGTCATACAAGCATCATAATACAAGCTAGGGGACTCGAGGGCTCAAATACAAGTGCTCGATCATAGACGAGTCAGCGGAAGCAACAATATCTCGAGTACGGACATAAGTTAAACAAGTTTGCCATAAGATGGCTAGCACAACCGGGATACAGATCGAAAGAGGCGCAAGCCTCCCGCTCGGGATACTCCTAACTACTCACAGTGGTCGCCGCCGGGCTGCACGTAGTAGTAGGCACCTCCGGTGTAGTAGTCGCCATCGACGGTGCCGCTCGCTCTGGGCTCCATCATCCAGTCACAAAGAATCGAGTAAAGAAAGGGGAAAAGGGGAACAAGGCAACCGTGAGTACTCATCCAAAGTACTGCAAGCAAGGAGCTACACTACATATGCATGGATATATGTGTAAAGGGCCATATCGGTGGACTGAGCTGCAGAATGCCGTAATAAGAGGGGATAACTAATCCGTCGAAGACTACGCCTGGCAGCCTCCGCCTTGCAAACATGTAGAAGAGAGTAGACTGAAGTCCTCCAAGTAGCATCGCATAGCATAATCCTACCGGCGATCCCTCCTCGTCGCCTCGTTAGAGAGCGATCAGCTTGGGTTGTATCTCGCACTTGGAAGGGTGTGTTTTATTAAGTATCCGGTTCTAGTTGTCATAGGGTCAAGGTACAACTCCAAGTCGCCCACATCAAGATCATGGCTATTCGAATAGATTAACTTCCCTGCAGGGTGCACCACATTACCCGACACGCTCGATCCCATTTGGCGGACACACTTTTACGGGTCATGCCCGCCACGGAAGATCAACACGTCGCAGCCCCACCTAGGCATAACAGAGGTCAAGACGCCGGTCTAAACCTAAGCGCACAGTGGGTCCGGCCCATCGCCTTTAGCACACTCAGACGCTATGTATGCGGCCGGAAGCGTAATCTAGCCCCTTAATACAAGAGCAGGGCTTACGTTCCAAACCGGTAGCGCGCCGCTTCGATTGTTGACGTCACGAAATGCTTCGGCTGATACCACAACGCCGGTTGCCCATATCTTGTCCCACGTGGCGGTTAGTGCGTATAAGGTCAACGACCCAACTCAGATCAAATACCAAGATCTCGTTAAGCGTGTTAATGATGTAACCACGGACACCAAACTGGGCCAGGCCCACCTCTCTCCTAGGCGGTCTCAACCTGCCCTGTCGCTCCGCCACAAAGATCCACTCATGGGTACTCCTACGAGCCGACTGCCTTTTAATCACCACATGTATCATGTATAAGTATAAGTATATACCCGTGATCACCTCCCAAGTGATCACGGCCCGATAGTATAGCACAACAGACGGACAAGAATGTAGGGCCACAGATGGAATACTAGCATCCTATACTAAGCATGTAGGATTGCAGGTAAAGGTAACAATAGTAGTAGCAAGGACAGGCTATGCATCAGGATAGGTATAACGGAAAGCAGTAACATGCTACACTACTCTAATGCAAGCGATAGAGTAGAATAGGCGATATCCGTGATCAAGGGTGGGGGCTTGCCTGGTTGCTCGGCAAGTAGGAGGGGTTGTCAACTCCGTAGTCGAACCGGGCAGCAGGCGGCCTCATCTCTGGGTCTAGCGAGAGAAGAGGGGAAGAAACAATAAATACAATGCTAACAAATGCATGACGATGCATGACATGACAAGGCGTGTTGCTAGGCGTGCCCTAACGCGGTAGTAGGTGGTACCGGCGAAGGGGGAAAACATCCGGGAAAGTATCCCCGGTGTTTCGCGTTTTCGGACAGAGGAACCGGAGGGGGAAAATTGCGAGTTCGATAGATTAGACGTGTGTGGCGGACGAACGGGCTGCGTATCCGAATTCGTCTCGTCGTTCTGAGCAACTTTCATGTAGAAGGTATTTTCATCCGAGTAACGGATTAAAAGATATGATTTTCTAAAGGTTTAAATCATTTTCTGATTTTAGTTATTTAGTTAAATCCAACATTATCCAAAGCGATTGAATGATGACGCGGGCATGACATCGAGTGATGTCAAGCAGGTCAATCGGTCCACGACCACCAAACCGCATGTGTGGGTCGATGGGATCCACATGTCATTGTCAGGGGTACTAACAGGGGGTTTAAACTAACTAAATGGGTTAATTAGTAGGTGGGGCCCGGTAGTCAGTGAGAGATTAGTGTTTTAATTAACTAATTTAATTAATTAGCAAATTATCTATTTATTTTATTCGTTTATGGCATGGGCCCCGCATGTCAGTGCCACTGGCTGCCCAGTCAGCACGTTGACTGGGTCAATCCAGATAACGGGGCCCCCATGGCCCACTGGCGGTGACCCAGGGGTGGGGCCCCACGCATGCCACGTCAGCTGGCCGGCGTTTAGACGCCGGCGCGTACGTTTTCGCGGCGGCGCTACTCGGGCGAGCGTCGGATTTCGCCCATGGGGCACCAAATCGAGCGCGACCAGGTTCTCTGGAACGGCCTCTTCGCGCCGCGTCCGATGGAGGGAAGCACGTCGACGGGGGTGGCCGGAATCGAGCGCTACAGGCTCGACGGCGGCGAGGAGGTTCGGGCGTCAGACGAAGACGGCGACGCGGCGCGCTTCGGGGCGAACGGGAAGGCTAGGGTGGAGATGCGCGACGCGCTGAGCACAAAGGGCTCGGCCCCGTGACCATTTGGACACCGGAAGGGCACCGACGACGCGCGCAGGCGGCGGCGCAGTCGGGAGCTCAAGGAGAGTGGAGCTGGGGCGAGCTAGCGAATAAATGGAGAGGTTGGGGAGGATCTACGGGGCGTGAGGAGTGTAAACGACACGAGCTCGTGACCATTTGGTCACCGGAGGGGCGTCGGCGACGCGGTCCGCGGCGGAGCTCTCGTGTGCTTCGGCGGCAACTAGCTAGGGCGTGCAAGGGAGCTAACGGAGAGAAGGAGGGGGTGAAGCTCACCGAACGGCACACACGAAAGGCCCGTGGTAGTTTAGTAGCAGCAGGGGGTGTCGCCGGAGTTGGGGAAGAACAGCGGCGATCGGAGATGTGGAAGAAGGGGCGTGCGGCAGAGCGCCCGAGCTCAGTGGGCCACCGGTCCAACGAGGAAGACGACGGGCGGTGATGATTTGACACGCAGCGCGCGCCAGCGATGATCGTGGGCCGCTGCGATTCACGGCGGCGGGTCCATGGCGGTGTTCGGGCATGGTGGGGAATGAGGGGGAGAGCGAGGTGGATCTGAGGGGGAGAGGCGCAAGGACCGAGGGGAGAGTGGGGGCGAGTAGGAGGAGAGACCGGGGGCGCAGCGTCGGCGTCCTTATCCACCTCGGCCAAGTGACGGGAGTTCGGTGGCGACCGCACCTGTAGCGGTCTTGTGACCGAGGAATAGGAAGGGGTGCGGTGCGGGGGGCTGGGCAGTGGGCCGACCAGGGCTGGTTGCGATCGAGGCGGGGGCTGTGGGCGTGCGGGTGGGTTGGCGGTTTGAGACCGCCTATAGCAACCGGGCCGATTGGCCCAAAGAGGGAGGGGGTTCCTTCTTTTGTTTTATTTTCACTTTTTCCTTTTGTTTATTTCCTTTTCTGTTTTATCTCATTTTAAAGTAATTAGGCATTTTCTAAAAATGTGTTTACTTCATGTAATTACCATTGCAATATTTGGCACCCAATTTAACATTTTTGTTACGGCTTTTGAAAACATTGGGTGTTTGTCACTAATTCATTTTTGAATTGGCAATGTTTTTGAACTACCACTTAATTAGCAACAGTAACATAGATGACATGGCATCATCAGGAGAGTTTTACTGTGGCCTAATTATCCGGGCGTTACAAATCTCCTCCACTACAAGAAATCTCGTCCCGGGATTTAGGAGGTAGAAGGAAACAGTGCGGGGTATTCATCACGCAGGCGATCCTCTCGTTCCCAAGTGGCTTCATCTTCAGAATGGTGCGGCCACTGAACTTTAAGGAACTTGATCGCCTTCTGACGTGTGCGGCGTTCAGCTTGGTCGAGAATGCAGACCGGATGCTCTTTATAGGAGAGGTCCTGTTGCAATTCAAGCACTTCATGATCAACTGCTCAGATTGGGTCCTTGAAGCATCGGCATAGCTGTGACACGTGGAACACATCGTGAACCTGAGAAAGGTTCCGCGGAAGCTCCAGTTCATATGCCACTTTTCCACGCCTATCGAGAATAGTGAAAGGACCAATATAGCGGGGAGCTAGCTTTCCCTTGATCCCGGAGCGGTGTGCACCCTTCATTGGTGTAACTCGAAGATAGGCCTTTTCGCCAGGTTGGTAGACCATGTCTTTATGATGACGGTCATAATTACTCTTTTGACGTGACTAAGCAGTCTTGAGATTCTCGCGAATAATGCGAACTTGTTCTTCGGCATGTTGGATAATATCCAGACCAAAGAGTGGACGTTCCCTATTTTCTGACCAGTTCAGAGGGGTTCGGCACTTTCTTCCATATAACACTTCGAAGGGGGACATCTTCAGACTAGCTTGATAGCTATTGTTATAAGAGAACTCAGCATACGGGAGAGATTCCTCCCATTTCTTGCCGAAGGAAATAACACAAGCTTGAAGCAAGTCTTCGAGAACTTGGTTGACACATTCAACTTGCCCTTGCGACTGAGGGTGAAACGCGGTACTAAATGACAGGTGAGTTCCCATAGCTTCTTGGAAACTTGCCCAGAATCTTGAAGTGAATAAGCTGCCACGGTCCGAACTGATAACCAGTGGAATACCGTGAAGTGAAACAATTCTGGACATGTAGAGAGTTGCAAGTTGACTAGCAGTGATCGTTTCTTTGACCGCCAGAAAATGTGCAACTTTAGAAAGCCGTCAAATGACGACAAGAATAGCATCATTACCTTTCTGCGATTTGGGAAATCCAAAGGACGAAGTCCATTTCAACATGGTCCCATTTCCATTCAGGAATAGAGATAGGTTGCAGAGTTCCAGCAGGCCTTTGATGTTTTGCTTTGATACGACGGCAAACGTCACATTCAGCAACATAACGAGCAATGTCTTGCTTCATATTTGACCACCAAAATCTCTAACGAATGTCTTGGTACATCTTGGTGCTACCGGGATGAATAGACAAAGGCGTATCATGAGCTTCTTTCATAACCCTTGGAGTCAGATTTGGGTTTTCCCTCTTACTCGGTACCACTAGGCGACCTTCGAAGAATAAGGTGCATGCGTCATCCATAGTGAAGAATGAGGGCTTTCCTTCTGCGAGATAACGTTTAATCCTCTCGACTTCATCGTCACATTTCTGTATCCATTTGATGGTGTCCACAAGATCTGGTCTAGCAACTATGGTATTGAGAGAACCCCGGGAAACAACGTGGAGGTTCATCTTGCGAAACTCCGGAGGAGGGGGAGCGAGTGCACCCGGAGGAACAATATGGAGGTTCAGCTTTCTGAATTCTTCAACAAGCGAGGGCTGAACTTTGCGAACCTGGAGGTGGTTGCAGTAAGACTTGCGGCTCAAGGCATCAACCATTACATTAGCCTTGCCTGGTGTATAGGAAATACCCAAGTCAAAGTCTGCCACAATCTCCATCCATCTCTGCTGACGAAGGTTCAGATCTGGCTGAGTGAACAGATACTTCAGACTTTGGTGGTCGGTGAAGATCTTGCAACGATTACCGAGAAGGTAATGTCGTCACTGCTTCAAAGGCATGAATGACAAAGACCAGTTCGAGGTCATGAACTGGGTAGTTCTCTTCGTGAGGGCGCAATTGCCGAGAGGCATAAGCAACCACTTTGCGCTCTTGCATTAGGACACAGCCTAATCCTTGACGGGAAGCGTCGCAGTAAATGACGAAGTCCTTGTTAGTATCAGGTGGAGCAAGCACTGGAGCAGAAGTCAACTTGTCTTTGAGTGCCTGGAAACTTTCCTGACATTTGTCTGTCCATTGGAACTTGACGCCCTTATGCAAAGGTTAGTCAGGGGCCTGGCGATCTTGGAGAAGTTCTCGACGAATCGACGGCAATAGTCAAGTAGAGACCGAGAAAACTTCGACTTGCTTAACGTTCTTGAAGGAGTCCAATCAAGAATAGCCTGGACTCGTTTCAGGTTAACGGCAATACCATCCTTAGAGATGACATGCCCAAGATAGGTTACTTCGCAGCCGTAATTCACACTTGGAGAACTTGGCATATAGTCGATGCTCTCGTAGCTTTTCCAAAGACAAGACGAAGATGTTCGGCATGTTCATTCTTGGAAAATACCAGGATATCATCCAGATAAACCACGATTTAACTTATCGAGGTAATCCATGAATATATAGTTCATCGAGACGAGAGAAGGTGGCGGAGCATTGGTTAATCCGAAAGACATGACGGTGTACTCGTATGAACCATATCGAGTCACAAAGGCGGTCTTTGGGATATCCTCTTCACGAACACGGATCTGGTGGTAACCCAACCTCAATTCGAGTTTAGAGAACACTGACGAACCAGCCAGTTGATCATACAGATCATTGATCCGAGGAAGAGGATACTTATTCTGAATGGTAGCTTGGTTTATAGGACGGTAGTCTTGGACCAACCGGTTTGTCCCATCCTTCTTCTTGACAAAGAGAGAAGGTGCTCCCCAAGGAGAGCAACTTGGGCGAATGAAACCAATTCGAAGAGATTTGTCGATTTCCTCCTTAAGCTCAAGGAGTTCATGCGGCGGCATCTTGTAGGGTCGTTTGGCTATAGGAGTGGTGCACGGTTTCAAGTCGATGATGAATTCGATGACTCTAGCAGGGGAATCCTCGAAGTTCTTCAGAAAGACGTCGAGGAATTCACGAACGACGGGAATGTTTTCAATACCCTCGAGTGGTGCGGTGTTCAATGCATTCAATGCATAGAGCCTTGCCTCGGCATTCTGAACTGCATTTAGCATTGTAGCTTATTATTTCATCAGAAGGGTGTAGCAGATGGACGGTCTTAGTGGCACAAACTATAGAGGCAGTATGCGCTTTTAACCAATCCATTCCTAGTATGAGGTCAATATTGGAAGACTTCAGAATAATGGGAGAGGCGCGAAATTCCAACCCTTTGATTTCCACAGGGACGTCGATGCCAACCATGGAGGTCTGACATTGGCCGGGGTTTTACCACTACCGAAGTGTTCATCTGCTCACATTTAACGTCGTGCATGTATGCAAAATCTTCTGACATGAATGAATGCGATGCACCTGTATCAAATAAAACGGATGCTGGTACTGAATTTACGAGGAGTGTACCCATCACAGTAGCAGGCTGGTCTTGAGCTTCATTTAGATCAACGTGGTTGGCATGAACACGACCATAAGTCTTGGCGTTGTTGCTGCGGGGCTGGTTGCCTCCACGGCCAGTTGCGGGAAGTGCCAGTTGATTCTGATTCTGATTGCAATCCCTAGAACGGTGACCTGATTGACCACACTTGTAGCACAAACCATTATTGGGAGTGGGAACAGGAGCTTGGGGTGGTGGAGCTGGAAGCCTTGGCTGCCTAGTTGGAGGAGTAGGCAGACGAGGTGCAGCATAGCTCTGCCTTGGGGCAGGTGCGATTATCGGTACATGCTGTTGGGAATCCATATCTTACGCTTCTGCGAGGACGGGCCCGAAGATGAGCCCGTGTCACGGCTGCGCCTGTGAGAGCTTTGGTATTCCTGGAGACCAGTTTCGACATTGATGGCCTTGTTCACCAAGGTGGCAAAATCAGTAAAGTCATGCACTAGCAGTGCGAGCTTGATGTCAGCTTGAAGGCCGTCACGGAACTTCTCCTGTCTACGGGCATCAGTTGCAATGTCCTCTTCAGCATAGCGGGACAAGTCCAGAAACTCCCGCTGATAAGCTTCAACAGTTTTGTTGCCTTGGGTGAGGTTGCGGAACTCACGCTTCTTCCGGTCCATGACTCCCTGAGGAATGAAGCGGGCACGAAAAGCAGCTTGGAAGTCTGGCTAGGTGATGATTGTTCCAGCTGGCAGAGTACGCCTGTGGCTGTCCCACCATTGAGCTGCAGGCCCCTTCAGGAAGAAGGAAGCAAAGGTGACAAAGCTATCAGGGACACATCAGCAGACTCCATCTCATAGGTGATGTCACGGAGCCAGTTATCAGCATCCAGAGGCTTAATTGAGCTGCGGTACACACTTGGGTTGAGGCGCATGAAATCCTGCAGAGAGTTACCGGGCTGGCTTTGGTTCATATTGGGGCGAGGAACCGAGCCATCATATTCTCCATGAACTGGCGATTCATCTCGAGCTGTTGGATCATTCCAGCCATGTACTCAGGCGGTGGTGGGGCGTTGCCGCCACGACCACGACCACCTGGTCTAACCATCCTGCTAATATATAACAGGGGTAGTTCAGCATTGAGAAATTTGCAAAGACAAGAATCATTCAGGATGAATCATGCATAAGGGAAGGAGCACGATAGCTACTACATAGTAGTCGGCATAACTTACAAAAGGGGTCATTCATAGAGTTCAGTACATAGAGTTCAGTACATAGACTAAAACATCATAGGCGGCACGCAGGCTCGCGGCGAATGCACCTAACACTAACAAGCAAGCCTACATCAGTCCCACGCGGTACTGCGGAGGTAGCTGTAGCCTGAAAGCTGGTAGTGCGGCAGCGGATAGTCCTCCACGTCAGTGGCCTGGGGGCCGCGGATACTCTGGTGCAGAACCCGACGCTCAGGTGGTAGAAGAGGACCAAGTGCGGGAGTGTAGCCTCCCACATCTGGCCAACCGACACCCTGGGGCATCACGGTCCTGGCTGGGTAGATAGCTGAACGCGGCAGCTCCCTAGATCGGACAAAGGGGTGCAACAGCGTCAGAGCACGGTAAAGGTGCTGACGGGTGGTGTACAACTCGTGGCGAAGAGCTCGGTTAGCTCGATCCAGCCCATCGCGATGCGTAACCAAGTTACGATGGTAGAAGGGCTCTCGGGTGACAAAGTGGAGTAGGCGGTAGTGTAGTAACCCTCCGCACCAACATCGATGCGATAGCAATGTGCTCAAGGGGAGGAGTCCAACTCCGATACTCTCCACGAAGACGTGTCGAGCGGCATAAGCAGCATCGTGGACCGCCATATCGATAGTAACCCCAACACCATGTGCGGTGTAAAAGACAAGAGTGGAGTCATACTCCCGAGAGTAGAGGTGGACGATGGCACAAGATCGCTCTTGGTTAAAGTCCTGGTACTCCTCAAAGACGGTGTACTCAGGGTGCCAGCGATAACCCAGATAGGTCATCATCTCAGCTAGCACGGCAGGTGATCCCGAGGCACCAATGGCCGTCGTGTGGCGAACGACCTGCCTCGTGGGTTCCATCTGAAAGCAAAGATGTTTCAAAGGAGTCAAATGACAGTGTGGAAATTGTTCAAAATACTATTCTAAGGAATAACTATGGCTTTATCCAACTTTGGGGTGAATGTGGTCACGGGATCCTAGTGTTAGTTCGTAAATTCGTTTAACCCGAGTAGAAGAGAGCTTAGAGTCCCAGAGTAAAGGTCGAGGAGTAAAAGATTCTAGTACCACCCAATGGCGACGTGGGCCCGTAAGACACACAGCCATGTTAGTAAAAGTTTTTGCAATGTCTAGACTCGACTTCGGCCAAGGAGTGTGCAAGGGGGATTCCTACAGGCAGTCGGCTCTGATACCAACTTGTCACGCCCCCGATTCAATCTTACACTAATCATGCACGCAAATGTGTACGATCAAGATCAGGGACTCACGGGAAGATATCACAACACAACTCTAAAACATAAATAAGTCATACAAGCATCATAATACAAGCCAGGAGCCTCGAGGGCTCGAATACAAGTGCTCGATCATAGACGAGTCAGCGGAAGCAACAATATCTGAGTACAGACATAAGTTAAACAAGTTTGACATAAGATGGCTAGCACAAACTGGGATACAATCGAAAGAGGCGCAGGCCTCTGCACAGGATCCTCCTAACTACTCTCGGTCGCCAGCGGGCTGCACGTAGTAGTAGGCACCTCCGATGTAGTAGTCATCATCGACGGTGGCGTCTGGCTCCTGGGCTCCATCGTCTAGTCGCAGCAATCGAGTAAAGAAAGGGGGAAAAGGGGGAACAAGGCAACCGTGAATACTCATCCAAAGTACTCGCAAGCAAGGAGCTACACTACATATGCATGGATATATGTGTAAAGGGCCATATCAGTGGACCGAATCGCGAGAATGCCAGAATAAGAGGGGGATAACTAATCCTGTCGAAGACTACGCTTCTGGCAGCCTCCGTCTTGCAGCATGTAGAAGATAGTAGACTGAAGTCCTCCAAGTAGCATTGCATAGCATAATCCTACCGGCGATCCCCTCCTCGTCGCCCTGTTAGAGAGCGATCCCCGGGTTGTATCTAGCACTTGGAAGGGTGTGTTTTATTAAGTATCCGGTTCTAGATGTCATAAGGTCAAGGTACAACTCCAAGTCGTCCTGTTACCGAAGATCACGGCTATTCGAATAGATTAACTTCACTGCAGGTGTGCACCACATTACCCGACACGCCGATCCCATTTGGCCGGGCACACTTTTCGGGTCATGCCCGATCGCGAAGATCAACACGTCGCAGCCCCACCTAGGCATAACAGAGGTCAAGACGCTGGTCTAAACCTAAGCGACAGGATCCGGGCCCATCGCCTTAGCACACCGCACGCTATGCACGTCTGCCGGAAGCGTAACTAGCCCCTTAATACAAGAGCAAAGCTTACGTTCCAAACCGCGCTACCGCTCGATTCTTGACGATCACGAACTGCTTCGGCTGATACCACGACGCCGGTTGCCCATATCTTGTCCCACGTGGCGGTTAGTGCGTATAAGGTCAACGACCCAACTCAGATCAAATACCAAGATCTCGTTAAGCGTGTTAATGATGTAACCGTGGACACCGAACAGGGCCAGGCCCACCTCTCTCCTAGGCGGTCTCAACCTGCCCTGTCACTCCGCCACAAAGATCCACTCGCGGGTACTCCTACGAGCCGACCCGTCTTTAATCACCACATGTATCATGTATAAGTATAAGTATTTACCCGTGATCACCTCCCGAGTGATCACGGCCCGATAGTATAGGACAGCAGACGGACAAGAATGTAGGACCACAGATGGAATACTAGCATCCTATACTAAGCATGTAGGATTGCAGGTAAAGGTAACAACAGTAGTAGCAAGGACAGGCTATGCATCAGGATAAGTATAACGGAACGCAGTAACATGCTACACTACTCGAATGCAAGCAGTATAGAGTAGAATAGGTGATATCTGGTGATCAAGGGGGGAGGGGGCTTGCCTGGTTGCTCTGGCAAGTAGGAGGGTTCGTCAACTCCGTAGTCGAACTGGGCAGCAGCGGCCTCTCCTGGGTCTAGCGAGAAGAGGGTGAAGAAACAATAAATACAATGCTAACAAATGCATGACGATGCATGACATGACAAGGGGTGTTGCTAGGCGTGCCCTAACGCGGTAGTAGGTGGTACCGGCGAAGGGGGAAAACATCCGGGAAAGTATCCCCGGTGTTTCGCGTTTTCGGACAGAGGAACCGGAGGGGAAATTGCGAGTTTGATAGGTTAGAAGTGTGTGGCAGACGAACGAGCTGCGTATCTGGATTCGTCTCGTCGTTCTGAGCAACTTTCATGTAGAAGGTATTTTCATCCGAGTAACGGATTAAAAGATATGATTTTCTAAAGGTTTAAATCATTTTCTGATTTTAGTTATTTAGTTAAATCCAACATTATCCAAAACAGTGAATGATGACGCGGGCATGACATCAGAGTGATGTCAGCAGGTCAACTGGTCCGCTGACCAGTCAAACCAGACAGGTGGGTCCAGTGGGATCCACATGTCATTGTCGAGGGCACTAACAGGGGTTTAAACTAACTAAATGGGTTAATTAGCGGTGGGGCCCGTAGTCGGTGAGAGATTAGTGTTTAATTAACTAATTTAATTAATTAGCAAATTATCTATTTATTTTATTCGCTTATGGCATGGGCCCCACATGTCGGTGCCACTGGGCTGCCCAAGACGCTGACCGGTCAATCAATAATCGGGCCCCCATGGCCCAATCGGCGGTGACCTGTGGGTGGGGCCCCATGCATGCCACGTCACCGGCGGCGTTAGATACCGGGCGAAGTCCGCTGCTGCGCGACTTCGGGCGAAGGCCGGATTTCGCCCATGGGGCACCAAATCGAGCGACCAGTGTTCTCTCGAACGGCCTCTTCGCGCAAGGCGTCCGATGGAGGGAAGCACGCCGACGGGGTGGCGAATCGGCGCTTCTGAGCTCGGCAATGGCGAGGAGGTTCGGGCCGACGAAGACAGCGACGCGGCGCGCTTCGGGGCGAACGGGAAGGCTAGGGTGGAGATGCGCGACGCGCTGAGCACAAAGGGCTCGGCCCCGTGACCATTTGGTCACCGGAAGGGCGCCGGCGACGCGCGCAGGCGGCGGCGCAGTCGGGAGTTCGAGGAGAGTGGAGCTGGGGCGAGCTAGCAAAGAAATGGAGAGGTTGGGGAGGATTTACGGGGCGTGAGGAGTGTAACCGACACGAGCCCGTGACCATTTGGTCACCGGAGGGGCGCCGGCGACGCGGTCCGCAGCAGAGCGCTCGGGTGCTTCGGCGACAGCTAGCTAGGGCGTGCGAGGGAGCTAACGGAGAGAAGGAGGGGGTGAAGCTCACCGAGCGGCACACACGAAAGGCCTGTGGTAGTTTAGTAGCAGCAGGGGGTGTCACTGGAGTTGGGGAAGAACAGCGGCGACCAGAGATGTGGAAGAAGGGGGGCGTTGCAGCAGCGCCTCCGAGCTCCATCTGTGGCCACCGGTCGACGAGGAAGACGACAGCGGTGATGATGGACACGCAGGCGCGGCGAGGCGATGACTGTGGCCGCGCGATTCACGGCGGAGGGTCCATGGCAGTGTTCGGGCGTGGTGGGGAATGAGGGGGAGAGCGAGGTGGATCTGAGGGGGGGGAGGCGCATGGACCGAGGGGAGAGTGGGGGCGAGTGGGAGGAGAGACCGAGGGGGCGCGGCGTCGGCGTCCTTATCCACCTCGACGCCGGCGAGCGGGTTCGGTGGCGACCGCGCCCTATAGCTGTCTTGTGACGAAACGAGGAAGAGTGCGGTGCGGGGAGCTGGGCCGACCAGGCTGGTTGGGGTCCAGGGGGCTGGGGCTGTGGGCGTGCGGGTGGGTTGGCCGGTTTGAGACCGGCCTAGCTAGCAGCTGGGCCGAGATGCCCAGTGGGGAGTGGGGTTCCTTCTTTTGTTTTATTTTCACTTTTTCCTTTTGTTTATTTCCTTTTCTGTTTTATCTCATTTTAAAGTAATTAGGCATTTTCTAAAAATGTGTTTACTTCGCCGTAATTACCATTGCAATATTTGGCACCCACCGAACATTTTTGTTCTGGCTTTTGAAAACATTGGGTGTTTGTCACTAATTCATTTTTGAATTGGCAATGTTTTTGAACTACCACTTAATTAGCAACAGTAACATAGATGACATGGCATCATCAGGAGAGTTTTACTGTGGCCTAATTATCCGGGCGTTACACCGAGTACTTCGGACTTGGAATGTGGGGCGTGCAAAAAAGCGGAACCCTTTGTATCATAAAGTATGTTTTTGGCGCAAAGGTAGTAATTATGAGGAAATGCTAAGGAACCTTAAGGGGCGCAATTTCTTTATTTCATATGGTCAACCGTGTATGTCGAGCTTGGACAAAAGGAACTTCAAAAAGATGAAATGTGAAGAAAATAAAAAAAAGATAAGGAGTAGATCAAAACAGGGTGGACATGTCATCGGGTTTATTAGCATGCGCCGCTTCCTGGCGCACGTATGCGTCTCCATGTTGTTGACCAGCTCATCTTCGTTGATAGCGAAGTTGATATGGGCTGCCTGCAACCTCGGTTGTTCATGCGCTTGATGCTTTCATTGGCCGAGTGATGGTGTCCTAGACTAGGTGGTACTCACCACGTCGTCTCCCAACTAGGTGGATTGGGCCGAGGACCCCCATGGCCGTTTACTCATAGTCCAGTTCGGACGGTCGATACATACACGAGAAAGATTCCGCAAAACTTGGTGATCACGACAAGGACTCATCTCCACCAACGTATTCGACTAGGACTCTTGTTATCCTAGGCCCCTGGTACATTATATAAGTCGGGGCCAGGCTAGTCGATAGAGGATTATGAGATTATTCATCATACCCTTAGGTTTTAGACCACAACATATGATCTCGAGGTAGATCAACTCTTGTAATCTCTATATTCATCAAGATCAATCAAGAAGGAAGTAGGGTATTACCTCCATTAAGAGGGCCCAGACCTGGGTAAACATCGTGTCCCCTGTCTCCGGTTACCCATCGATCCATGATCCATAGCTTGGGACCTGCTACCCAGAGATCTGCCGGTTTTGACACTGAAAATGGTGCTTTGATTGAGAGTTCCGCTATGAGATCAACGAAGGATCGATGGCTCGTCTGCAGATTAACTGCGACATCGACATCTTCGTCACCGGCTCGACTGGTCACCTTGGCTCGACCGAGGACTGCACTCCACATCAGATCGTCATGTTTGGACGATGACCTTCATCAACATCAACTCCGATCTCTCTCAAGATAATGGAGGAATAATTCATGGAGCCCGGGGCTCAACGTCAACATTGCCCTTGAGCGACCGTGCTGTTTTTTTGGACAGCGAACTTGTATCCGTCGCCACCACCTCCTTAAGTGTCGTTTTAATGATTGCTTCGGTGAAATTGTGCGAAATTAAGTCTACAACAACCATGCAAAATTTTGTCGAGTTCTGATGGAGGAATCTCCGGCAATCTACGATATACCGAAGCCCTGTCAAATCTGGACGGGAATTTGGACGAGTTTAGGGTGTGGTCTCCAGAGCCCAACTCGGAGGTCCTTGGGAAGATCCAACCGTTCATCTGCTACGGAATTCCCATATCTACCACCCCTCAAAATTTCACCTCGATCTGACGGTTCAAACTCCAGGAACCTTCCGATGAGTGGACCAATTTCCTGATCTGTTTTCTGCGCGAATACGGATCCGACCCAAATTCATGTTTCTTTATGAGCGTGTTATTCGACAACCTTTTTAAAGGGAAATTTCTTCTAGGGTAGTGTGCGTTGTTCTTAACACGTGCCCATAAAATTTTAAGCCTTCTCTGAGGTACTCTTCACCATCACGTCGGTGTCAAACCAGTCCGGTAACATTGCTGCATGGCTGCCGACCTGCGCCAGACGGATCGTCGCTTCATCGACCGAGCCCAACCTTATCGGATCATCATATCGGCAAGCCGAACAAGAGGCCGGGGTCGTGAAGGCTAAATCATCACCAACATCATCACCAGACATCATTGCATGGTCACTTCAGCAAGCGGGCATCGACCGCGTCACAAAATCTGGCCTGCGTCGGCATCGCCACACTATTGCTTCTTCAAGCCTGAATACGACCTCTGCGTCTGAAGATCGGGAGTCAATTCTAGCCGGACTCACCTCTCTTTTCCCGAATCCAGCTTCAAGTCTAGACGCGACTTCGGCGTCCGAACACCAGGAGTCAACCCTGGTCGGGCTCGCCCCTCGCACCATCGCACCGGAGGACGACTCCGAAGAAATTCCAGATACTAATCCGGCCAACCAAGCCAATGTCCACAACGCCGACCTGCTTCGACACCTCGGCTAGCATGGTGCTGCAAACGTCACACTACCGACCTGCCCCATCACCTCGGCTAGACCGGGGGGCTTCGCCATCTCTTCATCAACCTACTCCGGTGACTTCAGCATCGCCAGCCGACCAGCTTCATCACGTTAGCTAGACCGGTTTCGCCGCCACATTGACTATGTGGCATCACCACCTCATCAAGCCGAGCGCCCCGCTCGGCCACCTCGGGCTTGGGGGCTTGGACCTTGGCTAGGCTGTGGAATACGTCTTCGTCCCGGCACGAGCTCGGACATCGTCAACAATACTGAGTACATTAACCAGCTAAGTCGCCTCCATGCTCAACTTTTTTCTTTCAATTTATTAATTCTTGTTCGGTTCAACCAAACATTATACTTGTGTTAAACAATAAAGTTGTTCATTCAAACGTTGATTGTCAAACACTTCTGTTTTCATCACCTTGGTCATGTGGGTTTTCGTCACCTCGGCTGGACCAGCGGCTTCGGCTCATCACATCGACTGTGCGGCATCGCCACTTCATCAAGCCGAGCTCTTCGCTCGGACACCTCAGGATTGGTTTGGAGGTTGGGACCTCGACCCGCTGCAAGTTCGACCCGCGTCATCAACGCCGAACACATTAATCAGCTAACTCACTTTCATGCTCAAAGTTTTAAAAAAATTATTTTTGTTCGGTTCAACCATGCTCACGTGAGTTGTTTGTTAAAGAAACTCCCTTTACCCATGTTAATTGGGGGCTCTTAAAATTTATGTGAGCTGTTTTATAATAAATGTGTTTTCTTCTTGTTTGTTGCAAAGTCTTTTTCTATCACTCCTTCCTCGACTCGAGTATGTGGTCAATAGTCGGATAGCCTGGTTTCTCTCTAAAGCCGCTCGAGTTTAGTTCGCTAAATTGGCCTAAGAAGCACTCCGCCTTAGGGATAGGAGGTTGAAGCCGAAGGCTGACCCACTCAAAGTCTTGAGATCGGATGTGTCATGTTAAAGCACAATGAAAGCACAAACTAATTTTAAGACCAATTTTCGGATTGGCACCAAAAAAACTTGATTTAGTTCGGACGTAAGGTTTCTGCATAACTTTTGTTTTTGTTTTTTAAGCTTATGGCACATTTGATCTATTTGTGTGTTTTTCTTTTATGAGGCGGGACATCCTCTTGACCGAGGTACCCTGCATAATAATCCAGCTTGGGAAATCTTTTTCGACCCATAGTTCGGCATTTTTCCTGCCGACCTGCACCTCGGTGTTGGGTCCGAGCATAAATTCCGCAGTACACTGCCGAACACTTTTTAAGCATCGACAATATCAACGGGGGGCTGCAACTTGAGCCGAACCCACCAAAAGCCAAGGTACTCCAGGGAGTCCTCGGCAAAATGTTCTCGGATATTGCTTTATATGCATCAGTTTTGAATTGTGTCTTCGGTCAATAGTTGGGTTGCCCGGCTCTTGTGCTTGCCTCCTACGTTCCTCTTTGTTTAGCTAGGTGCGCAAAGGGAGAACCACTGCGATTGTGCTTCCAGCTAGCATGGTTAAGTGCCTCAGCGGAGAAAGACAAAAATTGACTGTCACAATAAGCGTAAGCTAGTCAGCGATCCGATGATTGTATTAAACTATAAGATCGATAGAGGTCACCCCTTGTTAAATGATGGTCCGTTCATAACATGGCCAAAGTGTTTACGGCTTGACCTCGACTGTCGTTGAACACTAACCGGGGGCTAGTAACTGGCCTCCCAACTTTAAGCTCCTATGACTAAGTGAAAGTTATAAAGCCCGCATATCTGACTGCCTTGTTTCTACTAGCACAACAGCCTCCGGGCACCGAGACATCGGCTAAGTGGCCGATGATGGACCACTTTCAAATGATAAACGGTCGCAACGGAGTCAAAATAAACATATATCATCAGTGTTTGTACTCATTACACAAGCGTTGCCTTCTGTAATTATTGTTATAAAGCCATAAATATGCATCAATTTGACTTAGATTTTGGCCAAGCTGGGTTGCCTGGCTCCTGTGCTTACCCCTACGTTCCCGATCGTTTGGCTAGGCGGTAAAGGGAGCACCTCTGTGATTGTTACTACCGGGTCATCCGAGTTAGTACCTCAGACTAGGTGAAGCCGAAATCTAGCCATCTTAAAGGATATAATTGGTCGGCAACGACGGAAGTGAAAATTCAGGTGCAGTAAAGACCACATAGTTCGGGAACTTTCCCCAAACTAAATCCTCAATATTTTCCTCCTGCATTGATCAGAGCTGAGGTTTCATGATCATGATCAGCATGACAACCCAAAGAAAGGGACCGATAGCGGAACTATTTTCTTTGGAAGATATTTCTTCATATAACATATCTCTCCGCATAGCTTTGTTTATAAAACCGCATGGCCGGATTGTCTCGTTTCCCCAAAATCTTTGCCCTCATAAAGGCTTTAAAAAGTGGGACAAACACTCCCTGGCTAGTGGCCGAGGAGGTTGAAGCCGATGGTCGGTCAACAAAGTTTTGTACAATGCGGATCCGAGCATTAATGATGTAAAGTACTTGGGTACATAGAATCATTACACATAATTGTGAGCAAAAATCAATTTTTCCGCAGCCAATCTTTTAAAGAATCAATGGCACAGTCTCTTTCAGACAACCGTGCAGCTGACATAACGCTCTCATAGTTCCCTATAGGCATTGATTTCCTATCTAATAAGCCCCTTAAGGCCGAACTTGGCGAGCTCAGCTTTTGTTAGCTCTTACTCCTTTATGAGATCTTTAATCTCTTTCCGAGAGGTTTGTGTTAAACACAACAAAGTTTTCTGTCAAACGGATATCGATCCTTAATTCGGCCACCCGTGCCCACATTAAGGCTCGGGGGCTACTGGGCTTCGAGCTTATCATTTGCAAATATTAAAGGGGCACATCGATCCCCTGATCTGGTGTTGCCACCCGACTAGTGGCTCGGGGGCTACTGCATCACCTATTCAATGCAGAAATTTCAAAATGCTCATTGTTCGGTTTGACTGAGCTATGGGCAAACGCGTCTTCGGACAACAATAGGTACCATCTGGACCTATTCGGCATCAAGCTAATATATTACGGCAACTTCTCAAAGACCCTCTCTCAAGGGCCCGTTCGCCGATCACTATTTCCTCTAATATATTACATCGCATTTCTATTCCTAAGTATGCTGCCGAGCTAGGAATTGATCCTCGGGCTGATTTCACTAATCGACCTGAGTCTCAGGGGGCTACTAGGATCAGCAGTTTCATGTTTTCCTTCAGGTGCATCTCGGGTTTTAGACCGACACACACCTTGAGGGCTACTGGTTATACACAGTGAATAAATTGCATCGATCGGAAACAATTCCATAAAAAATCAGTTCATGACCAAGGTGGTACCTCGGATGTAGTCCGGCATAAAGCTTGGACACAAGTGGATGGCTCCATAGAGGGCATTTCCGGCATTAAGCTCGGCTGAATTCCTTCAACTTTTTCGAACCAAGGTGATCTATGACATCTCAAATATAGTCCGATATTGGAGCTTGGATACAGTCCGGCATTGGAGCTCGGATATAGTCCGGCGTTGGAGCCCGGATATAGTCCGACGTTGGAGCTCGGATACAGTTCGGCGTTGGAGCCCGTATGCAGTCCGACGTTGGAGCCCGGATGCAGTCCAGCGTTGGAGCTCGGACGCAAGAAGACACTGCCACACGGGAACAACTTCAAACCCGAGGTGTGGCGTGAAGAATAACAAGGCATTGATAAAGGCCGAACACTTAAAGGTCTACTCGGATGCCCGACATGTGCACTCTTCGGGTTTAGCTCGGCAATCCTCAAGATCAAAGATGGGAAGATTTGTTGAACCAGTTTTCAAGACCAACGACCGAAGACAAAGAAAAGTCGGAAGAACCGAGGAGCGTGATACGTCTCCAACGTACCTATAATTTTTGATTGTTCCATGTTATTATATTATCTGTTTTGGATGTTTAATGCGCTTTAATATGCTCTTTATAATATTTTTGGGACTAACCTATTAACCGGAGGCCCAGTGCCAGTTGTTGTTTTTTGCCTATTTCAGTGTTTTGCAGAAAAGGAATATCAAACGGAATCCAAATGGAACAAAACCTCCGCGAGGATCTTTCTTGGAAAAAACGCAATCCAAGAGACTTGGAGTGGAAGTCAAAGATGCAACGAGGCGGCCACGAGGCAGGAGGGTGCGCCCAGGGGGGGTAGGCGTGCCCCCATCCTCGTGGGCCCCTCATAGCTCCACCGACGTACTTCTTTCACCTATATATACCCTTGTACCCTAAAAACATCCAGGAGAGCCACGAAACCACTTTTCCACCGCCAGAACCTTCTGTACCCGTGAGATCCCATCTGGGGCCTTTTCCGGCGATCTGCCGGAGGGGGATTCGATCACGGAGGGCTTCTACATCAACACCATAGCCTCTCCGATGATGTTGAGTAGTTTACCACAGACCTTCCGGTCCATAGTTATTAGCTAGATGGCTTCTTGTCTCTCTTTGATTATCAATACAAAGTTCTCCTCGATGTTCTTGGAGATCTATTCGATGTAATATTCTTTTGCGGTGTGTTTGCCGAGATCCGATGAATTGTGGTTTATGATCAAGATTATCTATGAATAATATTTGGTTCTTCTCTGAATTCTTATATGCATGATTTGATATCTTTGCAAGTCTCTTCGAATTATCGGTTTAGTTTGGTCTACTAGATTGATCTTTCTTGCAATGGGAGAAGTGCTTAGCTTTGGGTTCAATCTTGCGGTGTCCTTTCCTAGTGATGAGGGGCAGCAAGGCACGCGTATTGTATTGTTGCCATCGAGGATAAAAATATGGGTTTTATATCATATTGCTTGAGTTTATCCCTCTACATCATGTCATCTTGCCTAATGCGTTACTCGTTCTTATGAACTTAATACTCTAGATGCATCTTTGGATAGCGGTCGATGTGTGGAGTAATAGTAGTAGATGTAGAATCGTTTCGGTCTACTTGACACGGACGTGATGCCTATATTCATGATCATGCCTAGATATTCTCATAACTATGCACTTTTCTATCAATTGCTCGGCAGTAATTTGTTCACCCACCGTAATATATGCTATCATGAGAGAAGCCACTAGTGAAACCTATGGCCCCCGGGTCTACTTTACATCATATAAGTTTCCGATCTATAATTCTAGTTTACTATTTATTTTGCAATCTTTATTTTCCAATCTATAAAACAAAAATACAAAAAATATTGATCTTATTATCTTTATCATATCTCACTTTTGCAAGTGGCCGTGAAGGGATTGACAACCCATTTATCGCGTTCGTTGCAAGGTTCTTGATTGTCTGTGCAGGTACTAGGTGACTTGCGAGTAGTCTCCTACTGGATTGATACCTTGGTTCTCAAAAACTGATACTTACGCTAATTTGCTGCATCACCCTTTCCTCTTCAAGGGAAAACCAACGCATGCTCAAGAGGTAGCAAGAAGGATTTCTGGCGTCGTTGCCGGGGAGATCTACGCACAAGTCAAGACATACCAAGTACCCATCACAAACTCTTATCCCTCGCATTACATTATTTGCCATTTGCCTCTCGTTTTCCTCTCCCCCACTTCACCTTTGCCGTTTTATTCACCCTTTTTCGTTCGTCTCTTTTCGCTTGCTTCTTGTGTTCTTGGGTGTTAGTGTGCCTGTTTGCTTTGATGGCTCTGCCAAAAAGCGTTGATCCTCACCTTAGAAGGTTGGAAGAAATTGAAAACAACGTTAGAAGCTTTATGTCTTTGCAATTTGAGCATAATAATTTCTTCAGAAGCGAGCTTAAAGAACAAAAAAGTTTTATGGAGAACATGAACAAAGAGCTCGATGATATGTCTAAGGAATTTTATAGTTTGAAATCTCAGTTTGCTCATCTTGGAAATTTAGTATGTCAAATTTCGGATAAGCAGGCCACCTTAGTTAATAAGATGGCCGCCAAACCGGAAGAGCTAGAGGGTAATAATGATGAAGATCTAAAAGTGATTGATGTGTCTCCTATTAAATCTTTGTTTTCCAATATGAATATTTATAAAGATGGGACTGGAGATGAGTCAACTTTAGTTAAAAGGCGTCCCAATGATTCGGAGTTTTTAGATCTTGATGCAATATTAATACAAGTGGTATTGAAGAGGTCAAAACTTTACATAGCAATGAACCCACTATTTTGGATTTCAAGGAATTTAATTATGATAATTTCTATTTAATAGATTGTATTTCCTTGTTGCAATCTGCGTTAAATTCTCCTCATGCTCATAATTAAAATAAGGCCTTTACTAAACATATCATCGATGCTTTAATGCAATCTTATGAAGAAAAGCTTGAATTAGAAGTTTCTATCCCTAGAAAAATTTATGATGAGTGGGAACCTACTATTAAAATTAAGATTAAAGATCATGAATGCTATGCTTTATGTAATTTGGGTGCTAGTGTTTCCACGATTCCCAAAACATTGTGTGATGTGTTAAGTTTCCGCGAATTTGATGATTGTTCTTTAAATTTGCACCTTGCGGATTCCACCATTAAGAAACCTATGGGGAGGATTAATGATGTTCTTATTGTTGCAAATAGGAATTATGTACCCGTAGATTTCATTGTTCTTGATATAGATTGCAATCCTACATGTCCTATTATTCTTGGAAGACCTTTCCTTAGAACGATTGGTGCAATTATTGACATGAAAGAAGGAAATATTAGATTTCAATTTCCGTCAAGGAAAGGGCATGAAGCACTTTCCTAGAAAGAAAATTAAATTACCTTATGAATCTATTATGAGAGCCACATATGGATTGCATACCAAAGATGGTAAGACCTATATCTATCCTTGCTTTATGCCTAGCTAGGGGCGTTAAACGATAGCGCTTGTCGGGAGGCAACCCAATTTTATTTTTGTTCCTTGATTTTTGTTCCTGTTTAGTAATAAATAATTCATCTAGCCTCTGTTTAGATGTGATTTTATGTTCTAATTAGTGTTTGTTCCAAGTAGAACCTTTGGGAAGACTTGGGTGAAGTCTTTGCGATCTTGCTGTAAAAAAACAGAAACTTTAGCGTTCACGCGATTAGCTGCCATTTTTTACTGGAGAGTGCTTTTAGGTTAATTCTTTGTGCAGATGATTAATAGGCAAATTCCTCACGTTCAACAATTTATTTCAGAATTTTTGGAGTTCCAGAAGTATTCGTTTGATACAGATTGCTACAGACTGTTTTGTTTTGACAGATTCTGTTTTTCGTGTGTTGTTTGCTTATTTTAATGAATCTATGAGTAGTATCAGGGGGTATGAACTATAGAGAAGTTGGAATACAGTATGTTTAACACCAATAAAAATAAATAATGAGTTCATCACAGTACCTTAAAGTGGTGGTTTATTTTCTTATACTAACGCAGCTCATGAGATGTTCTATTAAGTTTTGTGTTGTGAAGTTTTGAAGTTTTGGGTAAAGATTTGATGGATTTTGGAATAAGGAGTGGCAAGAGCCTAAGCTTGGGGATGCCCAAGGCACCCCAAGGAAAAATTCAAGGAGAACCAAAAGCCTAAGCTTGGGGATGCCCCAGAAGGCATCCCCTCTTTCGTCTTCGTCTATCGGTAACTTTACTTGAGACTATATTTTTATTCACCACATGATATGTGTTTTGCTTGGAGCGTCTTGTATGATTTGAGTCTTTTCTTTTTACTTTACCACAATCATCCTTGTTGTACACACCTTTTGGGAGAGACGCACATGAATCAGAATTTATTAGAATACTCTATGTGCTTCACTTATATCTTTTGACCTAGATAATTTTGCTCTAGTGCTTCACTTACATATTTTTAGAGCACGGTGGTGGTTTTATTTTATAGAAATTATTGATCTCTCATGCTTCACTTATATTATTTTGAGAGTCTTTTAGAACAGCATGGTAATTTTCTTTGGTTATAAAATTAGTCCTAATATGATGGGCATTCAAGATGGGTATAATAAAAACTTCCATATAGAGTGCATTGTATACTATGAGAAGTTTGATACTTGATGATTGTTTTGAGATATGAAGATGGTGATATTAGAGTCGTGCTAGTTGAGTAACTGTGAATTTGAGAAATACTTGTGTTGAGGTTTGCAAGTCTCGTAGCATGCACGTATGGTAACCATTGTGTAAAAAATTTGAAGCATGAGGTGTTTCTTTGATTGCCCTCCTTACGAGTGGCGGTCGGGGACGAGCGATGGTCTTTTCCTACCAATCTATCCCCCTAGGAGCATGCATGTAGTGCTTGGTTTTGATGACTTGTAGATTTTTGCAATAAGTATGTGAGTTCTTTGTGACTAATGTTGAGTCCATGGATTACACGCACTCTCATCCTTCCACCATTGCTAGCCTCCCTAGTACCGTGCAACTTTCGCCGGTACCATAAACCCACCATATACCTTTCTCAAAACAGCCACCATATCTACCTATTATGGCATTTATATAGCCATTATGAGATATATTGCCATGCAACTTTCCACCGTTCCGTTTATTATGACACGCTTCATCATTGTCATATTGCCTTGCATGATCATGTAGTTGACATCGTATTTGTGGCAAGGCCACCATGCATAATTTTTCATACATGTCACTCTTGATTCATTGCCCATCCCGGTACACCACTGGAGGCACTCATATAGAGTCATATTTTGTTCTAGTATTGAGTTGTAGTCCTTGATTTGTAAATAAATAGAAGTGTGATGATCATCATTATTAGAGCATTGTCCCGTGTGAGGAAATAAATAAAAAAAGAGAAAGGCTAAATAAAAAAAGAGAAGGCCCAAAAAAGAGAAAGGCCAAATAAAAAAGAGAAGGCCAAAAGAATGAGAGAAAAATCGAGAAGGGGCAATGTTACTATCCTTTTTTCCACACTTGTGCTTCAAGGTAGCACCATGATCTTCATGATAGAGAGTCTCTTATTTTGTCACTTTCATATACTAGTGGGAATTTTTGTTATAGAACTTGGCTTGTATATTCCAACAATGGGCTTCCTCAAATGCCCTAGGTCTTCGTGAGCAAGCAAGTTGGATGCACACCCACTTAGTTTCTTTTGTTGAGCTTTCATACATTTATAGCTCTAGTGCATTTGTTGCATGGCAATCCCTACTCACTCACATTGATGTCTATTGATGGGCATCTCCATAGCCCATTAATACGCCTAGTTGATGTGAGACCATCTTCCTCTTTTTTTGTTTTCTCCACAACCACCATTCTATTCCACCTATAGGGCTATGTCCATGGCTCGCGCTCATGTATTGCGTGAAAGTTGAAAAAGTTTGAGAATACTAAAGTATGAAACAATTGCTTGGCTTGTCACCGGGGTTGTGCATGATTAGAGCATTTTGTGTGACGAAGATGGAGCATGGCCAAACTATATGATTTTGTAGGGATGAGCTTTCTTTGGCTATGTTATTTTGAGAAGACATAATTGCTTGGTTAGTATGCTTGAAGTATTATTATTTTTATGTCAATATTAAACTTTTGTCTTGAATCTTTCGGATCTGAACATTCATGCCACAATAAAGAAAATTACATTGAAAAATATGTTAGGTAGCATTCCACATCAAAAAATTTGTTTTTATCATTTACCTACTTGAGGACGAGCATGAATTAAGCTTGGGGATGCTTGATACTGTTGAGGAACGTAGTAATTTCAAAATTTTCCTAAGCACACGCAAGATCATGGTGATGCATAGCAACGAGAGGGGAGAGTGTTGTCCACGTACCCTCGTAGACCGAAAGCGGAAGCGTTATGAAAACGCGGTTGATGTAGTCGTACGTCTTCACGATCCGACCGATCCGAGTACCGAACGTACGGCACCTCCGAGTTCAGCACACGTTCAGCTCGATGACGATCCCCGGACTCCGATCCAGCAGGGTGTTGGGGATGAGTTTCGTCAGCACGATGGTGTGGTGACGATGATGATGTTCTACCGACGCAGGGCTTCACTTAAACTCCGCAATGGTATGACCGAGGTGGAATATGGTGGAGGGGGGCACCGCACACGGCTAAGGAACGATCACGAAGATCAACTTGTGTGTTCTGGGGTGCCCCCCTGCCCCCGTATATAAAGGAGCAAGGGGGGAGGCCGACCGGCCCTATGGGGCGCGCCAAGGAGGGGGGGAGTCCTCCTCCTAGTGGGAGTAGGACTCCCCTTTCCTAGTCCAACTAGGAAGGGAGAGGAGGAAGGAAAGAGAGGGAGAGGGAGAGGGAGAGGGAGAGGGAAAGAGGGGCCGCGCCCCCTCCCCTAGTCCAATTCGGACTCCCCATGGGAGGGGGGGCGCCACCTCCTGGGCTGCTGCCCTCTCTCTCCCCTCAGGCCCACTAAGGCCCAGTACTTCCCCGGGGGGTTCCGGTAACCCCTCCTGCACTCCGGTTTTCTCCGAAATCACCCGGAACACTTCCGGTGTCCGAATATAGTCGTCCAATATATCAATCTTTATGTCTCGACCATTTCGAGACTCCTCGTCATGTCCATGATCACATCCGGGACTCTTAACAACATTCGGTACATCAAAACATATAAACTCATAATAAAACTGTCATCGTAACATTAAGCGTGCGGACCCTACGGGTTCGAGAACTATGTAGACATGACCTAGAACTGTTTCCGGTCAATAAACAATAGCGGAACCTGGATGCTCATATTGGCTCCTACATATTCTACGAAGATCTTTATCGGTCAAACCGCATAACAACATACGTTGTTCCCTTTGTCATCGGTATGTTACTTGCCCGAGATTCGATCGTCGGTATCCAATACCTAGTTTAATATCGTTACCGGCAAGTCTCTTTACTCGTTACGTAATGCATCATTCTGTAACTAACTCATTAGCTACATTGCTTGCAAGGCTTATAGTGATGTGCATTACCGAGAGGGCCCAGAGATACCTCTCCGACAATCGGAGTGACAAAACCTAATCTCGAAATACGCCAACTCAACATGTACCTTTGGAGACACCTGTAGAGCTCATTTATAATCACCCAGTTACGTTGTGACGTTTGGCAGCACACAAAGTGTTCCTCCGGCAAACGGGAGTTGCATAATCTCATAGTTGTAGGAACTTTGTATAAGTCATGAAGAAAGCAATAGCAACATACTAAAGGATCAAGTGCTAGGCTAACGGAATGGGTCAAGTCAATCACATCATTCTCCTAATAATGTGATCCCGTTAATCAAATGACAACACATGTCTATGGTTAGGAAACATAACCATCTTTGATTAATGAGCTAGTCAAGTAGAGGCACACTAGTGACATTATGTTTGTCTATGTATTCACACATGTATTATGTTTCCGGTAATACAATTCTAGCATGAATAATAAACATTTATCATGATATGAGGAAATAAATAATAACTTTATTATTGCCTCTAGGGCATATTTCCTTCAGATACGTCTCCAATGTATCTATAATTTTTTATTGTTCCATGTTATTATATTATCTGTTTTGGATGTTTAATGGGCCTTAATATGCTCTTTTATATTATTTTTGGGACTAACCTATTAATCAGAGGCCCAGTGCCAGTTGCTGTTTTTTTGCCTATTTCAGTGTTTTGCAAAAAAAAGGAATATCAAACGGAATCCAAATGGAACGAAACCTTCGCGAGGATCTTTCTTGGAACAAACGCAATCCAGGAGACTTGGAGTGGAAGTCAGAGACGCAACGAGGCGGCCACGAGGCAGGAGGGCGCGCCCAGGGGGGTAGGCACGCCCCCACCCTCGTGGGCCCCTCGTAGCTCCACCGACGTACTTCTTTCGCCTATATATACCCTTGTACTCTAAAAACATCCAGGAGAGCCACGAAACCACTTTTCCACCGCCAAGAACCTTACATGCGCGTGAGATCCCATCTGGGGCCTTTTACGGTAATCTGCCGGAGGGGGATTCGATCACGGAGGGCTTCTACATCAACACTATAGCCTCTCCGATAATGTGTGAGTAGTTTACCATAGACCTTCAGGTCCATAGTTATTAGCTAGATGGATTCCTCTCTCTCTTTGATTCTCAATACAAAGTTCTCCTCGATGTTCTTGGAGATCTATTCGATGTAATATTCTTTTGCGGTGTCTTTGCCGAGATCCGATGAATTGTGGGTTTATGATCAAGATTATCTATGAACAATATTTGGTTATTCTCTGAATTCTTATATGCATGATTTGATATCTTTGCAAGTCTCTTCGAATTATCGGTTTAGTTTGGCCTACTAGATTGATCTTTCTTGCAATGGAGAAGTGCTTAGCTTTGGGTTCAATCTTGCGGTGTCCTTTCCGATGTGATGAGGGGCAGCAAGGCACGTATTTTATTGTTGCCATCGAGGATAAAAAGTTGGGGTTCATATCATATTGCTCGAGTTTATCCCTCTACATCATGTCATCTTGCCTAATGTGTTACTCTGTTCTTATGAACTTAATACTCTAGATGCATGTTGGATAGTGGTCGATGTGTGGAGTAATAGTAGTAGATGCAGAATCGTTTCGGTCTACTTGACACGGATGTGATTCCTATATTCATGATCATGCCTAGATATTCTCATAACTATGCGCTTTTCTATCAATTGCTCGGCAGTAATTTGTTCACCCACCGTAATATATGCTATCATGAGAGAAGCCACTAGTGAAACCTATGGCCCCCGGGTCTACTTTACATCATATAAGATTCCGATCTATAATTATAGTTTACTATTTATTTTGCAATCTTTATTTTCCAATCTATACAACAAAAATACCAAAAATATTTATCTTATTATCTTTATCAGATCTCACTTTTGCAAGTGGCCGTGAAGGGATTGAAAACCCCTTTATCGCGTTGGTTGAAAGGTTCTTGATTGTTTGTGCATGTACTAGGTGACTTGCGAGTAGTATCCTACCTTGGTTCACAAAAACTGAGGGAAATACTTATGCTACTTTGCTGCATCACCCTTTCCTCTTCAAGGGAAAACCAACGCATGCTCAAGAGGTAGCAGAGCGTCCCAACTTGAAGACCGGTTCAGGGGGCTACTGACGGTGTCCTGGACTAGGGGGTACTCACCACGTCGTCTCCGACTAGGTGGATTGGGCCAAGGACCCCCATGGCCGTTTACTCATAGGCCAGTTCGGACAGCCGATATATACACGAGGAAGATTCTGCAAAACTTGCTGATCACGACAAGGACTCCTCTCCACCAACGTATTCAAATAGGACTCTTGTTATCGTAGGCCCCTGGTACATTATATAAGCCGGGGCCAGGCTAGTCGATAGAGGATTATGAGATTATTCATCATACCCTTAGGTTTTAGACCACAAAATATGAACTCGAGGTAGATCAACTCTTGTAATCTCTATATTCATCAAGATCAATCAAGAAGGAAGTAGGGTATTACCTCCATTAAGAGGGCCCGAACCTGGGTAAACATCGTGTCCCCTGTCTCCTGTTACCCATCGATCCATGATCCACAGCTTGGGTTCCCCTCCCCAAGATCTGTCGGTTTTGACACCGACACCGAGTCCTTTGAAGAGGTCTGCATCTGCCATTTGGATTGTTAAAGCCATATGGGCATGTTATTGTTGGTTGGGTCTTTTACAGAGCCTCGCCAGTGTGCAAGCCCGAAGTGATTCACTGCTCGGTGTTGTCGATCCCGACGTTTCCATTGTTTTGGCTCATCGGCAACCCAGGGAATTTTAAGTGCAAAGTTATGCACCCTTGGGGCGTAATGCCCCTTCTAGGGAGTCATGCGAGGAGCCCGTACCCCTATTTACAGTGGGGGAATGCTTGTCTGAGTTCATTTGGCACGGCTCGCGTACGCTTCAATGAGCTTGGGGTGCGCTTGCCCGCACAAGCTGCCTCCTCGGATGCCAGCACCTCGGCTACGAAAACCGTGGTCTGCTCTCCATTTGGAGAGAGCGTTCAGTGTTGCCATTGACTGTAATAACACCGTTTGGTCCTGGCATTTTTAGCTTCAAGTATGCGTAATGCGGGACGGCATTTAAGAGAGCAAATGAGGTGCGCCCTAGAAGCGTGTGGTATCCACTGCGAAAGGGAACTATGTTAAAGATTATTTCTCTCAGGTGACCCCGAAGGCCACCTCCAGTGTCACTGTTCCCGTGCAACGAGCTTCAGCACCTACTATGACACCCTTAAAGGTGGTGGTGCTAGGCTTGATCCGAGATCAGTTGATGCCCATCTTTCTGATCATGTCCGCGTAAATTAAATTGAGGCTGCTACCTCCATCCATGAGGACACGCGTCAGGTGAAATCCTTCCACGAACGGATCCAAGACTAAAGCCGCCGATCTTCCATGCCTGATGCTGGTCGGATGTTTATGCTTGTCGAATGTGATCGGGTAAGCCAACCAGAGATTGAACTTCGGGGCGACGGGCTCCAACGCATAGACGTTCCGAAGTGTGCATTTCTTCTCCTTCTTAGGGATACGGGTGACGTAGATCATGTTTGTGTCCTTCACCTCGTGACGAAATTGTTTTTGGCCTCCATTATTTGGCTGGCAAGGATCATCCTCGTCTTCGCTGTGAGGCTGGGCTTTACAGTTCCCCTCCGTCGCCATTTTGTCAGCCTACTTGAAAACCCAGCAATTCCAGTTTGTATGGTTTGCTGGTTTGTCCGAGGTACCGTGAATTTGGCACGTCCTATCAAGGATCTTGCCGAGATGGATGAGTCCGTCTCTGCTTCCTTTAAAGGGCTTATTTTTCTTGCCGACTCTAGGTACGTTGAACCCTGCATTTACTGTGACATCCTCTGTGTCGTTCCCACCAATTTTATTCATGCACTTGTTTTTATTGCCTCAAGGCTAGCCATTGGTGTCGCGGGTCTCCGAGGTTCCAACCTCGCCATTGTGAGTGTTGCGGGCCAGCGAACTATCCTCTCCCGCGCAAAAGTGAGTCATGAGTGTGGTAAGGGCCGCCATGGTCCTCGGCTTATCCTGCCCAAGCTGGCGGGCGAGCTATTCTTCTCGAATATTATTCTTGAATGTTGCGATGGCCTCGGCATCAGAGTAGTCTATGATCTTGTTCTTTTTGGTAAGGAACCGATTCCAAAATTTTCGGGCCGACTCGCCGGGTTGCTGAATGACGCGGCTGAGGTCATCGGCGTTCGGAGGTTGGACGTGGGTGCCCTGGAAATTTTCCCTAAAGGCGTCCTCGAGTGCTTCCCAGCTCCTGATGGAGTGAGGAGGCAGGCTATTCAGCCAATGCCTCATCAGCCCCTTTAACTTGAGCGGTGAATACTTGATAGCATGGAGGTCATCTCCATTTGCCATATGTATATGTAGGAGGAAATCCTCGATCCATACAGCTAGATCAGTTGTGCCATCATATGATTCTATGTTAATGGGTTACCCGTCTGGGAATCGATGTTCCATTACCCTGTCTGTAAAACAAATTGGGTGAGCGGGGCCTCGGGTCCGAGCAGTGTCACGCCGGACATCGGGAGAAATCTGTGTGTAGGCTTGGTCCCAAACTCGGTCATTCCTGTCCAGCCAGGCCTCGTAGCCGTCGAGTCCCGCAGGTTCACGTGTTCTTGATCCATAAATGGACCAAGGCGGCGCCCGGTTTGCCTCTATCCGACGTCGAACGTCGTGAGGATCTAAGTAGTCAACATGGTCCTTGTCGTGACGGCGTGGCGCTGGTTGGGTGCGGAAACTTTCCCGTGCTGGCATGTCGTGCCCTCTAGGGGGTCGGTCGGGTTGATCTGCCTGGCCGCGCGAAAAAGGCACATCATCGGTCAATTCTTCATCAAACTTAGGCAGCAAACGCTTGCATGGATAAGATTTAGGTGCACTACTGTGCCGTTCTTCGAGTTCTTGCTCGGTCGAGAGTATTTCGAACCACTTGTCAATCAGTGCATCTTCATTGGCCTGCAGTTGTTGCTGCTTCCGTTTCATGCTTCGGGCGGTGGCGACGAGGCGCCCTCGGAAGCGTTCCTGCTCGATAGGGTCTTCAGGGACTATGAAGTCCTTGGAACCAAGGCTCTCGTTTTCCCAGGATTATGGCATATAATTGTCGTCGGCCCCTTCAAAGAGGTCGTCAGGGTCCTGGTCCTCGAGGATTCCTTCGGGGCTGGCGGGTGTCGCTCTGGGGAACCTTGAAGATCCTCCTCCCTTGGGTCGTCAACCTTCTCGGCTACCGCACCGCCATTATCGGCTATGGCGTTGTTCCCGCTGGGATCCCCTTGGTGCCCCGTCTGCGTCTGCGCCGAAGTCTGGATGGGTTTCTAGGAGTGTCGACCATATATACATCAAAAGTAGATGTTGCGGTCCACTTGCCGGTGTTTATCAACATTGAGGTGTTTTCTGTAGGGCCCTCGACATCTTCCACGCCAATGGCCTCGTCATAGTCTAACACGTCGGTTAAATCATTGACCATGGCGACTAGGTGGGTGGTGGGTGGGACGTAAATTTCTCGATCGTCGGCTTTAAATCTGATCCTGTCATAAACCAAGGTATTGCCATCCGAGATTGATAAGCTCTGGACGCGATCGAGCATCTCATGTAGCTGATATTATTCCTCGGGGTTCATGGCCTGGCCGTAGGCGAGGCTAATTCGAAGTACGCTCGGCGTGTCTTCAGCATGGTGAGGATCCAAAGTTAACTCCAGATCCGGCACAAGGGTCGGTTCTAAATCCGATGTAGTTTCCAAGATGGGGGACGGATTAGTGTCAGGGCTTGATGTCGAGACGATATCGTCTGGGGTTGACATGTTTGGTTCCTCCGATGGCGTCGGGGAGCCTGGTCCTACATCCTCGAAGGAGATCGGTTTCGGAGTCGAGCCTCCGATGTCTGATAGACCTTCAGTCCGACCGGGAGTCCAGCCTAACGAGCAGGCTTCGCCACGGAGTCTGCGGTGTATTCCAAGCCTCTGAAAGTCACGATCTGATCTGGGGCATAGTTCTTGATGGAAGCCAGATCACCCGCCGAGTCTGCGCAAAAGATCATGCTACCGAACAAAACAAGTTGGTCGGGGACGTATACGTTCCCGTAGCCGGTGCCACAGTAGATCTGCAGACGAGCCATCGATCCCTCTATTGATCGCACAGTGGAGCTCTCAATGAAAGCACAAGTGCCGATGTAAAATCCAGCAAAGCTCGGGGTAGGGGGTCCTGAGCTGTGGATATCCAATTGGTGGTAACAGGAACAAAGGGGATGATGTTGATGGAAATATTCCCTAGAGGCAATAATAAAATGGTTATTATTATATTTCCTAAATCATGATAAAGGTTTATTATTCATGCTAGAATTGTACTGACCGAAAACTTAAATACATGTGTGGATACATAAACAAATATCGTGTCCCTAGTGAGCCTCTACTAGACTAGCTCATTGAGCAAAGATGGTTAAGGTTTCCTAACCATAGACATGAATTGTCATTTGATAACGGGGTCATATCATTAGGGGAATGATGTGATGGACAAGACCCATCTATAAGCTTAACATTTGATCGTTCAGTTTATTGCTATTGCTTTCTTAATGTCAAATACATATTCCTTCGACTATGAGATTATGCAACTCCTGGATACCGGAGGAACACCTTATGTGCTATCAAATGTCACAACATAACCGGGTGATCATAAAGATGCTCTACAGGTATCTGTGAAGGTCTTTGTTGAATTGGCATAGATCGAGATTAGGATCTGTCACTCCGTGTATCGGAGAGGTATCTCTAGGCCCTCTCGGTAATACACATCACAAGGAGCTTGCAAGCAAAGTGACTAAGGAGTTAGTTACGAGATGATGTATTACATAGTGAGTAAAGAGACTCGCTGGTAACGAGATTGAACTAGGTATGAAGATACCGACGATCGAATCTCGGGCAAGTAACATACTGACAACAAACTGAATTACGTATGTTGTCATAAGGTTCGACCGATAAAGATCTTTGTAGAATATGTAGGAACCAATATGGGCATCCAGGTTCCGCTATTGGTTATTGACCAGAGAGGTGTCTCGGTCATGTCTACATAGTTCTCGAACCCGTAGGGCCCGCACGCTTAACGTCCGTTGATGATATAGTATTGTATGAGTTATTTGAGTTGATGACCGAATGTTGTTCGGAGTCCCGGATGAGATCACGGACATGATGAGGAGCTCTGGAATGGTACGGAGGTAAAGATTGATATATAGGACGATAGTATTTGGTCACCAGAAAGGTTTCGGAAGTACCGGGTATTTTATCGGGGTGCCGGAAGGGGTTCCGGGAGGCCACCGGCAAGCGGCGGGCCTTATGGACCAAAGGGGAGCAGCACACGAGCCCACAAGGGGGATGGTGTACCCCTCCAACCCTTTCCCACACACCAAAGAGGGAGGGAAGGAGGGGGAGGCGCCCCAAAGGCAGCCAACCCCCCTTTCCTCCCCCCCCCCATGCACAAATATGGAAGGGGGGATTCGGCCAGGGCAGGCGCCCTAGGGCAGCCGCCGGCCACTTGGAGCGCCCTAGAGGCTGCCTCCCCTCACCCTCCACCTATATATATGAGAGGAGGGAGAGGGGAAACACACACCACGATTCTCTAGCCGTGTGCGGCGCCCCTCTCCCTCTAGTCCATCATTGGTCATATTTTCGTAGTGCTCGGCGAAGCTCTGCGGAGATAGTTGCATCACCACCATCACCATGCCATCGTGCTTCTAGAACTCATCTACTACTTCGTCCGTCTTGCTGGATCAAGAAGGTGAGGACGTCACCGAGCTAAACGTGTGTTGAACGCGGAGGTGTCGTACGTTCGGTACTTGATCGGTTGGATCGCGAAGAAGTTCAACTACACCAACCACATTACTAAAAGCTTCCGCTTACGGTCTCCGAGGGTGCGTAGACACTTCCCCCTCTCTTTGCTATGCATCTCCATGGATAGATCTTGCGTGTGCGTAGAATTTTTTTTGTTTTCCATGCAACATTCCCCAACAGTGGCACCCGAGCCAGGTCTATGAGTAGATGATATGCACGAGTACAACACAAAGAGTTATGGGCGGTGATAGTCATACCGCTTACCACCAACGTTTTATTTTGATTCGGCGGTATTGTGGGATGAAGCGGCCCGGATCAACCTTACATGTCCACGTACATGAGACCGGTTCCACCGACTGACATGCAACTTGTTTTGCATAAAGGTGGCTGGCTGGTGTCTGTTTCTCCTACTTTAGTTTAATCGAATTTCACTACAGTCGGTCCTTGAAGAAGGTTAAAACAGCAAACTTGATAAATCAACATTGTGGCTTTTGCGTAGTTACGAACGGTTATTGCTAGAAGCCCGTAGCAGACACGTAAAACTTGCAACAACAAAGTAGAGGACGTCTAACTTGTTTTTGCAAGTCATGTTGGGATGTGATATGGTCAAGACATGATGTGATATACTTTATTGTATAAGATGATCATGTTTTGTAATATCGACAACCAGCAGGAGCCTTTGGGTTGTCTCTTAATTATTGTATGAAATGCAAGCGCCATGTAATTGCTTTACTTTATCACTATGAGTTAGCAATAGTTGTAGAAGCAATAGTTAGCGAGATGACCCTGATGCAACGATAGAGATCAAGGTGTCGTGTCGGTGACGATGGAGATCATGACGATGCTTTGGAGATGGAGGTCAAAAGCACAAGATGATGAAGGCCATATCATGTCACATATTTTGATTGCATGGGATGTTTATCCTTTATGCATCTATTTTTCTTAGAACAGCGGTAGCATTATAAGATGATCCCTTCACTAAATTTCAAGATATAAGTGTTCTCCCCGAGTATGCACCGTTGCCAAAGTTCGTCGTTTCGAAGTACCTCGTGATGATCGGGTGTGATAGACTCTACATTCACATACAATGGGTGTAAGACAGTTTTGCACATGCGGAATACTTGGGTTAAACTTGATGAGCCTAGCATGTACAGACATGGTCTCAGAACACTGGAGACCGAAAGGTCGAACGTGAGTCATATAGTAGATATGATCAACATAGAGATGTTCACCATTGATGACTGCCCCATCTCACGTGATGATCGGACATGGGCTAGTTGATTTGGATCATGTATCACTTAGATAACTTGAGGGATGTTTATTTAAGTGGGAGTTCATTAGTAATTTGATTAATTGAACTTAATTTATCATGAACTTAGTCTTAATAGTTTTTGCATATCTATGTTGTAGATCAATAGCTCGCAATATAGCTCCCCTATTTTGATATGTTCCTAGAGAAAACTAAATTGAAAGATGATAGTAGCAATGACGCGGACTGGGTCCGTGATCTGAGGATTATCCTCATTGCTGCATAGAAGAATTATGTCCTGGATGCACCGCTAGGTGACAGACCTATCGCAGGAGCAGATGCAGATGTTATGAATGTTTGACAAGTTCGATATGATGACTACTTAATAGTTTAGTGTGCCATGCTTTACGGCTTAGAAACGAGACTTCAAAAACGTTTTGAACGCCATGGAGCATATGAGATGTTCCAAGAGCTGAAAATTGGTATTTCAGACTCATACTCGGGTCGAGAGGTATGAGACCTCTGACAAGTACTTTCCCTATAAGATGGAGGAGAATAGCTCAGCCAGTGAGCATTTGCTCAGAATGTCTGGGTACTACAATCACTTGAATCAAGTAGAAGTTAATCTTCCAGATAAGATAGTGATTGGAGACTTACGTAGTCACTATCACCAAGCTACTAGAACTTCGTGATGAACTATAATATGCAAGGGATGACGAAAACGATTCTTGAGCTCTTCATGATGTTGAAATCAGCGAAGGTAGAAATCAAGAAAGAGCATCAAGTGTTGATGGTTAACAAGACCTCTAGTTTCAAGAAAAAGGCCAAGGGAATGAAAAGGAACTTCAAGAAGAAAGGAAAGCAAGTTTCCACTCCTGTGAAGAAGCCCAAAGCTGGACCTAAGCCTGAAACTAAGAGCTTCTACCGAAAAGGGAATGGTCACTGGAAGCGGAACTGCCCCAGATACTTGGCGGATAAGAAGGATGGCAAAGTGAACAAAGGTATATTTGATATACACGTTATTGATGTGTACTTTACTAGTGTTCGTAGCAACCCCTGGGTATTTGATACCGGTTCAGTTGCTAAGATTAGTAACTTGAAACAGGAGTTGCAGAATAAGCAAAGCCTAGTTAAGGACGAGGTGACAATGTGTGTTGGAAGTGATTCCAAGGTTGATACGATCACCATCGCACACCTCCTCTACCTTCGGGATTAGTGTTGAACCTAAATAAATGTTATTTGGTGTTTGTATTGAGCATGAATATGACTAGATCATGTTTATTGCAATACGATTATTCATTAAAGTCAGAGAATAATTGTTGTTCTATTTACATGAATAAAACCTTCTATGGTCATACACCCAATATGAATGGTTTATTGAATCTCGATCGTAGTGATGGACATATTCATAATATTGATGCCAAAAGATGCATTGATAATGATAGTGCAACATACTTGTGGCACTGTCGTTTATGTCATATTGGTGTAAAGCGCATGAAGAAACTCCATGTGGATGGACTTTTGGAACCACTTGATTATGAATCATTGGATACATGCGAACCATGCCTCATGGGCAAGATGACTAAAACTCCGTTCTGCAGAATAATGGAGCGAGCTAATGACTTATTGGAAATAATACATACTGATGTATGTGGTTCGATGAGTGTTGAAGCACGCGGCAGGTATTGTTATTTTTCTGACCTTCACAGATAATTTGAGTAGGTATGGGTATATCTACTTGATGAAACACTAAGTCTGAAACATTTGAGAAGTTCAAAGAATTCTAGAGTGAAGTGGAGAATCATCATAATAAGAAAATAAACTTTCTATGATCTGATCGCGGAGGCGAATATTTGAGTTACGAGTTTGGCCTTCATTTAAAACAATGTGGAATTGTTTCACAACTCACGCCACCTGGAACACCACAGTGTAATGGTGTGTCCGAACGTCGTAACCGTACTTTATTGGATATGGTGCATTCTATGATGTCTCTTACCGATTTACCACTATCGTTTTGGGGTTATGCATTAGAGGCATCCGCATTTAAGTTAAATAGGGCACCGTCTAAATCCGTTGAGACGACACCGTATGAACTATGGTTTGGCAAGAAACCTAAGTTGTCGTTTCTTAAATTTTGGGGATGTGATGCTTATGTCAAAAGGCTTCGGCTTGATAAGCTCGAACCTAAATTGAAGAAGTGTGCCTTCATAGGATACCCTAAGGAAACTATTGGTACACCTTCTACCACTGACCCGAAGGCAAGATCTTTGTTGCTAAGAATGGATCCTTTCTAGGGAAGGAGTTTCTCTTGAAAGAAGTAAGTGGGAGGAAAGTAGAACTTAATGAGGTAATTGTACCTTCTCTCGAATTGAAAAGTAGCACATTAGAGAAAACCGTTCCCGTGATGCCTACACCAACTATAGAGGAAGCTAATGATTATGATCATGAAACTTCAGATCAAGTTACTACTGGATCTCGTGGGTCGACCAGAACACGTTCCGCACCAGAGTGGTACGATAATCCTGTCCTAGAAGTCACATTGTTGGAAAACAGCGAACATACAAACTATGAAGAAACTATGGTGAGCAGATTCCAAAAAATGGCTTGAGGCCATGAAATCTGAGATAGGATCCATGTATGAGAACAAAGTGTGGACTTTGGTGGATTTGCCCGATGATTGGCAAGCCATAAAGAATAAATGGATCTTTAAGATGAAGATGGACGCTGACGGTAATATCACTGTCTACAAAGCTCGACTTGTTGCAAAAGGTTTTCGACAATTTCAAGGGGTTGACTACGATGAGACTTTCTCACCCTTAGCGATACTTAAGTCTGTCCGAATCATGTTAGCAATTGCCGCATTCTATGAAATCTGGCAAAAGGATGTCAAAAACTTGCGTTCCTCAAAGGGTTTCTTGAGGAAGAGTTGTACATGATACAACCGGAAGTTTTTGTCAATCCTAAAGGTGCTAACAAAATGTGCAAGCTCCAGCGATCCATCTATGGACTGATGCAAGCATCTCAGAGTTGGAATATACGCTTTGATGAGGTGATCAAAGAATATGGTTTTATACAGACTTATGGTGAAGCCTGTATTTACAAGAAAGTGAGTGGGAGCTCCATAGCATTTCTAATATTATACCTAGATGACATATTGTTGACTGGAAATGATATAGAATTTTGGATAGCATAGCGGATACTTGAATAAGAATTTTCAATGAAAGACCTCGGTGAAGCTGCTTATATATTGGGCATCGAGATCTATAGGGATAGATCGAGACGCTTAATAGGACTTTCACAAAGCACATACCTTGACAAAGTTTTGAAGAAGTTCAGAATGGATCAGTCAAAGAAAGGTTTCTTGCCTGTGTTACAAGGTATGAAATTGAGTCAGACTCAAAGCCTGACCACTGCAGAAGATAGAGAGAGAACGAAAGTCATTTCCTATGCCTCTGCCATAGGTTCTATAAAGTATGTCATGTTGTGTACCATACCTATTGTGTACCTTGCCATGAGTTTGGCAAAGAGGTACAATAGTGATCAGGAGTAGGTCACTGGACGGCGGTCAAAATTATCCTTAGTTACCTAAGAGGACTAAGGAAATATTTCTCGGTTATGGAGGTGATAAAGAGTTCGTCGTAAAGAGTTACGTCGATGCAAGCTTTGACACCGATTTGGATGACTCTGAGTCTCAATCTGGATATGTATTGAAAGTGGGAACAATTAGCTAGAGTAGCTCCAAGCAGAGCATTGTAGACATAGAAATTTGCAAAATACATACGGATCTGAATGTGACAAACCCGTTAACTAAACTTCTCTCACAAGCAAAACATGATCACACCTTAGTACTCTTTGGGTGTTAATCACATGGCGATGTGAACTAGATTATTGACTCTACTAAACTCTTTGGGTGTTGGTCACATGGCGATGTGAACTATGGGTGTTAATCACATGGCGATGTGAACTAGATTATTGACTCTAGTGCAAGTGGGAGACTGATGGAAATATGCCCTAGAGGCAATAAAAATGGTTATTATTATATTTCCTAAATCATGATAAAGGTTTATTATTCATACTAGAATTGTATTGACCGGAAATTTAAATACATGTGTGGATACATAAACAAATATCGTGTCCCTAGTGAGCCTTTACTAGGCTAGCTCATTGATCAAAGATGGTTAAAGTTTCCTAACCATAGAAATGAGTTGTCATTGGATAACGGGATCACATCATTAGGAGAATGATGTGATGGACAAGACCCATCCGTAAGCTTAGCATTTAATCGTTCAGTTTATTGCTATTGCTTTCTTAATGTCAAATACATATTCCTTCGACTATGAGATTATGCAACTCTCGGATACCGGAGGAATACCTTGTGTGCAATCAAACGTCACAACATAACTGGTTGATTATAAAGATTATCTACAGGTATCTCGGAAGGTGTTTGTTGAGTTGGCATAGATCGAGATTAGGACTTGTCACTCCGTGCATCGGAGAGGTATCTCTGGGCCCTCTCGGTAATACACATCACAAGAAGCTTGCAAGCAAAGTGACTAACGAATTAGTTACGAGATGATGTATTATGGAACGAGTAAAAAGACTTGTCGGTAACGAGATTGAACTAGGTATGAAGATACCGACGATCGAATCTCGGGCAAGTAACATACCGACAGACAAAGGGAATTACATATGTTGTCATAAGGTTCGACCGATAAAGATCTTCGTTGAATATGTAGGAACCAATATGGGCATCTAGGTTCCGCTATTGGTTATTGACCGAAGAGGTGTCTCGGTCATGTGTACATAGTTCTCGAACCCGTAGGGTCTGCACGCTTAACGTTTGTTGACGATATAGTATTTTAGGAGTTATGTGAGTTGATGACTGAATGTTGTTCGGAGTCCCAGATGAGATCACGGACATGACGAGGAGCTCCGTAATGGTCCAGAGGTAAAGATTGATATATAGGACGATAGTATTTGGTCACCAGAAAGGTTTTGGAAGTACAGGGTATTTTATCAGGGTGCCGAAAGTGGTTCCGGGAGGCCACCGACAAGCGGTGGGCCTTATGGGCCAAAGGGGGGAAGCACACCATCCCCTCCACCCCTTGCCCACGCGCCAAAGAGGGAGGGGAGGAAGGGGGAGGCGCCCCAAAGGCAGCCAGCCCCCTTCCCCTCCCCCCCATGCACAAATATGGAAGGGGGATTCGGCCAAGGCAGGCGCCCTAGGGTAGCCGCTGGCCACTTGGGGCGCCCTATGGGCTGCCTCCCCTCCCCCCTCCACCTATATATATGAGAGGAGGGAGAGGGGCAACACACACCACGATTCTCTAGTCGTGTGTGGCGCTCCTCTCCCTCTAGTTCATCCTCGGTCATACTTTCGTAGTGCTCGGCGAAGCCCTGCGGAGATAGTTGCATCACCACCGTCACCATGCTGTCGTGTTGTCGGAACTCATCTACTACTTCGGTCGTCTTGCTGGATCAAGAAGGCGAGGACGTCACCGAGTTGAACGTGTGCTGAACGCGGAAGTGTCGTATGTTCGGTACTTGATCGGTTGGATTGCAAAGAAGTTCAACTACATCAACCGCGTAACTAAACGGTTCCACTTACGGTCTACGAGGGTACGTACACACACTCTCCCCTCTCGTTGCTATGCATCTCCATGGATAGATGCTGCGTGTGCGTAGAATTTTTTTTTGTTTTCCATGCAACGTTCCCCAACAAATGTTGCCCAGGTTCGGGCGCTCTTGATGGAGGTAAAACCCTACGTACTGCTCGTGTTTATATTGATGGAGATGTATCGAGTACAAGCTTGATTGACCTCGAGATCGTATGTTGTGTTCTAACCCTAGGGCTAGGTGAATGTAATCCTGATTCTGTCCCCTCTATGACCTAAATCCATTGGCTTATATACACGCCAGGTAGTGCATCTAGGGTTACATGGTCGGTATCCAAGGGATCGCATGAAGGCGGCGGGAGATGTCTTGGAGTATACATCAAGTCTTCGGTAGAGACGGTCTTGGTCACGTTCAAGCGTGTAGCTTCCGGAGTCCACCTTAATGGGAATGAGGGCCCACTGGCCCAGCCTGAGGACTACGGGCCGACTAGGTTAGTACCCCCTAGTCCAGGACACCTTCACTTGGGGAAGAATTTTTACGAAATTGGGTGCGTTTCATGGATGGAAATGGTGGGGAGATGTGGAGAAGCTAGATCCACCTGCACCACTTGAATCCATGGATCAAAATCAACAAAACATCATCAAACCAACAAATCACAAAAAATTGGTATGACTATTTTTGTGGGGATTTTAAATGTTGGGCAAAAGCAAACAAAATTAGGCTAGAAAAGTGGGGGATTGGGGCTCCAAGTTGTGAATTAACCTAAGCTTTGATCCAAGATGTTGTAGGGTGAAACCCTAGTTCATGATCCTATCACACTTGGAGGTGGGGAAAGGAGCAAATAAAGAGATAAACACAAAAGAACACTCCATTGACAAAGATCCAATCACACATGTGCTAAATCCACATACACATAGAGGGGTACAAAGGCTCAAATCCAACACAAGAAGGCAAAAGAGGAACTAGTTCATCCCAATCCTTAGAGGAATTGAGGGCTTGGTATCCAAGAGGATCTTCCCTAGAAGGGTGCAGGAATCCACTAGGGAATCTTCTCACATGAGGCCTTGATATGCATGGGAGAGGGATGGTGGATGAGCAAAACTCAATCTCAAATGAGCTAAACCTTTGTTAACCCTAGCTAGAAGGAGGAGGGGGAGGGGTCCTATATATAGTCTTGGGCGAAATAAGAGAGGAGACGGGTTACATGGGCCTCTGGCCCGGCTGTACACTCGCAGGTGTGGAATGTCCGGGTTGGGGATCGGATGTCCAGGGTTGGGGCTAGATGTCCTGCCTGGGGCTTGTCCAATTTCTGTAAGCTTCCGGTGTCCTCGGGCCGGATATCCGGGCAGACGACGAATGTCCGGGCGGTCGAGGCCATATTTCTGGGGCGGGGCCGGATGTCCAGCTCATGTAGCTTTGCGGCGCAACCGGCTGCTTGTTGCTTACATCTTTGGGCGCCGAATATGGGTACGCTAGCCGAATGTCCGACATTGTAGACTTTCAGCAACTCCTTTCTTTGTGCTTTTTTGTGCGCATCCATGGGGACTTGAGTGTCTCTGAGGTCATGTACTCACGTTGTTGGTACCTAAGCACGAACGCACAACACTTCCGTTTGAGGTAATAGTTATGTCTCATGTGGTTCATATGGAAGTCCGTAAGGAGAGATGTCACCTCGGCCTCGATAGCTCCTGCACGTGCTTTTGTCATCGGTCCACTTGGCACTTGGGGGGATGACAATGCGTCCATGGAGATGACTATGGGATGCTCCAATCACCTTTTAAAAAATCTATATGCACTACATTGTGGAACTGAGGGAGTATAATATAGCATGAACAATCAAAAAATATAAATGCATGTGAGACATATCAAACCACTCCTCCTGCCATTTCTTGTTGGTTTTCAAGAACTCTCCACGTAGGTAATCAGATCCGACATGCTTGCTGATGACGGTTCCGCCCTATGCCTAGGTCTTGTCTATGTTCATCTAGAGCTTTACGCGGAAATACTTCCTCAACAAGCTGAAGTTTGGGGAAAAAGGCTTCGTAGAGTGTGATAAAGCACGGAATGTGCAGGATGAAATTTGCGAGGAAATGGTGAAGCTGAATGCAGTAAAACTGTAAAAGGCCTCGAAAGAAGAGATGAATTAGAAAACCCAAACCACAGATTAGGAAGAAAAATCCTCTCATTTGGCTCTGACTGTGGCAACACCTCTGCCTTGACATTCCCATTGCCAGCCACGGTGCCTAGGATCGCGTAAAGGCGACGGTAGGCTGCGGAAGATATCCATTTGCAGCAAGGCAAACTTGTTGGCTGCACGTGGACGACATCCACTTGACCTTTGTCTTGGAGGTGACTCGCTCCTTGTTTGGCGTGGCAGCGACACCTCGGCCAGTGTCGACGGGTTCACCACCCTTCATCAGACGACGGTCGCGGCCCATGGCAGTGCGTAGGGACTGCGAAGAAGCGCTTCTGCGATGGAGCAACTGAGAAGCGCGACATCCACTTGACCTTTGTCTTGGAGGTGACTCGCTCCTTGTTTGGCGTGGTAGCGACACCTCGGCCAGTATCGACAGGTTCACCTTCCTTCATCAGACGACGGCCGCGGCCCATGGCAGTGCGTAGGGACTGTGAAGAAGCGCTTCTGCGATGGAGCAGCTGAGAAGCGCAGCAATAGCGTGAGGAAGAAGAAAAGGGCAGAAGAAAATAAACGTAACCCTCTGCTCCTCTGTCCATCTGCCATATATAGGGTGTTGGAAAGGTGAAAAAGCGACAGTAAATATGTGCCATACGGAGAGTAAGCTCTTTGCATCCCGATTACTACCTCCGTCCTGGTTTATTGGTCCTCGTTGTAATCTGTGTAAAATTTTGACCATAAATTTAATTAAAAAAATATTCACACATGTCACTAAAAAGTATATCTTTGAAAACTATGTTCAAATATGAATCCAACGATATATTTTTTGTTGACAACTTGACATACACTAACATTTTATTAGTTAAATCTTTGATTAAAATTTAGCATAAATTATAAAAGGGACTAATAAACAAGGACAAAGGTGGTACAAATAAGGACGGAGGTAGTACGGCGTTAAGTGCGCATAGGAATTGAGGCACACGATGGGACGTGGCACTGATGGGACCCACTCCCACTATGATTAGTCTGTCAAGCCTGAGAAGTTTGGTCTGATTCTCAGATGTATGCACATACACTCACCTTTATGAACCTAATGCACCCACTTTACCCTATGAACATCTTTAAAAGACTCAGTCAGCATATCATCTTGAGATTGATGAAGTCACCACAAACGCATTCGCCTTCGCCTTCGACGAGAACATCTCCTTTGAAGTCGGAAGGCCTGAAATAAATCCAACAAAACGCGAGCATCAGTGTCAAATTTAGGACTTAAACCCTCATGAGTTGACCACTGTCCTCCTAATCTCGCTTGAAAAAACTATGTTGATGTGATGCCCAAAGTGTAATATTTCACGTCGAATCTCTTATCTCCCTCTATTGGGGATCCTATTTGCGCCAGTGGCCAGCCAGAAAATGATGGCATGAACACAAGTGAAAGTTCGATAGCACTTGCCAAAAGGATCTAGCTTCATACAGGTTCTTCCGCAGTCAATATGCACTTCAATTCAGCACCGCACGAGATAATCGTCAGCAAACATCAGGAAAAACCCAATGGAACGTACAAAGCTGAAAAGTGCACTCTTGGAACTTGGAAGTTAGCAAATGTTGTTAACAGAACTCACATCTTGAGATACATCGTCATCTAACGATTCCTGATACCACATAATCGATTATAGCAAGACACATTTGCGATATACTGCTTAAAAGGCACAATCCAAAATTAGGCACCCGAATTATCTGCATCCTGTAGTATGGTATGGATTTCATTCCTTTATCCTCGGTCTCGATTGCGACTTTCTAGACAGAGACAGGCCCTGATGGTCGTGAAGCTCACTTTGTGGATGCTGGTAGATGCTCATCACTTCTTTGCCTGCCTTCTTGCAGCTCCAAGTAAGAGGGCCTTCCCTACAATTCCGGTGTTAAGCACGCAAACGGCAGCCACCGCGCCACCGACCACCACCCACTTCCAGTCGAAACCATGTTGGACTGCCCTGGAGTTGTCGTCCTCTGTACTGGCTTGTTCTGTGCTGAAGGGCCCTTGATCCAAGGAGCCATCAGAACCAGCAATGCATGTCTTGGTGGTCACCCGAGCCATGATGGCACTGCGTGACAGGATGTTTTCTGATTTTCTCATTAGCTGATATGCTCTAAAGCCGGACTGCAGCTTTTTAACAGCACCCCACATGCCGTGGCGGACACCAACTTTAGCAACATCCTTGGGTATGCCCATATCCTCATAGTGAAACAGAGTTACTTCACATGCCATATGTTGCTGGCCATCTTTTTTGGGCGATTGAACTGCAGTTTTGCACAGAGAAAAGGAACCGAGTGACAAAAAGGTCTGAACAATTGGATAGCTATACCTGGAATGTTCAGAACAAATCCAATCGAAGGGAATACTGGCAGTAAGAAAAAGAATTACCAGGTCTAATACGCCAACTCGAGAAGTACAATTCCACACGCCTCGGTTTTTCCTTCTTGGGCAAAGATGGATAAGGAATTCCCTGCAAATGTAAGTTGCACAGGGCTATCAAGTCGAATCATAGTATATGCTCTTACATAGCACACGAGTGAAAAAATTCCATGTACTGTATGCCTCTATTAAGGCTGGCCATGCAAGCATGTCAAACAATGAGGCACCTAATTCTCTGGGCTGAGATCCCGAGTGCGATTAAGCAGCAAGCTAACTAACAATAAGGTTGAAAGGTTGTTACTGTGTGGGTTTGTTTTCGCTCACATCAGTTGCTCTAGTCAACTACTTTCAGAAAGAAGAGCATTCTTTGCAAGCATGCCACACAACATTGCCAGGAAAAACAGTGTGAAATATAAGCCGGTCTTTTTTCTTTAGAGAAGGTCTGAAACAAACTGCCGAAAAAGTGGAGCAATAGAGATACTCATAAGCAGGTCTATCTTCTCCTAGACCTAGAATACTCGGAAGAAATTGTAATTGTCCAAACAGTTCAGTTACAAAAGATAACATTAGTACAACATCAACCAAAGTCAGGCTAGCACCTAGCATATCACAAAAAATGGCTTAATATGAAAATAATTCAAATATTAGTACCAACAGCACTAGATGAGTACTGCGTTATGGCTGCAGGCAATTCAGTGAAACAGAAAACATAACAAAATGTTGATCCTTGAGAAAGGGAAAGCTGGATCTAGGTCGACACAAAAGTGGTGAGCGATATCCTGCCTTAATAGGAAATATAACTACTGATGTTAACAAGGTGCAGCGTGCTTGACCTAGGGGTAATTTGAGAATGGATGACCGACCAGGAAATTCTTCCTGGGTACGCACGAAACATTAGTTTTGGTCTGTGGGGGGCAATATAGATCACGCCAGGCGTAACGGCTGGGAACTGGTGGTTGTGGCCGGGTCGCTACCAAATGATATCAGAGCCAACCCTTGTGGTCACACGGCCGTGTGTGGCTCCAGGGCGCGGGCATGTGGTGCATGGCGTGTGTGGCCCGTCATGGCACATGTGCCGGCACTGGACGGATTGGCGTGTGCCAAGAGGGAAGGTTCCTACTGAGCCCGGCGAGCGTTGGTTCCTTGAGTGGGGGTGTATGTGACATCCTGCTTAATAGGAATGATAGACTACTCAATGCCAGAAGCATTAGTCAAAGAAGACCTGCAGCACCCGTCGAAGAACCTGAAGCAGCAAGCAGACGCTTAAGTCTCACAATATCCTGCTCAGTCAAGGCAATGGCTGAAGATTTCGAAGTAGAAGCACGAGTCCCATAAGAACATGTGCACCCTTGTTGCGCATGTGCCGCTTCTTCGTGAAGCAATCAGACTCGGGGTGACCATCCTTGTTGCAGTAGCTGCAGTGAGTACGAGAGCGACCCTCACCACCAGGAGGAGTGGGTAGGGGTGGCGGAGCACCAGAGCGGGTGCAGCAAACGCGTAGCTGAATCGCGTGTGCAGTGAGCACAGAGGGAACCTCAAGTAAACCAGCACCACGTAGGCAAGTCTCCTCAGCACCACTCTGAAAGTGCCTCCATAAGAGAAACACGACCACGAGCTAAAAGTTGACTGTACTGCGGCTCAAACTCCTTATGGAGCCGAGATAAGAACTCGTAGACGCGCTGAAACTTCAAGTCTGGCCGCACAGCCTGATAACACTCAACACTGGCAGGTACCACAACCGGCAATGCGGAGAGTGACGAGCTGGCGCCAAATAGCAGAACTCTCTGCGTAGAAATCATCAACAGTGGAGTCACCTTGCTGAAGAGCATCACCAAATGACTGATAGCAGTGTCAAAAATGGGTCCACGTTACCTCAAAGACAATAGTGAGCCCATAAATTCAGAGGCAAACTGAGATAGGACACTGGCACTGAGAACAACCGCAGCACGAGCATCATCATCAAACCACTGAGTGTAGACAGAGCTCATCACGATACATCTCAAGGGCCACCTGGTAGTTCAAGGCTTGCTGCTCATAAGTAGTAACCGCAACATCATCAGCAACCTTGGCAGCATCCTTATCAGTCTAGGAAGCATCCGAGGCAACTGGTGGCGTCGGTGGAGTAGGAGCCACAAGAGGGACAAAGCGCTGCGGACAGAGAATCTTGCTAGAAAGAACGCTCCATAGACGAAGGCCACGCATATGAATGCGCATAAAGGCAAAGAACTCGGTGTAGTTAGTATCATCAAAAATCACCGGGCGATGAGGGATGGCGACATAGCCCGATGACGAAGACATTGTACCTTTTTTTACCGATCTAGTTCACGGGTGAGGCCAGCAACTCGATTCAATGGGATCAAACCATAGGGCCGGCTGGGCGCTGAACCAGGAGGTGGCATCGCGTCGAAACTCGGACAGGCGAGCCGACGGGCACGGGGTAGGCAAAGCAAGCCAGCGGGCGAGGCAGAGTTCGGGTGGAGGGGCGGAGTGAGCCGACATGGAGCAGAGGCGAGGCGTGAGGATCGGGAGGCAAGCAGGCAGCCAAGGGGCAGCGGCCAGGAGGGCTGCAGAGGGCAGGCGGCGGGCAGATGGCGAGCAGAGGCGCGCGTGGGTGGCGGAGGGCAGGAACAACGGAATGAGATCAGGCGGCTGCGTGGATTGGAGATGGTGGGGTGGGGCAGCAGCAGTCGGAGGTACAGTGGCGACGGAGGAAGAAGGAGCAGCAGCGCCGGAAAGACAGCGGCGGCAGCCAGCGTGGACCTGAAGCACGAGTAAAAAATTAACCTAGGGCTCTAATACCATGTTAGGAAATATGCAACTTGTATTTCCTAGCGGGCTAAGGGCCAGTATATATATATATATATACATGTACAGGTGGTAAGTATGCAGGAGCGCCCCCCTCAAGCAGCACAGCTGCTGGCATAACAGGGAGAATATACAAGCTATACATGGAACATAATATAACTCTTAACATATCCTTGGGCTACAAAAACATTTTAAAACCCTACATTTTAAGACTAGTGGATAAATCTGCTCAACTGGTTTGTCATTCTTCCATAACACGCGGTAACACTAAGTCAAACACAAGGAAATAATAGATACACGCTGGAGAAATAGTTAGGGAGAGTAAATGATAAATACCATGGCGCGCATATGTGACAGGATTAATAGTATTGTGTTGCATTTTCTTTTTGAATACATGGCATGCATACATGTTAGGATTAATTGATTGAGCGGTTTATTATAGCCAATGACAGAAAAAGTACAATTCATGGGCACTATTGTCACATTAATCGCCTATATCATTTTTTTACCTTGCAATCACCTAAGAGAAGATTTATTTTCTCTGATCAATATTTTTTAGGCCAGAGAGTGTTTAGATCACTAAAGTAGTGATCTAAACGCACTTATATTTCGTTACAGAGGGAGTACCAAATAACCATGCAACAAGATTTTCAGTTCAAAAGATAAAAAGGAAATTAGACATGCCAAACTCGTTCATCATGCTACAAATGTAACCACGTCACAAGATAGGTTTGTTACCCAAACATGAATGTTCTTCAATTGTTGTCATGTTAAAGTATTTGTAACATCATTTCTTCACATACAATCAATTGGTAAGAATATATGGGAATACAATTTTCATATATCAATTGGTATTTCACAAATTTATTGCTTACTTCTATTCTAAATATTGAAACATAAAAGACACTAATACCTATTTAAGAGTCATGGGTGACCGAGATAATATGTCACCATGTTTTATGTAGACCCTTGGATAAAAAGGTATAGTTCAAAATTGTTTGAGAACATCTTACAATTTCTCATCGACAAAAGTATTTTTGCAGATACCTTCGTAACACAATAGTAAGCCTTCCCCGACTCCCAGATACGCCGCCCAAAAATGTATTCACGGTCACTGCAGAAGAAAGGGAACTGGAAAACAAACATGTTGGAATTGTGAAATTAAACAATGAAAGTAAAGGAATTACAACTAATCAAACCTTTTTAATCCAGTGAATAATTGTGGTTCCATTCAGAGGGAACTCATCCAAAATTTTGAAGCACACAAGCATGGGGTCCCACTTTAGACGAAAATCATCATCCCAGAAGAAATCTCTAACCAGTTCAGGAGTAGCATCCTCGAAAATGGTCTGGCTACAATGCATTATAGGTCCCACCTAAAAAAACATGAACAAATTAGAGCGCTGCACATGAAAAATTAAATGACAAGATGTTGACAGTTTAGCCATGATATATATTCTCTGCATGTTCCTACAGTTTCTCGATCAAGTAACTTCAGAAAAAAAGATCGAAATCTAACAAAACACGTAGCAGATGGATAAAGGTATACTAGCAAGTCAATGACATGATAAAAAAGGGCAGCCCGGTGCACGTAGCTCCCGCTTGCGCAGGGTCCGGCCACTTTGGGTCTATAGTACGCAGCCTTTCCCTGCATTTCTGCAAGAGGCTGCTTCCAGGACTCGAACCCGTGACCTCATGGTCACAAGGCAACAGCTTTACCGCTGCGCCAAGGCTCCCCTTCAAGTCAATGGCATGATAACATTGGAAAAAAAATGGCATGATAATATTACCATGAGAGAAAAAGGCCATTTCGCCAGGAAAAAATTACCATGGGGTAAAAGAGCGCTACTGGACTTTAAGTATTCATAACCTATGTCCATGGGGTATTTATTTGAAGTGTTGAAATTCTTCTTTGCTTTTAGAGGCTTATACTACCAACCTGAGAAAGAAGCAAATACTACCTCTTATAATGAAGGAAGCTTCTTTTTTATATATAAAAATACTATATCTTAGCATCTGTTTCTCTTTCTACAATCCCATTGACAAAACAAACCTCGGGCTCATGCCTCCAGGCCTTGTACGTCATGTTGGAAGTGGTACGCTCCATCAAATGCTGCCATGTTGTATGCCCACTCTCCTTATTATCTAAAAGCTGCACGAGGTGATCTAGGTCCTTCTCAGTGACAATACCATGCTTGACCTCAAAAATTGACCTTGTAAAAAAATATGTTTAGTGGAAGAGATCGTTGGATAAATGTACATTCATGGGGCTTTTTGGTGCATTCATATCTGAAGAATACAATTTATCTATGTTACCATGCCTCAACTGAAACATATAAACTGAATAATCAAACTAAAGAAACTTCATCACGATCAATCGGACAAAACAAGCAGGTCAAAATAAATTTAAATGATGCTTATCATTAGTCCTTACACTGAAATCAGTCAACTTTAGTTTTCCTATCACAATTCACAGACAACCAATCATTTATTTAACTATTTTGTCACATTGATTTAGCTTATCCTTCACTGCAATGACCATGCCTACATCAAATGCAATTGTTCAAGTAAGTAGAAGACACTTAACCCTCACCTCCATGACCTGGCCATAACAGTAAGCCCAAACACAAGCGGTCAACTACAATTTATAACCTTACTGGCAGTAACTAGTTCTTTATCATAATAGTCAGGCAAGGTAAGCTATATGTTGCAAATCCTTGAACCGTGCAATCTAAACCCAGAAGGCAAAGTTTCGCACAACTGAGGGACACGGGTCATCAGGGAGCCCCAAAACACCCTCAGGAAGTAAACACTACAAAATTTCATCACCACCTATCCAATTAGAAATACAAACCCGCTGTCGCACTAATCTTGCTCCACAACCTCCGTAATCGATTCAGTTTTACTAGTTCAATTTGATGAAAAAACTGTTGAAGCTCCCAAAATTGGTGTTGGTCATTGGCTGAATTGAAGCATATCACACTTCCGTTCTCGTAATTTGTAAATACGGAGACCCGAACCAATTCCAACCAACACAATTGACAAGTCAAATGCCGCCCTGTGCTTCACAGCCAGATAGATTCGACTAGTACGCTCTCACCTGCCGTTAGCGCAAGCGCCAGAATCCCCGCAGGCGTCCGTGTCGTTGTTCGAGGGATCCTTGCGCTGGTACTTCCCATGGCGGCGGAAGGCGGAGGAGAGCAGCTGCGGCGCGACGGAGAAGGCGGAGAGCGCGGTGCAGGCGAGCCATAGGCGGCGCGCGCCGAGCCAGGAGGCACGTAGAGGAGCCGGAGACGGCTGCGGAAACCGAGGAAGATCAGCCCGGTCCAGCGCGGCCGCCATGCCCACCCTATGAAGAGGCCGATCATGACCGCCGCCCAGATCGGCACGGCGCACAGCAGCACATCTACCGCCATCTCCGCCAACGCCGACCGGCGCAGCAGCAGACCCGCCGCCTCCTCGTACCACCCCGCCATTGCTAGGGCCGGCACCTTCCTCTCCCTCTCCCTCTCCCTCTCGCCACCTTTTTCGTTTTTGATTGATTGCTTTATTTTCTTGGCAAAAATGGCGGAGAGAACAGGAGGGGAAGACACGAGCCGGGACGAGGTCGTTTCTGTCGGTGAGGCTGACCTGTGGGCCGCGATACGCAGGCCTACCTGTCGGTGACAGCTGGAGCGAGCGGTTTGTGAGGCGAGAGGCCGGAGGTCAGTGGGTGGGGGGCTTTTTCACTGTTCTGACCCGTATCTGAAAGTTATGCACGATTTGACCCATATTTGAAACTTTTTTCAGATCTGACCTAAATCAAGACGCCAACATCCTTGGCGTCCTGTTTGCACTGAAGACGCCACGAACTCCGACGTTTTGGCCTGGCCCACTTCTCTGTTCAGCTAAGTTGGTGTCCGACGTGTCAAAATCTTGCCCCAACCCTAGGCGTCGAGGACCTTGGCGTCTACACCTTGACTCTGTGTGGGTAAACCGATCAACCGAATGGCTCGTCGTTTCTTGATCTGGTCACTTGTCTTGTTCTTGCTGTCCCACCGATAGTGCTAGTGCATGCATGATCACTCACGCACACCACACACCGTAGTCGATGTGTGGCTTGATTGATTGATTCTCGACTTTTCGGAGAGAGATTGATTACGACTTGTGAGTTCGAGTCGAATCTTGTAGTGGTTGCTTTAGAGATTAGGGCAACTCCAATGCACAGACCCAAACGGACACGCGGTTTGGATCGGCCGAGCGGACGTATATGTCTGATTTTTCGTTTGGATCGGCGCAGGCACATGAAATGGTCATGCCGTGAGCAACAAGTGATGGCGGCGACACGCCAGCCTCTCCCAATTGGGAGGTGCGGTTCGCGTTGGAGGATGAGGAAGACCGCCGCCGTAGCGTGCAGGCCAACCCCATGTACCCCCGCCGCCCCTAGAGGTGATGCCGGAGGAGGAGGAGGAGGTCTGCATCAGACGCGCCGAGGCGGCCACTGCGATTCGCAAGGCTGGAGGAGAGCCGACGCGAGGAGGACGCACACTGGGATGGCCTGGAGCACGCCCTCGCCCTCTTGGCGCACTCTCCGATCTACGCCCCGCCGCCACTGTTGGTCCTCGAGCCCAAGGCCAAGCCAGAGCCCACACACACGCCCACGCCGCTGGATAGGCGAGCTCCGCGAGTGGGTGAGCGCGCCAACCGTGTGGCTCGGCGCGACGCCGGAGCAGGAGGCCGCGTACCTCCAGCAATGGAAGGCACGCGTGCTGGCGGAGGAGCGAGGATGGCGGCGGCAGAGAAGCGTGGGCACGAGGCGAGGAGGAGGAGCAAGAGAGAGAGGAGAAGGAGGAGCGCGCCCGCCACCGCCGCCCTTGACGGCCGGCAGGATGTCACGGGCACTGGAGGTGGCGTTCCCCTGGGCTAGCCCGGCGCCAGAGCTCATCGACCTCACCGGTCCGGGGAGGACGATGACACCTAGGGCAGCACGCACGGGAGGCACAATCTTTTCATGTTTAATTAAGTTTAAGTAGACTTTGGCTGGCGTTTGGCCAAGCATTTTAATGTCTAATTATATTAGTTTAGACTTATTTGTGCCTTTTTAAAAAGGTCCCCATACAAAAATATGCGTTCGACCAGTGTTGGGTGCATGCGCCGACCCAAACAAAAAACCGACACATGCATACGCTTGGCCGACCCAAATGAATAAAAACGAACAAATACCTCGGACACGTCTGTGAGCGCTTAGGGACTGAATTACTACCTTCGTCCTGGTTTATTGGTCCTTGCGTATTTTATGCTAAATTTTAACCATGTATTTAACTAACAAAATGTCACAAAAATTTATAACATTGGATACGTATTTAAACATAACTTTCAATGATATTATTTTTTGTCACATGCAACAACACTTTATTGGTTAAATCTAAGATCAAAGTTTGGCATAAAATATAAAAAGGACCAATAAATCGGAGGTAGGTCTGACTATTGATACTTTTACACATAGGTTTGAAGTCTCTCCGGAAGGTTTTGTCGGATCAAGATGTAGATACACATGTATATGTATGCATACAGTACATACACAACATGATGCTAGGCGTTCGTTGGCTCGGATAGGAAAGCACGGCCATCAAACGCATCGATTGCACTTGCACTAGGCATTGCCGTGGCCTCCAGAAAGGCTCAGGGACACTGCATGGCCACTTCCTTGCTTTGATCTTCTCGTCGTATGTGTGCGTACAAGCATAAGCATGCATGCTATTTAAACTTTGAGCTAAACGCCAAGGTTTGTGGCGTCTACCTATTGCTTTGTTGCAAGGTGGGCGGGGCGACGCCGAGCCAGCGGCGTCTTTAGTGTAACCAAAACGCCACGGTTGCTGGCATTTTGAAATGGGTCAGATCCGAAAAAAGTTTCAAAACAGGGTCAAATCGTGCTAAACTTTCGTTAATGGGTCAAAACAGTAAAAAAGTCCTGGGTGGGTGGGTTGGGGGTGGGGTTAGAGGATCTCCTGCCGCGCCCCAACAGCCCGTAGGGCGCCTTTTTACGCGTCGGCGCTGACCGCAGGCCGAACTCAGCACACTGGGGGCGTTCGGGGCTTCGGCGTAAGGGAAAACACACTTGGGCCACATTATTAGGCGAAAAGTTAAGTCAATCGTTCAGATTTGCCCCCACCCCCGCGCGCTCGGCCATCATCCTGCCGATCCCGGTGCCGCCCAGCACCGCTAGATATGCCATTTCCCGTCGAAAATGAGAGGAGGTTTGATGAGGACATGGCTACCACAGTTACACCCATATCCCCTGCTGTTTTACCCCTTGGAACAGTTGCTAGAGCTCAGATACACCAATTAAATTATTAGGTACTTCCGTTTTTCTGTAATGTTTCTAGTGTTCATGAGAATATGATACTGTCTAACTTAGATACATTTGTGTTACTTGCAATTGAAGGGTCTAGCACGGACAAGAAGGATGAACATTGGAGCATGGTCAAGCACGGAGATGAAGGTGCATGCGAAGAGAACAAGAATGAAGGTTCAAGTGGAGATTTTCGGACTTTGAAGCCACCATGATGACATACAAGAAGATGGACGAAATATACAAGATGGCCTTTCATAAATTTCGTCCATAGCTTATTATTGGTGTTGCGCCACCTTATTTTGGGTCAGGCTCATGTAATCTATTTTTAGAGTCCATATTGTAGGAGAAATGACTTAGGAGGTGTTTTAGTCCCACCTTGCCAAGGGTGAACAAAATCCCCTCTCTTTTCCCTATAAATATAGCCCTTAAGGCATCGTTTAGACTTGGATTTTATTTAGTTAAAAGTTAGCCATTGCTGCAACTTCGTGTACTTCGTTTGTGTCCAACGACCAGACCAAGACCGCTTATGAAACCCCACTGTTGTCAATACTTCATCCATATTCGCAATATTCAGATTGCTTTATCATATTCTTGCTTGTTCTTTGATTGCTTGCAGGAATAGACCTTCGTGGTCAGGTTGATCGGGCTTCAGCGTGGTCAATAACCTCTCGGAGTTGGTTTAGCGATTGCTAAGGCGCAACGTCGTGCATGTTTGTAGTCGGATCGTCAAAGTCGTCTCCACCAAATCGATAGTTATCATCTCATCGAAAGATCGGGACACCCTGCCTCTATCAAGGTTTCGCCACGGAAGCCTCTCCACCACCGTCCGGGCTAGTTTTCCGGCGCTCCGGCCGAGCAGGGCGGTATACCGACGGATGTGCGCCCACCACGCCCGCCAGGTGTTCGGCGTTTTGTCTGCTCGACGATGGACTCAGACGATGAGGAGGCGCTTGCGGCGTTGCTGCAGGAGGAAGTCGATGCCGACGTCCAGGACGAGGAACACCTCATGGTCCTCACCGCCCTCGCCGGTCTGCTCGCGAGCAATGAAAAGCCGCGGCGATGTGGCTCGGCGTCGGGGCGGCTGAAAGCAAAGAACTGGCATCGTCTGGAAGGCTATTGCATGCTCTACTTCGACTTGCGAACACCCAATGCGAAAGACACTGCTTGGATCCTAGCACAGAATGCAGCAAGAGAATTTTCTGGAATGCTTGGAAGCATCGATTGCATGCATTGGAAATGGAAGAACTGCCCATTTACTTGGTAGGGGATGTACAAAGGCGCCAAAGGCGGTTGTAGTGTGGTACTTGAGGCGGTGGCCACACAGGACCTCTGGATTTGGCACTCCTGTGCTAGGATCCGAGCAGTGTCTTCCGTATTGGGTGTTCACAAGTATTGCGGTTCAAACACTGCCACCACTGCCCCACAAAACTTGTAGAAACACTGATATGAGCACGCATAATTTAACTACAGTAGTCGATACTGTTACGGCCACGACAAATGAGGAAAAGCTAGTTGCCGAAACTTGTATCCATCAAGACCAGCTAAAGAGGTTGCGTTTGTATCAGTACAAAGGAAAATATAAGGACATGTTTGGGGCCAAGACATACACGTATATATATTTTGGATGCCTTGGTCTCGATGTTATAGCTGCACCTACATGCAGTCATGCATGCTGGGGTAATTACTCTAATGGATGTCCTTGTGTCACGTTAGAGAAAGAAAAGGAGACCTATGATGATTCAAGGACTCAAGCATACTCTGATTTAACTGGTTCGGTCCACTAGATAAAAAATAAAGATCTGTTTATTTTTCTACCACGCAAAGAGAAGACACGTGAAGCCCATGAAGATGCCTCGAAGACTTTTGATGTGTTTGATTTTCTTTCCTTGTGCTCTGTTGGCTGGGGGCCACCCTTGGAAGAGATCAAAGTTGCCGGATAGTTAATTAGGTAAATTTTAATTAGTTTGGATAGAGGATAGAGAGAGTCCGGTTAGATTCATTTTCTTTAGTCGGTTTGCATAGGTTAGCGTCGCCTATAAAAAGGTCAGGCTCCGGCCATGTACTGGAGGTTATTTTGAGATGAGATAGAGATTTGTTTCCGAGGATAGAAACATGTATCAAGTTTTTGAGGTAACTTTAGAAAACCTCTTTGTTGCGATTTCTGCAAGGAAATTGTTTTTCATGTGAGGTGCCATCGTACAGATTGTTTCTCTTGTGCTGAGCCACAAGGTTCAAACCCTCTACTTCGTGTACATCGCGTGCGCGGGGGAGAGGTTACTACTGCTGAAGGAGAAGTGTCGTGAAAAATTGGGCCATCTACACGCACGAATTGGCATCTGGCTAGTTCGTGCCTCATCAAACACTCAGTGTCCGTGGACTCGGCCATGCGCCCATAGTTGTCGAGTGAATCACCGGGAGCTCTGTATGCAAGCATCGTCATAGCTTCGTGCACTTCTGGATTGAGGTGAATCCAAGTTTGCCGGTGAAATCCTTCTTGCACTTGAAGTAGTTGTCGAACTCCCGGATGGAATTCACAATCCTAAGCTTTCGGCTCATCCGATAACGGTGCCGAAATACTTTGCCGCCGTGCAGTGGAGCATCGGCGAAGTAGTCAGAGTAGAGCATGCAATAGCCTTCCAGACGATGTCGGATCTCTTCTTTCAGTCACCCTGGCGCCGAGCCACCTCACGCGCGGCTTTTTATTGCTCGCGAGCAGGGCGGCGAGGACCATGAGGTGTTCCTCGTCCTGGATGTCAGCATCGGCTTCCTCCTGCAGCAGCGCTGCGAGCGCCTCCTCGTCGTCCAGGTCCATCACCGAGCAGAAAAAACGCCGAACACCTGCGTGGTGGGCGCACACCCGCTGGTATACCGCCCTGCGCGGCCGGAGCGCCGGAAAACTGGCCCGGATGATGGTGGAGAGGATTCTGTGGTGAAACCTTCTCTCTTTTTCGGCGGGAATGGCATATCTAGCGGTGCTGGGCGGTGGGCGGCGCCGGGATTGGCAGGGTGGTGGCCGAGCGCGTGTAGGGTGGGGGGAAACTAGACGACTGACTTGACTTTTTGCCTCACGGTGTGGCCCAGGCATGTTTTACCCTTCTTGAGCCCCGGCGCCCCCGGTCTTGTTGGGTTCGACTGCGATCGCCGGGCCCAAAAACAGGCCGAGCCGGCGGATTTCGGCGTCTTGGGGGCACGAGTGGGGGGTTTTTTCAGCGCCTGCGCGTAAAAAGGCGCCCTGTGGGCATGTTGGGGGCGCGGCTGGAGATGCTCTCATGCTGCATCGTATCTGCCATCCTGGGCGAGTCTAGCCTGGCTAAGCCTATGAAAAAATGGGTAGAGATGTATGTTTGGTTGTGTGTATGATATTGGGCATGCCAATGTGAGATGGTGTTTGGAAGTTTTTATGAGAAATTGGTGAGCTCCTGCACCACCAACGCCCCTGTGACGCCCCCGATTCAATCATACACTAATCATGCACGCAAACGTGTATGATCAAGGTCAGGGACTCACGGGAAGATATCACAACACAACTCTAAAAGTAAATAAGTCATAGAAGCATCATAATACAAGCCAGGGCCTCGAGGGCTCGAATACAAGTGCTCGATCATAGACGAGTCAGCGAAAACAACAATATCTGAGTACAAACATAAGTTAAACAAGTTTGCCTTAAGAAGACTAGCACAAACTGGGATACAGATCGAAAGAGGCGCAGGCCTCCTGCCTGGGATCCTCCTAAACTACTCCTGATCGACGTCGGTGACACCCTTGCGTAGTAGTAGGCACCTCCGGTGTAGTAGGAGTCGTCATCGACGGTGGCGTCTGGCTCCTGGGCTCCAGCATCTGGTTGCGACAACCAGGTAGAATGGAAAGGGGGAAAAGAGGGAGAAAAGCAACCGTGAGTACTCATCCAAAGTACTCGCAAGCAAGGATCTACACTACATATACAGGGGTATCTGTGTAAAGGGGCAATATCGATGGACTGAACTGCAGAATGCTAGAATAAGAGGAGGATAGCTAGTCCTATCGAAGACTACGCTTCTGGCAACCTCCATCTTGCAGCATGTAGAAGAGAGTAGATGGTAAGTTCACCAAGTATCATCGCATAGCATAATCCTACCCGGCGATCCTCTCCTTGTTGCCCTGTTAGAGAGCGATCACCGGGTTATATCTGGCACTAAGTATTCGGTTCTAGTTGTCATAAGGTCAAGGTACAACTCCGGGTCGTCCTGTTACCGAGGATCACGACTATTCGAATAGATAAACTTCCCTGCAGGGGTGCACCACATAACCCAACACGCTCGATCCCATTTGGCCGGACACAGTTTCCTAGGTCATGCCCGGCCTCGGAAGATCAACACGTCGCAGCCCCACCTAGGCACAATAGAGAGGTCAGCACGCCGGTCTAAATCCTATGGCGCAGGGGTCTGGGCCCATTGCCCATTGCACACCTGCATGTTGCGTGGGTGGCCGGAAGCAGACCTAGCCTCCCTAATACAAGAGCAGGAGTTCCAGTCCAATCCGGCGCGCGTCGCTCAGTCGCTGACGTCAAGAAGGCTTCGGCTGATACCACGACATCGAGTGCCCATAACTGTTCCCGAGTAGTTGGTTAGTGCGTATAGCCTAGTGGCCAGACTCAGATCAAATACCAAGATCTCGTTAAGCGTGTTATTATGAAGTAACCGCGAACGCCGTCCAGGGCCAGGCCCACCTCTCTCCTAGGTGGTCTCAACCTGCCGCCTCCGCTCATACAAAGTGATCCGTGGCCGTGGGGAACCCAGGCCCACCTCTCTAGGGATGGAGCCACCGCCCTTCAGCCCCCATCTCGAAACAAGATTATCATAAGTAGTGTAACAGTATAAAGTATATAACATATGCCCGTGATCACCTCCCGAAGTGATCACGGCCCAGTAGTATAGCATGGCGGACGGACAAGGGTGTAGGGCCACTGATGGAATACTAGCATCCTATACTAAGCAATTAGGGTTGCAGGTAAGGGTAACAACAGTAGTAGCAAGGACAGGCTATGCATAAGGATAGGATTAACGGAAAGCAGTAACATGCTACACTACTCTAATGCAAGCAGTAGAGAGAAGAATAGGAGATATCTGGTGATCAAGGGGGGGCTTGCACGGAAGCTCACCGAGAAGGAGGGGTCGTCACAACACCGTGGTCGTCTTTGGAGTAGCAATGGCGTCGGTCTCGGTGTCTAACGAGAGAAGAGGGGGGAGAAACAATAAATATAATGCAAACATAAGCATGACGATGCATGACAAGACAATGCGCGGTGCTAGGTGTGCCCTAACGCGGTAGGAGGTGATACCGACGAAGGGGGGAAACATCTGGGGAAAGTATCCCTTGTGTTTCGCGTTTTCAGACAGATGAACCGGAGAGGGAAGGTTGCAGGTTTGCTATGCTAGGGATGCGTGGCAGACGAACGGGCTGCGTATCCGTATTCGTCTCATTGTTCTGAGCAACTTTCATGTACAAAGTATTTTCATCCGAGCTATGGATTATTTTATATTAATTTATATTAATTTTTAAAGATTTAATTCATTTTTAGAATTAACAGAATTAATTTAATTAGAAAATGCAATTATGACATTGGGATGATGTCAGGGTGATGTCAAGAGTCAGCTAGTCAGTTGACCTTGTCAAACTGACATGTGGGTCTCACTGTCATTGTCTAAGACTAACTAAGCAGGTTTAATTAGTTTAGTTAATTGATTAGGTTAATTAAACTCAATTAATTAAGTTAATTAATTAATTAGTTAATATTTTTATTTTTATTTTAATTCCTTTTTTATATCTTTTTTAAAAACGTTTTGGGGGGTGGGACCCAATTCGTCATAGGGCCAAAGGCCATAGCGAACCGACGGCCAGCGATTCTGCGCCACGGGCGCCGGTCGCTTGGACCAGGCGCGCCTGAGCTGGCAGCTGGCCACGCAGTAGCTTAACGGACCGGAGGCGGTCAGTGAGGTGAGGCGACAACCAAGTGCGGCACATAGGGGTTGCGTCTTGGTAGCACAATGACGGCCAGGCGCCTTGAATCTGCGAGGTTGCGGAACAGCAGCGTGAGGTTCGCACGGGAGTAAGGGCGGTGGTTGGGCGACACAAAGGCGGTTCTTGTGGTATGTCTTGGAGAGAGCTACGAGCGGGGTCGAAGCGCTAGCGGCTTGACGATCTGTGGCGAGGCGGGCAAAGACGGCGTGAAGCGGATGGCGGATGGGCGCGGCCTGCAGCAAGTCTTTGGAAGGGCAGCGCGCAGCGTGTGGGCGCAGTGGAGGATCCGCCAGGGAGGAAGAGGGGAAGGGAAGAGGGGCTCACAGCGCCCTGTAGTTGAGCTAGGCGTGCTCGGGGAGGAGTCGGGGAAGCACTCGGGGAGGCCGGCGGGTCGGAGAAGTGGCCAAAGGCGAGTAGACCAAGCAACTGACGACGTCTGGCGGGAGGTTAGGCTGACCATGGATGGAGCGCGTGGAGCTGGGGGAAGGCAGCAGTGCGGGAGGGAGAGGAAGGAGGCGGGAGGAGGCGGGCGCGGTGAGGTAGCATCGCGAAGGAGGTCGGAGGCGCGATGGGGCGGCGTCAGGGGCATTTCCCCCCGATCTGGATCGGGGGACAGAGGGAGGAGACGGGATCGTGGGGGGGGGGGGGGGAGTGGGGAAGTGGGGGTTCGGTCTAGGGTTACGGGGTGCGGGGAGGTTAAGTGGTGGGAGGTGGGCCGGTCGATTGGGCTAAAGCCCAGTGTGGACGGGGGTGGGGTCTAACCTTTTGATTTTTGTTTTTCTTATATTTCATCTTGTTTTCTGTTTATTTAATATTTCAAATTGTTTTAGTTTTGTAAAATATATAGTTAGTACCTAAATTAGTAATAGTGATTATACCACTGCCGCAATTAACTTGACACCTAGAATATAATAGTTGTAATCGTTTATCATTTTAAAAGCATTTAATTAATTGTTTCTTTTTGCTACTGTTTAAATCCTTGTAGTCCATTTAAGCATTTTATAAAAGGTTGATTTCTCCACCATATGTACTTCAGGTTTATTTGACACAACCCGAACATTTTAGTTTTAATTTTTGAAAACTTTTGTTGTTTGCCTCGATTTGAATTTGAATTCGAACGGGATTTGAATCATCGTGAGATCAACAACAGTAATCGTGGTGACATGGCATCCTTAGTAGAGGGTTACTGTGGCTTAATTATTCGGGCGTCACAATTCTCCCCCACTACAAGAAATCTCGTCCCGAGATTTAAGAGGTGGTGTAAGGGGGAAATTTGTGGTTGTGAAATTCTAACAGATCTTCTCGGTCTTGGTTGCTCTTTTCGAAGAGGTCGATCCATTACGTTGATGTCTTAATTTCTCTACTTCAGGGCATCGTGACAAAGTTGTCATTTTTCTTCAGGATCTTCATCTTACTTACGGACAAATAAGAGGGGTATTCCGGGAGAACGGACCCTTGCAAGGTTGACTATCTGGTAGATAACATCAGGGAAGGTGGCGGAAAGTAACTCTCGAATTAAAACCTTAGAAAATATCGAGAGCAAGGTAAGAAGGTATCATGAGAAGTTTTGAGCGGGCAAGCAATTGTTCGGTGCCTAAATCAGGGCGTGAAAGGGGTTCGTAGCAACGGGAATAAGTATTGTGTCTAATACCAGAATTGATGATCACAGGGAAGGTGGCTCGTGAATTACAAATGAAGCCAAGCATGAGGAATAACTTTGGAAATAGGGGGTGTATAGGAGAGTCGGGTTTCAATCCTGTGAAACTGTGGGTTATGGGCCCACCATGTGGTTAAAAGTAGGAAGGTCGGTGACATCTTGCACGATCATGTAAGCAAGGCATGTCAGAGGATAGTCTGTCGGTTATGTTGGCAACAACATCGGTACCAAGGGCGATGGAAGAAGAGAACCATTTTCCTGCTTGTTGAACGAGGCGGACAAATAGGGAAAGTTCTCGTCCATCGGCGGCTACCAGAATGTCATCAACAATAGTAACAGGGTCTTGCTGACGGAATTCTACACCGAGGTGTTTACATAAGCAGTGAATCTTTACTGCTTAGATTATATATATCACAAGAAAGGTCAAACAAACCAATGAAAAGGAAAATGTGATCATCAGGTTAAATAGAACAATGGAAAGGGAAATGTGTTTAAACACATATTCCAGGGGTATATCTTTCCCAAGGACAAGCAGAGCATGATATCCATGACATGATAGAAAGCAGAAAACCCTTTAGGTAAGGGGAGAGAAATTTCATGACATTACCCATACAACGGTGTTTGGATAATTGAGCAGGAAACATTTAGCATTGGGCTTCAAATGTTCTTGTTGAAAATCGGAGTATCATAGACATGCTTCGAGATAGCATTGACATGGTCATCAGGTGAAGATCAGACTTTGGAAACACAATGGATCCATCAGGAACAACTTATAGAATAAGTCTTACAATTTCCTCACGAAAGAATGACTAACCTTGCCAAAAAGGAAATTATAACAATAGGTCCTCCGGCCAGGTGTGCTAGGCATGACATCATCTTACCGGGTCATATAAATACCAATGTTATAACTCTTGGAAATATGTTCCAACCATCATATCTGATCGAGATTCAGATCTGATTGTTGTCAGGATACCGCAGACTCGGATGCCTGAGAAGAGAGGTGTAACACAAATTGTTGAGATGATATTGTAAGATTCTCGGGAATTGATTTGTGTGAGCGAGTTCCGAAACAAGAGTTCATCATTAAATCAAGGAGAGGTGAGGAGGTGGCTGATTGACTCAGCAACAATTCCTCCAGATTTCCAAAAAGATGGGTTTCCACAGTCATGTGAACAAGGAGATAACATTTGTCAGATCAAATGAAATAATGGTGTGCTAGAGGAAAGCATACTCAATTGAACATTGATTGAAAGGTGCACTCGAAATATGGGCTGGGTCGCACGATCAATGTTTGAATGGTGACTAAATGAACAAAAGAAGCAGAATGAAACTATCGACCATTAACTTACAAGCAATAAGGTTGCTAGTAATTTTGAATTTTACACATCATAGTTCAATCGTCGGTATTCCCGTTGGAAACAACACGGGGACCAAGAGATGAATGTAGATGGCGGGATGTATCACTTGTACCAAGAATTCCTAAGAGGTGGTGAAATTCTAACAACATTCTGGATACATAAGATGATATTACTTCAAGGTAGGACATAAGACAAGTTGGATTGCGAGAACTCAGCATTACAACCACAACCACGAACAAGTTTGTGTTGGAAAGAAAACAAGGAAGTAGTCGATGACAACACAAATCATCGAGGGGCAAGGATGGTAATTCTCATCATGAATTTGATTGATATTCTGGAAGAGCTAAGAATGTTGATGATGATCACGACACATTTGTCGAGAGATTACCTGAAGATGTAAGCGATCAGCGATGACATCAAGTCAAAGGAATGATGAAGCAAGAGGTTATTGGAACCATGAGTACGTCACAAACTCTAAACCAAGCTTGTTGTTCGAGGTGGAAAGATAAGACAAGGAAATCAACGTAAGCTTAGCTCATCGTCAAAAATTGTGTTTCGGGAAGAAGGACCAGGTAGCGCAGTTAAGATTTAGCACAATAATGATATAGCCCGATCGGGCTAGGAAATGACATGATCGGGTACAAACTTCGTAAGTAAAGAATATTAGTAAGAGTTGTTGAACCGTAATGCGGACTCGATTCAGTTATCGGTGTCTTTGAGTGTTTAATAACTTCGGGCCCGTGAAAAAATTGGAATCGGTGAGGATGTAGTACTTGATGAAGAACTCATAAGAGGTTATGCAGTTCGGTGATAATCTCGAGATACCGGGGGTAATACTCGATGACGAGATCAAAATAGAGGTTGGATTGGGTATTGCTCTCTGAAGTCAAGTGCTTAAACTTGCGAGAAATGGTATTTAAAGGAGAACATGGTCGGAACCACGATTGCAAAGGCGGATCCCAGATATAAGATGAACTTATACCAAGGGAATACTTAATTTAAGAGAAGCTTTCATGATAAGTTCTACATCGTGTCCATGGGCATGAACACAAAGTTCAAGGTCGACTCCCACTTCTCCAATGCATGACCATCCATTCACTTCTCGTCATTGAAGTTGTAGTGTTGAAAAGTTATCTGTCGAAGCGGCAGTAGTGTATAACCCGTATAACTTTCGGGTTCACACAGATTAGGGAAGGCATAGGTTCAACCCAACGGGGCTTCTTAGGAACACACACCACAAGCTTCAAGAGTAAATATCACCAGCTCGAAAGTAGAGCATGGTTGGCAAAAGGATAGGATACAATTTACCAAAGGCATTATGTATCGGAGAAAGAACTCACAAGGTGATTAATTATGAAGGACACTGTCGAATAATAATCCAACAGTGGACATGGCGATCCACAATGGAGCTGATGTGAGTATCGATACCCAATCAGAGGAAGAAAGAATGCAAATGCATCGGTTTATAGGACATCTGAATAATTCAATGTTTAAATAACAAAGGAATTATGATTTTCAAATCAAGGGATCAGGAGCAAACGCTCTGCTCAAGGATGGATAAGTTGAATAGACTTAGGGGTACAATCGATGGCAACCTGATTGGCCGAGAACCAGCTCATGTTCGAAAGACGTCTGAGTCGGAAAGATAATTTAGAAGGATCAACTGATGATTGCGTGCATTCGCAACATATTGAATCAAGGGACGCAAAATGATAGTGAAAAAAGATGCCAATAAGATTACTAGACTTATGGTATTAACCAGAATGAAGCAAGCAAGAATTTCAAGAGCAACAGGCTACTCAGGGTTTTCGGAAGGTCGAATGGCACTTCAAAGACTTTTGTGAAACACCTGAACAACTGGGGATGAGCGGATACTCGATAGTGCGAAGAATTATCCGTAGGGGGTATTCATTAGGCAAGAACTGCAGGCGATGGCTCAAAGGATTCTCGGAACAACGGAGAGCAGTTCGGGGCATCTTGTGATAGCAAGATCAATGGGATTGAATGTAGGCAAGTGTGTTCAGTTATCCATACAGATAATAGTGGTAGGGAATTTGCAAAAGCGGTCGGCACAATCGTCTCAGGTAAACAACGAATAGCATCTTCGAAACCTTCTGGTGCAGCAGGCGATCATTGTAATAAGGGGCTCTCCGGGAGGAAGTAGTTACTAGAACCTAGAGTCAGATTTAGTAAAATCATTTAACCCAAATAGAAGAGAGATCAGAGTCCCAGAGTATAGATCGAGGAATAAAAGATCCTAATACCACCCAATGGTGACGCGGGCTCGTAAGCCACACAACCAGGTTAGTAAAAGTTTTTCAATGACTAGACTCGACTTCGGCCAAGGAGTGTGGAAGGGGGATTCCTACAGGCAGTCGGCTCTGATACCAACTTGTGACGCCCCCGATTCAATCATGCACTAATCATGCACGCAAACGTGTACGATCAAGATCAGGGACTCACGGGAAGATATCACAACACAACTCTAAAAGTAAATAAGTCATACAAGCATCATAATACAAGCCAGGGGCCTCGAGGGCTCGAATACAAGTGCTCGATCATAGACGAGTCGTGGAAACAACAATATCGAGTACAGGACATAAGTTAAACAAATGCGCCTTAAGAAGGCTAGCACAAAGCTGGGATCTGGTCCGAAGAGGCGTGGGCCTCCTGCAGGATCCTCCTAAACTACTCACGATGGTAAATCCGGTTGACACCTTGCGTAGTAGTAGGCACCTCCGGTGTAATAGTAAATTAAATGCGTCGATGATAATAAATCGGCTCACTGGGCTCCAGCATCTCGTTGCGACAACCAAGTAGAATGGAAAGGGGGAAAAGAGGGAGAAAAGTAACCGTGAGTACTCATCGAAAGTACTCGCAAGCAAGGATCTACACTACATATGCAGGGGTATCTGTGTAAAGGGGCAATATCGATGGACTGACCTGCAGAATGCCAGAATAAGAGGAAGATAACTAGTCATGTCGAAGACTACGCTTCTGGCAGCCTCCATCTTGCAGCATGTAGAAGAGAGTAGATGGTAAGTTCACCAAGTATCATCGCATAGCATAATCCTACCCGGGGATCCTCTCCTCGTTGCCCTGTTAGAGAGCGATCACCGGGTTATATCTGGCACTTGAAAGGGTGTGTTTTATTAAGTATCCGGTTTTAGTTGTCATAAGGTTAAGGTACAACTCCGGGTCCTCCTGTTACCGAGGATCACGGCTATTCGAATAGATAAACTTCCCTGCAGGGGTGCACCACATAACCCAACACGCTCGATCCCATTTGGCCGGACACACTTTCCTGGGTCATGCCCGGCCTCGGAAGATCAACACGTCACAGCCCCACCTAGGCACAACAGAGAGGTCAACACGCCGGTCTAAATCCTATGGCACGGGGGCCTGGGCCCATCGCCCATTGCACACCTGCACATTGCGTGGGCGTCCGGAAGCAGACCTAGCCTCCCTAATACAAGAGCAGGCGTTCCAGTCCAATCCGGCGCGCGCCGCTTCGATTGTGACGTCAAGAAGGCTTGGTGATACCACGGCGTCGAGTGCCCATAAGCTGTTCCAGCGTAGTTGGTTAGTGCGTATAGGCTAGTGGTCGAGACTCGGATCAAATACCAAGATCTCGTTAAGCGTGTTATGAAGTAATCATGAGCGCCGTCGAGGCGAGCCCACCTCTCTCCTAGGTGGTCTCAACCTGCCATGTCGCTACGCCACAAAGTAACGATCGGGGCCGTCGGGAACCCGGGCCCACCTCTACCGAGGATGGAGCCACACGCCCTTGACCCCATCTCGAGACAGTATCATAAGTAATGTAATAGTATAAAGTATATAACATATGCCCGTGATCACCTCCCGAAGTGATCACGGCCCAGTAGTATAGCATGGCAGACGGACAAGGGTGTAGGGCCATTGATGGAATACTAGCATCCTATATTAAGCAATTAGGGCTGCAGGTAAGGGTAACAACAGTAGTAGCAAGGACAGGCTATGTGATGCGGAGCATCCTACGGTCATCCCCATGGACCTAACATCGTCTCATCAAGAGCCAATAAGACCCATGACACGAGCACGAGCTAGAGCTCTCGAGAACGAGGTGACTTCTCTCCTTAGTGATATCACGTATGATCCACTCGAGACATGGCTACTACCTAAGTCCGATATGCTATGCATGATTAGGTGTCAAGAGGACCCTCCCGGAGATGTACATGAAAGGCGGACAAGTCGCCAAGTCCATGGATGAAGAGAACCAGCGGAAGAAGGCAAGTTAACCTCCGGACCACGGACATTCGCCCCAGGCGTCCACATCGCCAATGATCCGGTACATAACGCCCGATTCGATGCGCCAGGTGTCCGCCAGTTATTCGCCGTCGTTGCCATGTCATGTGCTTGCGTATTGCACTTTTCCACGTCATCATCTGCATTTCATATCATGTTGTCATGTGCATCGCATTTGCATACATGTTCGTTTTATGCATCCGAGCATTTTCCCCGTTTTCCGTTTTGCAATCCGGCACTCCTATGTCTCCCGGCGCCCCCTTTTGCCTCTTTTCATGTGCGGGTGTTAAACGGTCTCGGAATGGACCGAGGTTTGTCAAGCGGCCTTGGTATACCACCGATGAACCGCTGTCAAGTTTCGTGCCATTTGGAGGTCGTTTGATACTCCAGCAGTTAGCAACTGGTAAGTAAAGCCCCCTTCTCTTTGCAGCCCAACACCACCTCCAAACTGGCCCAAAACCCACCTAACTCCCCTCCATGCTCTCGGTCGTTCGATCACGATCGTGTGGCCAAAAACTGCACCTCATTTGGACACTCCTAGCTCCCTCTACCTATATATATGTGGCCTCCCCCGAAAAATCCGCGCAGATCAAACCCTACCCTAACTTCCTCTCGCCGTGAACATGTCCGCCGCCCGTGAGCGTCCATCCCGCTGCCACGTCGCCTGCCAATGGCGAGGCGACACGTCATCCCGCCGCCGCTCTCCCCAACCGGCGATCGCCACTGTCCGTCCGGCTCCCGCCTCAAGCAGCAGCCCTTGAGCCCATCACGGGCCCAGCGAGCCCGCCGCCGCCCAGCGCTGCGCCGTCGCGCCCGTGCGGCCAGCGCCTCGCTTCCGCCTCCTCCTGCGCCCGACCTCGCCCGGAGTGCCCGGCGCGCCGCCATGACCTCATGCGCCGCCGCCATGTGGCGTTGTCCCGGCCGCCTTGCGCGCCCGCTCATGGCCGGGAACTGCGCGTCGCCTCCGCGCCGCCCGCCGTGGCCCGCCCTAGCTCCGCCACGCCGCCCAGGCGCAGCCCGTCCGCCCGCGACTCGTGGCTCCGCCGGGCTGCGCGCCCAGCAGCGTCTGCCCGGCCGCCCTCGTCGTCCGGCCTACACTCCGCCCGGCGGCGAGATCTGGCGGATCCGTCCGCCGGACCTCCCCGGCCTCCTCCCCATCCAACTCCGGCAGCCGCGCCGCCCTGCTCCGACGAACCTCGCCATCCGTGCCGAAGGTTGACTTTCCCCCCGAAATCTGCTAAGTCCCAGTTTTGTGTAATTTTTGATGCCATGTTCATGCCATTGTATCTCTGCATCCGTAGCTCCGTTTCGTGCGTGTAAAATGTAAAATTGTTCGCCCGATGAGTACATCATTTCATTCCATTTCACCATGTTCATTTGAGTTCATCTTGATGCCTGAATCTTCGTTGCAGGAGTGCTATATGATGTTAATCTGCTGAAACTGTTATAACATGCTCATTTGTCATTTTTGCCATGATTGATGTGTGCATCCTATGAGATTGATGCCTACATGTGTTTTGATCTATGCCATGCCATCTTTACAGGGGTGTATGCCATGTATTTTTGTGATCTCTGTGGTGACTAGAACAAGCATGCAAACTAGGCTTCATGATGTTGCTGATTTCAGCCTGTTACTTGATATTTTTATGCCTTGTAAACTTGATGCTACCGAGAGATCCATGCTTATTTTGAGTTACTTCAGTAAGGATGTTTTGAACATATGGCTATGCTCTATACATCCATTCCCTTGTTTGCAATTATGGAGTACCATAGCTTGAGTCAATCAAACTCTACTTTTGCTATAAAATGTTTCCTGGCAGGTTGTTTACATGTTATTCAATTTTGCCAAGGTTGTTGTAGTTGATCCGTGTATGCTATGATGTTGTTCTTGCCATGTATAGCTTGTATGCCATGTCTTCTTGCTATTGGGTGACTTGCCATGCCATGTGTTGCTCTGTGGTGAGTGGTTCAAGCTCACCAACATGCTTACTTATTGTTGTTCCTGCCATGTTTGAATCTGTAATTTAACTTGCCATGTTTACATGGGTGCTATCATATTTTCTGATCCTTTTTGGCTCATGGTCAGTAAGGGACTTTTGTCCTATGCATTTAGTAGTATCATGCCATGCCTTTGTTTGCCATGTTAAGTTCCTGTAACATGTTGTTTGATAGCTCTAAACATTATACCTGATGTTATTTCTGCCTTGTCCTGTAAATTCTGCTAAGTCTGTGAACCTGATATTATATGTAATCTCGCCATGTCTTTTTGAGCATGTTCTAGTGATTTCTGGAGATAGCTCAGTGTTCATGTTTTGTCATGCTTTACCTGTACATCGTGCCCATGCCTTTTGTTCTCATGTTAAGATGCTGTAGCTTGTTGTTTCGGTGCTTGCAATATGCCTAGTTCCTGTTTTGGCCAGATTGTTGTCATGACTTGTTTCATGTGTATGTGTTGAACCGTTGCTCCGTTTTGAGTGTGCTCTATATGAAACTTGCTTAGAATTGCATGTAGTTTCATATTATCATGTTGCATCCTTGTTTTGAGGTGTTTGCTTGATGTTTGGGTGCATTTTGCATCAATGCCATGCTTATCTTGTTTTGCTCATATCTTACAGTAGTAGCTCGAATTAAATGAACTTTATATGTAACTTGACAAGAATTTACATTATAGATCATCGTGGTGCATCTTAACTTGCTGTTTAACAACTTGAACATAAGGTTTATTCAGATCTGGACCAATTTTGAAATTTGCATATGAGGACTTACGGAATTGTTATATATATGCGTTTAGGCCTCATTTAAACTTGCTTTGATGTGTTGCTCTTGTTTGCATCATCTCTTGCCATGAGTAGCTTCATGTAGCTTTGTCATGCATCATACTTGTTGTGCATCATGCCTTGTTCATGTGTGGTGTGTTTACTATGTTGTGTGCTTCTTCTTGTTAGTTCCGTTTCGTTTTGCGATCGTGAGGATTAGATTCGTCTACGCTTGGTTAAATCTTCGTGGCTCGATCTTATTCATGGACTCGTTCTTCTTCCTAAGCGGGATTTCAGGCAAGATGACCGCTACCCTGGATCTCACTACTATCATTGCTATGCTAGTTGCTTCGTTCTATCGCTTTCTTTGCGCTACCTATCAATTCTTTGCTCAAGCCTCCCAAATTGCCATGAGCCTCTAACCTTTGTCACCCTTCCTAGCAAACCGTTGTTTGGCTATGTTACCGCTTTTGCTCAGCCCCTCTTATAGCATTGCTAGTTGCGGTGAAGTTGAAAGATTGCTCCATGGTGGACAGGATTTTGTTGGGATATCACAATATCTCTTATATTATTAATGCATCTATATACTTGGTAAAGGGTGGAAGGCTCGGCCTTATGCACAGTGTTTTGTTCCACTCTTGTCGCCTAGTTTACATCATATCAGTATTATGTTCCGGATTTTGCGTCCCTAACGGTCGGGTGATTTATAGGACCCCTTGACAGTTCGCTTTGAATAAGACTCCTCAATAAGGCCCAACATTGGTTTTCCATTTGACTCACCACCACCTACTTTCCCTTGGGAGTAATTAACCCAAGGGTCATCTTTATTCAGCCCCGGACCAATGCTTGTCTAAGTGTTGGTCCAAACTAAGCTTACCGTCTTGGGACCATCCCTTGGCAACTTGGGTTACGTCGGTACACACGCTTAGCTTATCCGGTGTTGCCACGAGAGCGAGATATGTGCAGCTCCCTATCGGGATTATCGGCACATCGGGCGGTCTTCTTGGTCTTGTTTATTCTTTGTCGAAATGTCTTGTGGCCGGGATTCAGACTGATCGGGTCTTCGAGGAGAAGAATATCGCCGTTGATGAGAGCTTATCATGGGCTAAGTTGGGACACCCTGCGGGGTTTGAACTTTCGAAAGCCGTGCCAGCGGTTATGTGGCGAGATGGGAATTTGTTAATATCTGGTTGTAGTAAACTTGAAGTAAACTCTTCTAAAATACACCAATGTGTGTGTAACCGTGAGTGTCTCTTTTCGGGGTTGATCGAGAGGAGAACCACGGTTTACGGGTTATGTCGGCGTAAGTAGAGTAAGGATCACTTCTTGATCATTACTAGTTGATGACCGTTCCTTTGTTTCTCTTCTAGCTCTCATTTTGCGTATGTTAGCCACCATATATGCTTAGCTGCTGCAACCTCACCACTTTATCCCTTCCTTTCCCATTAAGCTTTGCTAGTCTTGATACCCATGGTAATGGGATTCTTTGATCCTCGTGGCTCCAAGGTTTACTCAACAACGATTGCGAGTCTGAGGTTGTCATGCGATGATCGTGGCCTTGAGGCGATGCTTGCTTGTTTGGAGTTCTTCTTACGCTTATTCTTGATCGGGGATAGGTTCAAGACTGAGGCTAGCGAAGTGGATGTCGTTTGAGTTTACATTTATCCGAGGCTAGGATGAAACACAAGCAAAACTCAAGCGACATCCACCAGCTGGCGGTCGTGACAGATCAAGAAGTGAGTGTGAAACAGTGTTCACTTTCCGACTGAAAAGAGACCATCTGACTACACACGGTTGGTGCGTTTAATTCGGATCTGGTGTCAAGTTATCTACAGCTGGACATTAACAAATTCCCATCTGGGCACGACTTTTGAAAGATTATACCTGCAACTTAGTGATAAGTTATACCAGTATATTCTGTGAAGACAACGTATTTACAAGATATTTTACAATGGTAAAACAAGACCCGCCGAATGTGCCGACAAATCCCGATAGAACATATCTCGTTCACACCGAGATGAGCAGACAGGTTGGCATAGACCACAGTTGCCCGGTAGCCGGACATCGCTCGATTTGGACCAGCACTCGGAGGAGAACTGGCCCGGGGGGTAAAATAAAGATGACCCTCGGGCTCCGGAAACCCAAGGGAAAAATGGCTAGGTGAGGCAAATGGTAAAACCAATGTTGGGCCTTGCTGGAGGAGTTTTATTCAAAGCGAACTGTCAAGGGGGTCCCATAAATCACCCAACCACGTAAGGAACACAAAATCTGGGAACATAACACCGGTATGACGGAAACTAGGGCGGCAAGAGTGGAACAAAACACCAGGCATAAGGCCGAGCCTTCCCCCCTTTACCAAGTATATAGATGCATTAATTAAATAAGAGATATTGTGATATCCCAACATAATCATGTCCATCATGGGGCAATCTTCAACTTCACCTGCAACTAACAACGCTATAAGAGGCGCTGAGCAAAGCGGTAACATAGCCAAGCAACGGTTTGTTAGGAAGGGTGAAAAGGTTAGAGGCTGACATGGCAATTTGGGAGGCTTGATAAACAGGTGATAGGTAGCGCAACATAGCGATAGAACGAAGCAACTAGCATAGCAATGATAGTAGTGAGATCCAGGGTAGCGGTCATCTTGCCTGAAATCCCGCAAGGAAGAAGAACGAGTCCATGAAGAATATGAAGCCACGAAGACGAACCAAGCGTAGACGAATGAATCCTCACGATCGTAACGAAACGGGAACTATCGAGAAGAAGCACACAACATGGTGAACACACCACTCATAGACAAGACATGATGCACAACAAGCATGATGCATGACAAAGCTACATGAAGCTACTCATGGCAAGAGATGATGCATATAAGAGCAACACATCAAAGCAAGTTTAAATGAGGCCGGAAACAACATATAACAATTCCGGTAAGTCCTCATATGCAAATTTTGAAATTGGTCCAGATCTGAATAAACCTTATGTTCAAGTTTTTAAACAGCAAGTTAAGATGCACCAAGATGATCTACACGAGATTCTAGTCAAGATACATATAAAGTTCATTTAATTCGGAGCTGCGGCCTAGAAGATATGAGCAAAACAAGTTCAACATGGCATTGATGCAAAATGCATACAAACATCAAGAAAACACCTCAAAACAAGGATGCAACATGTTAATATGAAACTACATGCAAAATCAAGCAAGTTTCATATAGAGCACACTCAAAACGGAGCAACGGTTCAACACATACACTATACAAGTTTAAAGGACAAGCTGTCCAAAACAGCAACTAGACATATTGCAAACATCAAAACAACATGCTAAATCACCCCAATATGAGAACAAAAGGCATGTAAATGATGTACAGGTACAACATAACAAAACATGAACACTGAGCTAACTCCAGAAATCACTAGAACATGCTAAAAAAGACATGGCAAGATTGCAAATAATAACAGTTTCAGGCTTAGCAGAAATAACATCAGGTTGCAATGTTTAGAGCTATCAAACAACATGTTATAGGAACTATCATGGCAAACAAAGGCATGGTATGATACTACCAAATGCATAGAACAAAAGTCTTTTACTGACCATGAGCCAAAAAGGTTCAGAAGATACGATGGAAGCCATGTAAACATGGCAAATGATATGACAGATTCAAACATGGCAGAAACAACAATAAGTAAGCATGTTGGTGAGCTTGTACCACTCATCACAGAGCATTACATGGCATGACAAGGCAACCAAAAGTAAGAAGACATATTTATGAAGCTATACATGGCAAGAGAAAATTCATAGCGTGCATGGATCACTAACAACAATCATGGCAACATTGAACTTAATGTTAACAGGCTGACAAACATTATTTAGCAATTTTGGAGCAAGATTACAACAAGCTACAACAGGCTATAAATGCAACCAGGGGCATGGATGGATAGAGCATGACATGTATAACAAAACATCCTTAGTGAAAACATCTCCAGATTATGCATAGAATGACTTGTAGTAGCAGGTTTACATAGCATCACGAAATAACAGATTCAGCCTAGCAAAACAGTAACCGCAAGTACACTATTTCACAAGCTTGATGCACTCACTACACAACTCACGAAAATACATGGATGGCACCACTATAGATATGGCATGATGTAGTTCAAAAGACATGTAGAGCTCATGCTCATAGGATGCACACATCAAATGCAACAAAAATGACAAATCATCAAGTTATAACAGTTTCACCAGATTAACATCATATATCACTCTTGCAATGATGATTCAGGCATCAGGATGGACTCAAACAAGCATGGCACAATGGAATCAAATGTAGATCATCTCACAATGAACATTTTGAGATATTATATGCATGAAACGGAGCTACGGATGCAGAGTTATGATGCGATGAACAGGCGCACAAAATGTTGAAAACTTAGGGACTTAGGATATTTTCGGGGTCAACCTGCAGATCCAGATCCGGGAGCGGGAACTGAGGTGGCGGCGCGAGCTCGCCGGAGACGGCGTGGAGAGGGCGCCGGAGAGGGCCGGGGACGGCCGGGGCGGAGGCGGACGGGCGGCGCCGGACGTCGGAGGATCGGCGGCAAGGCGGCGCCGGTGGGCGCGGAAGCCGAGGGGCGGGCGAGTCCGGTGAGGTCGGCGAAAGCGAGGCGCTACGGGCGGCGGCGCGCTTGGGCTGCGGGTGGTTTCGCCAGTCATGCCCGGGCGGGACCGACTGGGCGGCGGCTGCAGGCCGAGGAGAGAGAGGAGGCCGACCGGGAGGAGCTGGGGGCGACGTGGCGCGACGCCACTGGCCGGGAGCGGCGGCGGGGAGACGTGTCGCCCCGGGATTGGTCCGAGCGACGTGGAGGCTGGACATGTCCGGCTGGAGGTGGACGTGTCCGGCGGCACGTGGGGAGCGGGGCTAGGGTTAGGGGTGGATTTCATCCGCGAATTTGAACGGGGAGGGCATATTTATAGGTAGAGGGAGCTAGGAGAGTCCAAATGAGGAGCGGTTTTCGCCCACACGATCGTGATCGAACGACCGAGAGCATGAAGGGGAGTTTGCTGGGTTAGTGGGCTATGGAGGGGTGTTGGGCTGCAAGACAAAAGAGGCTTTTACGGTTACCCGGTTAACCATAGGAGTATCAAACGACCTCCAAATGGCACGAAACTTGACAGGCGGTCTACCGGTGGTGTACCAAGGCCGCTTGGCAAATCACGGTCCATTCCGAGAAAGTTTAACACCCGCTCACAACGAGAGACAAAAAGGGGACGCCAGAGGACATAGGAGTGCCGGATTGCAAAACGGACAACGGGGAAAATGCTCGGATGCATGAGACGAACACGTATGCAAAATGAGATGCACATGATGACATGATAAAATGCAACACGCAAGCAAATGACATGGCAATGACGGTGAATAACTGGCGGACACCTGACGCATCGAATCCGGGGCGTTACAAGAACTATGCTCCAAACTCCAGTTGGTCAAGATGAAGCACCTGCACCCATAAAAGGTTCTATGGCTAAGCGACACCGGCACCATCGAAGTCGAGCATAGAGTACAAGTCTCTTTCAAGATCGGAGCTTATGAAGACACATTGGAGTGTGATGTCCTTCCGATGACCGTGTGACACCTCCTTCTTGGACGACCCTGGCAATTTGACCGAGGTGTCATCCACAATGGGCGCACAAACCACTATAGCTTCAAGATGAAAGGAAGGGAATATGTGCTACATCCTATGTCTCTGAGCCAAGTGATCGCCGACAAGCAAGCAACCCATCATGGAGAGAATAGTGAGAGAGCGAACCACCAAAAAGAGAGTGAGCGCCACAAGCCAAAATTGAGTGCCTCCACGATGAGCGACAAGGAAAACTTAGTTTTATTTGCCACCAAACTTGAGATGAGAGAAGTGTGTGAGAACCCATCAAGTGTCCTACACTATGTCCTATTGTGAAAGGATGAGGCACCAAAAACTAACACCTATCGTGATCTACCTTTAGTGTTATCTTCTCTATTGCAGGAATTCCAAGATGTTTTCCCCGACGAGCTACCTCCGGGTTTACCTCCACTACGAGGCATTGAGCACCGAATCGACCTCATCCCCGGAGCGCCACTTCCAAACAAGGCCCCATACCACGTCAACCCCGACGAAACCAAAGAAATACAAAGGCAAGTAAAGAATCTCATAGACCATGGACATGTGCGTGAAAGTTTGAGTCCTTGTGCCGTACCGGTCATTATTGTGCCAAAACAAGACGGTAGCTTTCGCATGTGTTCCGATTGTAGACCTATCAACGCTATCACCGTTCGCCATAGGTACCCCATTCCACGCCTTGATGATATGCTTGATGAACTTAGCCGTGCCACTATATTTTCCAAAATTGATCTTAAAAGTGGTTACTATCAAATCCGCATACAAGAGGGTGATGAATGGAAAACCACTTTCAAAACAAAGTTTGGTCTATATGAGTGGTTAGTCATGCCTATGGGTTTATCGGAAGCACCCGGTACTTTCAAGCGTCTTATGCATTATGTGTTTCGCCCTTACATTGGTGAATTTGTTGTTGTCTACTTCGATGATATCCTTGTGTTTAGCAAATCTCTCAAAGAGCATGTCACCCACCTTCGCACCGTGCTACAAACTCTTCGAAAAGAGCAACTTTATGCTAATATGGAAAAATGCCTATTTGGTGTTGATAAGCTTGTTTTCTTAGGTTTTGTAGTATCTTCTAAGGGTGTTCATGTTGATGAATCTAAGATCAATGCTATTAAAACTTGGCCCCAACCAACCAATTTGCAACAAGTGCGTAGTTTTCTTGGTTTAGCCGGTTTCTACCGTAGATTTGTGAAGGATTTTAGCACCATTGCTTCACCTTTGCATGCTTTGAGTAAGAAAAATGCACCATTTGTTTGGGGAACATCCCAAGACATCGATTTCAATGAGCTTAAGAATTTGCTTACTCATGCTCCCGTGCTTGCTTTACCCAACTTGACAAACCTTTTGAGATACATTGTGATGCTAGTGGTAATGGCCTAGGAGGTGTGTTAACACAAGAGAAGCGCCCAATTGCTTATTTTAGTGAGAAACTCTCCGGAGCGCAACTAAATTATCCCATCTATGACAAAGAGCTATGCTTTAGTGCGAGTTTTGCGTGAATGGGAACATTACCTCCGCCTCATGAGTTCATCATCCATACCGACCATGAAACGTTTAAATACCTTAAGGGTCAAACTAAGTTGAACAAGCGTCATGCTAAATGGAGTGAGTTTATTGAGTCTTTTCCTTATGTCATCAAGTATACTAAAGGTAAGGAAAATGTTGTGGCGGATGCGCTTTCCCGTATATGCATGCTTGTTACTCAACTTGAATTGAATGTCATTGGTTTTGAGCACATAAAAGACTTGTATGAGCATGATCCTACATTTGCTATTCCTTATGCCAAGTGTCGTAGCATACTTCTTGGGAACGCTATTACATCAAAGATGGTTATCTTATGAGAGCTAACAAACTTTGCATCCCCGAGTCTTCTCTTCGTTTGTTACTTTTGCAAGAATCTCATGGAGGAGGACTATTGGGACATTTTAGATGCGACACGACATTCACCACGCTCTCCAAGAACTACTTTTGGCCTAAGATGTTTCGTGACGTCAACTGCTTCACCAACCGATGCTCTACATGTCACAAAGCTAAGTCTAAATCCCAATCTCATGGCCTTTACATGCCACTTCCAATTCCATATCAACCATGGGAAGATATTAGCATGGATTTTGTGCTTGGTTTGCCTAGAACTAGAAATGGCAAGGATTTCATTTTTGTTGTTATGGACCGATTCTCCAAAATGGCACATTTCATTCCTTGCAACAAGACAGATGATGCTTCACATGTTGCAAAACTGTTTTGTAGAGAAATCTTGCGACTTCATGGAGTGCTAAAGACGATTGTCTCGGACCGCGACGTCAAGTTCTTGAGTTACTTTTGGAAGACCTTGTGAGCCAAGCTCGGAATCAAGCTTTTCATCTCTTCGGCATACCACCCACAAACCGACGACCAAACGAAGGTGACGAACGGCATGCTCTCCACTCTACTACGCGTGTTGATAAAGAAGAACATCAAGGAGTGGGAGGAGTGCCTACCTATCGCCGAGTACGCCTACAATCGTGCAAGACATTCGACACCGGCAAGTCCCCCTTAGAGGTCGTCTATGGCTTCAACCCATTGTCACCATTGGACATTCTACCTCTACCGCTACAAGAGCGCACAAACATGGAGGCGAGTGCCCGAGTCAACTTCCTCAAGAAGATGCATGAAGATACAAGGAACACCATCAAGCGCCAAGTACAACGACACGCGACCAAGCTCAACGTCAACAAGCAACCCATGATATTCAATGTTGGAGATCTTGTGTGGCTACACCTTCGCAAGGACCGTTTCCCCAATGAACGCAAGTCCAAACTTCTACCACGAACCGATGGACCCTTCGAGGTGCTTGCACGCTACAACAACAACACATACAAGATCGACATCCCACGCGACAAGTACTCCGTGAGCGACATATTCAACATCAAAGATCTCTCCCCGTACCATGGTGATGAGGATTTCGATCCGAGGTCGGATCTTTCCCAAGGGAGGGGAGATGATGCGGAGCATCCTACGGTCATCCCCATGGACCTACCATCGTCTCATCAAGAGCCAAAAGGACCCATGACACGAGCACGAGCTAGAGCTCTTGAGAACTAGGTGACTTCTCTCCTTAGTGATATCACGTATGATCCACTCGAGACATGGCTACTACCTAAGTCCGATATGCTATGCATGTATTTCAGAGAGTTCTTGAGCTCTCGAACTAGCTATGGTGGGTGCGTGGTTCGGGAGAGCCCAATCCTTCTCCAGTACGCCATGGGCCTCCTTTTATAGTCGAAAGGGGCTGCCACAGTGGCACACAGGAGGTGGAAAGGCGTACAGTGCTACGAGCTTATCGCTCGTATTACAGGACAAGACGCATTTAATGCACCGCTGAGGTGTCCCATACCTTTATCGGGGACGGGGGCGAGGCCCATCCCGTCCGTCGCCGCTCCTCCTTGCTTCGACGCGCCCTAGCCAGCGATGCGTGCGGCGCCATGTAGGCAGCCAGGCAGCTGAGGTGGCGCGGTGGTAGGGTCTTCATGAAGATCTGCATGCCGCCACGCAGGCGCCTGCTGAGTTGGCCTAGAAGCTGCATGTTGCCATGCAGGTGCCTGCCCAGCTGGTTGGGCTGGCAGCTGCATGCGAACGGCAGTAGAGACTTGGCTGGTGCGGGCCTGGCAGTGGCCCTCCTGGCGTCCTCGGTGAGAGCCTTTCCGGGTGGCCCGACAAGGATCTTGCCATGGTGTGTTGTCGTCCCTGGCAAGGGTCTTGCCGGGGGTCTTGTGGCTCTCCTCGGCAAGGATCTTGCCGAGGATCATTGTCTTTTAGTCCTCATTTGATCTTGAATATGTCTTCACAAAGATGTGCATGCCACCACAGAGGTGCCACCCGAGCCCTGGCCCAACGTGGTCGATAGTGTTGGAGACCGTGGGCTCGAGGGTGGCTCGCTCTGTTGGTGTTTGGGCGCTTCTTGAGCAAGGGTCTTGCCGGGCTCTTTGAGGCCGTCCCCGGCAAGGGTCTTGCCAGAGGAAACTGCTCTGACCCTCTGCTTCTTTGCGTTCTTGGTCTTGGCGTTGCTCTGGCTGTCTTGGGCTTCGGTTTTGCCTTGGTTCACCTCCCCTGTTCTGCTTGGTGCGGCCGCGGGCGTGGCTCCGACTGTCCGTGCACAGGTAAAGGGGTACAAAGGTGTGCCCCTTCTTTTGTACATCGACATGAGTCCAATGCACTAACGCTTTCTTTAGTATTCTTGCTCTTTCTCTGGGCTTTGACCATGTCTCCCGAACAATTTCAGTACATATGGCGCAAGACGATTCCACACACACACACACACACACACACACACACACACACATATATATATATATATATATATATATATATATATATATATATATCGAGGTCGGAATGGGATCGGGTGTTTTCACGTCTCACCGTAGTGCCCGGTTTGTCTTGATTGGTGATTGATAAACAAGAAGGAAAATGGAAAATTAGAAAATCTACATGTTTATACCGTTGAGGTCCTTAGTTTAGTCAAGTAGGCGAGGACATTTCCATCGCAAAGGATTCAATCTAGCCATAGGTCCCCTACGGCTACCTTGTTACGACTTCACCCCAGTCGAACACCCCACCATGGTATGCGCCAATAAGACCACCAAAGGCCTTTGTGGCACTAGTGGTACACAGAAGTCATGGGTGATCATTGGTCCGATGCTTCGGGTGAAACCAATTCCCAGGGTATGATGGGCGGTGTGTACAGGGCCCGGGTACATATTCACCGCGGCATGCTAATCCGCGATTACTAGCGATTTCAACTTCATGTTCCCGAGTTGCAGAGAACAATCCGAACTAAGGAAATCTTTCCGGATTCGCTCCGCCTTACAGCCTTGCTTCCCATTGTCATTGCCATTGTAGCACGTGTGTGGCCCAGTCCATAAGGGCCATGCGGACTTGACGTCATCCCCACCTTCCTCTAGTATCTCACTGGCAGTCCCTCGTGAGTGCGGCACACACCTTTTTCTTTGTTTCGGAGCGGGGGGCGTACTATTACCACGACGTTCCACACCATTTTCTGGCCTTCATGCCGAGTCTTCCTTCACCGCCAACTCGACATCGTCGTAACCAATTTCTACCAAACCTCCATGCTCACTGGTATTTTGACATCACTATAGGTAGGTCTCCGTGGGTCTTGGGAAAGACGACTTCGGTTCACACGTGAAAGTGCTTCAAAAGGCACCGGCTCCCAATAGTGAAATTCTTGCTGAAAGCACAGCTACATGCTGGCACTCAATCAAGTAGTAGCGCTAGCATGTCACTCGGTGGCAATTTATCCTTAGGCGCATGTCTCGGCAACACAAAACAATGGTTTCGCTCATTATAGGACTTGACCAAACATCTCACGACACAAGGCGATTTACGACCATGCAAAGACTGTATGGAAGTCAGTACCATCCTGTTAAGGACAGGTTTTGTTGTTCATATGTCAAGGGCTGGTAAGGTTTTGCGCGTCGTATCGAATTAACCACATGCTCCACTGCTTGTGTAGGCCCCGTCAATTCCTTTGAGTTCCGGTCTTGCAACCATATTCCGCAGGCGGAGTGTTTCACGCGTTAGCTGGGCCCCTGATCCGTGTAGACCAAGGGTGAACACTCATCATTTATGGCATGGACTACTAGGGTATCTAATCCTGTTCGCTCCCCATGCTTTCGCACCCCAAATCGGCGGTACCAGAGAGCTGCCTTCGCTTTTGGCGTTCCTTCAAAGATCTACGGATTTCATCCCTACACACGAAATTCCACTCTCCTCTGTCTCACTCAAGTGAATTGGTTTTGAGAGCATTCCGCCGCTTTTTGGCGACTTTCACTTTCAACCCGATTCACCGCCTATGTGCCCTTTACGCCCAGTCATTCCAAAGAAAACTTGCCCCCCGTCTTACCGCAGCTGCTGGCATGAAGTTAGCCGGGGCTTCTTCCTCGAGTCCTGTCATGATCGCGCACTCGACGAAACAGCTTTACAAGCGGCATTGCCCTTCTTCACTCACGCGGTATTGCTAGATCGGGCTTTCGCCCATTGTCCAATGAAAGTGCGTTATATCGACTAGAGGGGGGGTGAATAGGCGATTTTTATGAATTCTTCACTGAGGAATTTGCCGGTGAGGAAATTCCTTAGTGAAGAACTACTTGACGGAATAAGTACTCGTAAGTAAGCATAACAGATTACGCATGGTCATCATGATGAAATGAAGACAAACACAGAGTACGTAAAGCGTGATCACAGGATAACACAAGATGAAGACAAACTGATCAAGAAATTGAACCGAGGAAATTGAGAAAGTCTTGGTCAAAGTCTTCAAACACAGATATGAACAAACACTCAACACAAAAGAATGAGGAAATGAAAGGGTTGAGGAAATAGAACCGATTAGGTTGGTGGAGACAATGATTTGGTAGACCAGTTCAAGCTTCTTTGTCTCGGTTGTACGTCTGGTTGGAGCGGCTGAGTATTTAAACTCGAGGACACAGGTCCGGACACCCGATCGGCCGAGCACGCAGCTCAGGGACACCAAGTGCTCACCGTATTCTCCTTGAACTAAGGTCACACAGACCTCGTCCAATCACTCGTGCTAAGTCTTCAGGCGACTTCCAAACCTTCACAGACTTGGTCACTCGGTGATCCACAATTCTCTTGGATGCTCTAGACCATGACGCCTAACAGTTTGGAAGAAGCACAGTCTTCAAAGGTAACAAGCGTCGGATCCATGCAGGATCAATTTCTTCAGTGATGCTCAATCACTTTGGGTCTGTAGGGGTTTGGTTTTTGGGTTTTTCCTCACTCGATGATTTTCGCTCAAAGTCCTCAGAGGATGGGTTGCTCTCAAATGACAGGTGTCTAGTTCTCTCGGAGCAGCCAACCAGCTAGTGGTTGTAGGGGGCGGCTATTTATAGCCTAGGGAGCAGCCCGACATGATAAGACATAAATGCCCTTCAATGATATGACCGTTAGGTGGATAAGATATTTTGGGACAGCTAGCGCCAAGAAGACAAAGAATCTGGCCGGAAATTTGACTCTCAAATTCCTCGGGGCTATCATGTTCCTCCTTGTGTAGGCAATCCACACTTGGCGAATTCCTAACTCCTCGGTCGAACAAATTCCTCAATGACCGGAAGAACTTCGTCTCACATCAAGAAATTGACTGAAGCTGTATGAGATTTCCAAAGGCTTCACTTTCGAAGGGATTGGTTGTTGTAGGATTTTGTGTTGAGCATCACATGTAAATTTTTCCTTAGTATTTCCTCGACCCCCTTTAACTGTACGGTGTTTCCTATGACTCAAGAAAGAGAAAAACGAAACTACAAAAACAAAAGTCTTCACGCTTCATGTTCCTCAAATGAATACCAAGTCTTCAAGGTCACACCAATTTCTTCACTTTCAAAGTCTTCAGAAAGTCTTCAGTCGAAGAACTTCATTTTTAGGGGTCGACTTTCTCTGTAAATATCAAACTCCTCATAGACTTAACGTATTAGTTCCTTAACCTATAAATATCAAACTCCTCCTGTGTACACTCACAAACGTATTAGTTCCTTAACCTATAAGTCTTCAATCCACCAAAATCACTAAGGGGCACTAGATGCACTTACAATCTCCCCCTTTTTGGTGATTGATGACAATATAGGTTAAGTTTTCAATGGGGATAAATATATGAAGTGTAAATACTGATAGTGAGGAATTTGATTGCAAGATATAGAAGAACTCCCCCTGAAGATGTGCATAGTGAGGAATTTGCTTTTGAGGCAATGCACATTTGAAGAGTTGAATCATGGAGATCTCCCCCTATATCTTGTAATTCATACACGCATTTGACATATAGTATGAAGGATTTGAAATGCATGATGAAATATGGTGCTTGATGTAATTCAACATGCGTGCGATAACATTAATGAGGAACAAGCATGCAAAATAACGCATCAAGAGTATCAGAGCTCAAATAGATTTGCTATGAAGATTTTCAAGGAGCTCAAGAGAATCAGGCGTAGTGCAAGAGCATAATGCATCAAAAGTATCAAAGCACCATCGGGTTTAAGATTACAACTCGATCCAATAAAAGTTTCGGAAGAACGAGAGTTGTAACTTAACAAAAATAAATTAGTATATAGGCAATAAAGCTGGACCCGCTTGAAGACTAACTCAAATTTCTCCCCCTTTGTCATCAAATGACCAAAAGGATCGAAACTGAGGACTAACGCTCCTGAAGAATTTCAAGTTGAAGAAGGAGCGCCAGCGTTGTTGGGGTCGGTACTTGTAGTAGGACCTGTCGCGGTGTCGTCCAAGTCTTCATTTTTGTCAGTGTCGCGCGATGAAGAATAGGAGCTGGCCACCAAGGAAGGAACTTTGACCTTCTTGTATTTCTTCGGAGGAGGTGCAGACCAGTCAAATTCTTCCTTGAGTCCCATTGACGTCAGTTCTTCTGCATCATAGACATGTGAAAGAACAGCCCAGGTGCGTTTGAAGGTTTCATGGAGGTAGTAGTGGTTTTTCTTCACTGCATTGTGTGTTGAGGTCATGTTGTGAAGAATTGAACCAAACTGACGCTTGACCCATTTATGATTGCGATCAACCTTCCGATGAAGACCGAGAAGTAACTCACGATCAGTCATCACCTCGGTGCCGTGGGCTTGAGGACTTTGCTTGATCGAGGTATTTGCGTAGAGTCATGTGTGGCGAGTCATCATTGGTGGAGTAGGATCTCGCTTATAAACTGTCCATCCAATGGACGAATGCCTTCATCGATCACAGCAGTAGCTTTGCCCTTGTCATCATCTCGAGGTAAATGTCCGCTTGAGGACTTCAATCGGGGCAAGAAACTGCAGTGGTTCGTAGTATCACCTTTGTAATTGAGTGAAGACCTTGTCCCGATGAATCTCATTATCCAAGGCGCATAAGGCTTCAGCTCAAATGGTGACATAGCAACGTTTGCCAGAGTCCTCATGAAGAAATCATGGAAGTTGACAGGAACGCCATGGATGATGTAGAAAAGCATATTCTTCATGATGCCAACGACTTCTTCATCATTCGAGTCGTGGCCTTTGATAGGACTCATTGTCTTCGCCGTAATCCGATAGACAGTCCGAGGCACATACAATAATTCCTTGACGAGGAATTTGGTTCTTGGGGCCTGCCTTTGGCTTCAAAGGCTTCATCAAGACTTGCATATAGTGATTTTAAAGTTACGGTTCGTTGTAGATACAACGAGCACCATCAAGTGGAGGATCGAGTGGTAGAGCACGAAGCAATTCGATTCTTTGGTGCCTTGTAGTGAGTATTTTCGGACATCCAGTCTAATACCCATGAGTTCACGTCTTGACGTCTCCGGTGATGTGCAGCGTTGCATAGAATTGAAGAATTAGTTCTTCATTCCAATCACGAGATATTAGTGCAGAAATTGAGAAGTCTGCGTCGTGAAGAACACCGAGGACTGGCTCAAAGCTGGCAGAGAGACTCCATGTCCACGTGAGGAATATGTGCATGATCGAAGACTTTATCTTTGTTGAAGAGCACCGAGGAATAGAAGTTGGCTTGGTGGCAGTCCGTAAACGCCTCTTCCTAATGCGAGCGTAATCATATGGATTATAGTCGGTGAAGAATACGTGCTCGGCAAAGAAATCATCAGCCTTGAACTTTTGTTTGCTTGAGAACGGATTCTTTTGCTTGGGCGAGGGGTGTCGTTGAGTTGCATCACCACCGAGGAATCGCAAGTTCAGGTTCTTCAGTCGAGGAATTTCTGGTTCCTCTACATGTGCAGTCTGTGGATCAGCAGCAGGTTCATCAGCACTAGTGGCTGGAATTTCTTCATGCACAGAGCAGGTGGGTTGAGTTTCTTCAGAGTCCATTTGGACTGTTTGTGCAGGGGACTGAGGAATCTGTTGGAGCGGGGTGAAGAGAGGAGTATTGGGATGCAGACTTTCCCAAAAGTCATCATTCATCACTGGTGTGGTGCACCCAATATCCACATCTTCATCTTCAATTTCCTCAACACCAGCCTCTTCAGTTGTGAACTGAGGCGTAGGTGAGGAAATGACTGGGGTTGAAGGGATTGCGCCCACTTCAATTTCTTCATCAATCTGCTCGACAAAGCAGTGAATGATGTTCTTCATCGATCCGATTGGGATCTCATAGTCTTCTCCAAAAGGAACAAGGTCCTTTGATGGCATGGAGGAAATCGGAACAACATCAATTGGATTTTCGAATGAGCTGGTCATTGGCTTCATTTTCTTCGCAGCCGAAGAATATGACACAGCTGATGCCTTCCTTTTCTTCACTGCAGCTCGTTTTGCAGCCTTGGTTTTCTTCACCTCAGAGGCAGATGGAAGAATTGGAGTTGGTGTTGGCGCAGGAGGAGCTGAGGAATCAGGATGAATTTCCTCAGGCGCAACTGATGCAGTTGCCCTGTCTTGTTCAGTTTCTTCAGCGCACCACTAGTGGATGCCTGGCAATTTCTTCGCCGGTGGAATTGAGTCATCAGCCCCGAACTAGCATTGTCATCAGCAGTTGAAAATCATCGATCGTCTTGGCATGTTCTTTAGCAGTGAGCGGAGGCTGCAGCTGAGGAATTTCCTGTTGCGTTGGGGTTGCAACATTTGTGAAATTCTTCGTCAGTTGATTTAATCGACCTTGGCTCCTTGCCAATCAGCATAATAAGAATCGAAGTTTTTGCACGAGGTCTTGAATTTCGGTCTGGACCTTGAGAAGTTCCTCAGGTCTCATTTTGACAACGTTTTTCTTCAGGAACTTCTCCTTTCTGTATTGAGCCTTCTTGATCTCTCTTGCCTTTTCAAACTTCCATTTCTCTTCAGCGATGAAATGGGTCAACATATGACTTTGTCCAGGGGTCAGATGCAAGTCTGGCATAGGGGTATTGGGATCCTTGTGCTAGAGATCAATATAATCGAGGACTTTCTTCAGATCCAATAGCAGTGGCACAAATGTACCTTTGGCTCTAGCGGCCCTTTCTTGGCGATCTCTGATAATTTCCGCAAGTTCATCATCAGAAGCTTCATCATCAGAAGGCACATGGAATGCAACTTGTTTCTTCTTTGGACTTGGCCGAGGACCACGTCCAAATTTGTTGCTTTGGTCTTGACCGCAGTCGGGCGGATGATGAAATTGGTGTCTGAGGAATGTGCTGAAACTCGAGAGGCAATCGAGAGACCAGCGGTGCTTTGACATGTAGCTAGATGCATGTGGAGCCGAGGACTTTGACGGAGCTGTTGAGGACTTTGGTGGAGCTGTAGCGGTGTGAGGAATTTGCCGTGAGGGCGCTGCTGAGGAACTTGGCCGTGAGGGCGCTGATGGTGAAGCACTTGGCTTATGAGCAGACTTCTTTGGCATGGATTTCCTCAGTTTGACCGAGGCCTCGAGAGCGTGATAGCGTGGCAGAATCCTCATTGAATTTCTTCACTGCCTCCTTGGCTTGTCTTGCCAATTTAGCTTGGCGCTTAGCCCATTCTTGAGAAAGTCCTCACCACGTTTGATGCTTGTGGGATCGGCTACTTGGCAGTGCCAATGGAGCTCTTGGGCATGGAGGATTGAGAGCGAATTTCTTCATGTACTTTGGATTCACATATCTATATTCCCTCCATTCCCTTGCCCATCTCCGTTCAATCTTCTGAATACGCACCTTGCGCTGATTTTTGTTTTCTTCATCAGGTGTGCAATAGTCGCATAAATTTCCTCGTGGATTTCAAACGCAGTCATAACCTCAGGTTTCTTTCCTCCTTTCTGTTGCTTCTTACCGTACGCCATATTCTTGATTGAGGAAATTGAACAATTGAGTTCTCTGAAGAAGTATGCAGTTTTCTTCGAGGAACGCCGCAAATGAGTTAAGTTGATGAGAACCTAGTGATTCAAAGGCGGACATGTGTACCGTGAACAGAGTATAGTTGCGAGGAATTTGGAGAGGTCATATGCGTTCTCAGAAGGTTTTTCAAAAAGAACAAGTTTTGAGGATTTTGACCAGATGAGCCTTGAAGAATTTCACTAAGCGTTCTTTGACTTAGGTTCTAGAGTTGTACAGATCGAGGATCCACACAATTAAGGAATCTTGAAGAAAATGATTGCTTAGAGAAACAAATCAAGAGCAGATAGCTTGTGAGGTGTTTGTGTGTGAGGATTTGAAGAATAAACACCTTTGAAGATTTTCATGAAAGCTTGAGAATCAAAGCGAGTAATAAAAGTAACTTTTATTTACCCTAAATGAAGAACACGCATTTAACTGGGTGTTGTAGATGTGAAGATCGTCTGTTAATATCTTCCACGCCCTAACATGGCGGAGGAAAACAGCTACTGGCGGCGGAGTGAGGAATTCATGATCGGCGTGAGTCTGACGGCGACGAGGTCAAGGCGGTGAAGCTCTTCCTCACCGGGCGACGATGGAGAAGCGGCGCTTAGGGTTTGAGGAGCTCGAACGGGAGAGAGAGGTCGGCGGGGTAAAAGAAGTGAGGAAGGGAGAGGGTATTTATAGACAAGGTGAAAAACTGTTCGCTCAAGATTTGGGATTTAACGTGCTCCCCTGACCATTCTCCTTCTCACGACATGTGTCACCCACGTACTGTGTAGTGGAGATCGTGTACGATAGTGGGTGAGTAAGATAATGCATCATGGGATGCGGAACGGTTTGAGTGGCAAACCGAAAGTTTGGATAAGATCAGTTTTAAAGTTCCGTTCGCAATTTCTTCAGCTGACAAGGACACAGTGAAGATTTTGAACAAGTTTCAAATAGAACGCACATGAAGAATTTGTGAATAGATTGGGTTGAGTATAGCATAGAGGGGGAAGGGTCCGATCACATTCACTTAGCAGAAAAAGCGACTTGAAGAAATAGCCATAAGTGAATGTTGCAGAGGACATAAACCCATATATATATATATATATATATATATATATATATATAGACATATATATATATATATATCTATATATATATATAGCCAATGAAGAAAGACGACGGAAACAGTGAAGATTTTGTAAAGTTGAAGAATTTGAAAACTGAAGAATTTCAAAACTGAGAAAAAAACTCAAATTGAAGATTTTCAACTTTGGTGGTGGCGTGACCCACCGTATAAGAATGATGATTTCAGACACCGCGTACAATTGTCGTAGGGTTCTGAGAATCAAATTCTTCATTAATTTCTTCACACTTAGAGTGTTATTCTTCATTGATTGAAGACAAACGTTTCTTCATGTGTTGCACATCTAAGTCATCAATTTTGCATAAGTGTTAGGATGTGTGTCTTTTTCAAAGAACATTTGAAGATTCTAAGATATTTAGCTCACACCGCAACTTGCTAAATCTCTTCTCATCCAAGGGCTTAGTGAAGATATCGGCTAGCTGTTCTTGATCTTCACGTGCTTTCGATAGAGATGTCGCCCTTCAACACATGATCACGAAGAAAATGATGACGAATTTGAATGTGCTTTGTCTTCGAAGCCTTGAATCGGGTTGTGAGCAATCTTGATGGCACTCTCATTGTCACTGAAGAGAGGCACATTCTTCACGTTGATGCCGTAGTCCTTGAGAGTTTGCTTCATCCACGACAATTGAGCACAACACGAGCCATGACAATGTATTCAGACTTCCAGATGAAGCGGTGATCATGATTCTGTTTCTTCGAGGACCCACGGACCAAAGATCGTCCGAGGAAATGACAAGTGCCGAAGTTGACTTGTGGTCCACACGATCACCAGCGTGGTCGAGTCGAATATCCAATGAGATCAAAAGCAGAGCCCTTGGGGTACCATAATCCTAGTGTTGGTGTGTGAGCTAGATATCGAAGAATATGCTTCCATGACCTTATGGTGTGATTCCTTGGTGTAGCTTGAAATCGGGCACACATGCAAACACTAAGCATTATATCTGGCCTAGATGCACATAAGTACAATAAAGAACCAATCATGGAGCGGTATACCTTGTGATCAAGTCAATACCATTTTCATCGGTGCATAGATGGCCATTTGTGGGCATAGGAATTTTGACGCCTTTGCAATCTTGCATGTCAATTTCTTGAGGACATCTTTGAGGTATTTCTCCTGAGATATGAATATGCCATTGTCTTGTTGACGAATTTGAAGACCTAAGAAGAATTTTAACTCTCCTATCATAGACATTTGATATTCTTCACTCATCATATAGGCAAATTCATCACTATAACGTTGGTCAGTACAGCCAAAGATAATGTCATCAACATATATTTGGCACACAAACAGTTCACCATCATAAGATTTAGTAAATAGAGTAGGGTCGAGTGAACTGGTGTGAAGCCATTCTTCACGAAGAATTCCTTCAATGTATCATACCACGCCTGGTGGGGGCTTGTTTGAGACCATAGAGGGCCTTATTAAGTCACGAAGACTTTGTCGATTCTTTGGATCTTCAAAACACAGGGGTTGAGCAACATATACTTCTTCCTCAAGCTTACCATTGAGGAATGCACTTTTCACATCCATTTGATATAAGATAATATCATGATGATTAGCATAAGCAAGTAATATGCGAATAGCCTCAAGTCTAGCAACAGTGCAAAAGTTTCATCGAAATCAATTCCTTCAACTCGTGTGTAGCCTTGAGCTACCGATCGTGCCTTATTCCTTACCACAAGACCATTTTCATCTTGCTTGTTGAGGTAGATCCACTTTGTGCCAATGATATTATGCTTGAGAGGATCTTGACGTTTGACCAGTTACCAGACATTGTTGAGCTCGAACTGATGTAATTCTTCTTGAATAGCCTGAATCCACTCCGGCTCGTAAATGCTTCATCTACCTTAGTGGGCTCTGTGATAGAGACAAAAGCATAGTGCCCACAAAAGTTAGATAAATGTGAAGCTTTTGAGCGTGTGAGAGGACCTGGCGCTTTAATGTCATCGATGATCTTCTCCACTTGCACTTCTTTTGCAACGTGAGGATGAGCTGGTTGTCGTCGAGGAATTTGATCATTTTCCTCAGCACCATTGTCTTCAGCATTATCTTCAGGTGCATCACCGACGGCGTTCTTCGCGTCAGGAATGAATTCTTCAGAAGTTTCTTGATGGGGATGACATCCTCGGTTGCCTTGAACTTGATAGATTCCTCGGTGCTTTGGTTCATCTAACACGAAGGTAGGTGCTCTCTTTGCGAGCCATTAGTTTCATCGAACCGCACATCTACAAATGTCAACAATCTTGTGAAGAGCGATGTTGAAGACTACGTAGGTGTGCGAGTCCTTTCCGTAACCAAGCATAAAACCTTCATGTGCTTTCGGTGCAAATTTAGAATTGTGATGAGGATCTCTAATCCAACATTTAGCAATCAAGACTTTGAAATAACTTACATTGGGTTTCTTGTCAGTGAGGAGTTCATAGGCAGTCTTTTTGAAGAATTTGTGAAGATATACTCTGTTGATGATGTGGCACACCGTATCAATTGCTTCAATCCAAAAACGACTAGGCGTTTTGTATTCATCAAGCATAGTGCGAGCCATCTCAACAAGAGTTCTGTTCTTGCGCTCCACGACACCATTTTCTTTGAGGAGTATAAGGAGCAGATAACTCATGAGTAATACCAAGTTCATCAAGATAGTCATCAAGACCGGAATTCTTGAACTCAGTTCCATTGTCACTCCTGATGTGCTTGATCTTCACACCAAAGTTGGTTGAAGCCCTCGAGGAAAATCGTTTGTAGACTTCCTGCACTTGATTTTTGTAAGTAACAATGTGTACCCAAGTGTAGCGAGAGTAATCATCAACAATAACAAAGCCATATAGAGATGCATCATTAACGACAGCTGAGTAATGATTGGGACCAAAGAGGTCCATGTGAAGCAATTCAAGGGACGAGTAGTGGTCATGATAGTCTTTCTTTGGATGCTTGGCCTTGGTCATTTTTCCAGCTTCACAAGCTCCACACAAGTGATCCTTGAGGAATTTGACATTCTCAATGCCAATGACATGCTTCTTCTTTGCAAGAGTGTTCAAATTCCTCATGCCTGCGTGACCAAGTCGTCGATGCCATAGCCAGCCTTTCTCAAGCTTTTGCAAGTAGACACACGGCTGGTTGTGGTCCTGTAGATAAATCAACAATATACAAGTCTCCTCTCCTAAAGCCTTCGAAGACTTTGGAATTGTCAACTTCCATAATCACAACACAACGATACTTGCCAAAGATCACAACCATATCAAGATCACAAAGCATTGAGACTGACATGAGGTTGTATCGTAAGGACTCAACAAGCATGACTTTGTCCATGTGTTTATCCTTAGAGATTGCAACCTTACCAAGACCCAATACCGACTTTTGCCTTTGTCGGCCAAAGATGATATGCTTGAGATGTGACGGTGATAAGGGAGCATCCATCAATAGATTCTTGTCACCGGTCATGTGATTTGTACAACCACTATCGAGAACCCACTCGGTGGCTTTGGGTTGATCATCCTGCAGATGAATTAGTGCAATTTACGATCTCATATACTTCATCGATGAAGAATATGATATCAAGTTCGTCGATGAATTTCATCGGTCAAGATTCGAGATAAGCGGTATGAGGACGTGTGAAATGAAAGTTCATTTCATCATAATTAGCCTCAAGGCCCTTTCAGTAATTTCACAGTCCCAAATAATTCTTGACGTTAAGGCACGACCGGAGACCTGACCTGCAGAAGAGATTAGTTCTTTTCTTCACCACCCACATACGAAGGGGTGGCAAAGAGTTCATTATTCTCATGAAAGCACCATACGAGAATGGTGGCATAGAAGCCAAACCATTTCGTTTCACATAAGCGGGGTTAGGGTAAGCAGATGAATAAGCAGATAAATTCTTCGAGGACTTATGAACATATTGGTTTGAAGAATAATGCACATATTCATAGCCCTTAGCTCTACCTGCGAAGCAGAGTTGTTAGCACGATGATAATCATATGAGGACTTTGATCCTTTTGAGGAATTTGATCCACGTGAGGAATTTGGTCCGTATGAGGACTTGGATCCATATGAAGAATTTGGTCCATATGAAGAATTTGATCTGGGGTTCCTATTCTTCACGGTGGTGTCATGAGGACATTCACTGAAGACTTTCAAGGCACTTCTTGGGAACCCAGATTTTCTTCTTAGGGTAACAGTTCCTTCAGTTAGTGCCAACATATCTAGCTAATACTTCACAATTATAATTTTTGAACAGTTTATAGTTGGAGTCAAATGACTCATCAGAAGAATGAGGAGATTCGCATGTAAAGCCAGATAAGTTAGATGGATCAACTGGAGGTCCCTTTGCAGCAACCCATGAGGTTTTGGGATACTGCTCAGGCTTCCAATATGTTCCATCAGCATTGAGCTTCCTCTCAAAGGCAATACCCTCTTTCCTAGGGTTTCTGTTGAGGATCTGCTTTTTAAGCACATCACAAAGAGTCTGATGCCCTTTGAGGCTTTTGTACATGCCTGTCATGTACAATTCCTTCAGCCCTGCATCGTCAGTGTTACTATCAAATGTCCTCAGATGAGGAATTAGTGATAGCAGAGGCAGGTGAAGAATTTGTAACAGTTGAAGCATTTGAACATTCAGGTGAAGAATTAGCGGATTCACGTTCAATGCACTTTAAGCATGGAGGAACAAATTCTTCCTGAGAAGCGCTGATTTGTTGAGCAAGTAATGAATCGCGCTCCTTCTGAAGATCTTCATAACTCACTCTTAGCTTCTCAAGGTCTTGCTTTCTTTGAAGAAATTCATAAGAAAGTTTCTCATGATCGATAAGAGAGTGTTATGATGACCTTGAAAATTTGTCAAACCTAGATCAAGTCTCTGAAGATTTTCAGTCAGGGCTGTAGTGCGATCCATTTCTTCACCTAACATATCATCACTCTTATCTAGCATATTTTGAACCTTTTCCAAAGCCCTTTGTTGTTGTACAACAATTTTAGCAAGTTTTGAGTAACTGGGCTTTAGATCTTCATCAGATTCATTTTCACTAGATTCATAGGAGGTATATTTGAGTACCTTGGCACCCTTTGCCATGAAGCAATAGGTGGGAGTGTAGTCATCACTATCTTCATCAGCATTGTTGGTGAGGTCATTTTCTTCAGAGTTGAAGATGGACTTGTCGACGGCAAGCGATGGCGAGCTAGACTACGCCACACCGGACTCAGATTCTTCCGATGCCTCCTCTTCCTCATGTTCCTCGATTCAGCTTCGTGAGTCCATTTCCTTGCCAATGAATGCCCGAGCCTTTTTGGAGCTGCCCTTCTTGTGAGAAGAAGGCTTTGAGGATTTTGATGATGAAGATTTCGATGATTTCTTCTTCTTCTTTGCGCCATCGTAAGCTGTAATCCTTGTGTTTCTTCTTCTTTAATTCCTTTTCCCACCGAGGACAATCTTGGATGTAGTGACCAGGTTTCTTGCATTTGTGACAACTTATAGTCCTTTGGATGAGGAATCGGTGCCTCTTGAGGATTTTCCAAAGCGACCACGTCTCTGAACTTCCGGAATTTCTTCACGAAAGCGGTGCTAGCTCTGGCCTAATTCTTCAGGATCTCCAAGGCTACTACCGAGTCTTCACACTCGATTCGCATACGCCTTGGCCTTCGTGGCACGTGTTTTCCATAACTAGAACCATAGAGATCTCTCTTTGACAATTTGGAACTCATGAGTATTTAGCCTCTCGAGGATATCAGCAGGATCAAGTGACTTGTAGTCAGCACGCTCTTGTATCATCAGTGCCAGAGTATCAAATGAGGAATCAAGCGATCTTAACAATTTCTTCACCACCTCGTGGTCGGTGATGTCAGTGGCGCCAAGTGCTTGAAGCTCATTTGAGATGTCAGTGAGGCGATCGAAGGTTTGTTGAACATTTTCGTTGTCGAGTCTTTTGAAGCGGATGAAGAGATTCCGAAGAACATCAACTCGAGTGTCACGCTGAGTTGAGACTCCTTCATTCACTTTGGACAGCCTGTCCCAGATGAGCTTGGCAGATTCCAAAGCACTCACTCTTCCATATTGACCTTTGCTCAGATGGCCACATATGATATTCTTCGCTTGAGAATCAAGTTGCTTGAATCTCTTCACGTCGTGACATTCGGAGAAGGTGTGACCGAGGGAACACCATTTTCCACAACATACCGTAGATCGTTATCAATTGCTTCAAGATGCATTCGCATCTTGTTCTTCCAAGATATGGGTAGTCCGTCCCATCAAAGGTAGGACACCCTGCGAGACCTTGATCATATCTGCGGTCGACATAACTAAAACTCCGGTGGTTAAACCAAAATCACATAGAACAAGGGAGTACCTTGCTCGATACCAATTGAAAGTGCGTTATATCGACTAGAGGGGGGTGAATAGGCGATTTTTATGAATTCTTCATCGAGGAATTTGCGGTGAGGAAATTCCTTAGCGAAGAACTACTTATGACGGAATAAGTACTCGAAGTAAACATAACAGATTACGCATGGTCATCATGATGAAATGAAGACAAACACAGTCTGAAAAGCGTAATCACAGGATAACACAAGATGAAGACAAACCGATCAAGAAATTGAACTGAGGAAATTGAGAAAGTCTTGATCAAAGTCTTCAAACACAGATATGAACAAACACTCAACACGATAATGAGGAAATGAAAGGGTTGAGGAAATAGAAACCGATTAGGTTGGTGAAGACAATGATTTGGTAGACCCGGTTCCAAGCTAACTTTGTCTGGGTTGTACGTCTGGTTGGAGCGGTTGAGTATTTAAACTCGAGGACACACAGTCCGGACACCCAGCTTGTCGAAAGCACGCAGCTCAGACACCAAGTCCTCACCGTATTCTCCTTGAACTAAGGTCACACAGACCTCGTCCAATCACTCGTGGCAAGTCTTGAGCGACTTCCAAACCTTCACAGACTTGGTCACTCGGCGATCCACAATTCCTCTTGGATGCTCTAGACCATGACGCCTAACCGTCTGGAAGAAGCACAGTCTTCAAAGGTAACAAGCGTCGGATCCATGCAGGATCAATTTCTTGATGATGCTCAATCACTTTGGGTTTGTAGGGGTTTGGTTTTGGGTTTTTCCTCACTCGATGATTTTCGCTCAAAGTCCTCGGAGGATGGGTTGCTCTCAAATGACAAGTGTCTAGTTCTCTTGAGCAGCCAACCAGCTAGTGGTTGTAGAGGGGCGGCTATTTATAGCCTAGGGAGCAGCCCGACATGATAAGACATAAATGCCCTTCAATGATATGACCGTTAGGTGGATAAGATATTTTGGGACAGGTGGCCTTGACAAAGAATCGGAAATTTGACTCTCAAATTCCTCGGGGCTATCATGTTCCTCATCGTAGGCAATCCGTGGCGAATTCCTAACTCCTCGGTCGATACAAATTCCTCAGTGACCGGAAGAACTTCGTCTCACATCGAAGAAATTGACTGAATGTATGAGATTTCCAAAGGCTTCACTCGAAGGGATTGGTAGGTGTAGGATTTTGAGTTGAGCATCACATGGAAATTTTTCCTTAGTATTTCCTCGACCCCCTTTAACAAAGACGGTGTTTCCTATGACTCAAGAAAGAGAAAAAGAAACTACGAAAACAAAAGTCTTCACGCTTCATGTTCCTCCAATGAATACCAAGTCTTCAAGGTCACACCAATTTCTTCACTTTCAAAGTCTTCAGAATATCAAAGTCTTCAGTCGAAGAACTTCATTTTTAGGGGTCGACTTTCTCGGTAAATATCAAACTCCTCATAGACTTATAGACCTGTGTACACTCACAAACGTATTAGTTCCTTAACCTATAAGTCTTCAATCCACCAAAATCACTAAGGGGCACTAGATGCACTTACAGATTCCCCCACTGCCCCCGCCTGTGGGAGTCCGGGCTGTGTCTCAGTCCCAGTGTGGCTGATCATCCAGAAAGACCAGCTAAGCATCATTGGCTTGGTCAGCCTTTACCTAACCAACTACCTAATACTACGTAGGCTCATCAAACAACGCTTCTGAGCTTTCTTTAGGATTTGGCCCGAACTGTTTGGCAGATTCCCACGCGTTATGCACCCATTCGCCACTTTGTTCTCAACTATTCCAATTCCAGCAAACGGAGGCTATTAGTTCAAAGCCGTAGCGCGCGCCCTGTAGTTTTGAAGCAGGGCGAGACAACTTTAGCTAGGAGTCCCTTTTCCTTCTGCCCAGCTCCCCGAAAACAACGTTCGACTTGCATGTGTTAAGCATTCCTTTTTGTTCCCATCGAGATTTCTTGCCTAGTGACTAAGGATTTTCACACTTGTTGTGTCTATAAAAGATTTTCTCATAAAACACTAACAGAAGTGTTAGAGGGATTCACTTTCGATAAGAATCCAGAAGCAAGTTCCCTATACTACCTTATTTCCCTCCTCTGTTTACATCTTTAAGAGGCAGTGCATCCGGCAGGAATCGAACCTACTTTTTGACCCATTTTGCCTTTCTAGGTTGGTGGGTGCTTTCACCATTCAGCCATGGATGCTTTAGCGAGGGAACTAGGTTTTTATTTGAGAGTGAACTAGGTTTTTAGTGGTATTCCTTCTCGAGCTTCTATTTCTTCCGTTAACGGAGATTCGGGAAAAGATGGAATAGGAAGACGTGTTTCCAGAACAAACAAGATACGGGTAGAGAAGGGGAAGTTAGCAAAGTTAGACAAGATTGGAATGGGCATAGGAACATGTATTGATGTACCGGATCGGCTAATGCTCCCGGAGTTGATGCGATGTATTCCACCAGTTGACTGGAGAATTTATTATTGGTATATCGATCGGTCCGGCACGGATTGAAATAGGAGCCGGTTCGACATGAAGCTTTTGAAAATGTAGTGCATCCAGGTAAATAAGGAACAAGATGAATATAGAAGTTAAACGAGCATCCCACACCCGAAAGGTACCCCACATAGGCCTTCCCCGAATCCCCCCAGTCACTAACGTAAACAAAGTAGAAAAGGCACCAATTTCTATACCGGTTCCGGAAGAGCGAAGAAAAAGGGGATGTTTTTTTAATGGGAACATGGAATTGTTTATAGCTGTCGCGATATAAATAACTATACTCATCCGAGCCGCAGGAACATCTACATACGAAATACGAGAATTTCCACCTTGTTTAAGATCTGGTGGTGCTACCCGAAGACTTAAATGAATAGCCATCGCTATTAAGAACAGCTGAGATCAATGAGAATATGCGCGTAGCTTTTCGTCTTTGACATAAAAAAATTAGGTTGTAATAACAAAACTGACATTTTATTTTCCTTGACTTGCAAGTGGAACAAGAAATACTATATAGTTATTTTGATTCTATAAACAATCAAAGGATTTCGCATGCTTTCCATGGAATGACGGAATTCCCCTTGCTTAGTTTTCGTTCCGCTCGTGTGTGGCACTCCTTGCTTGCGGAGCGGCATATCGGAAAAAGAAGGATTGACTTTCTATACGGGCCCGTCCCCTCTTACCCCTAACTAGCAATTATGCTGCTCTCGCCTTTTTGTTATCTTATCTTTCAAAAATGCACTACTAATTTTTACGGCCTCCTTAGTCACCCTATCCACTCTCGTCCTGTTTTGGGGTTCCCTTTCAGGGGATGAGGATATTTCGATGATTTCTCCCTCCGTAGGTGGAAAACAAGTGGGTGAGTAGAGTCTGTGCTTTGCTTTTGGGGGCACCGGCAAGAAGCTTCTCGGCCACCCTACTCTGACTTGATTAGCTACTAGTAACTAGGATCGTTCAAGCGATCCGGTCGACAATGCGATACTTCTTTCCTAGTTGAGTGGATCTGCGTGGCGAGCCCAATCTTCTACCACAAGCTCGACCTGACTTGTTGTACTTGATTCACCCACGTAAATAGACAACTTGGATAATAAAAGTCATCCCATAAAAGAGAAGTGAGTCCGCATGTCGGCAAATGATTTGGAATTGAAACTGGCTATAGAGGAAATCAAAGCCCTAACTCCCCATTCTTTCTATCTTACACCGCCATCGAGCCCTGACTGTAGAGTCACTGTTTTCTAATCGCAATGGATTTATGTTTTCTTTAGCTTTTACATTTGCTTCGTTCAACCCTGATCTGGATAGATAGCTCGGCTTCTATTAGCTGAGAATGGTTTTGTCAAGGAAAGGTTTCGCTATACAACAACAATGAACTCACTTCTGATCAAATTGGATTGATGAATCGGTAATCTTTCTCTTTCTTTTGAGAGAGAGTCACTTGCTGTATTGGGAGCGGGTGGGTGACATGCATTAAGCGAAATTAGTTGTTATGTTTTTTATCTTATTTGCGCAAGAAGACCCTTGACTGAGGAGACGTGTTTGGCTTCGATGATGCCGCTATGCTCCTATTCACTTTCAGAGACCGCTCTGAGTTTGTCGGTTTTGCGGCAACCCTTTCACTAAGAACATTTAGCCATTAACAAAATGCCACTATTCCATAATGCTTCTTTGATTTATGTGTAGAAGCGGTAGTAGTGAAGAAAATGGAGGGAGAAGAAAGAAAGTGATGTGACACGAGAATGGGTCACATCCGACGGCCAGCCATGCCATTATATAGATCCGCTTTGAGTCTTCTGCAGGATGAGATCCGCTTGGTCTTGTGATAGGGGCTTGAGGAGGAAGAAGAGGGGATTTCTTAAAAAAAGGAATGAATCTCCTTATTTATAGGGAACATGACGTGTGACTTCCTCAAACGAAATGAATGTGGCTTTCGTGATAAGGCAAATCCGTCGTTCGGTACAATCAACATATTGAATCTACGCTCACTCGGCTCGGTGTTGAATGAACTCCTTCATTGATTCCGGGCTGCTCGTAGGGGGGCTGTGAAAGCAAGCATAGGAGATCAAAATGTGAGTCGAGTCCGATGGGTAAAAAGGGGAAGCAGGAAAGGGTTCTGATGTGAATTCTTCTGGTTTCTATATCTATCTCAACCCTTGCTTGAAAACCTCAAAATTGACTTGCATCTTGCCTTATCACACTACACTTTCTCTTCCTTATTCCATTTCACTGAGCTAAGCAACACTTTTTCACGTATTCACCCGAGATATTATAGAAATTGGTCATATTGATCTCATGCGTCTTGTTCTCGATAGGAACTTGCTGCTTTGTCATGGTTGGTTTGAGAGCGAGCCTTTGTCTATATATCCAAAACCGAAGGAGAGTTTGGGTTTGGATCACAGACGATCGGAGATTTTGGATTGAGATGGATGGTTGTGCTTGAAGTTACGAGGTCTTCCATATGAGCTCGAAGAAGTAACTGAATGACGTGTAACTGCATGGAAAACACCAATGTCTTAGCAAATCCATAGCTGTATATTTAAATGTCTTAGAGATGTACATTGGTATATGTGATATCCACGGCATTCAATATATACATAAATGCACAGTTGTCATATCGTAAGGGAGGAATATGTGTGTGTTGTATATAAATAAAGGACTTTCGATTTAGCATTGTCATTTTCACGAATTTTTAGATAATCCAATTTTATGTGAGATTACTTTCATTTTTACCGAATCACTTGAATCAGTTAAAGGAGATGAGGCTTCTGGCCCAGCCAGAGGGGCTGTAGAGGAGAGTTTTGACTGCGGGAGAGGCAGGTCCAGGTAACGGGGAGAATCCGCTAGGCTGAGGTTGAGTGGCTCACTTCCTTAGAGATATAATCTATAACTAAGAAATGAGAATTGTTGACCCATATGATCTCGGGCTCATAAAGAGGATGAAACTGATAATTTCATTCACACTTTGATATTGAGCTCGTCAGTGATCTTTTCCAAGGTGTCTAGAGAAACCTGCTTTGAACATGACATTCGTACCCAAGGAAAGTTTTGGCAGGCATTACTGTGATCTTGAAGCCCTTGCTAGGAGCTAGTCGGTATGGCTCACTACTAAATAAGGTTCTAGCATGCTTCCATTTAGCCCTGTGATCCGCTAATTCATCTCTTGATCTAGTATTCCGCAAAGGAGGTGGATAGGGTCAGCCTTTTTTTCATGGATATGTTGATCTATCAGACCTATCTATAGTGGAATACTAGATTCTTTGCTACTTCCTGGATTATCCCTGTGTTTGCTATTTCCAGATCCTGCCTTCTTGTCCTTTGCGCTCAAGTCTATGGCCAAGATCGCCTCGGGCAATATTAGCAGTTTTACGAGGGTTCCATCACCTCTTGGTTGGTTTTTCTCCATAAGCGAGCAAGCTAGTTCACATAAGATTATCCTTACCGCACTAACCATTCTTTGGCAAGGTAGCCTTGCACTAACGTCATAGAGAAGGCGTCACATGTTGCCTTTCTAAGACCTGGTACAAGTGATGACCTTCTTGATAAAGGGTCGAATGCGTAGTTCATTCGCATGTCTTTCGAAAGAATTGACAGTTGATGATGGAACGAACTGTTCGACCTTGATTTCTTGGCTTTGATGTTGTTATCACAATCAGGTTGCCATAACACACATTGTTATGTTGAGACAACATGATCTTGAATCAGGATTGGATTGCCTTATCTTATTAGTAGGAAGAGGTGAAGTTCCCTTTTCTTTTCCCTGGGAAACGGTGCCTGCATTCCCATGAGGTTTTCCTATCCCATTGCTCTCTATTCTCTAATTCCCTTAATCAAACAAAGTTTATATACCCTCTGATTTGGGGATCCTTATTTTCTGCACTTCCCCTTTTGTCTACTTCCCATTGGAATGTACGGGGCCATTTTGAGATATGGGATAGGTCCGTTTTCATCAACCAGTAGGAGGAAAGCTAGCACATTTACCTTAATCCATTACACTACCGAGAAGTTTGATGACTTATCACCTTCATAACATACTTAACAAACCTAGTAAGGGATTTTGTACCTTAATCTAGTGAAAGGTGCACATCCAATCCCTAATCTAGCTCTCTGTGCAGAAACCCATTGGCAAAGAAATGGGTTGATTCTTGATTCAAGTGATGGTGGGGATCAAGAAGAGTGGCTATGTGGGGTTTGAACTTGGACACGTGATTAGCTTAATTTGGATAGTTCATTTTATCACTCCACTGGGCCCTTGGCCTTTCTCCCTGTGGATGGATGATAAGAAAAATGCCAATTGAACCAAGTAAGGGCTCCGCGTGAAGCATATTATGTAGATCTAGCTGACAATAATAACTGAGATCCTATACAAATAACGCATTAGCAACCCCTTGGATAGACAATTCATGCTACTCGACTCACGATCACTCTTTAGAGACATTCGACGAAAAGCAAGCTTACCAACAAGAAACAGCTGGCATGGCAATATCTTCTATAATGAATATAATGTGCACACCTGGCTTTAACCAGATAAAATCTAGTATAGCGGGAAGCATGTCATATTTTTGGTCCACTACTTAGACTCTACGAGGGCTTTAGGTGAGTAACTACTTATCTCCCGAGGCACCCTTCTCCTGAGTCCTACCAAGCTCAAGTTTAAGAATGCGCACAGCCACAAGGATAGGTAGAGGGGGATCTTGTTCTGTTCAGTGCCGCCTCTTCCTCGGCCATTCAAGAAAGGGATTTGCTTCTTATTATAGGTCCTTGAGAAAAAGAAGAAAGATAGGAAAGGGATTAGGGCGTTGCCGAAGGCAATGGTCCATCTTGTGTGAATGGATTTCATTGTTTTTTAGATTCCACTATTTGTTCGATAGCAAGCAAACTCTCCCAATTTAGGACCTTCAGTGATCTTACAACGAACATTGTAAATGACAATCAACGAATTCCGGAGAAATAGAAGATCTACGAGTCACCATAGTCTTCTGATACATAAATAGGATTCCGCACTCTTAAACAAGAGGTTGCCACTTAGCATAAGGAAAGGGAAGAGTAAGGCCAGCATTCACTAGAGCTACTGATATCTCGGGACACTATGTGAAATAGCTATGATATGCTTGCTATTCTGGGAAGATAAGTCATGCCTTAGGAAACTAGTCATGTTATGATCGAATTGGAATGTGCGGGCTTTGTGACTACCACTGATTGGAGGATCAAGAAGCCTACAAGTTCACTCTTCCTGTGATATCTGATCAATCGCTCCTGCCGGTTGTACAGATTCTATCACTGGCTTTAGGTTATTCCTTCTCGGACCTGACGTCTCCATCACTACTAATAAGGAAGGCCACTTTCTTCTGTATCGGGACTTCAAAACGCAACACAATAGAAATAGATAGCTGAGTAGAGAGTGCGGCCGAAGCATCCATATCTTAGTGATTATGTTCTTATAGATAAGGATTAGACTGATGTAGACAACCAATAAATCTAAGGTGAACCAATAGAAATAGAGTCTGGTGGAAGTGGTCATCCCGGGGGGAGAGACTCAAGAATATGATAATATGATGACTTCGCTGCGCTGCTCTGCTGACTAGCTGTTTCCTCTTCTAAGTAAATAACCAGCTTCAGTTAAGGGTTGTGTTTATTGACTATCACAGGAAAATGGGAAGAATTTATCACACATGGTATCAGAGCTAATACCTTCACCCAAACCGTAGACGCTGGCGGTGAAGAAGGAGGCGAGGGCGCCTGCTTTGATTAGGCTTACTGTAAGTTTGTTTGAAGCTCCGAGTCTAGTCAACCAATGGGTGCTATGGTGTGTCCTCCCCTAAGGTCTCGCTTGGATAATTGACTCTTACGACCCACACAGGAGAGGTTTTTCCCAACCGTTCATGCCTCTCGGATATTAAATAAAAGACTGGGCTCTTTGAAGCTAGGTATTAGGCACAGGAAGGTATGGGAATATAGCGAGCACTTTCTTAAACCAAGATGTGAGACTACTAAAGAGGCAAGTAAAGTAGGAAGTGGGATTCATGATGCAAGCTTATGAAGAAAAAAAGAGATCTCATTAATGCTTCTAAAAATAGCTATAGCAATCCCTCGCCATCTGAGCCAGAACGAATCCCAGTCAAATCTCTAAATGCTTTTGGCATTCTTTTCCCTCGCATTTCCCTAATTCTTTTATTAATATGGGAATGGGAGCAAATGAGGAGGCATCGAGTCGAAGAAATGAATTGCTCTTTGGCTAGTGGAAATGGAGTTCTTGTCGTCAACAAAGTAACTGCTCTATTTAGAGAATGGAGCCAGCCTCAAAGCCGCCTTGGTTCTATAGTAATCTCTGAGCGTTTGAGTTGACTAATCCGATGGTACTTGAAGAAGAGTGAAACGACGAGATTTCCTTATAGGAGGAGAAAGGGATTCCTGTTGCTTTTGGATGGGTCCAATCAAGGTACGAAAAAACTCTTTTCCCATGGCTCACTAATACAATCCAATCTTACCATTCTTCTGTCCTTCTTCATCACGGGACATGAGCATAACGTTGATCTATGGACGAAGGAAGGTATCAAAAAATTCATTATGACCTAGACCTAAACCATGATGATATTGAACAGAGGAGGAGTTCTTGTTACTACTTCTCACTGGCACCAAAAGAAGTTTCGCTTGATTCAGACCTTTTGTGGTGGTCTACAGAGGACAACACCTAAAAACAACCCTTGTGCCATGGAATATTCTTTTACGATTGGAGAACCTGGCTTTGATGACATTCCTGAGGAAGGTATTTCCCCTACTAGGCTCGTTGCTTCGCTTATTAAAGATTAGAGAAGCGAATGCCTCTCGTATTTGATTGAAAAGTGCTCGCCTTTAGTTCGGGCAGATGCCTGCCATGTACCATCCATGGAGGAAGTAGTGGGTTATTGGAAGTATAGGATTATTTCTCAAGTGTCACCAAGGATACACCACACTTACTAAATAGGCATGTGGATGCGGCATCTGGCTCTATGCGATGAAATCAATGGGAAATGAGATTCTGGATTTGATTACTAGTACAAACAAGCTCAAAGCTAGCGAGAGCATAAAGAACGGTAGATTCCATTCAACTGGTAGGTCAAGCCCTTACCCATAACACTTATTCAAAATGGGCTATCTGAAAGAGGAGATCAATAATTCCACTATCAATATGGGTACGCTGCTATATCTAGAAAGAGAAGATGAAAGGTTTTGGATTATTAGCAAAGGTACTTATCTTATTACTCAGCTAGGCACTTACAACCCTATTTATTTACAAGTTCCACATGGGTCTGGTCAGGAAGACTCGGAAGCATTCTCACGGCCACCCCACGTGGGAGCGGCTTCTCAGCCAATCAATGATCACTTGCATACAAAAAAAGCCCCTTTTCCAATGGAAACCTAGGGAAATACAGTTGCTCAATTCATTCAATTTCGAAATAGCGGATAAAGTGATTCTTGCAATTTCATTGCATGCAGCGTAGCAATTCTCACGGGAATCTCGGTCTTATTTGGGTCGATTCCTTAACGAGAGCCTAGTCGAAAGCGCCCATAAAAAGAGTAAATCGTTTTCGGTATGGATACGCTGGCCCGTACGAGGGGAGGTAAGCAAGGTAGAGACTAGGGAGCAGGACCACTAAGGGTCTTCCCATCTCTTCTTGTTATTGTCTTTGTCCGAGATGCCCGGTTCACCAAATGATAATTCAAATCGAGATTGTGTGAAGTAAAGATCTTTTTCTTGAAAGAGGATTTCTCCCTTCAAAATATCATCCATCTAATTTGTTAAAGTATGGAATTCTCATCCAGAGCTGCGGAACTCACGACTCTATTAGAAAGTAGAATGACCAACTTTTACACGAATTTTCAAGTGGATGAGATCGGTCGAGTGGTCTCAGTTGGAGATGGGATTGCACATGTTTATGGATTGAACGAGATTCAAGCAGGAGAAATGGTGGAATTTGCCACCGGTATTGTGACGCCCGGATAATTAAGCTATAGTAATTCCATGCTAATGATGCCACGTCACCTCGATTACTGTTGTTGATCTCGCGTTAGTTTAAAAACCGATTCGAATTCAAATTTGAATTAAAGGCAGACATCAAAGTTTTCAAACATTAAAACTAAAATGTTCAAGATGGGTCAAATAAATCATGAGTAATTATGGTGGAGAAACCACATTTTGATAAAATAGTTAGATGCTCAAAAATAAACAAAACAATAACAAAAACAAATGCCTTTTGAGTTTTATAAAAAAAATAAACTATTTTATTTTGTTTAAGAATTAATGTGGCTGTAGTATGTTTGGTTATACTAGTTTAGGAGCTACCTCTACATATTTTTTTAATTACAAGTAAAGTAAAAACAGTAAAGAAATGAATGAACGAAAGCAAAAAGAAAAACGATCAAAAATAAAAACAGGGGCAAGGCACCTTTCCCCCTGGGCCGTTTGACCCACCTGGCCACTAGCAGGCCGGCCCACCCACTCCCCTGGCCTACTTAGGCTGGCCTCCCCCCACCTAACCCTAAATCCCCTCCCACTTCTCCCCAATCCTCTCACCCCCTCTCACGATCTGGATCGGGCCGCCGCCCTGCGCCTCGCTGCTGCCCTTGCTCCGCAGGGCGCCATCCTCGAGCCCGGTGCCGTTCGGCGCCCCTGCTACGGTGGACGAGCCGCCCGCAGGGGACGACCCCCTTGCACCCGTGCCACGGCCTCCTCGCCTCGACGCCGCGGTTCCGACGTCGTCGCCGGTGTTGCCTCGCCGGACGACCCCGACCTCATCATCGCTGTCCGTCTACCTCAGGCCCTCCCCGAGCACGCGAATGCACAACGACAGGCTCGATCTGAGCCTCTTCCCTCCCTCACGCCTTGGTCGCACTTGCCGCGACCCACGTCCACAGCACGCACGTGCACACCGCCCCATACACGCGCCGAGTCGTGCCCCGGACGCCGCGCCTCGCTCACTCATCGGCCGAGCACGGCTGGCCCCTCACTGCTCCCGCTTCCCCCCGCTAGCGCCACGAGGTCACCTTCTGCACCGGCGCGCTTGCACACCTCGTCCAAGCAGTGCTCCTCGAGCTGTTGCTGCTTTGTCGTGCCCTGCCTGCCGAGCCCGCGTCCCGCGGCCTAGCCGCTTTGTTTCTACTGCAGTGCACGCCAGACGCACCCGCGCCTCGACGCTGCCTCTCTGGTCTTTGCCGGCGCAAGAACGCCTCACCTCGCCTCCACGCGCCGCCGAGGCTCCCTCATGTTGCCGGGTGGCGAGCTCGCCATGGCCACAGCCTCACCCAGCGCCATGGCGGGCAACGCCCTGCCTGCGCCCGTCGGGTTCGCTGCTAGCACCCAGCGCTCGCTCGGGTGACACCCGCACTCGAGCGCCCAAACCCAATAGGCCTTTGGCCCTATGACAAGTGGGGCCCAGCCCCTGAACTTAAAAAAAGGGTTTTAAAATAATAATAAATGAAATAATAAATTATTTAATAAATTAATTAAAGAATTAATTAACTTAATTAATTTTGTATTAGATTAATCTAATCACTAATTAACCTAATTAACTATTAGTTAATTAAACAGAGTATGACAGGTGGGTCCCACACGTCAGTTTGACCAGTCAACACCTCTGTTGACTGTTGACGTCATGATGACGTAAGCATGCACTGTTCTGGATAATGTTGAATTAAATTAATTCTAGAAAATGATTTAAAAACTTTAATAATTAATATAAAATAAACCGTAGCTCGGATGGGAAAACTTTGTACATGAAAGTTGCTCAGAACGACGAGATCTGGATACACAGCCCATTTGTCCGCCACACATCCCTAGCATAGCAAACACGCAACTTTCCCCCTTCGGTTCATCTGTCCGAAAACGTGAAACACCGGGGATACTTTCCCGGATGTTTCCCTCCTTCGTCGGTATCACCTCCTACCGCGTTAGGCCATACCTAGCACCGCGTATTGCCTCGTTATGTTTTGTGATGCTTTGTTTGATCCGTATTTACTGTTTCTTCCCCCTCTTCTACCCCGGTAGACCCCGAGGCCGCCACTGATGCCACCGAGTACGACTACGTCACCGACGACACCTCTTCTTGTGCAACAGAGCTTCCAGGCAAGCCCCCCTTGATCACCAGATATTGCCTAGTCCTTCTCTCTACTGCTTGCATTAGAGTAGTGTAGCATGTTACTGCTTTCGGTTAATCCTATTCTGTTGCATAGCTTGTCATTGTTGCTACAGTTGTTACCCTTACCTCTATCCTAATGCTTAGTATAGGATGCTAGTGTTCCATCAGTGGCCCTACACTCTTGTCCGTCTGCCATGCTATACTACTGGGCCGTGATCACTTCGGGAGGTGATCACGGGCATATGCTATATACTTTATACTATTACATTACTTATGATACTGTTCGGAGATGGGGGCTGAAGGGGCAGGTGGCTCCATCCCGGTAGAGGTGGGCCTGGGTTCCCGACGGCCCCTGACTGTTACTTTGTGGCGGAGCGACAGGGCAGGTTGAGACCACCTAGGAGAGAGGTGGGCCTGGCCCTGGTCGGTGTTCACGGTTACATCAATTAACACGCTTAACGAAATCTTGGTATTTGATCTGAGTCTGGCCATTTGGTCTATACGCACTAACCAACTACGTGGGAAAGATATGGGCACTCGACGTCGTGGTATCAGCCAAAGCCTTCGTGACGTCAACGACTGAGCGGCGCACGCTGGATTGGAATGTAAGCCTGCTCTTGTATTAAGGGGGCTAGTTCTACTTCCAGTCGCCCTCGCAACGTGCAGTGTGCAATGGGCGATGGGCCCAGACCCCTGTGCCATAGGATTTAGACCGGCATGCTGACCTCTCTGTTGTACCTAGGTAGGGCTGTGACGTGTTGATCTTCCGAGGCCGAGCATGACCCAGGAAAGTGTGTCCGGCCAAATGGGATCGAGTGTGTTGGGTTATGTGGTGCACCCCTGCAGGGAAGTTTATCTATTCGAATAGCCGTGTCCCTCGGTAAAAGGACGACCCGGAGTTGTACCTCGACCTTATGACAACTAGAACTGGATACTTAATAAAACACACCCTTCCAAGTGACAGATATAACCCGATGATCGCTCTCTAACAGGGCGACGAGGAGGGGATCACCGGGTAGGATTATGTTATACTTTGCTACTTGGTGAACTTACCATCTACTCTCTTCTACATGCTGCAAGATGGAGGCTGCCAGAAGCGTAGTCTTCGAAAGTATTAGCTACCCCCCTCTTATTCAAGCATTCTGCAGTTCAGTCCACCGATATGGCCCTTTACACATATACCCATGCATATGTGGTGTAGCTCCTTGCTTGCGAGTACTTTGGATGAGTACTCACGGTTGCTTTTCTCCCCCTTTTCCCCTTCCCTTCTACCTGGTTGTCGCAACCAGATGTCGGAGCCCAGGAGCCAGACGCCACCGTCGACGACGACTCCTACTACACCGGAGGTGCCTACTACTACGTGCAGGCCGCTGATGACGACAAGGAATAGTTTAGGAGGATCCCAGGCAGGAGGCCTGCGCCTCTTTCGATCTGTATCCCAGTTTGTGCTAGCCTTCTTAAGGCAAACTCGTTTAACTTATGTCTGTAATCAGACATTGTTGCTTCCACTGACTCGTCTATGATCGAGGACTTGTATTCGAGCCCTCGAGGCCCCTGGCTTGTATTATGATGCTTGTATGACTTATTTATGTTTTTAGAGTTGTGTTGTGATATCTTCCCGTGAGTCCCTGATCTTGATCGTACACGTTTGCATGCATGATTAGTGTACGATTGAATCGTGGGCGTCACAAGTTGGTATTAGAGCCGACTGCCTGTAGGAATCCCCCTTTCCAACTCCTTGGCCGAAGTCGAGTCTAGACATTGCAAAACTTTTACTAACATGGCTGTGCGGCCCATGGGCCCACGTCGCCATTGGGTTGTATTAGGATCTTTTATTCCTTGTCTATACTCTGGGACTCCGATCTATCTTCTATTCGGGTTAAAATGAATTTACTAAAATCTAACTTTAGGTTCTTTAAAATACTTTCTCCCGGAGAGCCCCGTTAGTCCAGATGATAGCCGACTGCACAAGAAGATTTCGAGGATACTCTTCGATACTCTCGAGACCTTGTGCCCGTTGCTTTGCAATTCCCTACCACCGAAATATCCCTATGGATAAATAGTTACACCTGTCGTTCTTACTTTTATTCCCAGTCGATCTTGTTATCACAAGATACCCCGAGAATACTTTGCCACCAGTTGTTATTACTGCCTTGTAGTTCTTTGCCACCTGAATACTCCTACGAATAATTCCTCACACATACCAAGTATCCACTCATCATCAGTTGTTCATGTGTTTCACAAAGGTCTTCGAAATACTATTCGAACTTCCAAAAATCCTCAAGAGCGTATTGCTCTTGAAATTCTTACTTGCTTGCATTATGGTTAAACCCATGAGTATAGTAATCTTATTGGCCTACTTTGTCACTATCATTTTGGGTCCGTTGATTCAATATGTTGCGAATGCTCGCAATCCTCAATCAGAACCTAGAATTCAACCTTCTGGTTCGGGTGTCATTTTAAAAACATGAGCTGGTTCTTGACCAATCAAATTGCCATCGATTTACCCCTAAGCCTACTCAACTTATCCATCCTTGATCAGAGTGTTTGCTTCTGATCCCTTGATTTGGAGCTCATAATTCCTTTGCATTTGAGCTTTGAAGTAGTCAGTTGTTTCGATAATCCGATCTCATTGCATTCCTTCTTCCTCCGATTGAGTACCGATACTCACATCATCCCCGTGGTGGACCAACATACCCATTGCCGGGTTATTATCCGACAGTGTCCTTCACAACCAAAATTCTTGTGAGTTCTTTACCTGATACATAATGCCTTTGGTAAATTGTATCCTCTACTTTTGTAAACCATGCTCTACTTTTGAACTTGTGTTATTTACTCCTCAAGTTCATGGTATATGTTCTAAGAAGCTCCGATGGGTTGAACCTATGCCTTCCTTAATCTGTGTGAACCCGAAAGTTTTCACGGGTCATACTCTACTGTTGTTATGTCAGATAAAACTTCAACACTACAACTTCATCGAAGGTGAGAAGTGAATGAAAGGTTATGCATTAGAGAACTGGGAGTCAACCTTGAACTTTGTGTTCATGCCCATGGATGCGATGTATATCCTATCATGGAAGCTTCTTGTAATAATAACTATTTCCTTGATAACTATCATATGGTATCTGTGAATTGATCCTTTGCAACCGTGGTTCCGACCATGATTGTTCTTCTTTGATCCCATTTCTCGGACAAGTTAAAACATTTGTCTTCTACAGATCAATGCGTCTGCCCGACCTCTATTATGATCTACCTTCGAGTATTACCCCTGGTATCTCGAGGATATCATGCCATTGCTCTACATCTTATGAATTTTTGAAGAAGTACTACCTTTCCCTGTCGCTGTCACTTCATGGGTGTTGGGTTTTTTGTCAACCCAAAACACCAATAAGTGAATCAGTTCCGCACTCCGAATCAATAACTCTAAGTAATTTTCGTTGCTTATGAGTTTATTAATCCTTCAAATTATTCCTAACCTGATTGGCTATATCATTATCGTGCAAACTTTTATCTACGCTACCTGGTCCTTCTTCCTAGAGCACAACTTTTGACGATGAGCCAAGCTTACGTCGATCTTCCTCGTCTTATCATTTCGCCTTGAACATCAAGCTTGATTCCGAGTGTGTGTCGTATCCGTGGTTCCAATGACCCTTTGCTTCACCATTGCTTTTTCTTGATGCCGTCGTTGTTCGATTGCTTCTTCGTGAAATCTCTCGACAATTGTTTCATGATCATCATCAACATTTTGAGCTCTTCCAGGATATCAATTGAATTCACGAAGAGAAACACCATCCTTGCCCTCGATGATTTGTATTATCATCGACCACTTTATTGCCTCCCGTTCAACACAAACTTGTTCGTGTTTCGTGTTATACCTTGAGATCCATGCTATCCAGCAATTATTCTTCTTTCCCTTGGAGTATTACCATCTTTTATGTCAATAATGTCGTGAGAATTTCACCACCTCTTATGCATTCTTGGTACAAGTGATACTTCCTGCCATCTCCAATCATTCCTTGGTTCCCGTGTTGTTTCTAACCAGAAAACCGACAATTGAACTATGCTGTGCGACTTCAAAATTCTAGCAACCCTATTGCTTTGAAGTTAATGGTCGATATTTAATTCTTAGACCATTGGTTATCGAATCACCATTCTAACATTGATCGTGCGACCTAGGCCCATATTTCGGGTGCACCTTTCAACCAATGTTTAACTGTATATGTTTTCCTCGAGCATACCTCATTATATCATTTGATCTGACAAATGTTATCTCCTTGTTCACATAAGTGTGGAAATCCATCTTTTGCAAATCTCAATGAATTGTCGCTGAGTCAATCAGCCACCTCCTCACCTCTTCTTGATTTAGTGATGACTCTTGTTTCGAAACTCGCTCTCATAGTTCATTTCTCGAGAATCTTACATTGTCATCTCGTCAATTTGTGTTGTACCTTTTCTTCTCAGACATCCTAAGTCTGAGGTATCCTGACACCAATCGGATCTGAACCTCGATCAGATATGATGGTTGGAACATATTTCCAAGAGTTATAACATTGGTCTTTATATGACTCGGTAAGGTGATGTCATGCCTAGCACACCTGACCGGAGGACCTATTGTTATAGTTTCCTTTTTAGCAAGCTTAGCGGTTCATCCATGAGGAAATCGTAAGACTTATTTTATAAGTTGTTCGTGATGAATCCTTTGTGTATGCAAAGTCCGACCTTTGCTTGAAGACCATGTCAATGCTACCTCGAAGCATGTATGTGGTACTCCTATCATCAATAAGAACATTTGAAGCACAGTGCTAAATTTTCCTTATCAGTTATCCAAACACCGTTGTATGGGTACATATCATTATTCTTCTTATCCCTTTTATCTGAATGGTCATGCCTTTGGTCTCGTGTCATGGATATCATTCTCTACTTGTCCTTGGTAAGGATATACCCTTGAAATATGTGTTTAAACACATTTTCCCTTCCATTGTTCTGTTTAAACCTGATAATCACTTTTCCTTTCCATTGTTTTCTTTGACCTTTCTTGCGATCAATATGATCTAAGCAGTAACAGTTCCCTACTTATGTAACCAAATCGTTGTACAATTATGTCAGAAAGACCCTGTTACTTTTGTTGATGACATTCCGGTAACCACCGATGGACGAGAACTTTGCCTACTGGCCCGCCTCGTTCAACGAGCAGGAAAATGGTTCTCTTCGTCCCTCGCCCTTGGTACCGATGTTGTTGCCGACATAACCGACAGACTATCCTCTGACATGCCTTGCTTACATGATTGTGCAAGATGTCACCGCCCTTCCTACTTTTAACCCACATGGTGGGCCCATAACCCACGGTTCCACAGGATCGAAACCCGACTCTCCTGTACAACCCTATTTCTAATGGTTATTCCTCACGCTTGGCTTCGTATTTAATTCTCGGGCCACCTTCCTAATGCTCTATTCTGGTATCAGACGCAATACTTACTCTCGCTGCTTGAACCCCTTTCACACTTTGTTTCAGGCATCGAACGATTCAACCGCTCGAAACTTCTCATGGTACCTACTTACCTTGCTCTCGATATTGTCTTAAGTTTCCATTCAAGAGTTACTTTCCGCCACCATGCCCGATGTTATCAACCAGATAGTCAACCTTTCAGAGGTCCGTTCTTCCGAAGTCACCCCTTGTCCTTCATACATATAATGAAGACTCCGAAGAAAGGATGACGACTTCATCATGATGAACTGAAGAAGAGAAATGAAGACATCAACATAATGGATCGTCCGCTTCGAGAAGAGCAACCAAGATCGAGTACGCTCGTTAGAATTTCGTACCCAGAACTTTCCCCCATACACCACCTCTTAAATCTCGGGACGAGATTTCTTGTAGTGGAGGAGAATTGTGACGCCCGGATAATTAAGCTACAGTAATTCCTTGCTAATGATGCCATGTCACCTCGATTACTGTTGTTGATCTCGCGTTAGTTTAATAGCCGATTCTAATTCAAATTTGAATTAAAGGCAAACATCAAAGTATTAAAACATGAAAACTAAAATGTTCAAGATGGGTCAAATAAATCATGAGTAATTATGGTGGAGAAACCACATTCTGATAAAATAGTTAGATGCTCAAAAATAAACAAAACAATAACAAAAACAAATAATAAAATGCCTTTTGAGTTTTATAAAAAATAAACTATTTTATTTTGTTTAAGAATTAATGTGGCTATAATATGTTTGGTTATACTAGTTTAGGAGCTACCTCTACATATTTTTTTCATTACAAGTAAAGTAAAAACATTAAAGAAATGAATGAATGAAAGCAAAAAAGAAAAACGATAAAAAATAAAAACAGGGGCAAGGCACCTTTCTGCCTGGGCCGTTTGACACCTGGCCACTAACAGGCCGGCCCCCCACTTCCCTGGCCTACTTAGGCTGGCCTCCCCCCACCTAACCCTAAATCCCCTCCCACTTCTCCCCAATCCTCTCACCCCTCCCACGATCTGGATCGGGCCGCCGCCTGCGCCTCGCTGCAGCCCTGGCTCCGCAGGATGCCGTGCTCGAGCCCCGCACCACCCGGCGCCCCTGCTACGGTGGACGAGCCGCCCGCAGGCGACGACCCCCCTTGCACCCGTGCCACGGCCTCCTCGCCTCGACGCCGTGGTTCCGACGTTGTCGCCGGTGTTGCCTCGCCGGACGACCCCGACCTCATCATTGTTGTCCATCTACCTCATGCCCTACCCGAGCACGTGAATGCACAACGACATGCTCGATGTTAGCCTCTTCCCTCCCTCGCGCCTTGGTCGCACTTGCCGCGACCCACATCCACAGCACGCACGCGCACACCGCCCCATACACACGCCGAGTCGTGCCCCGGACGCTGTGCCTCGCTCGCCCATCGGCCGAGCACGGTTGGGCCCTCACTGCTCCCACTTCCCCCCACTAGCACCACGAGGTCACCGTTCGCACCGACGCGCTTGCACACCTCGACCACGCACTGCTCCTCGAGCTGCTGCTGCTTTGCTGCGCCTCGCATGCCGATCCCGCGTCCCTCGGCCTAGCCGCCTTGCTCTGCCGCGTGCACGCCGCACGCACCCGCGCCCTCGACGCGGTCTCTACTGTCGTGCTGCTCGGCGCAACCGCGCCTCCCCTCACCCTCCAGGCGCTGCCCGCCGAGGATCCCTCGCTGCGCTGTTGTGGCCGGCCGGCGAGCCCCGACATGGCCACTGTGACGCCTGGATAATTAGGCTACAGTAACCCCACGTTATAGATGCCACGTCACTTCGGTTATAGTTGTTACTCTCGCGTTAGTTCAAAAAGATACAAATTCAAATTCGAAATCAAGTTAAACAACAAAAGTTTCAAACATTAAAACTAAAATGTTCGGAGTGTGCCAATTAATGCCTAGGTATTTATGGTGAAGAAACCACATTTTTATAAAATGCCTAAATGCTCTAAAATAAACAAAACAGCAACGAAGACAATTAATTAAATGCCTTTTATAAAGTTATAAAAATATAAACTAATATTTGGAGTGCCAACCTTTTTGTGGCAGCACCTAATATTGCATTACTAATTAGGTGTCCATCTCCACATTTTACAAAACTCTTTTGCTAATTGGTTTAAGTGCAAAGCATAGACTAGAAAAGGTAAAACGGAAAAGAAATAAGATAAACAGAATGCACTACTATGCACTTAGGCCCATTATGAATAGCATGTCCCAGCCCACCACCACCATCTCTCCTTCAACCTCCTGTAGCATGAGGCAGAGGAGGGCGTGGCGGCCATCCATGCCTGCCCGGCTGGCGATGTCGCCGTGGCGCCCATCCCACAGTCCCCCGCGTGGATAAGAGCCGCCCCTGCTCCCTCTCTCTCCCTCCCCGAAACCTAGTTCACTCCCCCTCGCGCCGCCTCCTATCTCCACGCCAAGCCGACGCGCACCGGAGCACGCCGCCGCAAACCACTGTGACCACCGGCCTCCGTTCTTCATTCTCCGGTGTCCAAGAGGATCATTGCCGTCGTCTTCATCGCCTCGACCACCGGATCGGAGCGGGGAGCTTCACTGTCGCCACACATATCGTCGTCTTCACCTTCGGCCTCGTGGATCATCGTCGTCGATCCACTGCTACTGCTGCCTCCTGGATACACCGACCACCACGTCGACTTCTCTATGAGCTCCGCCTCCTCCTCTTCGCCATTGGGTGGTAGTAGGATCTTTTATTCCTCGACCTATACTCTGGGACTCTGACATCTCTTCTATTCGGGTCTAAATGGTTTTACTAACTCCAACATTAGGATCTCGTGACCACTTCCTCCCGGAGAGCCCTTAGTACGAGATGATACTTCTTTGCATCAGAAGATTCCGAAGATACTTTATAGTGTTCTCTCAAGACCTTGTGTCATTGCTTTTTGCATTCCCTACCACTGTTATATCCTTAGGGATAACCGCATACACTTGCCAGTCTTACGTTCGACCCCATTGATCTTGTTAATACAAGATGCCTCGAACTGGTCTTCGTTATTCCGAGAATCCTTTGAGCTTACCGCCTTTTAGTTCTTGCCCCATGAATACCCCTATGGATAATTTCCCCACACTTATCGAGTATCCTCTCATCCCCAGTTGATTCATGTATTTCAGAAAGGTCTTCGAAATACTATTCGATCTTCTGAGAATCCTCAGCAGCTTATTGCCCTTGGAATTCTTGCTTGCTGCATTATGGTTAATCCCATAAGTAATCTTATTGGCATCCTTTGTCACTATCATTTTGAGTCCATTGATTCAATAAGTTGCGAATGCTCGCGATCCTCAATCAGATCCTAGAATTCATCCTTCTGGCTCAGACGTCATTTCGAACATGAGTTGGATCTCGACTAATCAAAATGCCATCGATTGTACCCCTAAGGCTATTCAACTTATCCATCCCTAATCGAGCATTGTTTACGATCCCTTGATTTGAAAATCATAATTCCTTTGCATTTGAGCTCTGGATTAGTTAGTTGTTTCCATAATCCAATGCCTTTGCATTGTTACTTCCTCTGGTTGTGTGCCGATGCTCACATCAGCTTTGTTATGGACCGGTAGATCCATTAATGGATTTTATCCGACATCGTCCTCCATATTCAATAACCTTGTGAGACTTCCCTTGGATACGTAATGCCTTTGGTAAATTGTATCATCTACTTGCTCAACCTTGCTCTACTTTCGAGCTGGTGGTATCTACTATTGAAGCTTGGGGTATATGTTTCCATGATGCCCCGATGGGTTAAACCTATGCCTTCCTTAATATTTGTGAACTCGGAAGTTCCCACGAGTCATACTCTTCTGGTATTTTGCCAGATAAAATTTCAACAATACAATTTCATCGAACGCGAGAAGTGGATGAAAGGTTATGCATTGGAGAAGTAGGAGTCGACCTTGAACTTTATGTTCATGCCTATGGACACGATGTACATCTTCTCATCGAAGCTTCTTTTAAAATTAATTATTCCCTTCATATAAGTTCATCTTATATCTGGGGTCTGGCCTTTCACAATCATGGTTCCGACCATGTTCTCCTTTAAATACCATTTTCGATGCAAGTGTAAGCACTTGTCTTCTGTGGATCAATACCCCGGTACAACCTCTACTTTGATCTGTCGTCGAGTAATACCCCCTGGTATCTCAAGATTATCTTGGAACTGCATAACTTCCTATGAGTTCTTCATCAAGTACTACATTCACACTGATTACAATTTTTCATGGACTCTGAGTTGTTAATCACTCAAAGACACCGATAACTGAACCGAGTCCGCACTACGGTTCAACAACTCTTCAGTAAGCTTCTATAAGTACGAGTTTGTACCCGATCACGCCATTCCTAGCCTATTTGACTATATCATTGTCGTGATGATTCTAACTATGCTACCTGGTCCTTATTCTCGGAGCACCAATTTGTGACGATAGCTAAGCTTGCATCGATTTTCCTCGTCATACCCTTTCACCTTAAACAACAAGCTTGAGTTCGAGTTTGTGTCGTAACTGTGATTCCAATAACCTCTTGCTTCATCATTCCTTTGACTTGATGTCGTCATTTGATTGATTACATCTTCATGAAATCTCTCGACAAATGTGTCGTGATCATCATCAACCTTATGAGCTCTTCCAGGATATCAACCGAATTCATGAAGAGAAATACCATCCTTGCCCTCGATGAGTTGTGTTATCATCGGCCACTTATTGCCTTCCCTCCAACACAAACTTGTTCGTGTTTTGTGTTATACCTTGAGTTCCTTGCTACCCAGCATTGTTCTTCTTTACCTTGGAGTATTACCACCTTTTATGTCAAGAATGCCGTGGGAATTTCACCACCTCTTAAGAATTCTTGGTATAGTGATACTTCTCACCATCACCATTCTTTCTTGGTCCTTGTGTTGATTCCAACCGGGGTACCAACAAGTGAACGGTGCTGTTTGGATTCTGCACTTCTAGCAACCATATTGCTTTGAAGTTAATGGTCGGTCGTTCATTCTTAGACTATTGATTATTGAATCACCATTCTGACATTGGTCGTACAACACAACTCATATTTCAGGCGCACCTTTCAAACAATGTTTAATTGTGTATGTTTTCCTCGAGCATACTTCCTTATATCATTTGATCTGACAAATGTTATCTCCTTGTTCACTTAATTGTGGAAATCCATCTTTTGGAAATCTCGATGAATTGTCGTTGAGTTCATCAGCCACCTCCTTGTCCTCTCCTTGGGTTAATGATGAACTCTTGTTAACGGAAATCACTTCATAGTTCATTTCCCGAGAATCTTCTGATGTCATCCCGTCAATTGTGTTGCACCTTTCTTCTCAGGCATCCTGAGCCTGAGGTATCTTGACACCAATCATATCTGAATCTCCGTCAGATATGATGGTTGGAACATATTTCCAAGAGTTATAACAATGGTCTTTATGTGACCCGGTAAGGTGCTGTCGTGCCTAGCATACCTGGCCGGAGGCCCTATTGTTATAGATTCCTTTTCAGCAAGGTTATCCATTCTTCCATGAGGAAATTGTAAAACTTATTCTACAAGTTGTTCCTGATGGATCCTTCGTGCATCCGAAGTCTGACCTTTGCTTGAAGACCATGTCAATGCTATCTCGAAGCATGTCCATGGTACTCCGATTTCCAACAAAAACATTTGAAGCCCAATGCTAAATGTTTCCTGCTCGATTATCCAAACACCGCTGTATGGGTAATGTCATGAAAATTCTCTCCTCTACCTAAGGAGTTTACTACATTATATCTTGTCATGGATATCATGCTTTGCTCGTCCTTCCGAAGGATATACCTTTGAAATATGTGTTGAACACATTATCCTTTTCATTGTTCTGTTTAATCTGATAATCATATTTTTCTTTCCATTTGTTGGGTTAACGTTTCTTGTGATCTATATGATCTAAGCAGTGATATTCTCCTACTTTTGTAAACACCTCGGTGTACAATTCTGTCAGAAAGACCCTGTTACTTGTTAATGACATTCCGGTAACCACCGATGGACGAGAACTTTGCCTATTGGTCCGCCTCGTTCAATGAGCAGGAAAATGGTTCTCTTCGTCCCTCGCCCTTGGTACCGATGTTGTTGCCGACATAACCGACAGACTATCCTCTGACTTGCCATGCTTACATGGTCGTGCAAGACGTCACCGCCCTTCCTACTGTTAATCCACATGGTGGGCCCATAACCCACAGGTCCCAGGATCGAAACCTGACTCTCCTATACACCCCCTGTTTCCAAAGTTATTCCTCACGCTTGGCTTCGTATGTAATTCACGAGCCACCTTCCAGAGATCATCACTTCTGGTATGAAACACAATACTTATTCCCGTTGCTCTGAACCCCTTTCACACTTTGTTTCAGGCATCGAACGATTGCCTGCCCGCTTGAAACTTCCCATGATACCTCTTTATATTGCTCTCGATATTTTCTTAAGTTTCAATTTGAGAGTTACTTTCCGCCACTTCCCCGATACTAGCTACCAGATAGTCAACCTTGCAGAGGTCCGTTCTCCTGGAATATACCCCCTTCTTATTCCTTCGTAAGTACGATGGAGTCCCCGAAGAAAGGATGCCGACTTCATCACAATGACATGAAGAAGAGAAATGAAGACATCAACGTAATGGATCGACCACTTCGAGAAGAGCAACCAAGACCGAGAAAATTCGTTAGGATTTCGTAACCAGACCTTTCCCCCCTAGTCCCCCTCTTAAATCTCGGGACGAGATTTCTTGTAGTGGAGGACATTTGTGACGCCGGATAATTAGGCTACAGTAACCCCACGTTAACGACCACGTCACTTCGCTTATTGTTGTTACTCTCACGTTAGTTCAAAAAGATTCAAATTCAAATTCGAAATCAAGTTAAACAACAAAAGTTTCAAACATTAAAACTAAAATGTTCGGAGTGTGCCAATTAATGCCTAGGTATTTATGGTGAAGAAACCACATTTTTATAAAATGCCTAAATGCTCTAAAATAAAAAAACAATAGCGAAAACAATTAATTAAATGCCTTTTATAAAGTTATAAAAATATAAACTAATATTTGGAGTGCCAACCTTTTTGTGGCAGCACCTAATATTGCATTACTAATTAGGTGTCCATCTCCACATTTTACAAAACTCTTTTGCTAATTGGTTTAAGTGCAAAGCATAGACTAGAAAAGGTAAAATGCAAAAGAAATAAGATAAACAGAATGCACTACTGTGCACTTAGGCCCATGATGAATAGCATGTCCCATCCCACCACCACCATCTCTCCTTCAACCTCATGTAGCAGGAGGCAGAGGAGGGCGTGGCGACCATCCATGCCTGCCCGGTTGGCGATGTCGCTGTGGCGCCCATCCCACGGTCCCCCGGGTGGATAAGAGCCGCCCCTGCTCCCTCCCTCTCCCTCCCCGAACCCTAGTCACCCCCCTCGCGCCGCCTCCTATCTCCACGCCAAGCCGACGCGCACCGGAGCACGCCACCGCAAACCACTGTGACCGCCGGCCTCCGTTCGTCATTCTCCGGTGTCCAAGAGGATCATTGCCGTCGTCTTCACCGCCTCGACCACTGGATCGGAGCGGGGAGCTTCACTGTCGCCGCACATATCGTCGTCTTCACCTTCGGCCTCGTGGATCATCGTCGTCGATCCACTGCCACTGCTGCCTCCTGGATCCACCGACCACCACGTCGACTTCTCTGTGAGCTCCGCCTCCTCCTCACCTCTTTTCGAGCTCGTATTAGAGCTCTTGCGCACACACCCCCACCGTAGTCGTAGCTCGTCATCACCGTTCGAATCACCGCCACGGCCACCACCAACCAAGCTCGCGCCTAGGCTCTGCCTCGATCTCCTGGGGTCCCGAGGGAACCGTGGCACTCGTCATCTCTTCTTCTCGTGCCCCCTTGCGCCGCTTACGTGCTAACCCGGGCTCGGCCACCGCCGCCTGTAGCCTCGCGGCGCTTTCGTTTTCGCCTACGCAGCGGCGGCCTCGCTACTGACTCATGCTCGCCGACCGGTCGTCGTGCCCCCCGCCCCAGCGTCTAGCCGCGGCATGCCTGAGCCACCTGCCCGCGCCAGCGTTAAGCAGCCTTACCGCTGCTGCTTGCTTCTACTATGATCTTTGCTCTTTCTGATAACATTCGATTCTTGTAGCGATAGCTTTCTTTAACATTTGCTATGTTGTTTAGCTCTTTGGACAGCCTTTAAACAACAACTAATCAAGTGCTAACATGAGTAAAAATAATATGAGTAGAAAGTAAACATGACAAACTCCATTTTATCCTCTTGAACCAAATCCTTTCGATGCACGGATTAAATCCTATGAAAATTGCAAAATGCTTTGTTGTGTTATCGAGAACAAAAGTAACCCCTAGCTATTTGTTCCGTCTGATAGCGTATGTGTTTTACGTGTGTGTGGCCGGCTGTGACTAATTTCCAGCCATGTCCAATTAGTTTAGGATTAATTAGTAGTTAGGTTATCTACTAGTAGATGACATGTGGGACTCCCCCTTGATTAAATTAGTGAGTTGTTTTATTAACATTTGAGACAATGGCATATGGGGCCAGCCTACACTATTGATCCTTTGACTATTCAATCTTTGACTAGGTCAACCCAACCCACTGGCCCCACTGGCATACTCATAGGCTAGAGTAACACTAGGAGACAAAAATAATAACTGTTATAATTTTGAATTAAATTAAATTTAGTAATTTTAAAAAAATGAATTAAAACTTTAAAATTAATATAAAATAATCCGTAGCTCGGATGAAAATAATTTATACATGAAAGTTGCTCAGAACAACGAGACGAATCCGGATACGCAGCCCGTTCGTCCGCCACACACCCCTAACATATCAAACTCGCAACTTTCCCCCTCCGGCTCCTTTGCTTCGAAAACGCTAAACACCGGGATACTTTCCGGATGTTTCCCCTTCACCGGTATCACCTCATACTGCGTTAGGGCACGCCTAGCATCACGCTTTGCTTTGTCATGCATCGTCGTGCATCTGTTTGCTTAAGTATTCATTGTTTCTTCCCCCTCTTCTTCCACTAGACACCGAGACCGACGCTGCTGCTGCCCAGTTCGACTACGGAGTTGACGACCCCTCTCTCTTGCCAGAGCAACCAGGAAAGCCCCCCCTTGATCACCAGATATCGCCTATTCTACTCTATACTGCTTGCATTAGAGTAGTGTAGCATGTTCTTGCTACATTATACCTATCACGATGCATAGTCTGTCCTTGCTACTCTTTATTGTTACCTTTACGCAATCCTACATGCTTAGTATAGGATGCTAGTATTCCATCCGAGGCCCTACATTCTTGTCAAATGCGCCGTGCTATACTATCGGGTCGTGATCACTCGGGAGGTGATCACGGGTATATCCTATATACTATATACATGATACATGTGGTGACTAAAGTCGGGTCGGCTTGTGGAGCACCTGCGAGTGGATCTTTGTGGCGGAGCGATAGGGCAGGTTGAGACCGCCTAGGAGAGAGGTGGGCCTGGCCCTGTTCGGCGTCATGGATACTTAACACGCTTAACGAGATCTTGGTATTTGATCTAAGTCGCTCTTGGCCTATACGCACTAACCAACTACGCTGAACAGTTATGGGCACTTTCGGCGTCGTGGTATCATCCGGCACTTCGTGACGCCCGGCGGCGGCGGCGCGCGCCGGATTGGAACGTAAGCTCGCTCTTGTATTAAGGGGCTAGTTACGCTTTTGGCCGCCCTCGCAACGCGTGTGTGCTAAGGACGATGGGCCTGCACTGCGGCGCTTAGGATTAGACCGACGTCTTTGGCCTCTCTGTTGTGCCTAGGTGGGGCTGCGGCGTGTTGATCTTCATGCGGCGAGCATGACCCGAGAAAGTGTGTCCGCCAAATGGGATCAAGCGTGTTGGGTTATGTGGTGCACCCTAGGAAGTTAATCTATTCGAATAGCCGTGATCTTCAAAGAATGTGGATGACTTGGAGTTGTACCTTGACCTTATGACAACTAGAACCGGATACTTAATAAAACACACCCTTCCAAGTGCGAGATACAACCCGGTGGTCGCTCTCTATCGTGGTTACGAGGAGGATCGCCGGGTAGGATTATGCTATGTGATGCTACTTGGAGGACTTGATCTACTCTACGCTACATCTTTTGCAAAGGCGGAGGCTGCGAGCGTAGTCTTGACGAGGATTAGCTATCCCCTCTTATTACGGCATTCTTGATTCGGTCCACCGATATGGCCCTTTACACATATATCCATGCATATGTAGTGTAGCTCCTTGCTTGCAGTACTTTGGATGAGTACTCACGGTTGCCTTGTTCCCCTTTTCCCCTTTCTTTACCCGGTTGCTGCGACAGACGATGGAGCCCAGAGCGAGACGCCACCGTCGATGGCGACTACTACACGGAGGTGCCTACTACTACGTGCAGCCCGGCCGACGGCATCGGGGAGTAGTTAGGAGGATCTGAGGTGAGGCTGCGCCTCTTCGATCTGTATCCCGGTTTGTGCTAGCCTTCTTAAGGCAAACTTGTTTAACTTATGTACGTACTCGGATATTGTTGCTTCCGACTTCGTCTATGATCGAGCACTTGTATTCGAGCCCTCGAGGCCCTGGCTTGTATTATGATGCTTGTATGACTTATTTATGTTTTAGAGTTGTGTTGTGATATCTTCCCGTGAGTCCCTGATCTTGATCGTACACATTTGCGTGCATGATTAGTGTACGATTGAATTGGGGGCGTCACAGCCACAGTCTCACCCAGCGCCATGGCGGGCAACGCCCCGCCCGCGCCCGTCGGGTTCGCCCGCTAGCGCCCAGCGCTCGCTCGGGTGACACCCGCACCCGAGCGCCCAAACCCAATAGGCCTTTGGCCCTATGACAAGTGGGGCCCAACCCCTAAACTTAAAAAGGGTTTAAAAATAATAATAAATAATAATTAATTAATTAATTAAAGAATTAGTTAACTTAATTAATTCTGTATTAGATTGATCTAATCACTAATTAACCAAATTAACTGTGAGTTAATTAAACAGAGTATGACAGGTGGGTCCCACACGTCAGTTTGACCAGTCAACACCTCTGTTGGCTGCTGACGTCATGATGACATCAGCATGCACTGTTCTGGATAATGTTGAATTAAATTAATTAAGTAAATTCTAGAAAATGATTTAAAAACTTTAAAAATTAATATAAAATAAACCGTAGCTCGGATGGAAAAACTTTGTACATGAAAGTTGCTCAGAACGATGAGACAAATCCGGATACGCAGCCCGTTCGTCTGCCACACATCCCTAGCATAGCAAACACGCAACTTTCCCCCTTCGGTTCATCTGTCCGAAAACGCGAAACACCGGGGATACTTTTCCGGATGTTTCCCCCCTTCGTCGGTATCACCTCCTACCGCGTTAGGGCATACCTAGCACCGCGTATTGCCTCATTATGTTTTGTGATGCTTTGTTTGCTCCGTATTTACTGTTTCTTCCCCCCTGTTCTTCCCCGGTAGACCCCGAGGTCGGCGCTGATGCCACCGAGTACGACTACGTCACCGACGACCCCGTTTCTTGTGCAACAAAGCTTCCAGGCAAGCCCCCCTGATCACCAGATATCGCCTATTCCTTCTCTCTACTACTTGCATTAGAGTAGTGTAGCATGTTACTGCTTTCGGTAATCCTATTCTGCTGCATAGCCTGTCATTGTTGCTATAGTTGTTACCCTTACCTGCTATCCTAATGCTTAGTATAGGATGCTAGTGTTCCATCAGTGGCCCTACACTCTTGTCCGTCTGCCATGCTATACTACTGGGCCGTGATCAGTTCGGGAGATGATCACGGGCATATGTTATATACTTTATACTGTTACATTACTTATGATCTTTGTTAGGAGATGGGGGCCGAAGGCGGTGGCTCCATCCCGGTAGAGGTGGGCCTGGGTTCCCACGGCCCCCCGACTGTTACTTTTAGGCGAGCGGCAGGCAGGTTGAGACCACCTAGGAGAGAGGTGGGCCTGGCCTGGTCGGTGTCATGATTACATCAATTAACACGCTTAACGAGATCTTGGTATTTGATCTGAGTCTGGCCATTTGGTCTATACGCACTAACCAACTATGTGGGAAGATATGGGCACTCGACGTCGTGGTATCAACCGAAGCCTTCGTGACGTCAGCGACTAAGCGGTGCGCGCCGGATTGGAACGTAAGCCTGTTCTTGTATTAAGGGGGCTAGTTCTGCTTCTAGCCGCCCTCGCAACATGCAGGTGTGCAATGGGCGATGGGCCCAGACCCCTGCGCCATAGGATTTAGACCGGCGTGCTAACCTCTCTGTTGTGCCTAGGTAGGGCTGCGACGTGTTGATCTTCTGAGGCCGGGCATGACCCTAGAAAGTGTGTCCGGCCAAATGGGATCGAGCGTGTTGGGTTATGTGGTGCACCCCTGCAGGCAAGTTTATCTATTCGAATAGCCGTGTCCCTCGGTAAAAGGATGATCCGGAGTTGTACCTCGACCTTATGACAACTAGAACTGGATACTTAATAAAACACACCCTTTCAAGTGCCACATATAACCCGGTGATCGCTCTCTAACAAGGCGCGAGGAGGGTATCGCCGGGTAGGATTATGCTATATGATGCTACTTGGTGAACTTACCATCTACTCTCTTCTACATGCTACAAGATGGAGGCTGCCAGATGCGTAGTCTTCGACAGGATTAGCTATCCCCCTCTTATTCTGGCATTCTGAAGTTCAGTCCACCAATATGGCCCTTTACACATATACCCATGCATATGTAGTGTAGCTCCTTGCTTAAGTAGTACTTTGGATGAGAACTCAGGGTTGCTTTTCTCCCGCTTTTCCCCCTTCCCTTCTAACTGGTTGTCGCAACCAGATGTCGGAGCCCAGGAGCCAGACGCCACCGTCGACGACGACTCCTACTACACCGGAGGTGCCTACTACTACGTGCAGGCCGCTGACGACGACCAGGAGTAGTTTAGGAGGATCCCAGGCAGGAGGCATGCGCCTCTTTCGATCTGTATCCCAGTTTGTGCTAGCCTTCTTAAGGCAAACTTGTTTAACTTATGTCTGTACTCAGATATTGTTGCTTTCGCTGACTCGTCTATGATCGAGCACTTGCATTCATGCCCTCGAGGCCCCTGGCTTGTATTATGATGCTTGTAGGACTTATTTATGTTTTTAGAGTTGTGTTGTGATATCTTCCCGTGAGTCCCTGATCTTGATCGTACACGTTTGTGGGCATGATTAGTGTACGATTGAATCGGGGGCGTCACAGGTGTGAAAGGAATCGCCTTAAATCTTGAGAATGAGAATGTAGGTATTGTTTTCTTTGGTAGTGATACCGCTATTAATGAAGGAGATCTTGCCAAGCGCACTGGATCTATTGTGGATGTTCCTGCGGGAAAGGCCATGTTAGGCCGTGTGGTCGACGCCTTGGGAGTAGCTATTGATGGAAAAGGGGCTCTAAGCGATCACAAACGAAGACGTGTCGAAGTGAAAGCCCCAGGGATTATTGAACATAAATTTGTGCACGAACCCATTCAAACAGGCTTAAAGCAGTGGATAGCCTGGTTCCTACAGGCCGTGGTCAACGAGAACTTATAATCTGGGATAGACAAACTGGAAAAACTACAATAGCTATCGATAGTATATTAAACCAAAAGCAAATGAACTCAAGGGGCACAAATGAGAGTGAGACATTGTATTGTGTCTATGTTGCGATTGGACAATAACGCTCGACTGTGGCACAACTAGTTCAAATTCTTTCAGAAGCGAATGCTTTGGAATATTCCATTCTTGTAGCAGCCACCACTTCGGATCCTGCTCCTCTGCAATTTCTGGCCCCATATTCAGGGTGTGCAATGGGGGAATATTTCCGCGATAATGGAATGCATGCATTAATTATATATGATGATCTAAGTAAAAAGGCGGTGGCATATCGACAAATGTCATTATTTTTACGCCGACCACCAGGCCGTGAGGCTTTCCCAGGGGATGTTTTCTATTTACATTCCCGTTTCTTAGAAAGAGCCGCTAAATGATCGGACCATACAGGTGCAGGTAGCTCGACTGTGTTAACTGTGATTGAAACACAAGCTGGAGACGTATCGGCCTATATCCCCACCAATGTGATCTCCATTACAGATGGACAAATCTTTTTGGAAACAGATATCTTTTGTCGCGGAATTAGACCAGTTATTAACATTGGCTTATCCGTCAGCCGCGTCGCGTCTGCTGCTCAGTTGAAAGCTATGAAACAAGTCTGCGGTAGTTCAAAACTAGAATTGGCACAATATCGCGAAGTGGCCGCCTTCGCTCAATTTGGGTCAGATCTTGATGCTGCGACTCAGGCATTACTCAATAGAGGTGCAAGGCTTACAAAAGTGCCCAAACAACCACAATATGAACCACTTCCAATTGAAAAACAAATTGTTGTGATTTATCTTTGTCACAACGGCTTCTGTGATCGAATGCCACTAGACAGAATTTCTCAATATGAAAAAGCCATTCTAAGTACTATTAATCCTGAATTACAAAAGTCCTTCTTAAAAAAAGGTGGCTTAACTAACGAAAGAAAGATGGAACCAGATGCTTCTTTAAAAGAGAGCATTTTGCCTTACCTGTGAATTAACAAAAAAGGTTGCCCCTTACTCGCAGATGTAGGAAGAAGGCTTTTCTCGCCAACTAAACCCCAATAGGCTATTTTGGACTTTTTGCACATAATTATTAAAGATAGATTTTCGTGCCATGTGTAAACCAAGCTGTGAGAGTTACCCCAGCCACAAGGGGGAGTTGCTCCAGTAGTTCAGGATACCCCACCCAGCCCCACAAGGGTTGACAGACCCCCTACCTATACCTATACCTATTGATTTTCAATCCACAGCTCAATTTCTTGAATATGTGACAAGCCTTGTGTCGGATTTCGGGTTCCAGCAGACCCTTGAGGTTCGAACACTGGGGTGCACGTGGAGATCTCGCCCTCTACCTACCTGCACCCCGCCGCCTCGCTAGGATCTAAGCTACGAAAGGAAAAACACAAGAGACACAAGGTTTATACTAGTTCGGGCCACCATTGTGGTGTAATACCCTACTCTAGTTTGTGGTGTGGTGGATTGCCTCTTGGGCTGATGGTGATGAACAATACAAGGAAGAACAGCCTCGCGAGGGTCTGTTCTTGGCCGGGGCGATGAACTGCTTGGAGGAGTTCAGTCGCTCTCTCTCTCTCTCTCTCTCTCTCTCTACATTGCTTGGCCTAGCTCTGTTCTGGATCCTGGATCCAGCCCTGTCTCTCTCGATTCAAGATGCCTCTAGCTCTGTGCATGGCTAGTCCTATTTATAGGCGAAGGCCCTGGGCCTCTTCCCAAATATTGAGCGGGAAGGGCGCCAACAATTGGCCATTTTGAAGGGGAACATCTAGTACACTTATCCTGACTAAAGTTGGTCCTCGCCTGTCAAAGGCTCTGGTGGTGACGCCGGCTTGGGCTCCACAATGACTTCCTTCCTGCCGTTGGGCTGGTCTTGGTCTTGTTGCACCGAAATGGACGCCTTTTCTTGATGCTCTCGCCTGCGCTTGCTCCCTTTGCACCAAAGAGGAAAGGAGGACCTTTGTGGCTGGCGCCTACTTGGCGCCCTTGGTCGTCATGGCTTGCGTCATGGGCACCTCGTGAGGTACCCCGCCTTGATCTCTCCGCCTCCTCGCGAGCCAGCCTGATGAGGCCGTGCCTGAGGAAGCTCCCTGTCGTCTGCCCCGCGAGGCTTGGCCCCTTGCGAGGGTCTTAAGCTTGTGTTGATGAAGATGGGCCGTGATGGCCCCCCCTTTGAGCCACGCCGCTGGCCGCAGGCAGTAAAGTCTGGGGACCCCCGTTCCCAGAACGCCGACAGTAGCCCCCGGGCCCAAGGCACGCCCGGGCTTGGCCGAGCAGAGAGGCGAAGGGGCAAGTGCAGTGTCATGAGCCCTAACGACCTCTTGACCTTGGGCGCCAGCGTGGCGGTTGATTGGACATGGGCGTACTATTCCCCACGCCTCCTTATTTTGTGCCATGCTAAGCGGACTCAGAGCCGCACACGGCCGCTCCCTTTTCGGCTGCTCGACCGTCCCCACTCTTCCTCCTCTCGAACTCCAGCCGCTCCCAATACAATCTCGAACCTTCCCCCTTCCGTTGCCATGGCTCACGAAGAAGGGAAGAGGGAAGAAGCCCATGCCTCTGCCTCGCTCGTCGCCCGTCGGCCCATTGCTTATCGGTCGATCATACTCAATCGAGAGGGCTCAGGCAAGGTCAGCTCGGCTTTGGCCACCATCTTCAACGAATGCGGGCGGACGTCGGCCTGGCCCGCGTCCCACTTCTCCATCGACATGATAATCACTGAGGTCCGGTATTTCGCCGACACCCTGTGGGCGGGGCTGGTTCCCCCCTTTTCCGATTTCTTTAATGTCGTGCTCTCCCACTATCAGATCCATATGATGCATTTGGGTCCCGAATCCATCACTCTTCTTGCGGTCTTCGCGCCGTTTGCGGCGATGATGGGCATCCTTCCCTCAGATGCCTTGCTGTGCCACTTCTTCTCTCTGCGCCTTGTTGACACCACCCAATGTTTGGGGTGTGTGAGCTTCATTGCTGCACACAAACAGCGGCTTGTGGATTGACTTCAGCCTTCCTCCGCCTGCGCACGGGTTCCACGGGCGGTGGTCAGACGTGGGACGAGGGGTGCCCAGCCCCTTGCCAGAGCCATCTTCGCTGTTGTCCCCAATTCAGGCTGGGGCCGAGACGCCACGAGTTCTGGCTCGTCTTAAATGGCGCCGCTTTGCGTTTTTGAGGGAGCTCGGCGTGACAGCGCCCAAGGTGGTGAAGGAGTTCCTGCTATGCCGTGTTCCCCCTCTCCAACGTCACTCTCGCTGGATGTGGGCCTTCAGCGGGCGTGAAGACCGTATGAGGCTCCAGGAACAGGACCTGACGCCTGAAGCGCTGAGGAAGGTGCTCTTGGTCTTGACTGGGGACCCCACCCCTGGCAGCATCCGGCAAGGGGGGTGAGGGAGTCCTGGACTAGGGGGTGTCCGGATAGCCGAACTATCATCTTTGGCCGGACTCCTAGACTATGAAGATACAAGATTGAAAACTTCGTCCCGTGTCCGGATGGGACTTTCCTTGGCGTGGAAGGCAAGCTTGGCGTCTGGATATGTAGATCTCCTACCATTGTAACCGACTCTGTGTAACCCTAACCCTATTCGGTGTCTATATAAACTGAAGGGTTTTAGTCTGTAGGACGAACAACAATCATACCATAGGCTAGCTTCTAGAGTTTAGCCTCTCTAATCTCGTGGTAGATCTACTCTTGTACTACCCATATCATCAATATTAATCAAGCAGGAGTAGGGTATTACCTCCATCGAGAGGGCCCGAACACAGGTAAAAACATCGTGTCCCTTGTCTGCTGTTACCATCCGCCTAGACGCACAGTTCGGGACCCCCTACCCGAGATCCGCCGGTTTTGACACCGACATTGGTTCTTTCATTGAGAGTTCCTCTATGTCGTCACCTATAGGCCCGATGGATCCTTCAATCATTAGCAACGACGCAGTCCAGGGTGAGACTTTTCTCCCCGGACAGATCTTCGTATTCGGCGGCTTTGCACAGAGGGCCAATTCGCTAGACCATCTGGAGCAGATCAAAAGCTACGCCCATGGCCATCAGGTCAGATTTGGAAGCTTGAACTATACAGCCTATATCCGCGGAGACTTGATCTGCGACGGATTCGAGCCACAGCCGAGCGTGCCGCACTGTCTTAATGGGTACGATCTAGCTCTGCCGCCGAACAGTGCCCTGGAGGCCGCACCAGTGCCCGCTCCGACCCTTAATCCGGAGCCGGTTTCGCCGATCGAGGATGGTTGGTTGGACACCGCCTCGGGGGCTGAAATCTCTACGGCGATTGAACCGAACACCATCCCTGTCCTTTGCAAAGCTCGTGACTCCCAGGTGCCGGACTCCTTTCCGGACTCCGAACCTCCCGCGCCCCTGCCAGTCGAATCCGACTGGGCACCGGTTATGGAGTTCACCGCCGCGGACATCTTTCAACACTCGCCTTTTGGCGATATCCTGAATTCATTAAAGTCTCTCTCTTTGTCAGGGGAGCCCTGGCCGAACTACGGTCAGGAAGGTTGGGATTCGGACATCGAAGAAATTCAACGCCCACCCGCCACCCACTTTGTAGCCACTGTCAATGACTTAACAGACATGCTCGACTTTGACTCCGAGGACATCAACGATATGGACGACGACGCCGGAGACGACCAAGAACCCGGCGCCCACGAGGCCTTTGGATGGCCACCTCAACTTCGATATATATATGGTGGACACACCTAAGGGAAGCGATAACGAGAAATGACGAGGCGCTGCGAAGAAAATTCCCTCGGGAAGCGGTCAAAGCGGCGGCGTAAGCGCGCTCAAAACCCCACCTCGACAAAGATAAGCGCCCACACGGACCCAGCCATAGAAGCGGGGTGAGCCGGCCGACGATGAACATGCCATTGAGCAGCCATCCGAACAGGCCAACTTGGACAAACAACCCGTCCCCGGCAAGGACAAAAGTCCGGACGATCTCACGCCGGACACGTCATTGAATCAGAAGAACCTCTACAAAGAGCTCCTCGCTACTGCGCGTAGCTTGAAAAGGCAGAAACAGAGGCTCAAAACAGCGGAAGACGCACTCCGAATAAGATGAAATTACTCAACACTGCAGACAAATATGGCGATAGCCGCCAAGCAAAGAGCTACCCAAAGCGCAAACTACTGCCCGAATTCGATGAGGAGGCCGTAGAGCCCCCACGATCAAAAAACAAAGAGGCCGCTGGGTCGGATAGACGACCACATGGCAAACGTGAGCGGCAAGCGGCGCCAAGACACAAGCCGGCACGCGATCCACATAAGGATTCACACCAAAAGGATGGCCCAGTTAGATCTATCTACGGGCCAAGGAAACAAGTTATGGCGAGCAATACAACACGTCAAATATCCGAACATCACGGCACACCCAAATACAGGGGCGTCGCGCACCCTTTATGTTTCACCGATGAGGTGCTGGATCATTAATTTCCAGCGGGATTCAATCCCGTAAACATAGAGGCATACGATGGAACGACAGACCCTGGAGTCTGGATTGAGGATTATATCCTCCACATACACATGGCCAGAGGAGATGATCTCCACGCCATAAAATACCTACCCTCAAGCTCAAAGGGCCAGCCCGACATTGGCTTAAAAGCCTCCCCGAAAACACCATTGGTAGTTGGGAAGAGCTTGAGGATGCTTTTCGAGCCAATTTCCAGGGAACCTATGTCCGACCTCCGGACGCACACGATCTAAGTCACATAACCCAACAGCCCGGGGAGTCAGCTCGAAAATTCTAGAACAGGTTCCTCACCAAAAAGAACCAAATAGTCGACTGTCCGGACGCCGAAGCCTTAGCAGCTTTTAAACACAACGTCCGAGACGAATGGCTCGCCAGACACCTTGGCCAGAAAAGCCAAGAACAATGGCCGCACTAACAAGCCTCATGACCCGCTTTTGCGCGGGAGAGGATAGCTGGCTAGCAAGATGCAGTACCAGCGACCCAAGTACATCCGAAGTCAGGGATGGGAAATGGGAAACCACGACGCAGCAAGGACCAGCGCTAGATTAAGGGGAACGGTCCAAAGAGCGCGACAGTCAACGCCGGATTCAAAAGCTCACGGCAGAACAATAAAAAACTGCCCCTTAAGGACAATAGCGATGAGCTATCCAACTTAAACAAAATCTTGGACAAGATATGCCAAATCCATAGTACTCCCGGGAAGCCTGCAAACCATACCCACAGAGATTGTTGGGTCTTCAAGCAGTCCGGCAGACTCAACGCCGAACACAAGGGGCTCGACACACCAAGTGAGGATGATGACGAGCACCACAAGCGGAGCCCCGGAAAACAAAAGAATTTCCCACAAGAGGTCAACTTACTTCAAGTAACAAAAGGGGAAAAACAGAGCGGCACCCATTGAATTACGCGTCACAATCTACCCAATGAGTCCCAACACCGGTTGTCAAAACCAATTATCTTCGACCATCGGGACTACTCCGAAAGTATCCTAACGCAGGATGGACTGCCTTGATACTAGAACCTATAATCGACGGTCTTCAATTTACGCAAGTCCTAATGGACAGCGGCGGTGATTTAAACCTGCTATGTCGAGGACACAATCCGCAACATGGGGATAAACCCAAACAGGATTAGCCATAGCAACACTTCCTTCCAAGGAATAATGCGAGCACATATGCCCATTGTACGGGCTCCCTACTATTGGAAGTTATGTTCGCTCACCCGACAACTTCCGTCGGGAAAAGTTGGTCTTCCACATCGCCCCATTTAAAAGTAGCCATCAAGCACTCTTCGACGCCTTGAAGCTTTTCGCCCGCTTTAACGCAATACCGCATTATGCATCTTTTAAACTTAAAATGCCCGGTCCACGAGGCATCATTTCATTAAAGGGAAGTTGCGCGTGTCCCTCAAGAAAAGAATGTGAGACTGCCTTAACAGCCTCACACTAATACGGCCTTGCTGGCCAAAAGCGTCTAAAGCAGTGTCGTTCGGTCCCGGACACGGTTAGGCGAGTCCGGCATAAATAAACATGATGCTTACTAGCCGCGTACCCCCTTACAAGGGGCTCCACGCATGTACAACAAGAGACAATAAAGCTCAATTTTACTCATTTTGAATCATACTCTATTTTATTTCCAATTACATTTTAGCGGGATCTTTTTCAAACTAAGTTCCTCTCTTTTACTGAGATGAACGTCGTGCTATACCCGTCAGGATACGGCACAACGGAGACACAGCGCAGACGCGTGCAGCAGGGACCCGTTGCAAGGATTCTTTTGATTAAGACCCTGCGTAAACCTTTTTCACTGTCTCTTGTTGTTACTCATCCCCGGTCTCTTATTATAACCGAGGAGGAGGTCATGCGTTTTGGCATCGCCACGCCGAAGTTTGCACGCATTCGGACACGAGGGCTTGTTACCAAGGGCATTGTTCGCCCGCTTTATAAAAGACCGAATACCTTAGGGAGTGTTCGACGTCTCGAGTTAGGCCCTATATGCATCAGCTCGAATCATGTCTTTGGTCAAATGTTGGGTTTGCGGCTCACGTGTGTTTTGCTGCCTTACGTTCCGTTCTATCGGCTAACGCGGCACCAGGAGAACTACTGCGATTGTGCCCCGGTTCGGCCGGGCGAGCACCTCAGTAGAGAAAGCCGAAAACTGACTGTCATGATATAGCGAGAGACTGTTCAACCACTCGATGACTCACCGGAATGTTTAGAATTCCTCCGCATTAACGAAGGACCGTTTTCGATTCGGGCACATACGCACTCAATTCGGGAGAGTGCGGTGCCCCGAGGCTATATAGTAGCCCCACCATCGAACTCCTATGGCTAAGTGAAAGTGATAAAGCATTATAGTCCGGTTGCCTAGTTTGCTATGCCACCACCTCCTTTATAGGACCAAGGCGTTGGATTAAGTGTGAAAGCACGACTTCTTTGCAAACACCCCGCACTATGTGCGTAAAGTCAAGACTACCATCTTTCGGGTTATATACATATATACATCAACGTCACAGAGGTAGTTTACTACTTGAAGGCACAAGTATAAAAAGCCCTTACATTAAATTGAAACGTTGTTTCATAAATTTATACATGTCATTCAAACATAACATCCTTCGAGCACTGCGTCTCTATTAAACGAGCGCCCAGAAGAACTTCCTCAAAATAGCGCCGATCGGTACTATTGCCGTCCGAATCTGGGGACGCAATATCGGTGGCCTTCATCTCAGCCCAGTATGCCTTGACACGGGCAAGAGCCATCCGCGCCCCTCAATACACGCCGACCGCTTCATTGCGTCGAGACATTGACCGCACTAAGGAACCGCTGCACTAAGCCAAAATAACTCTTCTACCGGGGTCCGCCTGGCCACAAATGAGTCATGACATGCTTCATGGCAAGTCCGGATAATCGATTTAGCTCGGCCCATTCGGCCAACCGATCGGTCAACGGAAGAGGACGCTCCAGACTATGGAATTGCGACCAATATAGCTCTTCCCTTCTGTGCCCCTTCCGCCTCGGAAGTGCTCAATCGCGTCATGGCGCTTCGCCGCTAAGTCCAGATAAGCATCCTCCAAACTCCACAACTTGTCCAACTGAGCATACTTCGGATCCGTATATTTCCTCCGCAGCAGAAACGGTTTTCCAACCGCAATATCCCCGGCCTGACTCAGCTCCTCCTTGGCAGCTCTCATATCGGAATGGGCATCCTTGGATTCGGCAGTGGCCTTTCTCAGGTCCTCTTGTTCTGCTTGACATTCTTTTTCAAGAACCTCACAGCGATCGGTAGTATTCTTCAGTTTCAGGGCCAAATCAGCCATTTCCTCTTTGCTTCGGCAGTGAGCAGCCTGTTCGGCTTTCAGCTCTTCGGCCGCCTTTAAAGCGACAGCATTACTCTTTCGGGCTTGCTCTTTAGCTCGGGCAAGTTCCGCCCGCAGCCTCTCCACAGCAGCAGCACCGTCTGCATCAAAGCATACAAGTAGTAAGGCATGGGCGTCAATCTCCCTTACCAGGTGTCCGCGGAGAAGTTGCATACCTTGTGACTCGTCAAACCGTTTATTGACCAGCGCGATGTCCGCATCCGCCTCGTCAAGTTGCCGCATTAGTTCGGCAAATCCATCAGTCCGGCTAGCCACCGGACGCCCCGCCACCTACATAGGAACGGCGAGATGTTAGTACTGAGATTATGATCCTCGACGCCGCGTCGGTTGTGAAGATACCGAGTCTCGGGGATACTATCTATCTGGCGCATTCTATATGCATAATCGCCGAAGGTACATCATTTTTTCAGACCTCAAACCCGTCGATAAACTTCTGGCGGCTTCATGCAATCCGCTCTCAGCGGATGCAATTCTTTCAATTGCCGTAGCCATTAGCGCATGGTGATCTTCTGAGATATACGCTCGCCCGAGCAGGTCCTTCAGCTCCTCTGATCGCACGCCAGTTGGCGTCGGACCGTCCGGCCCCGCCGGACTCGGGGGAACTCTCCGTGACGACACTTCAGGGTCGCCCGCCTCGCACGAAGGCGCGATAGGTGGAGGCGTTTCGCTCTCTATCATCTCCGGACGAAGATCCCCCGAAGACGAGCTCTGCTGAGAAGGGCTGAGATCCGAACTACAAGGTACAATTTTGGTTATCTTCAGAAATAAATACATGGATATTCTTTATTCACAGGACCCCTTCTATTTACTTACGGCTCGCTGGATGGCTGATCCCCTTGGGGAAATAGTGCGGCTGGGGTACTTCCCGGCGCCGGACTTTCTGACGAAGACTTCTTTCCCCGTTTTGAGGCCTTGGCTTCCGGGTCTTTGAAAGCGGTCCTCTTCTCCCCTTGGAGGGGAGGATCCCTGATCCCCTCTTCCTTGAAAGCCTCCTTCGCGGAGGCAGTTTCTTCCCTGCTCCCCCCTTCGCCTTCTTTAAAAGGCCCGGCCTTCAACATCTTAGTCAGCATGGGATCCGGCGTGGTCTCTGGGAGGGGAGCCGGACACCTTATCAACTTTGCCTTGGCTATCCACTCCTGTTCAAGAAACGGCTCCCTTAAAGGGCCTATATATGATAAATGAATGAACAGCCTGTCCGTTCTGTGGTTACTTACTTGAGTATCTGGGTGATTGCAGCTTAGACCTGCATCCTCGGCCAAGTCCGGACACTTCTCTTGTGATCCGAAGAATAGTTTGTACATCTCCTTGGGCGTCGCGCCGATAAAATGTTGGAGAGCCCGTGGTCCCTCCGGATTAAACTCCCACAGACGGAGGGGGCGACGTTTGCAGGGCAGAAGGCGCCAAATCAGCATAACCTGCGCCGCCATAACTAGATTGATCTCTCTTTCTTGGAGGTCTCAAATACGGCCCTGCAACAGAGGAACGTCCTTGGACGGCCCCCAGTCGAGCCCCCGGTTGACCCATGATGCCAGCCGCTGTGGTGGACCTGAGCAGAAGGCGGGTGGCGCCACCCATTTGGTGCCCCTGAGAGCGGTGATATAAAACCACTCCCGTTGCCACAAACCAAGCTCCTCTTGAAAAGAGCCCTCGGGCCACGGAGCATCAACGCACTTGCTTATGACCGCCCCTCCGCACTCTGCTTGTTGCCCCTCGATCATCTTCGGCTCCACCTTGAAGGTCTTGAGCCACAATCCAAAGTGAGGGGTAATATGGAGGAAGGCTTCACATACGACAATGAATGATGAGATATGGAGGATGGACTCCGGATTCAAGTCATGGAAATCCAGTCCATAATAAAACATGAGCCCCCGCACAAAGGGATCCGCTGGAAGCCTAAACCCCAAAGGAAGTGAGACACGAACACCACGCCTCGCCGGCTCGGGAGTGGGAATGACCTGCCCTAGAGCAGGCAGCCTATGCGAAATCTCACGGTTAGATACTGGCGTCTCGCAGCTTTAGCACATCTTCTTCAGTGACGGAAGAAGACATCCATCGGCCGAGCTGGTCGGAGCGGACATCGTCGAAGGTCCTAAGCGCCTAAATCTGAAGCTTTGGGTGTTAGAACTCAAGCGAGGCTAATTCGATGGAGGGTGGAAAAGAAGAGGGCCTTGGTCTCATTATAAAGAGGTTGAATACCAAGAGCCCTCCCCATGGTCGATTGGGACTCGCCTTCGATAGAGGAGGCGTGCCAACGGGCACGGTTGGGTTACCCACGTCCGTATTGATGAGAATTCCGGAATAAGGGGGCACAATCTACGCTTTGATAAGACGTGCCAAGGAAACCGCCTCGCTAAAACGCGCTGAGGTGGGACAGTAAAAAACGATTCGAATAAAGGCTTGGCCGTGGTGTGATGTCATGCCGCGAAATACGTCAGCAGATCTGTGCAAAAATTATTCTCTCTACGGTGGTATGTGGAACTTGTTTTGCAGAGCGGGACACTATCCTTGTGTTCAAAACCCTCTAAGTATTCGGAGGAGGAACCCGCCTTGCAACGCCGAAGACAATATGCGCGCCGGACTCGTCATCATTGAAGCCTGGTTCAGGGGCTACTGAGGGAGTCCTGGACTAGGGGGTGTCCGGATAGCCGAACTATCATCCTTGGCCGGACTCCTAGACTATGAAGATACAAGATTGAAGACTTCGTCCCGTGTCCGGATGGGACTTTCCTTGGCGTGGAAGGCAAGCTTGGCAATGCGGATATGTAGATCTCCTACCATTGTAACCGACTCTGTAACCCTAACCCTATTCGTTGTCTATATTAACCTAATGGTTTTAGTCCTTAGGACTAACAACAATCTTACAATAGGCTAGCTTCTAGGGTTTAGCCTCTCGATCTCGTGGTAGATCTACTCTTGTACTACCCATATCATCAATATTAATCAAGCGGTGAGTAGGGTATTACCTCCATCGAGAGGGCCCGAACCTGGGTAAAAACATCGTGGCCCTTGTCTCCTGTTACCATCCGCCTAGACGCACAGTTCGGGACCCCCTACCCGAGATCCGCCGGTTTTGACACCGACAGGGGGCCTTGCTGTACCTCTGCCCGAACAGGGGCGACTTTGTAAATCAGATACCCGTCTTCGACAAATGGGGGTTGCGCCCCGCTGGCCTCCGGGGGCCTCGCGAGAACCCAGTGGTGGTGGCCGCCCTTTCAGTCGGCCACGACGGCTCTTTCTCAAGTGGCGGAGCAGGGAGGCATGGGCCGCCGGAGGCCGAGGGGGCCTCCGCCGGGGTGACGACGCCAGGCGGTGCTCTTGAGGGAGCAGTTCCTGAGGCCCAGGCTGCCGCGGTAGGGGGTGGCGAGCAGCTGCCCGCAAGGTGCACTGGCCGAGGCCCCTGGGGCCCCAAGCATTACTCTTCTTGGTGAGGTGACCGGCGGCATGCATCGTAGACGCCCCGACGCTGGTCGCCTTGACGCTTCCTTCATCATCGCAGTGACCCTGCGCTCAACTCTTGGGTCGCCTGCGTTGACTTTGAGGCTCTCCTAAGAGAAGGAGGCCTTGGGTGACGATTACCCTTGTCGTCACTGAAGCGAGGGAAGTACTTCGCCACCGATGAGTAAGCCTTCCCTTTCTAGCTCCCCGATCCTTCATTGCTTTATCGATCCTTGCTCCGCAGGGCCCTTCCCGCCGAGCTCATGGAGATGGCTGAGGAGCCATCCCCCTTGGCTCCGCCCTCTCCACCATCTTCGAGCACTCCGAGCAGCAGAGCCCTCGTGGTGAGGCCGGTCGGAGAGACGAACCATCCTGAGGTGCATCACGGCCCCGCGCGCCTCGCGGCCCTCCTTCGCGAGCCTTCTCGTGGCATAGCCAGCCTGCCGTGGGCTTCTTGTCTGGTCATCGACCGTAATTGGCTGAGGTATTCCCTGCGCTCTTTTTTAGGGAATGAGCTGGCTCTTGGCCGGGCTTCTGGCGAGGCGTGCCCGGCCGTGGCGAGGGCACCAGCCCCCAGCCCCCTGCCCGGAGGGGGAGTGCTGATTCGTGGCCCCCGGCGCTCGCTTGGGGTGGATGATGGTGTGGAAGACGTACTTGAGCGCGCCCGGGAGCGTCGTGCTCTTCGCCAAGGGTTTCTTCGGAGGGCGGCTGACGCGGTGAGCCTGCTTGGTGAAGAGCTCGCTGATGAAGACGCGCGCCTTGGGGCCGAGGGCCTGCGCCTGGCTGCGGAGAGGCGTGAGCTGAAGGCGGATGTCGCCCTTGCACGCCATCAGCGTGATCTTGACAATGGGGAGGCCAAGGCGTTGCTGGCGGCCTCCCGGAAGGTCCGTTCTCGGGCCGTCGAGGAGGCTCGGGAAGCTGACCGGCGACGAGAGGCGGCGGAGGAGCGGGCGCGGGAATTCCTGGCCCGATGCCACTCACTGGAGGAGCAGGTGGAGCTGCGCGAGACGGCCCTTGCATCGATGAAGGTGGCCTCAGGCGACCCAGCAGAGCTCCAGAAGCGTGAGGAGGCGCCGACATCGAAGCCGCCAACGCGCCAGCAGTATGAGCGCCTGGAAACAAGGGAGTGCTTGGTAACGCGGGCGGAGGATGATGTCGCTGCGCGGGAAGCCCGTGTCCTGGAGGAGGTCGGACGTCGGGTGGCGACGGCGCGCTTGAACCTTGAGCGCGAGTTTGAGGAGAGGCTAGGGTTGTTCCAGCTGAGGCTGAAGGTAGGACCACTGCCTTGAGGGCCAAGCAGGAGGAAGTGACGCAGCGGGCCGATGCTTCTCGGGCCGCCCTTGAGGTGGCGCAGGAGGAGTTAACTACCTCCCGTGCCGAGGTGCTTCTTCTTCGCCAACGGGTGGGCGAGGCTGAGGCCGTCGCGCGACAGAATGCGGACGAGATACGCCAGCGACGGATCCTGGAGCATGAGCACGGCCCCATGCTCACGACACTCCGGGAGAGAGCCAACGCAGCCTTGGGTAACATCTACGAGGCGGCTGTTGGCGAGCCGCACGCAGTTAACTACGCCGGCAACCTTCAGTTCTTCACTAATGTGGTGACACAGCTGGAGGCACGGTCGGTCAGAGCTAGCATGTTGGTGGAGGAGAGGAGCCGCGCCCTGCTCGGGCGCGCCTTTTCTCGCGTCTTCAGCCATCTCCGGAATATGGACGCCCACTTTGACTTTGACGCCGCTTATCGCCTAAGCATTTCGTGCCGCCCGACGACTCGGGCGCACTAGGTGGAGGACAACGTGGACGCTCTCGTCCGGGCCTTCACTTCAGATAACAATGGCGTGATCGTGGCTGCTGATGAAGTGGTGAACGGCCCTGACGCCGCTGGTGACAACGCATAGAGCGATGGCGAGGCCAGCGACGCCAGCAACAGTTCAGGAGGTGCCCCTGAGGATGCATTGGGGGATTTATCCAACTGACTGCGCATCGTTCCTGTTTCCTTACCCTGCACGAATAGAACTCAGGTTTTGCCCTGACGGTTGTGAGAGCATTTTGGGGGGGAGAGCCCCTCATGTAAAACTTGTGTTCTATGTATTAGTAGATGCTATATCACCCGTACGCCTGCGCCAAGTGGCTGGCTAATTTACCTTTGTCCCGTGCGGGCCCTAAGATAGCCTGTGGAGAGCTATGGCGTCTCAAGTGTCTCCTGATCGAACCCGTAGGATCTGCAGTAAAAACCTCCTGAGAGGATGCGGCGGCGGCAGTCTGGGCTACACGCAAGCTAGGCCCAACCCGGCTCGCGAGGGGCTCACGAGTGTAGGCAGCTGAGGCAAAGCGGTAACCGGAACGCGAGAGATTGCTCGAACGAGACTAAGCACCCCCTTCCCCAAACACACGCAAATCTCAAATTCGAATCCAACTTAAATCCAGCGGGGGAAAGTGACAACCAAAGGGAAAAGCAATGAAAGCAGAAAAAGGCCGCGTCCGACACCTAGTCTAGTCTTGGACGTCTTCTCACCAGCGCGGAGCTAAGTGCTGCCACTGGGCGTGGGAGGGAGCCCCAGGGCCTGAGGCCGGCACCCCTGAGACTCCGGGGCGTGTACAGCCCCACTCATTATTACGTGAGAGTGTCACAGGGCGGCGAGCTTCACAGGCACTGGGCCTTCTTCACATGTACCGGCCTTGCTTCATATCGCCAGACGAGGGCCCCGCCTAGAGCCGCAATCTAGTGCCATCAACGACGACCGGAAACCGGGGCGCGCCGATGGGGTAGAGCGGTCGCCATTGTTCCTGGACGACCACGGGTCCTCCACTGTGGCGAGCCCCGAGGCTCCTCCCCAGCAGAGGGCCTACCTCCCGAGAACGCCTTTGCTCCGAACGCCGCGGTGGTGATGCGGATCTCGGCCCCTCTCCTGCAGCCCCGACGCCCTCCTCCCGAGGGGTAGGAGAGGCGAGCGGGCAGCCGCTTCAGCGATGGCGATCCGCACCTCATGCGATTCATGATTAGCGTATGCCTGCTCTCGAGGAATTAGCGGTACCCGATAATCGTCGCTTCGGCGTGGCGGTGGGGCCTTCACGGGGCTCTTGGAAGAGCTCAGCTTCTGTCGCCTCGTACCCCCAGCCGGGGCTGAGGAGCGAGCCTTGTTCTCCATCATGCTGGTGCCCTTGGTCCATCATGTGGGGCACGTATTCTTCTGGGCCGTCATCCCGAAGGCCGCGCCATAGTGCTCCGCGTGCCATGCAGCTCGCTGAGGCGCCCACTGGGGTGGTAGCTGGCGGCCCACTGGGGCCGTGGGTCGCGGCGAGTCCTTCTTCGGCCGGGAGCGGAGGCGTGGCCGCTGCCGGCCGGCCGACAGCACTGGTGTTGGAGTAGACTTGGAGCTCATGTCGCGTGTGGAGCTCTGCGAGGGCCGCCTGGCCCGAGGTGGGAGCTGGGTGCGAAGGGGTGAGCCTCGAGGCGGCAAAGCCTGTGAGCTCGCCACCCGCTCTAGCAGCACGTCATGCCGCCTTCAGAGCCTCGCACTGCAGTAGCTCCCGGCCACCGTGAGCGCCCTCGAGTTCGCCTGCCCCGGCGGGTGTCTGACGCTATGCGGCGGGCGTGGTTGGAGGCCTCGCCACCGACCGCGCCGCCAAGGGCGTGAGAGCTGTCGGCCTATCCGCGCCGCTCAAGGCCCTGCACCGCCCTGCGGACCGAGAGCTGCAGGGCATGGGGTCGCCTGAGGCGGCGGCTCAAGGGCGGGCCAAGCCGCCAGGACTGGGTTGCCCGCCTGGTCGCCGAACATGATGATGACGATGCGACAGGGCACGAAGCGGCAGGAGGTGGATCCCGGCGCACCCCTACCTGGCGCGCCAAATGTCAGATTTCGGGTTCCGGCAGACCCTTGAGGTTCGAACACCGGGGGTGCGCGCGGAGATCTCGCCCTCTACCTACGTGCGCCCCGCCGCCTCGCTAGGATCTAAACTACGAAAGGAACAACACAAGAGACACAAGGTTTATACTAGTTCGGGCCACCATTGTGGTGTAATACCCTACTCTAGTTTGTGGTGTGGTGGATTGCCTCTTGGGCTGATGGTGATGAACAATACAAGGAAGAACAGCCTCGCGAGGGTCTGTTCTTGGCCGGGGCGATGAACTGCTTGGAGGAGTTCAGTCGCTCTCTCTCTCTCTCTCTCTCTAGATTGCTTGGCCTAGCTCTATTCTGGATCCTGGATCCAGCCCTGTCTCTCTCGATTCAAGATGCCTCTAGATCTGTGCGTGGCTAGTCCTATTTATAGGCGAAGGCCCTGGGCCTCTTCCCAAATATTGAGCGGGAAGGGCGCCAACAATTGGCCATTTTGAAGGGGAACATCTAGTACACTTATCCTGACTAAAGTTGGTCCTCGCCTGTCAAAGGCTCTGGTGGTGACGCCGGCTTCGGCTCCACAATGACTTCCTTCCTGCCGTTGGGCTGGTCTTGGTCTTGTTGCACCGAAATGGACGCCTTTGCTTGATGCTCTTGCCTGCGCTTGCCTCCTTTGCACCAAAGAGGAAAGGAGGACATCACTGGCCGGGCGCCTACTGGCGCCCTTGGTCGTCATGGCTTGCATCATGGGCACCTCGTGAGGTACCCGCCTTGATCTCTCCGCCTCCTCGCGAGCCGGCCTCGATGAGGCCGTGCACGAGGAAGCTCCCGTCGTCCGCCTCAGCAATCTTGGCCCCTCGTGAGGGTCTTAAGCTTGTGTTGATGAAGATGGGCCGTGATGGGCCCCCCTTTGAGCCACGCCGCAGGCCGCAGGCTGGCAAGTCTGGGGACCCCCATTCCCAGAACGCCGACACCTTGCAAATTGTGATAATATGTATCAAATTAGTGGTCCGCATAACCCAATATTTGAAAATTATGGAGGTGCAGGCCCAAGTACTTCGAATCACCAACAAGAAATCCAAGAAGAACAGCGAAGGAAAAATGTGACAGGAAAAGTGTTTTCTCGACTCGAGATGTTAGAAGGTGCTAAATCAATAGGTGTCGGAGCTGCTACAATTGCTTTAGGCGGAGCTGCTGTCGATATTGGAAACGTCCTCAGTTCTTTGATGCATTCCGTGGCACGAACTCCATCATTGGCTAAACAATCATTTGGTTATGCCATTTTGGGCTTTGCTCTCACCGAAGCTATTGCATTGTTTGCCCCAATGATGGCCTTTCTGATCTCATTTGTTTTCCGATCGCATAAAAAGTCATGAGATCAAAAAAGAAATGTGAGAATGTAGTTACAGATGTAAAAAAGTCAATATCTCGTTCTCTTGTTCTTAAATCATGAATTGGATGATGTGCATTTCATCAAGTATGAACATATTGCATTTTTGCTATGCAATTTCAAAGATCGGATCGACGTCCATTTATTTACGTGTCCTTATCCGCGTGTATATACGTGTTAGATAGGCTCTGGAAGGCCTTACTTTACTAATGTGTAGGGCGCGTTACTTTTATTCTTTTTTTACTGCTTACCCGCATGTTTAGATTATTTACTTGCCCTTTCACTTTTTCTTCGGTTGTCACCAACTTTGTTCAATGCTAGTCCCTAACCCATGAATAAGGGTTCTGCTGGCTACCGGGTTCTGAGAAGTTTGTAAGCTCTTTCTCTTTTTTCCTTTTTTGCCACCTCATGTGTCTTTCCACTTAAGGTCTTTAATTCGGCATTAGCTTCGTTAGAGAAAGCCATGCGTGAACTACAAAGCATGGGATCCTGAACACCACGGAAGAAAGCGTACTACTTTTCAATAAGGTCCGACTTCAGAGAGGAGAGATATGAACTTGTTTTAGGCGTAGAAAAGGCATACGGTATGAAAGATTGATTGAAAAGAGGTAGGGACTGGTCTCGCTGCTAAGGGAGAAGGAGACCTCTGTCAGAGCAAGCTAAAGAGCCCACTTTATATCGTCGATTTCAGGTAAGGCACTCGATCAAAGCCTATACATCCGGGAATTTACCTCCAAACCAAAGACGACTTGCTTTGCTGCATTTCTTGGGCCAGGGATTTACTTGATTTTGGCGAAAGAAAGGCCATATGATCTACTTTCGTGCCGGTCCCTTCACAAAGATAGCCCTTCTTGCTCTTATTCTTATTCTTATTCATTGGAATACAAGAGTTCAAGCTCCTTTCTTTCAAGTGAAAGTTGCCTATCTTTCTTGGTTCGAATCCAATCGATTGAAAACAAACAATTGCCCGATGGAAAAGTCGGATGAAAGTCTAGGAGTGTAAACCACGCATCTGGCGTGGCGCAGAAAGGGAAATGTTTTGCAGCGAGTCAAGCGTAATACGATCAAAAGGAAATGAGGTCGATGCTAAAACTCAAACAGTTCCCCAGAGGGGGCCCTGGGTTGAAAGAGCGAGCTACATTCTTTCATAAAAGACAGAAAATAAGAGGACTGATGCTTTCTTACTTCATCTTAATATAGGGATTATAGCATTGAAATTATGGAATTTGAATGGATTGAGTACATCAAGATGAAGAAATTAATGTAATAAGCAATATTATCAAAAGATTCGTTCATGCCAGAAACCTTAGTGTGCATGGCACTAAAAAGGGTACAAAGAACCTGAGATGCAAGTAATGGCTGAATAGCCGGGGAAACACTAAATAAAGACATGCGTCATCCGGACTTACATGATTGATTGAATCGCGAGATGGAAATGCCATTGAGAGATTAGAAGGGATATAGAAAACGTCAGATAGAGGTCGTGCTTCTGCTCAGTCCAAAAGAACAATTTGAGTGAGGATAAGATGGTTTATGTTAGGGTCCAAGAAAGCAACTTGATATGCCAACCCTAACAAGAATTCCACTCTTTCTGGTCATGTCAGAAACCACCTCTTGGAAAGTAGATCGAAAGCCAATCGTTTCAGAAGATGATGACCCTCTTGTGCTCATACGTTCCTGCTAGTTGGTGGATGAAGAATAGGAGAGAGCTTGCTTGAGTAGAAGATAACCTGCGAGAAGGATGTTTTGTAGCGCTTTCTCATACAAAAGGAAAAGGCGTCACGACTGAAGATAAGGAAAGATCCCAGCTTTTTATTGCTCTGTCGCGTCAACCCTCCTCCCAGAGCCGGTTCTTATCCATAGATTTTCCAGCTAAAAGATAATGTATATATATATATATATATATATATATATATATATATATATGAAAGCTGGCACCTTTGGTTCTTGGTACGACTGGTACTTTTTCTCATTTATCGGTCTAGTTGGGAAAAATTCCCCTCAAAGATCAAGTTTTTCTTATATATTATGATGTGCCCTTGCCCTTAACCTTCCTTTCTCTTCTACAAAAAGGCTGGACGTCAAATGTAACTGATGTTTATATTCTAAATATGACAAACAAGAAACCTACTATTGCCGTAAACAAAAACCCAAACATTAGTAACTAACAGAGCTTTCCTATTCTAACTATTTCCCCATAAACACGGATTGATGTACCAATCAAAAAAGACTTATGAAACTAAACTATTCTATTGATTTATGCCAGTGCTTCTTCTTCTGTTTTTGTACGAAGAAGGATGTCTAGGAGGAACATATCACTGAGGTTAAGGATGAGAAGGTGAAAAGTAAAGATAGAGAATAAATGCCATGAACAAGTGTATCAATTCAAGAGTTAAGGAATACTATTGGGAAGATTAGGCATTGGGTTCATCTTGTTATTGACCATCCATTTTGAACACATATCTTTTAGTATACATCTTTTTTAGTTGCTTAAAGATTTCAGATATTGCTTTTTCTGTTATAGGAAGTGTTGCATTCTCCTGTAGGGTGTTTGTCAGTGGCGTCACCCGATCGCCTGGAAGAGCGAAGAAAAACATGTTGGTTGCTATTTCTGGTTGTAGAGCTATTTTTTTCTATCGAACAGGAATTCTGAGGGATGTTTTTTGTTGTCGATTTGTAGCAATAGAAAGATAATGGAAGTGATTGAATAAGTTGGGTCATGAGAATGGAAGTTGGGTCATGTTGATACTAGATCCATGTCTTGATTATTCGACTTTTCCATTCCAATGCACAATACTATGCATTCCATTCCAAAGAGTGATTTCGGTGGGTTGATACGAATTCCACTTTGACGGTCCTAAGTTGGCATTCTTTGTGGATAACTTCCATCTCGCCATAGACGAAAAGTACCCAATTTCATCCCAAGAGACCATGTAAGGGTTGTACGACCCATCCATATGATAAAAGACTCACAAGCCTAAGAGCAATTCCTTCCTTCACTATCATTAATTAAGGGCTGGCTTGCTTCGAGAGAAAGGAAATCTGAATTCCATAGTCGTCTTCCTCACGAGCTGGAACAACTAAAGGTGTAGGTTGGAAACATACTTTTTTCCGTTGGATTGTGCTCCAGAGAATGGAATAGTAACACGCGCTCCCGAGAGGAGGCATTAGTTTACGGTTCGAAAGCATGACTCACTCCATCCAGCTATACTTGCATTTATATAGATGATTTGAGCCTTCGAATTTACTTACTACAAAACAAGCTATGTTCTCCTATATATTTCCTTGGGCTCGCTTTACAAAAGAAAAACAAACTACTCCTCTTGATGTGGTCAGAGCGAAGTACTAATAGGCACAAAAACAGCAGGAATATCTTTCATTCATTTCATCTGTATGGTATGACACGACCTCTTTTTGCTCCCCATTTTGTTGGAACTGAGGCCTCTGTCTACCGGCCCGAAAGGAGGGTCTCATGCTTGTAACCTAGCATATATCTTGGACAGAATGAACCTTCCTTCAGTCACAAAGAGAAGCACTATCGGGGTCCGAACGAATAGAAAACACAATCAACACTTCATATCAAAGTCAACCAACGTTTATCATATAGAGAGGAATCTTCATTCTGATTTGATTAGCCAACCCTCCCTCGAGTCGTATGCTTTCTGATCACTCTATGTTGAATATTCAGAGCCTAAGAAGCACTATCGGGGTCTGAAATATTTATATATACATAATAATTTTATTATAGACATATTTGGCTAATCAATATGGCTATGAGAGATACATGAGCAAGAAGCAACCATTAAAGAAATACATGTGGCAGCAAAAACAATATACAACGAGGACCATGGTAAGGTTATCAATTTCATATACGTTCTTAGGCAATACAAACAAAAAAAAAATATATATAATCAAAAATTACAACACAGGTAATGACGGACTCATATTTGAAGAAGACACGGACGAAGATGAATACATATTCACCGGTTAAGAATTTGCATCATTGTATTACTACTTACTAAATTTAATATGATGCATATGAAAACAGAGTGGGACAGAGAAGCGGAAATTGAAATAATAGAAGAGGAGGAAGATCTCAATTAAAAGTCTGGCCTATATGTTTTGAGTTTTGTAGGCATGATATGATTTCAACTTCATGACATTAAATTTATTCAACAATTTACTCATAGGATATAAGTGAAGCACAAGAGTAAATGACATAGAAAAGAGCTTCGTTGACGGGATGTGAATGCCGCTTACCTAGCCTCCCTGGCAACTATTTGAGGACTCTATTTTATTTAAAAACTTTAAGATCTAAGCACTTTATTAAAACAGCAAGCAAAACAAAATAAAGTGACATTCCAAGAATAGCACACATCATGTGAAGAAGCAAAAACTTAGGCTCAACTGATACTAACCGATAATTGTTGAAGAAGAAAGGTGGGATGCCTACCGGGGCATCCCCAAGCTTAGATGCTTGAGACTTCTTGAAATATTATCTTCGGGTGCCTTGGGCATCCCCAAGCTTGAGCTTTTGTGTCTCCTTAATTCTTCTCATATCACGGTTTTCCTAAATCTCAAAAGCTTCATCCACACAAAACTCAACAAGAACTCGTGAGATAAGTTAGTATAAACCAATGCAAAAACCTTATCATTCTCTACTGCAGCAAATCACTAAAATTATTATTCAACATTGCATACTAACTTCCTCTACATATTTAATACTCCTATCCTAAATAAAATCATTAAACAAGCAAACATATGCAAACAATGCAAACATAACAGCAATCTGCCAAAACAGTACAGTCTGTAAAGAATGCAAGAGTATCAATACTTATTCAACTTAAAACATTATGAAATTCTAACACACTGTAGAAAATTTATCAGAGATTATTACGCAAAAAAAATCAACGTTTTATCACATTCTGACTTTTCTAGGGAATTTTTGCAATAGCGGTAAACTTTCTGTTTACAAACAGCAACATGTATACTTGCAAAATTAGCATGGAAAAGGCTATCATTGCCACATTTATTGAAATAAAAGATGAAAAACATTATTATAAATAACAGCAAGAAAATCCTAACAAAATAAATTGATGCTCCAAGCAAAACACATATCATGTGACAAATGAAAACATAGCTCTAAGTGAGGTTACCGATAATGTTGGAGACGAAAGAGGGGATGCCTTCTGAGGAATCCCTAAGATTAGTTGCTCGGATATTCCTTGAATATTACCTCGGGGTGCCCTGGGCATCCCCAAGCTTAGGGTCTTGCCACTCCTTATTCTCCTCATATCGACATCTCACCAAAACTTGAAAACTTCAATCACACAAAACTTAACGGAACTTCGTGAGATAGGTTAGTATGATAAAGAGCAAACCATTTCACTTTGGTACTGTCAAAGACAAGATTCATAATTGTTTCCACACAATGCCTATTGTAGCATATCATTTCCACAACTTATATTGAGCAATATAAGCCATAGAAACTGGAAAACAAGCAAACTATGCATTGAAAACAGAATCTACCAAAAACAGAACAATCTGTAGTAATCTGTACTCCAACCATACTTCTGCTACTCCAAAAATTCTGAAAAATTAGGAAAACCTGGGAAATTTGTCTATTTATATTCTTCAGAAAGAATCAGAATTTTATCACGCTTCCGTTAAAAATGAGAATTGTTTTCCTGAGCGCATAAGTTTCTGTTTTTCAGCAAGATCAAATCAACTATCACCGTAAGCCATCCCAAAGGTCTTACTTGGCACTTTATTGAAACGAAAGCAATAAAACATGATTACTATAGTAGCCTAATCATGTGAACACACAAAAACAATAGGTGAAAGTGTTGCGTTGTCTCCCAACAAGCGCCTTTCTTTAATGCCTTTTAAGCTAGGAATGATGATTTCAATGATGCTCACATAAAAGATAAGAATTGAAACATAAAGAGAGCATCATGAATCACATGACAAGCACATTTAAGCCTAACCCACCTCCTATTCATAGGGATTTTGTGATCAAACAACTTATTGGAACAAGAATCAACTAGCATAGGAAGGCAAAACAAGCAAAACCATAGACAGAAAACTTGATATTATTGCAATATGTAGAAGCATATGTTCCTCTCTCATAATAATTTTCAGTAGCATCATGAATAAATTCAACAATATAACCATCACATAAGGCACTATTTTCATGATGCATACATGAAATTTTGTTACTCTCCACATAAGCAAATTTATTCTCATAAAATCATGATGACAAGTTTCATGGTTATCATTATTCAATATAGCATACATGTCATCACCATAATCATCATAGATAGCAACTTTGTTATTATAGTCAATTAAAGCCTCATCCAAAATGGTGGATTCATCACTAAATAAAGTCATGACCTCTCCAAATCCACTTTCATCATTATAATCATCATAGGAGGCATGCAATCATTATAACAAATTTGCACATCAAATCTTGGGGGACTAGAAATATCATTTTCATCAAACATAGCATCCGCAAGGTTATGGCTTTGCATATCATTAGCATCATGGATATTCAAAGAATTCATACTAAAAACATTGCAATCATGCTCGTCATTCAAATATTTGTGCCAAACATTTTATCGACTTCTTCTTCTAAAAATTTAGGACAATTTTCCGAACCATCATTTTCAAGAAAGATATAATAAAGATGATCAATAATATGATGCAACCTCAATTCCATTTTTTTGTAGTTTTCTTTTTATAAACCAAACTAGTGATAAAACAAGAAACTAAAAGATTTGATTGCAAGATCTAAAGATATACCTTCAAGCACTTACCTCCCCGGCAACGGCGCCAGAAAAGAGCTTGATGTCTACTATGGAATTTTATTCTTGTAGACTCGTGTTGGGCCTCCAAGCGTAGAGTTTTATAGGACATTAGCAATTTTTCCTCAAGTGGATGACCTAAGGTTTATCAATCCGTGGGAGGTGCAGGATGAAGATGGTCTCTCTCAAACAACCCTGCAACCAAATACAAGAAATCTCTTGTGTCCCAAACACACCCAATACAATGGCAAATTGTATAGGTGCACCAGTTCGGCGAAGAGATGGTGATAAAAGTGTAATATTGATGGTAGAAATATATTTATAATCTGAATAAATAAAAATAGCAAGATAGCAAATAGTAAACGGGCACAAAAACAGTATTGCAATGCTTAAAAACAAGGCCTAGGGTCCATACTTTCGCTAGTGCAATCTCTCAACAGTGCTAACATAATTGGATCATATAACCATCCCTCAACGTGCAACGAAGAATCACTCCAAAGTTCCTATCTAGCGGAGAACATAAGACGGAATTGTTTGTAGTGTACGAAACAATTCCGATCAATCTATCCTAGAGTTCGTACTAAAATAAGACGAAGCAATTCGGGATGATGAAGATGGCCACCGGAGATGATTCCCCTCTCCGGCAGGGTGCCGGAACAGGGTCTATATTGGTTTTCGGTGGCTACAGAGCCTTGCGGCGGTAGAACTTCTAATCTAGGTTAACCCTGAAGGGTTTTGGAATATTTGGGAATTTATAGTGCAAAGAAGGGGTACGGGAGGCCACCGAGGTGAGCACAACCCACCACAGGCGTGCCCTGGTGGGTTGTGCCCCCCTCGGGGCACCCCCCAGGTGCAGCTCTGGCCCATTAGTGGTCTTCTGGTCCATAAAACATCCGCAAAAAGTTTCGTGGTGTTTGGACTCCGTTTGATATTGATTTCCTGCGATGTAAAAAACAAGCAAAAAACAACAACTGGCACTGGGCATTGGGTCAATATGTTAGTCCCAAAAAATGATATAAAGTTGCTATAATGATTGTAAAACATCCAAGAATGATAATATATCAGCATGGATACTTCATAAATTATAGATACGTTGGAGACGTATCAGGGCATCATCTAAATCCGTTGAGACAACACCATATGAATTGTGGTCTAGCAAGAAACCTAAGCTGTCGTTTCTTAAAGTTTGGGGCTACGATGCTTGTGTGAAAAAGCTTCAACCTGATAAGCTCAAACCCAAATCAGAGAAATGTGTCTTCATAGGATAACCCAAGGGAGACTGTAGGGTACACCTTCTATCACAGATCCGAAGGCAAGATATCCGTTGCTAAGAACGGATCCTTTCTACAGAAGGAGTTTCTCTTGAAAGAAGTGAGTGGGAGGAATGTAGAACTTGACGAGGTAATTCTACCTTCTCCCGAATTGGAAAGTAGTTCATCACAAAAATCAGTTCCAGTGATTCCTACACCAATTAGTGAGGAAGCTAATGATGATAATCATGAAACTTCACATCAAGACTACCGAACCTCGTAGGTCAACCAGAGTACGATCCGCACTAGAGTGATACGGTAATCCTGTTCTAGAGGTCATGTTACTTGACCATGACGAACCTACGAACTATGAGGAAGCGATGATGAGCCCAGATTCCGCGAAATGGCTTGAGGCCATGAAATCTGAGATGGAAGATCCATGCATGAGAACAAAGTGTGGACTTTGGTTGACTTGCCCGATGATCTGCAAGCCATAGAGAATAAATGGATCTTGAAGAAGAAGACTAATGCCGACGATAATGCTATTTTCTACAAAGCTTGACTTGTTGCGAAAGGTTTTCGACAAGTTCAAGGGGTTGACTACGACGAGACCTTCTCACCCGTAGCGATGCTTAAGTCTGTCTGAATCATGTTAGCAATTGCCGCATTTTATGATTTTGAAATCTGGCAAATGGATGTCAAAACTGCATTCCTTAATGGATATCTTAAAGAAGAGTTGTATATGATGCAACTAGAAGGTTTAGTCGATCCTAAAGGTGCTAACAAAGTGTGCAAGCTCCAGCGATCCATTTATGGACTGGTGCAAGCCTCTCAGAGTTGGAATATACGCTTTGATGGTGTGATCAAAGCATATGGTTTTATACAGACTTTTGGAGAAGCCTGCATTTACAAGAAAGTGAGTGGGAGCTCTGTAGCATTTCTAATATTATATGTGGATGACATATTGTTGATTGGAAATATCTGAGAATTCTGGATAGCATAAAAGGATACTTGAATAAGAATTTTTCAATGAAAGACCTCAGTGAAGTTGCTTGTATAATGGGTATCAAGATCTATAGAGATAGATCAAGACGCTTAAATTGACTTTCACAAAGCACATACCTTGATAAAGTTTTGAAGAAGTTCAAAATGGACCAGTCAAAGAAAGTTACAAGGTGTGAAGTTGAGTCAGACTCAATGCCCGACCACTGCAGAAGATAGAGAGAAAATGAAGGTCATTCCCTATGCCTCAGCCATAGGTTCTATCATGTATGCAATGCTATGTACCAGACCTGATGTGTGCCTTGATATAAGTTTAGTAGGGAGGTACCAAAGTAATCCAGGAGTGGATCACTGGACAGCGGTCAGGAACATCCTGAGATACCTGAAAAGGACTAAGGATATGTTTCTCGTTTATGGAGGTGACAAAGACATTGTCGTAAATGGTTACGTCGATGCAAGCTTTGACACTGATCCAGATGACTCTAAGTCACAAACCGAATACATATTTATATTGAATGGTGGAGCTGTCAGTTGGTGCAGTTCCAAGCAGAGCGTCGTGGCGGGATCTACGTGTGAAGCAGGGTACATAGCTGCTTCCGAAGTTGCAAATGAAGGAGTCTGGATGAAGGGGTTCATATCCGATCTAGGTGTAATACCTAGTTCATCGGGTCCAATGAAAATCTTTTGTGACAATACTGGAGCAATTGCCTTGGCAAAGGAATCCAGATTTCACAAGAGAACCAACACATCAAGAGATGCTTCAATTCCATCCGCGATCAAGTCAAGGAGGGAGACATAGAGATTTGCAAGATACATACGGATCGGAATGTTGCAGACCCTTTGACTAAGCCTCTCTCACGAGAAAAACATGATCAGCACCAAGACTCCATAGGTGTTAGAATCATTACTATGTAATCTAGATTATTGACTCTAGTGCAAGTGGGAGACAAAAGGAAATATGCCCTAGAGGCAACAATAAAGTTTTATTTATATTTACTTATATCATGATAAATTTTTATTATTCATGCTAGAATTGTATTAACTGGAAACTTAGTACATGTGTGGATACATAGACAAAATAGAGTGTCCCTAGTATGCCTCTACTTGACTAGCTCGTTATTCAAAGATGGTTATGTTTCCTGACCATAGACATGTGTTGTCATTTGATGAAGGGATCACATCATTAGAGAATGATGTGATGGACAAGACCCATCCGTTAGCTTAGCATAATGATCGTTTAGTTTTATTGCTATTGCTTTCTTCATGACTTATAAATGTTCCTCTGACTATGAGATTATGCAACTCCCGAATACCGGAGGAACACTTTGTGTGCTATCAAACGTCACAACGTAATCGGGTGATTATAAAGATGCTCTCTGGTGTCTCCGATGGTGTTTGTTGAGTTGGCATAGATCAGGATTAGGATTTGTCACTCTGAGTATCAAAGAGGTATCTCTAGGCCCTCTCGGTAATGCACATCACTATAAGCCTTGCAAGCAATGTAACTAATGAGTTAGTTACGGAATGATGCATTATGGAACGAGTAAAGAGACTTTCCGGTAACGAGATTGAACTAGGTATGATGATACCGACGATCAAATCTCGGGCAAGTAATACACCGATGACAAAGGGAATAACGTATGTTGTTATGCGGTTTGACCGATAAAGATCTTCGTAGAATATGTAGGAGCCAATATGAGCATCCAGGTTCCGCTATTGGTTATTGATAGGAGATGTGTCTCGGTCATGTCTACATAGTTCTCAAACCCGTAGGGTCCGCTTGCAACAATGTTCGATGGCGATTTGTATTATGAGTTATGTGTTTTGGTGACGAAGTTTGTTCGAGTCGGTGTAGATCACGGACATGACGAGGAGTCTCGAAATGGTCGAGAGGTAAAGATTGATATATTGGAAGGTTATATACGGACACTGGAATGGTTCCGATAAGGTTCGGGGATTTTTCGGAGTACCGGGAGGCTACCGGAACCCCCCGGGAAAGTTAATGGGCCTAATGGGCCATAGTGGAGGAGAGGGGGCAGGACACGGGAGGAGGCACGCGCCCCCCTTTCCCCAATCCGAATTGGACAAGGGGAGGGGGTGCGGCCCCCCTCTTTCCTTCTCCCTCTCTCTCTCCCTTCCCCTTTCCCCCTCTCCGTTGGAAGGAAAGGGGGGCCGAATCCTACTAAGAACGGAGTCCTAGTAGGACCCCCCCATGGCGCGCCCCCCTGGGCCAACCTCCTCCTCCCTCCCTCCTTTATGTACGTGGGCAGGGGGGCACCCCATAGCACAACAGTTGTTTCTTAGCCGTGTGTGCTGCCCCCTCAACACTTTACAACCTCGGTCATATTGTCGTGGTGCTTAGGCGAAGCCCTGCGCGAATCACATCACCAACACCGTCACCACGCCATCGTGCTGACGGAACTCTCCCTCCACCCTCTACTGGATCAAGAGCTCAAGGGACGGCATCGTGATGAACGTGTGCTGAACACGAAGGTGCCGTATGTTTGGTACTTGGATCGATTGGATTGTGAAGACGTTCGACTACATCAACCGCGTTACTAAATGCTTCCGCTTTCGGTCTATGAGGGTATGTGGACATACTCTCCCCTCTTGTTGCTATGCATCTCCTAGATAGATCTTGCGTGTTCGTAGGAATGTTTTTGAATTACTACGTTCCCCCACATTGCCATCTTCGCAATTGGGTTACAACCCTTTTTTGTGATCCTCTAACATGCGATCGAACTTCAACTTCTCCTTTTCACTTTGGCATTGTCTCTTTGCATCAACAATGACCCGGCAAAGATCATCATCAGGCACATCATCTGGTTCCTCTTGATCTTCAGCTTCCCTCATTGCAGCATCACCGTATTCAGGGGGCACATAGTTGTCATCATCCTCTTCTTCTTCGTTGTCTTCCATCATAACCCCTCTTTCTCCGTGCTTGGTCCAAACATTATAGTGTGGCATGAAACCCTTCTCAAGTAGGTGGATGTGAAGGGTTGTCGAGTCAGAGTAAGAGTTCGTATTCTCACATCTAGGGCATGGACAACACATAAAACCATTCTGCTTGTTTGCCTCAGCCACTTCAAGAAAATTATGCACGCCCTTAATGTACTCACAGGTGCATCTATTACCGTACATCCATTGTCGGTTCATCTGCGTGCATTATATATAATTAAGTGTGTCAAAAACCATTATAGAACATCATGAATAGAGAAGTGGCCAAATTAATAGAAGTTTATCATCACAATTAAACCAAAGTACAGTAGTGATCAAATGTTATTACTGAAAAGATAAATATATAAAGTTCATACATAGTTCTCATTGAACAACATATATCTCTCTAGATCATATAATTAAACCATACATTGAAACTATGTAAAACATTTCAATGCAACAACAAATGCGATCATAATCGCAACTAAGGTAACAGTTGATCCAACGGCATATTGATACCAAGCCTCAGTACGAATGCCATATTTTCTAATCTTTCTAATCTTCAAGGGCATTGCATCCATCTTGACCTTGTGATCATCGACGACATCCGGAACATGAAACTCCAATCTCATCTTCTCCTCCTCAATTCTTTTCAATTTTTTCATCAGGTAATTGTTTTCTTTTTCAACTAAATTTAACCTCTCGACAATAGGGTCGGCTGAAATTTCCGGTTCACATGCCTCCTAGATAAAAACATCTATGTCACGTTGGTCGACATAATTGTCATAAACACTAAATGAACCAAATAGTTATAAAAGATAATATATATACCACATCAGAATCATAGACTGGACGAGGGCCGACGGAGGCGGATACCAAAACCATCACACTATATAATAACAAACAATAATAAAAGTAAGAAAAATATACAAGTATCTATCTAAATCATACAAGTAAGAATTTTTTTCTTTTAGAAAGAAGATAAGAACAAGAGGCTCACCACGGTGGTGCCGGTGACGGGATCAACACGGGTGATTGACGGTGGTGAGGACGGGGACGGGACAGGACGGACCGCCAAACCTAGACAAATCTTGAAGAAAATGGAGCTTGGACAAGGAGCTTTGAGAGGAGAAAGCTTAAGTGTGGCTCGGGCATTTCATCGAACACCTCATGTGCATAGGAGGTGAGCTAGAGAACCACAAACCTCTCCCACGGCCAGCCAAAAAAATAGAGCAGTGGCTCTGCTCGCGGGCAGGGGCGGGGGTATATATAGGCCTTAAGTCCCGGTTTGTGGCTAAAACCGGGACTGTAGGACAACCTTTGGTCCCGGTTCCAGCCACCAACTAGGACTAAAGGGGCTGCTCCAGGAGCGAGGCCCTTTGGTCCCGATTCATGTCTGGAACAAGGACCAAAGGGGTCAGATGAACCGGGACAAATGGCCCCCGAGGCCCGGCCGGCGCCCTGGCCTCACGAACCGGGACTGATGCACCCTTTGGTCCCGGTTCGTGAGTGAATCGGGATTAGTGCCCTTATCTTGGCATCAACCAAAGCCCTATTTTCTACTAGTGCATCTTGATCTTGTGATCATCGACGACATCCGCAACATGCAACTCCAATTTCATCTTCTCCTCCTCAATTCTTTTCAATTTTTTCTTCAAGTAATTGTTTTCTTTTTCAACTAAATTTAACCTCTCGACAAGAGGGTCGGTTGGAATTTCCGGTTCACATACCTCCTAGATAAAAACATCTATGTCACGTTTGTCGGCATAATTGTCATACACACTAAATGAAACAAATAGTTATAAAAGATAATATATACCACATTAGAATCATAGACAGGACGAGGGCCAATGGGGGCGGATACCAAAACCATCGCACTATATAATAACAAACAATAATAAAAGTAAGAAAATTATACAAGTATCTATCTAAATCATACAAGTAAGAATTATTTTTCTTTTAGAAAGAAGATAAGAACAAGAGGCTCACCACAGTGGTGCCGGCGCGAGATCGGCACAGGCGATCAACGGCCGTGAGGACGGGGACGGGACGGGACGGACCGCCAAACCTAGACAAATCTTGAGGAAAATGGAGCTTGGAGAGGAGAAAGCTTAAGTGTGGATCGGGCATTTCATCGGAAACATCATGTGCATAGGATGTGAGCTAGAGAAACACACACCACTCCCACGGCCGGCCAAAAAACAGAGCAGTGAGCGAACAGAGCAGTGAGCTGGCAGGGGTATATATAGGCTTCTCTTTAGTCCCGATTGGTGGCTTGAACCGGAACAAAAGACTGACCTTTGGTCCCGGTTCCAGTCACAAACCGGGACTAAAGGTGTTGGCCCAGGAGCAAGGCCCAATGGTCCCGGTTCGTGTCTGGAACCGGGACCAAAAGTGTCAGACGAACCGGGACTGTTGCATCCTTTGGTCCCGGTTCGTGAGTGAACCTGGATTAATGCCCTTATCCTGGCCTCAACCAAAGCCCTATTTTCTACTAGTGTGCATCGCGTATAACCACCGGGTCCAATGGTAGGCACACTCGCCCCACCTCTCTCTCTCTCTCTCCTTTCTTCCTCCAACCCCGAGCCTCCGATTGTTCTTCCACCGAGAGGAACAAAGTCCCTCCCTCCCATGTGCTTCATCTTATATATCACCTCCCATGATCTCTGTCGTCCCACCTCCCCTGATTCATCTTCAGATCGAGGCTTTCGAAGGCTGCATCGAGACAAGCAATGTGATACGTCTTCAACGTATCTATTTTTCCAAACACTTTTGCCCTTGTTTTGGACTCTAACTTGCATGATTTGAATGAAACTAACCCGGACTGGCGTTGTTTTCAGCAGAACTACCATGATGTTGTTTTATGTGTAGAAAAGAAAAGTTCTCGGAATGTCCTCGAAATCCACGGAGGCACTTTTCGGAATTTATAAGAATTATTGGGCGAAAGAAATACATCAGGGGGCCCAGGGCCTGTCCACGAGACAGGGGGGCGCACCCCTAGGGCGTGCCCCCCTATCTCGTGGGCCCCCTGGACCTCCTCCGACCTCAACTCCTACTCCATATATTCCGTCTCGGGGAGAAAAAAATCAGAGAGAAAGTTTCATCGCGTTTCACGACATGGAGCCGCCGCCAAGCCCTAATCTCTCTCAGGAGGGCTGATCTGGAGTCCGTTCGGGGCTCCGGAGAGGGGGATTCGTCGCCGTCGTCATTATCAACCGTCCTCCATCACCAATTTCATGATGCTCACCGCCGTGCGTGAGTGATTCCATCGTAGGCTTGCTGGACAGTGATGGGTTGGACGAGATTTACCATGTAATCAAGTTAGTTTTGTTAGGGTTTGATCCCTAGTATCCACTATGTTCTGAGATTGATGTTGCTATGACTTTGCTATGCTTAATGCTTGTCACTAGGGCCCGAGTGCCATGATTTCAGATCTGAACCTATTATGTTTTCATGAATATATGTGTGTTCTCGATCCTATCTTGCAAGTCTATAGTCACCTATTATGTGTTATGATCCGACAGCCCCGAAGTGACAATAATCGGGATACTTCTCGGTGATGACCATAGTTTGAGGAGTTCATGTATTCAGTAAGTGCTAATGCTTTGTTCCGGTTCTCTATTAAAAGGATGCCTTAATATCCCTTAGTTTCCGTAAGGACCCCGCTGCAACGGGAGGGTAGGACAAAAGAGGTCATACAAGTTCTTTTCCATAAGCACGTATGACTATTTACGGAATACATGCCTACATTACATTGATGAATTGGAGCTAGTTCTATATCACCCTATGTTATAACTATTGCATGAGGAATCGCATCCGGCATAATTATCCATCACTGATCCATTGCCTACGAGCTTTTCATATATTGTTCTTCGCTTATTTAGTTTTCCGTTGCTACTGTTACAACTGCTTCAAAACCCCCAAAACATTTATCTTTACTTTTGCTACCGTTACCTTTATTATCATACCACTTTTGCTACTAAACACTTTGCTGCAGATACTAAGTTATCCAGGTGTGGTTGAATTGACAACTCAACTGCTAATACTCAAGAATATTCTTTGGCTCCCCTTGTGTAGAATCAATAAATTTGGGTTGAATACTCTACCCTCAAATGCCGTTGCGATCACCTATACTTGTGGGTTATCAAGACCATTTAAAGCGCCCGTTCTTGGGAGCATAGCTCTATTCTACGAGTCACTTGGTATTTATATCATTGATCACTATGAAGAACTTGAAATACGCTAAGACCAAGATTTTGCCCTCAACTACGAGGGGAGGTAAGGAACTGCCATCTAGCTCGCACTAGATTCCCCTTACATTATTAGTAAGCTTGCGACACCTAAACCTGCTACTGCTTTGAGTTACGATATGTCACATGTTATTGATGATGCCATACGCTATGCATGATGAAACTACTTACGTGCGTGATACTACTTTGCCATTAGGTGAATTTCTAGATGAACAACTTGCTAGAGTTAGGGGAATGAAAATATTGAAGAACCTATTATTGATGATAGTGATGATGAAGGTTCCCCAATGATTATGTATTACCTGTTGTTCCTAAAGGTTATGTTATGAATGAAAAAGCTGCTCTGGAAATCCTTGCTTGCAATGATAGAAATGATCTTAAGAAATTATTAGCTAAATGAAGCAGCAGTCTCTTAATGCTAGAATGAAACCCGATCCTGCTTTTGCTACTTCACCTATCTGTGTTACTGATAAGGATTATGAATTCTCTATTGATCCTGATATTATTACTTTAGTTGAATCTGATCCTTTTTATGGCCTCGAATCTGAAACTGTTGTGGCACATCTTACCAAGTTGAATGATATGGCCACCCTGTTTACTAATGATGAGAAGTCTTGCTATTTATATATCCTTAGGATATTTCCGTTCTCATTAAAGGGTGATGCTAAGACTTGGTATAATTCTCTTGCTCCTGGTTGTGTGCGTAGTCCCCAGGATATGATTTATTACTTTCTACGCTAAATATTTCCCTGCTCATAAGAAACAAGCTGCCTTATGGGAAATATATAATTTTGTGCAAATCAAAGAAGAGAGTCTCCCACAAGCTTGGGGAGGCTTCTCGATTATAATGCTTTGCTGATCATCCTCTTAAGAAAAATGAAATACTTGATATCTTTTATAATGAACTAACCGATGCTTCCAAGGACTACTTGGATAGTTGTGCTGGTTGTGTTTTCAGGGAAAGAACAAATGAAAGCTGAAATATTATTGAATAATATGTTGACTAATGAAAATAATTGGACTCTTCCGAGCCAGTTCTCAAGTAATTCCTGAACCAATTGAGCCAACTCCTGAGCCTATTCTGAACCCACTTCAAGAAGAGAGATGTTTTATTTCTCAGTCCTGAAGATATGCAAGAGGCAAAGAAATCAATGAAAGAAAAAGGTATTAAAGCTGAAGATGTTAAGAATTTACCTCCTATTGAAGAAATACATGGTCTTAATATACAGCCTGAAGAACCCCATTGTCTTGATAACCCGACCACAGATAGTAAAGGTAAATTCTCTCTCTGAGATATGATAAAGTTGAAATACCCTCTACTAAATTTCATAGCCCATGCTTAGATGAATTTGATGACTTTATGGCTAGGCAAGAAAGTTTTAATGCTTATGTTGGTAGAGAGTTAAAGAATAATGCTTTCGAGATAGGACGCGTAGGTGATAATCTAGCTAGAGTTAAAGATGAACTTCACCGCGTTAGAAAATACGCTTCTATGGTTGCTACTCAAGCTGAGCAAGTACTTAAAGCAAAAAATGATTTGCTTAATGAATTGAATAATAAAAATGACTTTGCTATTAGAGTGGCTACTAGAACTGGTAGAATGACTCAGGAACCTTTGTATCCTGAAGGCCACCCTAAGAGAATCGAGCAAGATTCTCAGAGAAATAATTTAGAGGCACCTAGTTCTTCTAAAAAGAAGAAGAAGAAAAACGATAGAACTTTGCATGCTTCTAGTGAACCTACTGTAGACACACCTGCGAATCCTAATGATATTTCTATTTCTGATGTTGAAACTCAATCAGGTGATGAACATGAACCTAGTGATAATGTTAATGATGATGTTCATGTTGATGCTCAACCTAGCAAAGACAATGATGTAGAGATTGAACCTGCTGTTGATCTTGATAACCCACAATCAAAGAATCAACGTTATGATAAGAGAGATTTTGTTGCTAGGAAGCATGGTAAAGAAAGAGAACCATGGGTTCAGAAACCCATGCCCTTTCCTCCTAAACCATCCAAGTCAAAGGATGATGAGGATTTTGAGCGCTTTGCTGAAATGATTAGACCTATTTTCTTACGTAGGCGCTTAACTGATATGCTTAAAGTAAATCCTTATGCTAAGTATATGAAGGATATCATCACAAATAAAAGAAAGACATCGGAAGCTGAAATTTCCACCATGCTTGCTAATTACACTTTTAAAGGTGGAATACCAAAAAAACTTGGAGATCCGGGTGTACCAACTATACCATGCTCTATTAAAATAAATTATGTTAGAACTGCTTTATGTGATCTTGGAGATGGTGTTAGTGTTATGCCTCTCTCTTTATATCGTAGACTTGAATTGAATAAGTTGACACCTACTGAAATATCTTTGCAAATGGCTGATAAATCAACTGCTATACCTGTTGGTATTTGTGAGGATGTGCCTGTTGTGGTTGCAAATGTCACTATCTTAACGGACTTTGTTATTCTTGATATTCCCGAGGACGATAGTATGTCTATTATCCTTGGTAGACCTTTTCTTAATACTGCAGGGGCTGTTAGGCAATGTCACTTTTCATGTTAATGGTAATGAGCATATGGTACATTTTACGAGGAAACAATCTCAAGTTCACAACATCAATATTATTGAAAAAGTTCCAACTATCATTTTTGGAGGTTTTGAATTTCCTCTCCCTACTGTCAAGAAAAAGTATGATATTCTTATTTTTGGGGATTTTCATATCCCCGTTGAGGTAACTTAGTGTTATTCGAAATTTCTCGGGTTCCGTATTATTCGGAATGAGTTTGTTAACAAGACTTGATCAACCTTGTTAGTGGGTTCATTTTGATGATCACGAGATGGATGAAACTAGAAGGCACAACCTTCTGTACCCTCTTTTTACTTTCTGTTATTTAGAATAAATAAAGCAAAAATAGTATTATCCGTCTGTTTTCTGAATTATCCGTGCATTAAAAAAATAGTCCGAAAATAAAAGTGCTCCAAATGCCCTGCAAATCTAGTATGATTTTTTCTGGAATATTTGAGGATTTTAGGCACTGAAAACACTGCAGGAGGGCCAGGCACCCGAGCCACAGAGGAGGCGCCCCCACAGAGGCGCGCCCCTGTCTCATGGGCCCATGGTGGCCCCCCTCCACTTATGCCAGCACCCACACACTTCATCTTCCACCCAAAAAAATCCCCATCCAGCTCAAGCACGAGTTGTAGCTCATTTTGCTGCGATTTTCGATCTCTTAGCTCAAAGCTCCATTCACAAAACTACTTTGGGAGATTGTTGCTTGGTATGTGACTCCTCCATTGGTCCAATTAGTTTTTGTTCTAGTGTTTTATTCATTGCAAATTTTTGCTGCATAGGTGACCATGTTCTTGAGCTTGCATGTTAAATTTTTGAGGTCCCAAGCAATTCCAATGCATGATATAGGCTCTAGGCACTTGTAGGAGTAGTTGCTATCAATCTTGTTTAGTTTTATGCACTCTTATTTTGAAGTTACTAAAATTTCAGAAATTTTCAGAAAAAGAAATATGCTTAGAAGAATGTACCAAGGAGGCTCCTCGGCAAAGAAAGGGCCAAGGATTGCTATACATGAGCAAGATGTTGAATTGCCGAGGGGCGCAAATGTCTGAGCTTGTGAGTGGCCATCCGATGATTTTATGGTTGAAGCAGGTTTCAAGGAGGAATTTGACGCATATGTGCATAATGCCGAGCTGGAGGACTTCTTACAAGATAAGTGTCTGCAGTATTATCAGTTGACTGATTCTTTTGTGCGGAGGTTTAAATATAACTATTCGCGTAATTCTCCTAGTGTCACGTTTGATATTTATGATACATCTTATACCATGGATTTAGAGGATTTCACAACTGCTTGCAAACTCCTTGGTGGGGTAATATTAATGATCCTCCCAAATCTGAATTTAGAGATTTTCTTGCTAGTATTCTTGTGGGAGAATCTAGGGGCGTAACACAAGCTACCATAGGGAGCATTCATTTTCCTGCTATACATTACTTTGCTCTCTTTATTGGTAGATGCATTAACGGTAAGGACGAAGTATGTCACATGTGTGCTCCTGATCTTTGTGTCCTCAAGAGTGCTATGTCAGGTTATAAAGGTTATAACTTGGGGGCAATAGTTGCACGTAGATTGCAGAATAATAGTAGAAAGGGAGATTTATTTGGAGGAATTTATGCAACCCGTGTGGCTAACTTTCTTAACATAGCTCCACGAGAGGGGGATATGATTTTACCTCCTGTTTATTTGGATAAAGAAGCTATGTTCAGTCATCATTTTCTTGAGAGGAATGAACAATTCCTCCATTATCGACTAATCTATGACAGGCCTTAGCGTCGTCCTGTCACTCTTCCTGCTCCCTACCTTTTGATTATCGTGCAAAAGGAAGATATGTTGTCACCAGGGAAGAAGCATTTGAATCTGAGAGGGGAATGGAGGCAGCTCGCCTTGACCTTCTGCTTTCAGGAGGTTGTTGCCTCCGCATCTCAGTACAACCCCAATTTCACTTATGGATATCAGCCAGGCGGTCCTTGGTACTAGACCAACTTAGGCCAAAAGCCTAAGCTTGGGGGAGTACGCATTTCTCACCGACTTTACATTCATGTTCGCACACTAGTCGTCGGTGCTCATACTCTTTCATTGTATTATCCATGCTAGTTTAAATTTCTTTTTCTAGTTTTCTTCTTGTGTGTTTGATAAACCTTAAGAAAAACCAAAAAAATTAGTTAGCTTAATTTCCATGCTTGTAGTAGAAATTAAAATGAAAACCCAAAAATTTTTCTAGTTCTTCTTCTTACTTGTTAGGAGCTTTCCCGTGTAAATAGTTTTGTTTTCTTTTCTTTCTTTTGGGGGGTCGAGAAGACCATATTGAAAATGCTTAGTGGCCCTCATATGCATGATTGTTTATTTAACTTAGAGCCCATATTACTTGTCTTCTCTTTTGAGTTGAATGCTTGCAGATTCCAGCTTAGTCCAATGCACGTGCACTCTTATTATTATACACATCGTTAAATGCGAGTGAAAGGCAATAATGACGATATATGATGGACTTATTGAGATGAGAAAAGCTGGTATGAACTCGACCTCTTTTGTTTTTGTAAATATGATGAGTTCATCGTTCTGAGTCACTATTATGAAGTAGACATATTTGTAATGACATTTAGAGATTATAGTTACTTGTGCCATGCTTGATTAGCTATGAGTTATAATGATTTACCTTGCGTGCCAACATGTTATTAGAATGATTATGATGTGGTATGATGGGATGGTATCCTCCTTTGAATGAATTGAGTGACTCGACTTGGCACATGTTCACACATGTAGTTGAATCAAATCAACATAGCCTTCATGATATTTATGTTCATGGTAGATTATATCCTACTCATGCTTGTACTCGGTGTGAATTAATTTTCATGCAAGTTTACTGTTGTTGTCGCTCTCTCATTGGTCGCTTCCCAGTCTTTTGCTAGCCTTCACTTGTACTAAGCGGGAATACTGGTTGTGCATCCAAACTCCTTAAACTCCAAAGTTGTTCCATATGAGTCCACTATACCTTCCTATATGCGGTACTTACCTGCCGTTCCAAGTAAATTTGTATGTGCCAAACTCCAAACCTTCAAAAGAAATTATGTTTTGTATGCTCGATCAGCTCATGTTTCAACTAGGGCTGCCTATATCTTCCATGCTAGGTGGGTTATTCTCAAGAGGAGTGGACTCCGCTCCTCATTCACGAGAAAAGGGCGATGGCAGGATGCCCAGTCCCATGATCCAAAAGATCAAAGCAAATCAAAATAATTGAACAAAACTCCCCAGGGCTATTGTATGTTGGAGGCACTCGTTGTTTCGAGCAAGCCATGGATTGATGCTTGTTGGTGGTTGGGGGAGTATAAACCTTTACCATTCTGTTTGGGAACTACCTATAATGCATGTAGTATGGAAGATACAGCCATCTCATAGTTGTTGCGTTGACAGCGAAAGTATGCCGCTCAAAATGTTATTCAATCTCTATTTTAAAATTGAGCTCTGGCACCTCTACAAATCCCTGCTTCCCTCTGCGAAGGGCCTATCTATTTACCTTTATGTTGAGTCATCACCCTTCTTATTAAAAGCACCCGCTGGAGAGCACACTGTCATTTGCATTCATTATTATTGGTTTATATTGGGTATAACTTGACTGGATCTCTTTTACCATGAATTACAATGGTTATTCAGTCCTTAATCTTTAAAGATGCTCTGCATTTATGTTTTGCAGTCTCAGAAAGGGCTAGCGAGATACCATTTTGTTATATCATGTTATGATTATTTTGAGAAAGTGTTGTCATCCGAGTTTTATTATTATGGCTCGTTAGCTGATTATGTTATTGATATGAGTAATCATGAGACCTATGTGTTATTGTGAGTATGGTTAGTTCATAATATATGCTAAAACTTGAATGCTGGCTTTTCATGTTTACAACAACAAGAGCAAATAGAGTTTGTAAAAGTTTTTCTTTATCACTTTCAGTTTATCAACTGAATTGCTTGAGGACAAGCAAAGGTTTACGCTTGGGGGAGTTGATACGTCTCCAACGTATCTACTTTTCCAAACACTTTTGCCCTTGTTTTAGACTCTAGCTTGCATGATTTGAATGAAACTAATCTGGACTGACGTTGTTTTCAGCAGAACTACCATGATGTTGTTTTATGTGTAGAAAAGAAAAGTTCTCAGAATGTCCTGGAAATCCACGGAGGCACTTTTTGGAATTTATAAGAATTATTGGGCGAAAGAAATACATCGGGGGCCCAGGGCCTGTCCACGAGACAGGCGCCCCCTAAGCGCCCCCTATCTCGTGGGCCCCCTGGACCTCCTCCGACCTCAACTCCAACTCCATATATTCCGTCTCGGGGAGAAAAAAATCAGAGAGAAAGTTTCATCGCGTTTCACGACACGGATCCGCCGCCAAACCCTAATCTCTCTCGGGACGGCTGATCTGGAGTCCGTTCGGGCTCGGAGAGGGGGATTAAATCGCCGTCGTCATCATCAACCATCCTCCATCACAAATTTCATGATGCTCACAACCGTGCGTGAGTAATTCCATCGTAGGCTTCTTTGGGACGGTGATGGGTTGGATGAGATTTACCATGTAATCAAGTTAGTTTTGTTAGGGTTTGATCCTAGTATCCACTATGTTACGAGATTGATGTTGCTATGACTTTGCTATGCTTAATGCTTGTCACTAGGGCCCGAGTGCCATGATTTCAGATCTGAACCTATTATGTTTTCATGAATATATGTGTGTTCTTGATCCTATCTTGCCAGTCTATAGTCACCTATTATGTGTTATGATCCGACAACCCCGAAGTGACAATAATTGGGATACTTCTCGGTGATGACCATAGTTTGAGGAGTTCATGTATTCACTAAGTGCTAATGCTTTGTTTCGGTTCTCTATTAAAAGGAGGCCTTAATATCCCTTAGTTTCCGTAAGGACCCCGCTGCAATGGGAGGGTAGGACAAAAGATGCCATACAAGTTCTTTTCCATAAGCACGTATGACTATTTACGGAATACATGCCTACATTACATTGATGAATTGAAGCTAGTTCTATATCACCCTATGTTATAACTATTGCATGAGGAACCGCATCCGGCATAATTATCCATCACTGATCCATTGCCTACGAGCTTTTCATATATTGTTCTTCGCTTACTTACTTTTCCGTTGCTACTGTTACAACTACTTCAAAAACCCAAAAACATTTATCTTTACTTTTGCTACGTTACCTTTATTATCATACCACTTTTGCTACTGAACACTTTGCTGCAGATACTAAGTTATCCAGGTGTGGTTGAATTGACAACTCAAGCGCTAAGGCATCTCGGCCGTGCCCCGGAAAGGCCTCCCGAGCGTTTTTTGGCGCCGGCGAAAAAACGGCCTAGTCGCGCCTCAGAGCCCGATTACCGGCTTGGGCCGAAAACAGCGCCGGCGGACCCAGCCCGAACCCGGCGCGCTGGGGTCGCCCGGGGGCGCCGAGCAAACTGTTTTGGCGCGAAAAATCCGCGGGCCCACCGCAGCAGCGACACGGCTCTCTTCTCGGCCCTTCGTCGTCCTCATCGCCTCCTTTCCCGCGGCGAATCAATGCCAAAGCTTCCGCGCGCTGCCGCACCGGTCAGTCTGCCATTGGTGCTCACGGGCGGCGCAGTGAAGACCGGGCGACGTGCGTCCCTCGCCCGCCACGCGTACACACGGTGGCATGCGCGCCTCGGCCTATATATGACGCGCCCTGGCGCACTCGGCGACTCATCACACTCTCCCGCCGTCGTCGTTCCTCCCTCTCCTCTCCTCTTTTTCGCCGTCTCCAGTTCACACCCATGGCCGAGCGCTTCCCAGGCGACGGCGCGGCGGCGAACGGCTTCGGCCGCTGCCATCTTCATGAAGACGAGGCTCGCCTCCTTTACGAGGCCGAGTACCCAGTCCCGCCGGACATGCGGGTGCCCGGGGCGTGGAGGATCAGCGCGGGCGGCGTGCCGGTGCCCCCGATACCCACCGAAGCGGCCTGGCGTGCGGAGATCGCACGCATCCGCTCGAACCTGCAGCAGCGGCGAGGAGGCCACAGTACGTCCCCGACAGCCCGCCTGGGAACCCTACTTCCGCCGCCGTCACGCCCGCAGCTTCGAGGCCACCAACGGCGTCCGAGCCCTCCGGCGACTCAACGCCGCCGGCCGGCGTCAGTGGTGGGGCGTACCCAGGCGCACGCTGGAGGCTGTCCTCGAGTACATCGAGGGCGGCAAGACGCCGCGCCTCGAGTACCCCGATCCCACTTCCTTCTCACGCCGCCGGGGAAGCTCCACGGACCCGAGGCGCATGGAGACCGGTGGTCCTCCTCCTCGTCCGGCTCGCCACCGCCTCGCCCGTCAGCCGGAGCCCAGGCGCGCCCGGTCAGCGCGCACCCGCAGCTCCGGCGTCTGCATCGGCGCCAACGCCTCTCCACCCACCAGCCGCCTCATCCTCGTCGAGCCCAAGCCGGAGCCCGGCTTGCCCGCGGAGTACGAGGAGGTAGCCCGGCGCGGCATCTCCGACGAGGACGCCTTGCGGTGGGCGCGGGACGACTACCTCCGCGATGAGATGGTTCGGCAGCCGAGCCTCGAGGAGATCGCCGCCGCATAGCGTGGGCGCGAAGGGCGAGCATGGCGTCGTGGTCCTCGATAGCGGCGATGACGACGACGCCCGGACCGTCAACCTGCCGCGCCAACCGGGGAGGGATGCGGCAGGACGGCGGAGGCGTAAGCGAAGCGGGGGCGACGACGACGGCGGCGGCGGCGGCGGCGGTGACTACACGCGGTTCTACAGCCTCCTCGGCATGTAGAACCGCGTGGGCGGGCGGCGAGGGAGACGGCGGGGATAGCCCGCGGTAGTTTTTCTTTTTTTGTAAAATATGTTTAATTTTGAATGAACTCGCCGACGTTTGCGTTAAATTTGAGTCGTTTTGCGCCGTATTAGCCTTTTTTGACTAACCGTGGGCGCCGCGTCTGGGGGGCATCACGGCCCCAGTGCGCGGTTTAGCGCCGGTGCGCCCCCAGGGGGCGATTTTTTGCCCCTCCTGGGGGGCCAACGGCTGGAGATGCCCTAATACTCAAGAATATTCTTTGGCTCCCCTTGTGTCGAATCAATAAATTTGGGTTGAATACTCCACCCTCGAAAGTTGTTACGATCCCCTATACTTGTGGGTTATCACAATGCCATGTCCATCTCTGCTCCCTTCTGCCGCTAATCCGTGCTTAGCCAACATGGTCATGAAAAGGATGGCGCCCCATTGCTCCTGCCAGATCTGCCGAGCCAGCGGCCGGATTTGTCAAGGTCGGGCCACGATCCCGAGCCCTGGTCCTCCCCACCTTCTCCTCCATCGACAACAGGCAGCAGAAACATGCAAGGTATGCATGACTGCTTTGGCTAGAGGAGGGCGTGAGGTTCGACGCGACCTAACTTGGGCACGACTCTGGCAGTAAACACTGGCGCCCAACTGGGATCCACCGAACCCAGGCATGGCCTACGTACAGTGGGTGTGTGGTTTTGAGTTCATCATGAGAGTGCTCGCACGCGAAGAGAGAGGGAGAGCGCTCCTCCCATCTTACAGGGAACCCCAAAGAGAGCGAGCAACGGCGAGGGTCCGTCGATCTGCATTGACCTCGGGATGACCTACTCCTGCGTTGGCGTGTGGTAGCTGGTCGACATCATGGGCAACGACCAGGCAACCAGGGAAACCACACCAGGCCCTCCTACGTCGCCTTCACTGACACCGAGCGCCTCATCAGTGACACCCACATCATCCTCTTGATGGCCACCTCGCCGGATCCGTCCCGTACCTCAGATTCTGGAGGTTCTTCATCGCCATCCTCGATGCGGATGCCACCTCCATCGCCGTCGTGGGAAATTAGCATGGTAGGTGAGGTGGCAATGCAGAAGCATCTCGAAGCAGAGACGCAGATTGAGGCACGACTCGCCATCTCCGACCTCCTAGCCCTGTACTGCGCAGGTTTGGATTTCACTGAAATGCAGCTTGCCATGGACTACTCCTTCGATTTCCTCCATACGGACGAGGAGGCGAGCGTGGCATATGCAGGGGAGCGGCATCGGCTACAAGAGACGTAGCGGGAGGTCGCTGCTTTCTTTGCTTACATTCCTTTCATGATGACCAGGAGAAGCCATGGCCTCCAGCTCCGCCGCCGCATCCTGCATCCCAAGACGCGATGTTGTAGGAGGCGACGGTGGAGCATCCGCTGGAGCACTCAGCCCTTGGGATGTCACGATCGTCGGCAACCTTGCATCCTGCAACCTAGGACGCAGAGGACTCCGGGTCTGCCTCCGTCAACGTGCAGTCATCGTGCTATCAGACGATGACAATTATGCTGACCGGCAACTTCAAAGGCTCTCCTGTTGGATTTGGTTGCGCCGTCCTTCTAGTTTTAATATAATTGGAAGAATATATTTTATAATTTGAACCATGGTGTTCAAATCTGGCATGTGTAACCAATGCAAACTAGGTAAATTGTAATGTATAATTAATTTTCATCAAGTTTTAGTTTAACTTATATTAATTTCTTGTTGTACCGAAGCGCCACACCGTGGTCATATGAGTGAGGTAAAAAAAGCGTTCGAACGGATGTAAACAAAACATGTTAATCTTTGGATAGGTATAGTTAGTCAACAACGCTGTAAGATTCTTGGCCATTGGATTCACGATGTGCGGCCTCTGTGTCGTTGCCTACTCGTCTTCTTTGAAGCACTATGAACCGCCAGATGGAGGATGGAAGGCTCCTGATTTACCTGCCTTCTCTTCTGGCTTCTCACATAAGTTTCGACTTCCTTGGGAAGGTACGTAGAACAGTTTCCGATGTTCCTCCTACTACTTCGTTCTTATCTACAAGCACCACCGCTGAGGATCGCCGCCTATTTCGATGAAGGATGAGCCGGCCAACAAGCGGGGCCTGGTCGAGCTAGAACTGCAAGAGCCTCCGGTGAGCCTGGACTTCATCAGCAGCCTCCCCGACCAAATGTTGGTAACTATCCCTCCTCCCCATCAAATCTGGCATGCGTACCATCGTCCTCTCCCAGCGGTGGTGCCCCCTATGACACTCCACCCCTTGGAACTCATCGACAACAACAAGCTCTGCAATGGGGATCGTAAACGCTTGGACGCGTTGTCCCACATCCTCACAACACACCCTCGGTCAGTCAGACGCCTTGCCATCGGCAAGTTCTGTTCCAACTGCAAGGTCAAACCCAAGTTTCACAAGTGGTTCCAATCCCCCTCCCTAGATCATGTGGAGGAGCTGAGCTTTCAAGCACATCCACGTCGTATATGTATATAGGAAAAGGAGGCATTGGGAAATGGGGAGGAACAGCTTGGACAGTGAAACCAACGAGCTCTTTTATGGCACCCCTTGATCAATGTGAGCCATCAATTCCTGGATATCAAATGGTCTAGATTGATGTATATTGCTACAACTGCCTGAGCAGTATATGGAGTCCAGCAAAAGTTTGTGGCACAGTATACGATCTTTGAGGGTAGTTTGGGAAGATTTCAACCTACCCGACACGCATTCACCTATTCAAGTATGTTCTACCGGCAAGGGTTCCGCCTGCCGACGCTGTGCGCCGGACTCCTCTACTCAATGATTCCTTCTCCCCTGGGCTCCCAAGCTGCCCTCGAGGAACTAATAATTCGTACAAAGACATGCAACAGCGAGTAGTAGAGCAAGGGATAATCTCACCGAGCAAGTCAAGGATCACGAGCTTGATTGCTCATTTTTGTGATCCTCGGATGGATGAATTGGAGAACATGTACATGGAGAACTTGGTGATGTGTCCCTTCTAGAGATGGTCATGTTCAATACAAATCCAGGTTTCAAGTTGTAGGCTGGCAATTCCTCAAGAAGGAAGTTTTATGGAAATTCAGTGATAGCTTAGAGCAACTGTAGAAGATTCACCATGTGGCGATCATCATCCGCCATAAGGAGCTATGGAGGTCGCAACAGCTGTGTGTAAACACAGAGTCACCGTAATATGGACTTAATATTTCCCCGGCATGTAGGACCCACCTATCATTGGGTCATACGTTCTTTCTAGCCAATTTACAACAATTTAGATTAAAAGTTGAGTATAATTCGAAAAATAATATAACAAACCATTAATCAACACTACAAATAATCCAAGTACAACAAATAATCTGAATGTAGCAAATAATATGATCGAATAACTTGTTTTGATGTGGAAATAAATGATTTTTGAAGCAATGTTAAGTGCTTCTCCCAGCTAGCTAGCTGCCAATGATAGTCAATATGATCCTTCTTCAGTTGATGAGGAGAGGCCATGTCTTTAATCTTCTGTTACGCCTCAAGAAATACTTGAATTCAGTTTGGGTTCCTGCAAGGCATTCTTTGATGCGCCACTAGTTTCATAGTCAACAGGCCTGTCATTTCCCTCTCATCCTCCATGATCATGTTGTGTAGGATAACACAATATGTCATGATATTTGCCAAGACATACTTCCTCCAGAAATAAGTCGGATCCCTGGTCAATTGCAAACCTTGATTAAAATACCTCAAATGACCTCTCAATGTCTTTCATTTGAGCTTCTTGCACCTAGCATAATTGCTTATGTTTCCTACTCTTATGCTTAGAAAGTGTCTTCTCAAATGTAGACAAAAATGGATAGATGTCATCGGATAGATAATATCCCTAGTCATATTGATGGCCAATGACCATGATGTCACAAGGTGGAAGTATGTGGACCTAGCCTTGCAAATATATAATATATACGCAAGATATTGAAGTCATTATAAGATCCAGACGACCCAGAGTAGCAATGCAAAGATCCACAGATCTTCTGAGGCAATAACTTCCAAAATTATTGTTGGGTCATTCCAATGCCCGGTAAATTGGTTGTGCCAAGATGCGCAATTCTTCCACTTCAATTGCATGTAGTCAACATTCCCTAGCACCACAAGCCAAGCTTTTGCTTCATGCATCGCTAGAATCCTGGACGAGTCCTCGGCTTGGGTGCTTGCAGATACTGCTCTCCACAAACCTTCACCATTGGCGAACTCTTTCGTGCATTTGGTAATTCTATCTTCGACCATTCAAAGAGTGTCATCCATTGAATCAGCAAGGGAGGAATATGCAAGCATCCAGAGTTTTGTGGTTCCCTTTTAAAAATTGGAAAAACCTAGAAGATCGTTGGCATTTTTCTCAATGGCTGATACGTCTCCAACGTATCTATAATTTTTTATTATTCCATGCTATTATATTATCCATTTAGGATGTTTGATATGCTTTTATATGCTATTTTATATGATTTTTGGGACTAAACTATTAACCTAGAGCCCAGTGCCATTTTACATTTTTCATTGTTTTGAGTTTTATGAAAGGAATACCAAACAGAGTCCAATTGACGTGACAATTTTTGATGATTTTTATGGACCAAAAGAAGCCCCGGAGTAAAATAGTTGGGCGGAAGAGTCCCGAGTCATCCACGAGGTGGAGGGTGAGCCCTACCCCTGGCGCGCCCCTGCCTCGTGGATGACTCGGAGACCCCCCCCCCCTGACATGAGACCGACGCCAAAAATTATATAAATACAGAAACCCCCGAAAAGAAACCTAGATCGGGAGTTCCACAGCCGCAAGCCTCTGTAGCCACCAAAAACCAATCGGGACCCTGTTCCAGCATCCTGCCGGAGGGGGGATCCATCACCGGTGGCCATCTTCATCATCTTGGCGCTCTCCATGACGAGGAGGGAGTAGTACCCCCTCGGGGCTGTGGGTATGTACCAGTCGCTGTGTTTGATCTCTCTCTCTCTCTCTCTCTCTCTCTCTCTCGTGTTCTTGATGTGGCACGATATTGATGTATCGCGAGCTTTGCTATTATAGTTGGATCTTATGATGTTTCTCCCCATCTATCTCCTTGTGATGGATTGAGTTTTCCCTTTGAAGTTATCTAATCGGATTGAGTCTTTAAGGATTTGAGAACACTTGATGTATGTCTTACATGTGCTTATCTATGGTGATAATGGGATGTTCACGTGATCCACTTGATGTATGTTTTGGTGATCAACTTGCGAGTTATGTGACCTTGTGAACTTATGCTAGGAGTTGGCACACGTTTTCATCTTGACTCTCGGGTAGAAACTTTGGGGCACTCTTTGAAATTCTTTGTGTTGGTTGATAGATGAATCTGAGATTGTGTGATGCATATCGTATAATCATACCCACGGATACTTGAGGTGGAATTGGAGTATCTAGGTGACATTAGAGTTTCGGTTGATTTGTGTCTTAAGGTGTTATTCTAGTATGAACTCTAGGATAGATCGAACGGAAAGAATATCTTCATGTTATTTTACTATGGACTCTTGAATAGATCGATCAGAAAGGATAACTTTGAGGTGGTTTCGTACCCTACAATAATCTATTTGTTTGTTCTCTGCTATTAGTGACTTTGGAGTAACTCTTTGTTGCATGTTGAGGGATAGTTATATGATCCAATTATGTTATTATTGTTGAGAGAACTTGCACTAGTGAAAGTATGAACCCTAGGCCTTGTTTCCATGCATTGCAATGCCGTTTTTGCTCACGTTTATCATTAGTTACCTTTCTGCTTTTATATTTTCATATTACAAAAACTTATATCTACCATCCATATTGCACTTGTATCACCATCTCTTCGCCGAACTAGTGCACCTATACAATTTACCATTGTATTGGGTGTGTTGGGGACACAAGAGACTCTTTGTTATTTGGTTGTAGGGTTGTTTGAGAGAGACCATCTTCATCCTACGTCTCCCACGGATTGATAATCCTTAGGTCATCCACTTGAAGGAAATTTGCTACTGTCCTACAAACCTCTGCACTTGGAGGCCCAACAACGTCTACAAGAAGAAGGTTGTGTAGTAGACATCAAGCTCTTTTCTGGCGCCATTGCCGGGGAGGTGAGTGCTTGAAGGTATATCTTTAGGTCTTGCAATCGAATCTTTTAGTTTCTTGTTTTATCACTAGTTTTGTTTATAAAATAAAACTACAAAAAAATGAAATTGAGGGTGCCTCATATGCTTCATCTTTTTAATATCTTTCGTGAAAATGATGGAAAGGAAAATTGTGCTCAAGTCTTAGAAAAAGAATGCATTAAAATGCTTGGCACTAAATATTTGAATGATGAGCATGATTGCAATGTTGTTAGTATGAATTCTTTGAATATCCATGATGCTTATGATATGCAAAGCCACAAGCTTGGGGATGCTATGTTTGATGAAGATGATATTTTTAGTCCCCCAAAGTTTTGATGAGAAAATTTATTATGATGATAGCATGCCTCCTTTTTATGATGATTATGTTGATGAAAGTGGTTTCGGAGAGGTCATGACTTTATTTAGTGATGAATCCACTATTTCGGAAGAGGTTCCAATTGATTATGAGAACAAAGTTGCTATCTATGATGATTATTGTGATGACATGTATGCTATAAAGAACAATGATAACCATGAAACTTGTCATCTTGATTTTAATTTTCAATTGGATTATGCCTCACATGATAGTTATTTTGTTGAGTTTTCTCCCACTACTATTCATGAGAAGAAATTTGCTTATGTGTAGAGTAATAAAAATTCTATGCTTGTACATCATGAAAAGAATGCTTTATGTGATGGTTATATTGTTGAATTTATTCATGATGCTACTGAAATTTATTATGAAGGAGGAACACATGCTTGTAGGAATTGCAATAATATCAAGTTTCCTCTCTATGTGTTGAAAATCTTGAAGTTATGCTTGTTTTGCTTTCCTGTGCTAGTTGATTGTTGTTCCCATAAATTGTTTACTCACAAAATCCCTATGCATAGGAAGTGGGTTAGACTTAAATGTGATATTCATATTCTTCATTATGCTCTCTTTATGTTTCAATTCTTATCTTTTATGTGAACATCATTGAAATCATCATGCCTAGCTAGGGGCATTAAACGTTAGCGCTTGTTGGGAGGCAACCCAATTTTATTTTTGTTCTTTGCCTTTTGCTCCTGTTTAGTAATAAATAATCTATCTAGCCTCTGGCTAGATGTGGTTTTATTTTTTAATTAGTGTTTGTGCCAAGTAAAACCTTTGGGAAGACTTGGGTGAAGTCTTTGCGATCTTGCTGTAAAAAACAGAAACTTTTGCGCTCACGAGATTAGCTGCCATTTTTTTACTGGAGAGTGATTTTAGGTTTATTATTTTTTCAGATGAGTAATAGACAAATTCCTCACGTCTACCAATTTATTTCAGAATTTTTAGAGTTCCATAAGTATTCGGACAAAACAGATTACTACAGATTGTTCTATTTTTGACAGATTCTGTTTTCTATGTGTTGTTTGCTTATTTTGATGATCTATGAGTAGTGTCGGAGGGTATGAACCATAGAGAAGTTGTAATACAATAGATATTACACCAATATGAATTTAGAATGAGTTCACAACAGTACCAAAAGTGGAGATTTTTTTTTATACTAACGGAGCTTACGAGTTTTCTATTGAGTTTTGTGTTGTGAAGTTTTCAAGTTTTGGGTAAAGATTTGATGGACTATGGAATAAGGAGTGGCAAGAGACTAAGCTTGGGGATTCCCAAGGCACCCCAAGGTAATATTCAAGGACAACCAAGAGCCTAAGCTTGGGTATGCCCCGGAAGGCATCCTCTTTTTCGTTTTCGTTCATCGGTAAGGTTACTTGGAGCTATATTTTTATTCACCACATGATATGTGTTTTGCTTGGAGCGTCATTTTATTTTCTTTTATTTTGATTGTTGTTTGAATAAAACACCAAGATCTTAAATTCTTAAATGTTAGAGAGTCTTCACATAGTTACATAATTGTTCAACTACTCATTGATCTTCACTTATATATTTCGGAGTAGTTTGTCATTTCATCTAGTGCTTCACTTATATCTTTTTAGAGCATGGCGGTGGTTTTATTTTGAAGAAATATATGAACTCTAATGCTTCACTTATATTATTTTGAGAGTCTTAAACAGCATGGTAATTTGCTTAGGTTATGAATTTAGTCCTACTATGATAGGCATCAAAGAGGGATATAATAAAAAACTTTCATATAAAGTGCATTGAATACTATGAGAAGTTTGATTCTTTATGATTGTTTTGAGATATGAAGATGGTGATATTAGAGTCATGCTAGTGAGTAGTTGTGAATTTAAGAAATATTTGTGTTAAGGTTTGTGATTCCCGTAGCATGCATGTATGGTGAACCGTTAAGTAACGAAGTTGGAGCATGATTTATTTTTTGATTGTCTTCCTTATGAGTGGCGGTCGGGGACGAGCGATGGTCTTTTCCTATCGATCTATCCCCCTAGGAGCATGCGTGTAGTAGTTTTTTTGTGACTAATAGATTTTTGCAATAAGTATGTGAGTTCTTTATGACTAATGTTGAGTCCATGGATTATACACACTCTCACCCTTCCACCATTGCTAGCCTCTCTTGTGCCGCGCAAATTTCGCCGGTACCATAACACCCACCATTACCTTCCTCAAAACAGCCACCATACCTACCTATTATGGCATTTCCATAGCCATTCCGAGATATATTGCTATGCAACTTTCCACGGTTCCGTTTATTATGACACGCTTCATCATTGTTATATTGCTTTGCATGATCATGTAGTTGACATCCTATTTGTGGCAAAACCACCGTTCACAATCTTTCATACATGTCACTCATGAGTCATTGCACATCCCGGTACACCGCCGGAGGCATTCATAGAGTCATATTTTCTTCTAAGTATCGAGTTGTAATCCTTGAGTTGTAATAAATAGAAGTGTGATGATCGTCATTATTAGAGCATTGTCCCGTGTGAGGAAATAAAAATGGGGGGGGGGCAAAGAAGCCAATCAAAAAAAAGGGGAGGCCAAAGAAGCCAAACAAAAAAAATGAGAGAAAAAGAGAGAAGGGGCAATGCTACTATCCTTTTTCCACACTTGTGCTTCAAAGTAGCACCATGATCTTCATGATAGAGAGTCTCTTATTTTGTCACTTTCATATACTAGTGGGAATTTTAGTTATAGAACTTGGCTTGTATGTTCCAATAATGGGCTTCCTCAAAATTCCCTAGGTCTTCGTGAGCAAGCAAGTTGGATGCACACCCACTTAGTTTCTTTTGTTGAGCTTTCATACATTTATAGCTCTAGTCCATCTGTTGCATGGCAATCCCTACTCACTCACATTGATATCTATTGATGGGCATCTCCAAAGCCCATTAATACGCCTAGTTGATGTGAGACCATCTTCCTCCTTTTTGTCTTCTCCACAACCACCATTCTATTCCACCTATAGTGTTATGCCCATGGCTCACGCTCATGTATTGCGTGAAAGTTGAAAAGGTTTGAGAATACTAAAGTATGAAACAATTGATTGGCTTGTCATCGGGGTTGTGCATGATTTGAATATTTTGTGTGATGAAGATGGAGCATAGCCAGACTATATGATTTTGTAGGGATAAGCTTTCTTTGGCCATGTTATTTTGAGAATACATAATTGACTTGCTAGTATGCTTGAAGTATTATTTTTTTATGTCAATATTAAAGTTTTGTTTGAATCTTATGGATCTGAATATTCTTGCCACAATAAAGAATATTCCATGGATAAATATGTTAGGTAGCATTCCACATCAAAAATTTTGTTTTTATCATTTACCTACTTGAGGACGAGCAGGAATTAAGCTTGGGGATGCTTGATACGTATCCAACATATCTTTAATTTTTTATTATTCCATGCTATTATATTATCCATCTAGGATGTTTTATATGCATTTATATGCCATTTTATATGATTTTTGGGACTAACCTATTAACCTAGAGCCCAGTGACAGTTTCTGTTTTTTTCCTTGTTTTTGAGTTTTACAGAAAAGGAATACCAAACATAGTCCAATTGATGTGCCAATTTTTTATGATTTTTTATGGACCAAAAGAGGCCCCTGGAGTAAAATAGTTGGGCTAGAAGAGTACCGAGCCGTACACGTGGGTGGAGGGCGCGCCCCCTGCCTCGTGGATGACTCGAAGACCCCCCCCCCCCCCCCTGATGTGAGACCAACGCTAAAAATTCCTATAAATACAGAAACCCCCGAAAAGAAACCTAGATCGGAAGTTCCGCCACCGCAAGCCTCTGTAGCCACCAAAAACCAATCGGGACCCTGTTCCGGCACCCTGCCGGAGGGGGGATCCATCACCGGTGGCCATCATCATCATCCCGGCGCTCTCCATGACGAGGACGGAGTAGTTCACCCTCGGGGCTGAGGGTATGTACCAGTAGCTATGAGTTTGATCTCTCTCTCTCTCTCTCGTGTTCTTGATGTGGCACGATCTTGATGTATCGCGAGCTTTGCTATTATAGTTGGATCTTATGATATTTCTCCCCCTCTATCTCCTTGTGATGGATGAGTTTTCCCTTTGAAGTTATCTTATCGGATGGAGTCTTGAATAGATCGATCAGAAAGGATAACTTTGAGGTGGTTTCGTACCCTACAATAATCTCTTTGTTTGTTCTCTGCTATTAGTGACTTTGGAGTGACTCTTTGTTGCATGTTGAGGTACAGTCATATGATCCAATTATGTTATTATTGTTGAGAGAACTTGCACTAGTGAAAGTATGAACCCTAGGCCTTGTTTCAACGCATTGCAATACAGTTTTCGCTCACTTTTATCATTAGTTTCCTTGCTGCTTTTATATTTTCAGATTACAAAAACCTATATCTACCATCCATATTGCACTTGTATCACCATCTCTTCGCCGAACTAGTGCACCTATACAATTTACCATTGTATTGGGTGTGTTGGGGACACAAGAGACTCTTTGTTATTTGGTTGCAGGGTTGTTTGAGAGAGACCATCTTCATCTCGCCTCCCACGGATTGATAAACCTTAGGTCATCCACTTGAGGGAAATTTGCTACTGTCCTACAAACCTCTGCACTTGGAGGCCCAACAACGTCTACAAGAAGAAGGTTGTGTAGTAGACATCAATGGCTTCCATATCATCAGCAATTCAATGGAATGGTCGTTCGGTCATGCGGAAGCATAGCCAGAACACTTATGGCGGTAAGGTACAACCCGATGGAAAGTAGTCTCCTATTAGCCCACAATGAACTCTGACTCTGTCCCGATGAAATGCCACAGAAACAACCTAAGAGAAGGTACACTTCCTTCTCTTTCTGGTGGATACTATCCTTTCAACTACCATCAATATGACTGCGTCTTCTTCCGCATCCAACATTTCCCTATCGTAATTGGAGCTCAAATCCGAGGATGAATCATCGGTTCCATCATCAGATCCATTTACACATATGTGAATCCTATGTCATCAAAAAAACCTATGCGCCGCTAAACATAATATATATGAGAAAAGGTTGGGGAAATTTACCTCTCAGCGGCGGTGTTGGCATAAGGGGTGACCACGAGAATTAGGTGTGGGGCTTCGACAAAGCGTGGGAGGTGCGGGAATGGCCCGGCGGAGGCGGCCGAGGCTAAATCATGTCGATCCAGGCGGCGTTGGCTCCAAACGAAGGGGAGTGGGGATGTGCATAGTGGTGGAAGGGACCTCCCATCATGAAATGTCTGTGGCGCCGATAATTAGGTGGAAGGAGGGCGCGTCATATCGCCTTGCCCAACCTCCAAAAATGGAGTCACCTCTGGTCATTTTGGAGCGCACTCCAAAAGTTATGGCAACTCGGGGCCATATCGCGACTCTGCTAGAGTGCCATTTTGGCCCAAAGTTGTAACATCCCCAGCATCACACTACAGTAATCCCTTATGATCAGTGCCAAGTCATCTTGATTTACAAAGCTTAATCATGTTGGGGTAATATCTCAGCTCAAATCCCTTCTCTGAATTCTATTGAAATTCAAAGTGAAATTTGAAGTTGCAAAAACTTCCTGCAAAAATGTTCATTATTTAGCAAATATTCCAAAACAATTGATGTTAAGAAAAAGAACATCACTATGTTGCTAAAATGAGCATTAGCAATTAATCCAGTGCAATTCTACCATTTTAAAATGCTACTCCAATTATGAAAATTCCAAATTGATTCAAATAAATCCCAAGCTTATGGTGGCAGTGCACCACTGCCCCTAGTATTTGTTTTCACCAGTGGCACATTTTTGCAAAAGATAATTATTGCAAAAGAAAATGCAAAAACTCTTTGTTAAATGAAAACATAAAAGTTTTAAAAGAAAACGAAAAGAGGAAAGGAAGCCCCTGCCTCCCTGGGCCTTGGCCCATCCAGACCAGCCGGCCCAACCTAGACGGCCCACCTCCCTAGTCGCTCTTCCCTCCCCCTATTCAACCGACCGAGGGCGCGCGCCTGCGCGTCGCCGCCAGACCATCTCGCCGTCGATGAGGAGGATAAGGCCGCCAGCGCCCGGACGCCTCGGGCCTCCTCCCCCACCTACCTCCATCCACTTGCCCGCTCCCTGCCTCACTCGCTCGCCTCTCCCTCTCCTCTCGTCCCGATCTGGACCTCCCGCGCGCCGTCGTCGCCGCTGTCTACCACCACCGCGGCCACCGCCCATCCCGCGCCTCGCCAGCACGTCCACGAGACGCGCCGTCGACCTCTACCTCGACTACGCCTCGCCATCGAGCTTGGGAACGACCGCACGGTCGGGATCGAGCTCGTCCCCATCTTCTCTGTCGCCGGTGACCGTCGTCGTCTCCGGCCACCTCTGCACTCCTAAGTTGTCGCAGGCTTTTCGTAGCCGCTTGGTGAGCTCCTCCCTTACTCCATTCTTCTCCTCGCATCGCGTGGTTCTCCCTAGCTAGCTCGTCGCCGTTGTCGTGAGCTCATCACCGCAGATCACCTCACCGCCGTGGCCACCGTGGCCCGAGCTCGCGTCCGAGCTCTTAGCCGAGCTCCTGGGGTTCGTAGGAGCCCAACTATGCTCTTCGCATCGCTTGTCGCGCCCCACATCGCCGTAGCCACCAACGCCCGATTCCGGCGTCCGCCGCCGATGACCTAGCGCTCGACTCCATCTGTTTTAGCTCCCACTAAGGCCACATATCGACGCGGGACGTTGTTCCCGTTCGAATGCGACCAACCACCGTCGATTTGGTCGCCGGACGACGAAACCCGAGCCCCTCCCGATGGCCTGGCAGGTGGGCCATCTGTGCCACTGATGCTGGGCCCCACGGGTCCCCATTGACTGGTTTGACCAGTCAACATGCTGACTGGGCACTCTGACCCACTGACATGCGGGCCCCGCTAGCTTAAACGTTTTAAAAATAAATAAATCTGCTAATTAAAATCTGTGAATTAATTAGTAACTAGTTAGTCACTAACACCAAGGGCCCGCCCCTCTAATTAGCCTGATTAGATTCGTTTAATCCACTGTTAAGCTTACAGTGGATGACATGTGGGCGCCACCTGTCTGGTTTGACTAGTCAGCTGACCGGTTGACTTCTTTGACGTCGACATTGCATCATCTTGACGTCATATTCCTTTACATTAATATGAATAATTCTAGAATATGGTTTAATCTTTGAAAAATCATAGAATTTAAACCATAACTCCGATGAAAATGTTTTCTATATGAAAGTTGCTCAAAAAAATCCAACGGATCCGAATACGCTCTAAGTTCATCTGTCACGCGTCCCTAGCATAGCGAACCTACAACTTTCCCCCTCTGGTGCGCTTGTCCGAAAATGCCTAACACCGGGAAAACATTCCCGGATGTTTCCCTCCTTCGCCGATATCGGTAGCCCTGCGTTAGTACACCCCCTAGCACCGCTGATTGTCATGTCATGCAACTGTGTGCCTTGTATTTATTGTTTCTTCCCCCTCTTCTTCTCTGATAGACCTCGAGACCGACGTTGGTGCCTCTGAGTACGACTACGTCAACGACGACCCCTCCTTGCCAGATCAACCAGGCAAGCCCCCCCTTTGATCATCCCGATATCGCCCATTCCATTCTCTCATGCTTGCATTAGATTTTGCTACTGTTATTGTTTGCACCTATTCTGATGCATAGCCTGCTTTTGTATCTACTGTTGTACCTTACCTGCTTATCCTAAACTACTTAGTATAGGTTGGTTAGAGATCCATCAGTGACCCCCACCTTGTCCTTGTTGCCCCTGCTTCATCATTGAAGACCCGTTCAATGGGGTCGAAGACCAGGCCCCGACACTGCACATCACTTCCCCTTAGTTGCTCGACACTACTGGGTTACTATCGAGTACCGAGGGTGAGACCTCATCAGCACTTCTGATGTTAACCCTGTAGTGTAGCTATTCGGTCGTGGTCATCGAGGGTGATTTCCTCTTTAACCACTTCCGATATGACTCTGTCGTGTAACCCCTCAAGTGTGGACCTCGAGGGTGAATCACTGGGGGTGATTCCTCGGGCTTTCCCCGTGATGTTTAGACACACAGTTACTATGATTACTATGACTTTACACTGAGCCATGTTACTAAAGACGGGTCGACCCTGAGGGGTGCCCACGCGAGCTTAATTGATGTGGAGTCGGGTTGACCTGGAGGGTGCCTGCGAGATAATTACGAGGCGTGGCCGGGCATTCCTAGCCCTTGCCGCAAGTCCTCGAGACGGGGCAACGGGGTCGCATATTTCGTGGGTCTCTGCTTGTTACCGCGCGTTCCTAATCCACTACGATTTGGATATTTGATCCGAGGGGCCTCTGGCCTGATAGCACTAACCATCACGTGGGCATAGTATGGGCGTTCTGTGTTGTGTACATCAGTCAAAGCTTAATAGACGTCAGCGACTGAGCGGCACGCGCCGGGTTGGACTGGTAAGCTCCTGCCTGTTTAGTAAGGTAGCTAGGTCTGCTCACCGGCCGCCCACGCAACATGCAGGAGTTCCCGGGGAGATCGCCCATGACCCCCGGGGGCATAGGTTTAGTCCGGCATGCTGGCCTCTCTATTAAGCCTAGGTCGGGTTGCGGCGTATTGTTTGGCCGAGGCCGGGCATGACCTAGGAAATTGTATCCGGCCAGATTTAATCGAGCATGGTGGGTAAGTTGGTGCACCCCTGCAGGGAAGAAAACATCTATTGATAGCCTATCCTAAGGTAACAGACACTTGGAGTTGTATCCCGATCGATACAACTAGAACTGGATACTTGTGATGAGAATTGGATGGTGATGAGAAATGGATTGTGATGATAACTGGATAGTATGGCTCTGGGATTTCTTTCTCGCAGGGAGTCGAGAAAGGATCTCTGGCCGAGGTTGATGACACTACTACTACTTTACTTTATGCTACTCTACTCCCTCCTGTTTGCTGCAAGATGGTGGTTTCCAGAAGATGCTAGTCTTCGATAGGACTAGGCCTTCTCTCTATTACGGCATTTACGCAGCCCGGTCCACATATCTGACCCATTTCATTGATACCGATGCATATGTAGTGTAGATCCTTGCTTGCGAGTACTTTGGATGAGTACTCACGGTTGCTTTGCCCCCTTTTCCCCCCTTTCTTCTTCTTTCGGTTGATGCAACCAGATGCCGGAGCCAGGGCGGATACTCTTGTTGGTGCCTACTACTACATGGAGATCATGACGACCGGGGAGTAGTTAGGAGGCTCCCAGGCAGGAGGCCTTGCCTTTTTGATCGTTGCTACTTTTATGCTAGCCTTCTTAAGGAAAAATTGTCTAACTTATGTCTGTACTCAGATATTGTTGCTTCCGCTGACTCTTGTGTTTTCAAGCTTTTGTATTCGAGCCCTCGAGGCCCCTGGCTTGTAATATAAAGCTTGTATTATTTTAATTTGTCTCTAGAGTTGTGTTGTGATATCTTCCCGTGAGTCCTTGATCTTGATCGTACACATAGGCGTGTATGATTAGTGTACAATTGAGTCGAGGGTGTCACAAGTTGGTATCAGAGCCGACTGCCTGTAGGATCCTCCTTTCCAACTCCTTGGCCGAAGTTGAGTCTAGAAACCGAAATCCGTTTTACTAACTTGGCTGTGTGGCTTACGGGACCACGTCGCCAATTGGGTGGTATTAGGGTCTTTTATTCCTCGTCTATACTCTGGGACTCTGATCTCTCTTCCATTCGGGTTAAATGATTTTGCTAACTCTAACATTAGGATCTCGTAACTACTTCCTCCCGGAGAGCCCCTTATTACAAATGATCGCCTGCTGCACCAGAAGATTCTGAAGATACTCTCCGATGTTATCCCGATAACTTGTGCTCATCGCGTTTTGCAATTCCCTACCACCGATAAGCCCCTAGGACTAACTACGTACACTTGTCATTCATACAATCATTCCTTGTTGCTCTTGTTATTTCAAGATGCCATGAAATACTCCCCGTTGCCCCGAGAATCCCTTGAGCTTACTGCCTTGCAGTTCTTTACCACATGAATACCCCTACGGATAATTCCTCGCACTTATCGAGTATCCGTTCATCCCCAGTTGTTCGTATGCTTCATAAGATTCTCTGATATACTATTCGATCTTCCGAGAATCCTCTTCAAACTATTGCTCGGCAATTACTTGTCTGCTTACATTATGGATGCTCCTCATACTTCTAGCAATATTCATTAGTATCATTTGACACCGTCATTTTGTTCCTATTGATTCAACATGTGAGCGAATGCGCACAATCATCAGTTGATCCTTTTAAATGATATTTCCGGCTCAGACATCACTCCGGACATGAGCTGGTGCTCGGCAAACCAAACCTTAATTGATTGTCGATCTATATCTATTCAACTTACTTGTCTTTTGATCAAAGTGTCTGCTTCTGATCTTCTAATTCGGAAATCATAATTTCTTTGCATTAAGCATCGAATTATTCAGATGTTTCTATAATCCAACGCCTTTGCATCCTTTCCTTCTCCTGATTGAGTACTGATACTCAAATCAAATCCATTGAGGACCGTTGAATCCTTTGTTGGATTATTATCCGGCAGTTTCCGTCATATTCAAAAATTTGTGCGCTCTTCCCCTGATACATATTGCCTTTGGTAAATTGTACTCTCAGCTTTTGTCAACCATGCTCTGCTTCCGAACTTGAGTTAATTACCTCTAAAGTTTTTGCAAATGTTCCTAAGATGCCCCGACGGGTTGAACTAATGCTTTCCCTAATTTTTGTGTACCCGAAAATTTCTATGGGTCATACTCTACTGGTGTTACGCCGGATAAAAATTTCTACACTACAACTTTGTCAAAAGCGAGCAGTAAATGAGAGGTTATCCATTGAAGAAGTGGGAGTCGACCTTGAACTTTGTGTTCATACCCATAGACACGATGTAGATCTTATCATGGAAGCTTCTCTTATAATCAAATGTTCCCTTGGTATAAGCTCATCTTGCATCTTTAAATCGATTCTTTGCAATCGTGGTTCCGACCATATTTTTCTCCTTGATTCCATTTCCCGGACAAGTTAAAATACTTGCCTGCTACAGATCATTTCATCTGTCCAACCTCTATTTTTGATCTACCTCGAGTATTGCCCCCTGTTATCTCGAGGATATTGTGTCATTGCACTACCTCTTGTGAATTCTCATTGGAATGATACTCCATCACATCATTCCTTTCCTGATCGGTTACATCATTATCGAGCTAATTTTAACTGTGCTACCCGGTCCTTTTTCTCGGAGCAACTTCCGACGACGAGCTAAGCTTACGTCGATCTCCTTTATCTTATCATTTCGCCTTGAACAGCAGGCTTGATTTCGAGTTTGTGTCGTATCCGTGGTTCCAATAAAGTTTTGCTTCATCATTCCTTTGACTTGACGTCATCTCCAATCGATTACATCTTCATGAAATCTCTCGACAAATGTGTCGTGATCATCATCAACATTCTAAGCTCTTCCAGGATATTAATCGAATTCGGGATGAGAAATACCATCCTAGCCCCCTCGAGGATTTGTGTTATTATCAACAACATTCTTGCCTTCCCCCCAACACAAACTTGTTCGTATAATTTTGGAAATACTTCCTTTTTGACGTGTCGACGGATTGCTGCTAAACCCATCCGCCACATCCTCATATTTTTCCTAGAATTTTTTTTGCATGAGGTGTTCTAGAAAATTCCCGATGGATCCTTTGTGTTCTTAAGGTCCGACCTTTGCCTAATGACCATGCCAATGCTATCTCGAAGCATGTCTATGGTACTCCGATCTTCAATAAGAACATTTGAAGCACAATCTATTTTTTTTCTTTATCAATTATCCTAACACCGTTGTATGGGTAATGTCATGAAATTTCTCTCCCCTTACCTATCGGGTTTTCTACATTATATCTTGTCATGGATATCATGCCCTGCTTGTCCTTGGGAAGGATATTCCCTTGAAAAAGGTGTTTAAACACATTTTTCTTTCCATTGTTTTGTTTAACCTTTCTTGTAATCTGACTTAACTGAGCAGTGGTAATTCCATGCTTAGGTAAACACCTTGTTGTACCGCTCTATCAGTAAGACCCTGTTACGATTGTTAATGACATTCCGGTAACCACCGATGGACGAGAACTTTGCCTATTGGTCCGCCTCGTCTTACAAGAAGGAAAATGGTTCTCTTCGTCCCACGCCCTTGGTACCAAACTTTGTTGCCAACATAACTGACAGGCTATCCTCTGACCTACCTTGCTATCATGACCGTTCAAGATGTTAGCGCCTTCCTGCTTTTAACCCACATGGTGGGCCCATAACCCACAATTCCACAAGATCGAAACCTAACTCTCCTGTACACCCTTGTTTCTAAGGTTATTTCTCACACTTGGCTTCATATGAAAATCCCGAGCCGCCTTCCGAGAGGTGATCTATTCTGGTATCAGACGCGATACTTATTTCCATTGTTGTGAACCCCTTTCACCCCCTTGTTTCAGGCAACAAACGGTTGCCTACCCGGTTGAAGCTTCTTATTGCATCTCCTTACCTTGTTCTCAATGACTTTCTTGAATTTCGACTCGAGAGGTGCCTCTATGCCATGTTCACTGAGATAACCCCTAGGTACCTATCTTGTGCTGAGCTTCGTCCTTCCCGAGTCTCCCCCCCCCCCCCTTACTCCACCCCTTAAATCTCGGGATGAGATTTCTTGTAGTGGAGGAGATTTGTAACATCCCCAGCATCACACTACAGTAATCCCTTATGATCAATGCCAAGTCATCTTGATTTACAAAGCTTAATCATGTTGGGGTAATATCTTAGCTCAAATCCCTTCTCTGAATTCTATTCAAATTCAAAGTGAAATTTGAAGTTGCAAAAACTTGCTGGAAAAATGTTCATTATTTAGAAAATATTCCAAAACAATTCATGTTAAGAAAAAGAACATCACTATGTTGCTAAAATGAGTAGTAGCAATTAATCCAGTGCAATTCTAGCATTTTAAAATGCTACTCCAATAATGAAAATTCCAAATGGATTCAAATAAATCCCAAGCTTTCGGTGGCAGTGCACCACTGCCCCTAGTAATTGTTTTCACCAGTGGCACATTTTTGCAAAAGATAATTATTGCAACATAAAATGCAAAAGACTACTGTTAAATGAAAACAGAAAAGTTCTAAAAGAAAACGAAAAGAGGAAAGGAAGCCCCTGCCTCCCTGGGCCTTGGCCCATCCGAACCATCCGGCCCAACCTAGACGGCCCACCTCCCTAGTCGCTCTCCCCTCCCCCTGTTCAACCGACCGAGGGCGTGCCCGCGCGTCGCCGCCGGACCATCTCGCCGTCGATGAGGAGGATAAGGCCGCCAGCGCCCCGACGCCTCGGGCCTCCTCCCCCACCTACCTCCATCCACTTGCCCGCTCCCTGCCTCACTCGCTCGCCTCTCCCTCTCCTCTCGTCCCGATCTGGACCTCCCGCGCGCCGTCGTCGCCGCTGTCTACCACCACCGCGGCCACCGCCCATCCCGCGCCTCGCCAGCACGTCCACGAGACGCGCCGTCGACCTCTACCTCGACTACGCCTCGCCATCGAGCTTGGGAACGACCGGTCGGGATCGAGCTCGTCCCCATCTTCTCTGTCGCCGGTGACCGCCGTCGTCTCCGGCCACCTCTGCGCTCCTAAGTTGTCGCAGGCTTTTCGTAGCCGCTCGGTGAGCTCCTCCCTTACTCCATTCCTCTCCTCGCACCGCGTGGTTCTCCCTAGCTAGCTCGTCGCCGTTGCCGTGAGCTCGTCGCCGCAGATCACCTCACCGTCGTGGCCACCGTGGCCCGAGCTCGCGTCCAAGCTCATAGCCGAGCTCCTGGGGCTCGTAGGAGCCCAACTATGCTCTTCGCATCGCTTGTCGTGCTGTTCTGGGTATGCTCCAATTAAATACCAGTTTGAATGGGGCTCTTTAAGGGAAGATAGGGCATCTCCTAAAATGTGGAAGTTTGGTGCTTTAGAGATAGGGCCGGCACCCAATGCTCTCTGACACAGCATACCTGCTATCCAAAGACCCAAGTGGTAAGGCATCGGTTTTTGGTATCGGCATGCAAAGGTTCGAATCCTTTTACTCCAGATTATGAAGACCCGATCGGATTTGTCAAGAACGAGCTAACAACTACAGGATTCCCTTTTTTTTGCTCTAAGGTAAGGTCCTTCAAGAACAGCATTGCGGTCGCAACGGGGGCAGGACAAGGGGGGCGGCGGTCAACCATCAACTCTCGATATGCTTCCGGGCAGCAACAAGTTTTAAGCCTTAACGAATGCAGGTCCGAATCGCTTCCGGGCAGGAACAGAGAAATCTCGCTCAATCGGGGAACTGGCGCCCCACATCGCCGTAGCCACCAACGCCCGATTCCGGCGTCCGCCGCCGCCGACCTAGCACTCGACTCCATCTGTTTTAGCTCCCACTAAGGCCACATATCGACGCGGGATGTGATTCCTGTTCGAACGCGACCAACCGCCGTCGATTTGGTCGCCGGACGACGACACCCGAGCCCCTCCCGCACGCGCCGCCGCGTTTTGGGTCGCCGGGCGATCTCTACGCCGTCGCCCGGCGATGGCGTGGCGGTGGGCCATCTGTACATCGACGCTGGGCCCCACGGGTCCCCGTTGACTGGTTTGACCAGTCAACATGCTGACTGGGCACTCTGACCCACTGACATGCGGGCCCCTCTAACTTAAACGCTTTTAAAAATAAATAAATCTGCTAATTAAAATCGTGAATTAATTAGTAACTAGTTAGTCATCGACACCGAGGGCCCGCCCTCTAATTAGCCTCGATTAGATTAGTTTAATCCACTGTTAAGCTTACAGTGGATGACATGTGGGCGCCACCTGTCTGGTTTGACTGGTCAGCTGACCGGTTGACCTGCTGACGTCAGCATTGCATCATGCTGACGTCATATTCCTTTTCTGTTAATATGAATAATTCTAGAATATGGTTTAATCTTTGAAAAATCATAGAATTTAAACCGTAACTCCGATGAAAATGTTTTCTATATGAAAGTTGCTCAGAAAAATCCAACGAATCCGAATACGCTCTCAGTTCATCTGTCACGCGTCCCTAGCATAGCGAACCTGCAACTTTCCCCCTCCGGTGCGCTTGTCCGAAAATGCCTAACACTGGGAAAACATTCCCGGATGTTTCCCTCCTTCGCCGGTATCAGTAGGCCTGCGTTAGAACACCCCCTAGCACCGCTTATTGTCATGTCATGCAACTGTGTGCCTTGTATTTACTGTTTCTTCCCCCTCTTCTTCTCCGATAGACCTCGAGACCAACGCGGGTGCCTCTGAGTACGACTACGTCAACGACGACCCCTCCTTGCCAGAGCAACCAGGCAAGCCCCCCCTTTGATCATCCCGATATCGCCCATTCCATTCTCTCATGCTTGCATTAGATTTTGCTACTATTATTGTTTGCACATATTCTGATGCATAGCCTGCTTTTGTATCTACTGTTGTACCTTACCTGCTTATCCTAAACTACTTAGTATAGGTTGGTTAGAGATCCATCAGTGACCCCCACCTTGTCCTTGTTGCCCCTGCTTCATCATCGAGGACCCGTTCAACGGGATCGAAGACCAGGCCCGACATCGCACATCACTTCCCTTACTTGCTTGACACTCTTTGGGTTACTATCGAGTACCGAGGGTAAGACCTCATCAAGACGCCGATGTTAACCCTGTAGTGTAGCTATTCGGTCGTGGTCATCGAGTTTGATTTCCTCTTTAACCACTTCCGATACGACTCTGTCGTGCAACCCCTCAAGTGTGGACCTCGAGGGTGAATCCTCTTATGTTCACCTTGATGATTACATCGAGTGGAATTCACTGGGGGTGATTCCTCGGGCTTTCCCCTTGATGTTTAGACACACAATTACTATGATTACTATGACTTTACACTGAGCCATGTTACTAAAGACGGGTCGGCCCTGAGGGTGCCCGTGAGCTTAATTGCAGTGATGTGGAGTCGGGTTGACCTGGAGGGATCCCGCGAGATAATTACGAGGCGTGGCCGGGCATTCCTAGCCCTTGCCGCAAGTCCTCGAGGCAGGCAACGGGTCACATCTTTCATGAGTCTCGCTTGTTACCGCATTCCTAATCCACTACGATTTGGATATTTGATCCGAGGGGCCTCTGGCCTGATAGCACTAACCATCACGTGGGCATAGTATGGGCGTTCTGCGTCGTATACATCAGCCGAAGCTTAATAGACGTCAGCGACTGAGTGGCGCGCGCCGGGTTGGACTGGTAAGCTCCTGCCTATTTAGGAAGGTAGCTAGGTCTACTCACCGGCCGCCCACGCAATGTGCAGGAGTTCCCGGGGAGATCGACCATGACCCCCGGGGGCATATGTTTAGTCTGGCGTGCTGGCCTCTCTATTAAGCCTAGGTCGGGTTGCGGCGTATTGTTTGGCCGAGGCCGGGCATGACCCAGGAAAGTGTGTCCGGCCGGAGTTAATCGAGCATGGTGGGTAAGTTGGTGCACCCTGCAGTGAAGAAAACATCTATCGATAGCCTGTCCTACGGTAGCGGACACTGAGTTGTATCCGATCGATACAACTAGAACTGGATACTTGTGATGAGAATTGGATGGTGATGAGAAATGGATTGTGATGATAAGCTGGATAGTATGGCTCAGGATTTCTTTCTCGCAGGTAGTCGAGAAAGGATCTCTGGCCGAGGTTGATGACACTACTACTACTTTACTTTATGCTACTCTACTCCCTCCTGTTTGCTGCAAGATGGTGGTTTCCAGAAGATGCTAGTCTTCGATAGGACTAGGCCTTCTCTCTATTCTGGCATTCTGCAGCCCAGTCCACATATACAGCCAATTTCATTGATACCGATGCATATGTAGTGTAGATCCTTGCTTGCGAGTACTTTGGATGAGTACTCACGGTTGCTTTGCTCCCCTTTTTCCCCTTTCTTCTTCTTTTCGGTTGATGCAACGGATGCCGGAGCCAGGGCGGATGCTACTATCGGTGCCTACTACTACATGGAGATCGCCGACGACCAGGAGTAGTTAGGAGGCTCCCAGGTAGGAGGCCTTGCCTTTTCGATCGTTGCTACTTTTGTGCTAGCCTTCTTAAGGCAAACTTGTCTAACCTATGTCTGTACTCAGATATTGTTGCTTCCGCTGACTCTTGTGTTTTCGAGCTTTTGTATTCGAGCCCTCGAAGCCCCTGGCTTGTAATATAAAGCTTGTATTATTTCAATTTGTGTCTAGAGTTGTGTTGTGATATCTTCCCGTGAGTCCTTGATCTTGATCGTACACATTGGCGTGTATGATTAGTGTATGATTGAATCGAGGGTGTCACAAAAGTCTCCATGTTTGCGGTTCCTATGGTGAATGAGCCGATATGACGACTCCTCTAGAGTTGCTATTAGCTATATTCTATTTGTGTTAGTTGGCATCTAGAAGAAAATTTTAACAATGATTTTTAGGGAAACACCTGTAATTTTATACATAATCATTATTGTGACAAGTATAGTGCTTTGGATCCTAGATCCAGAAAAATGCGAAGTAACTCCTATGACTAAGAATTACAACGATATTGCTTGGAAACATCTTCTTTGTGGTATCAATGTAGCTTGACAAAATACTTCCAAGATTTCATTAAAGAGGCTGCAATTAGACCAGAACAATGATAGTGTCACTCTTTCACCCACACGAACCTATTTACCAATAAGGCTTTTTGAAAGCCTCTTGAGTTATCATTGCATAGAGACAATAATCCTTGACTGATGAATGTACTTTAGACGGGGATAACCCCTAGAAGTGCAGGTCCTCAAATCACAGGATCGGCACTATGGCGTTAAGGACAAATGCCAACACCATACATTATCGAACTAACAAAAACAATTTGACACAATATCATGAACTCATCAGATCCTAACAATCGAATATGCGAGAATACAAACCTCTCTAGCTTCATGGCACGATTAAAAAGGATGAGAGTAAGTTTACTCGCACAAATCTGCGGGGTTGGGAAGGTGGAGCGGGGTCGTATCTACTGCGTGCACGATGGCGGGTCTTGGCGGTGGTTGCATCTTAATGGACAACCACAGGGCGGCTGCGATGTTGGGTGCCGTGGAGGTGTTGAAAACTGGCCTGGCAAGGATGATGCAGATCTCAACCCTTAAGATGAGTTGATTATTCGGTGGTGATGGCGGCTTCAGAGGAGTGTGCATGTGGTGCACTCTTGGAGTTTGCTAGACCGGATCGATATGACACCACAGTTCGAGGATGTTGGGGCATTGTAATTGTATCCCACATTGTCAAGTTATTTGGTATGGAATGATGACTTCCGGTTTTTAATACATGTTTTTGTCAGACCTTTGTTGAATAATTTGGCAAAGATGGATATGTGCATCTTTAGTTGTAGAGGCACATAAAAAATATATCAGCAATTAACAAAGTCATATAAGCCCAAAGCTATGCATAGACGAGGAAAGAGCAAAAACCCAAAACGATTAGGCCCACGATCGCCAAACTACAAAAATGACCATATCCGCACCAACAATGACCATAGTTTTGCTCATCATATACAGTGTGAAACCCAAAACGATTAGGCCCACGATCGCCAAACTACAAAAATGACCATATCCGCACCAACAATGACCATAGTTTGCTCATCATAGATGAAATAGTTTTACAAATAGATGAATGCTTGTGACTTTTCTCAGGTGATGTACAGTGTGACAGTGTTTTGATGAAGTTGTCAGTGTTCCTTCATGATTTCATATATTCACATCAAAATAGCTATTGAGGGGATCTTCCCGACCCATCCGGCTAATGTCATCTACAAATGCAATCTGTTTCTGCAGCAGTGGAGTCCGTTGGCGAGGCGCAAGGATACTGAGAGGATGCAGAACGCTCAAGACCGTCTCCGCCAAGTGTACGTGATGGCTAGGGAGCCAGCAGCCACTTCTTCATAGAGTGGCCTTTTTGTTTTGTTTGCGAGTCTGCGTGCCCACTGTTTGGCCCTTGTGCCACGTAATCTTGCTCGTGGTCTTTTGGCCTTAAACCCTATGACTTCCCTCGTGTGTGGCCTGAGGCCGTTGATGTGTGTGTAAGGTTCAGATTGTCGGTATAATGCCTATGTTGTGGGCTTTATTAATTTAAAGCCGGACGCACCTAGCGTCTTCGTTCTAAAAAAAGGACGGCGACGACGATGCGGAGGGAACGGCAGCAATGCCAAGGGTGTCATCGTGTCCAGACAGGTCGTGGTTAACGTTGGCACGCTGGTGACGATGATGGGCCGGAGCTAGCGGTCGGCGGGGTGGGAGGAGATGGACCTGACGGAGCTGCGGCTGGAGACGTTCACGCAGCCAACGACGGCGACGAGCGTCTACACGTGAAGGAGATCGGTCGAATACGTCGTAGAAGAGCTAGATAGAATAGTCAAGTAGCACCTAAAACTCTAATGCGATCCTCCACATGCATGCATGGCATGGCGCCAGCGCGAGATCGATCTATCTTTGTACAGGCAAAAACGTAATCAAATCATTTTGAGAAGAAATATGGGAGTGAGACGCATTGCGACCAAATTTACCAAATGACTCGATGCTATTAATTGGTATAACATTGTGCATTCGCCAAAAAAGAGGTATAGCATAATCTTACATTGCATGCCATCAACAAAGAAGAGAAATGCATATCTCCATGCCTTAACTGTAAAGAGCATCCCAAACCATAGCCAGAAACCAAACACAATCCCGACAATCACAAAGTAGTATATCCAGTGGTCCTCCTCACCATTTTTTCCATTCGTTGCAAGCGAAGTTTTTGTACACGGAATGTCGAGAGGAAAGCCACATAGCCTAGAATTTTTTGAATAAATGGATGGGTCGGTGAGGGTCTGAATCTGACCCCCAACAGGTATCTTGTCGGACAAAAAATTGTTTGAGACATTCAACATGCTGAGGGTTGATAAGCTCGAGACACTGGGAGGAATGGCTCCTGTAAGTTCATTAGATGATACATCGAGGGACTCGAGAAAAGTCAAACTATCAATATCCTCAGGAATGTTGCATGTCAGATGGTTTCTTGACAGGTTCAGGAACCGGAGGCCTTGAAGGTCAATTATCTCTTGAGGGATGCACCGGCATAATAAATTACCCGACAAATTAATACCGGCTAATAATCGGACTCCTCTTTGGAAAATTTGCTCATGCCCCTTCCAGATTATGTTAATTCTGTCATAGTATTTGTCAAGCGGTTCCCTACCAGACATACTTTGTGGATGCTTCATGGACGTGAAGCTACCGAAGGCTGTCGGAATTGAGCCGGTCAAGCTATTGTTGGCCATGTCAAGAAGCTAAAGTTTTGAAAGTCGTGATAACTCCAGTGAAGTTGTTTGATCTGAGTCTAAGGATTCTCAATAATGGAACCCGAGTCTTGATCCATGGAGGTACAACGCCATAGAACCCGTTGTTCCCAATGTCCAGGATCTCCAGCAAGTTGCGGCTCCTTAGGGCCGGCGGAAAGGCACCGACGAAGTCATTTCTAGCAAGATAAAGCGATCTAAGATAGCATCTATGGTTTCTCACAGCCATGGTGATTTTACCATAGAAGGAGTTGTTGGATAGGTCCAGGAATTCAATATACCCCAGATTCCACCAGCAGCTCGGGAGTTTCCCGGTGAGACGGTTGTTTGATAGGTCCATGTACAGTAGTGACTCGAAGTTGCACCAGCATTCTGGGAGCTCCCATGTAAGCCGGTTGATGGAGAGGTCCAGTACCTGCATGTGGAGGAGCCTGCAGAGCTGGTGGGAGATGTTGCCGACGAGGGTGTTATTGTATAATTGGAGGACGGATATGTTGTGAATGTCACCAAGCTATGGTGGGATGGAGCTATCGAACCTGTTGCTGCTGAGGTCGAGTGTTTGGAGAGAGCGCAGCTCGGCGATGCTAGCTGGATGGTACCGCGGAGGTTGTTTCCATGGAGGTTCAGAACAGCGAGCCGCGGGAGAGCCGCGGTGTCGAGGGTGTCGAGACCATCGGAGAGACCGAGTTCCGAGGGCGCGAGGAATTGGACGGGATTGCTGGCATCGCACGTTATGTGGTACCAGGAACAGACTGGCACGGCCAGAGTCCAGCTGGACAGGGCAGCACGTGTTGACATATAATGTGCTGCCTAATCTCTTTCATCAGATCGTTCTTTTGGTTGCATTGGCTAGAGCATGCATTTCTACATGGTATCAGAGCCAAGAGGTCTTGAGTTCAAGACCAAGCTGGCGCAACTAAATTGCAGCCCACTTTCGGTCCATGTTTAGGCCTGAGGAAGCCACACGTGAGGGGGAGTGTTGACGTATAATGTGCTGCCTAGTCTATTCCATCAGATCGGTATTTTGGTTGCATTGGCTAGAGTATGCACTTCTACAGCGGGATCGCCCAGGCTGGCCTTCCATGCCAGAAGGGCGTCGCCCTCCGAGTGCACCACAGCAGGCGTCGTTGATGGAATGACGGTTGCCAATAGGAAGAGCACGGCGGTGCCGGCGAGGTGAGCGGGTGCGTCATCTCCTCATGTGTCCCAGACCGACTCGTAGTGAGAATGGTTGAGTAGGAGAAGTCTAGTCCGCACCGTAGAAGAACCCACACTCTCGTATATATGGATGGGCCGGCCGGCGGCGAACGCCGAGTGCATGCGCTTCGTGTGGCAGGAAAATTATACTGTACAAGGGCTGTTTAGGGTGTGTTTGGTTGCCTGGGTAGCTCCGGCCTGCATCGCATGGAGGATCCTAGCTGAGCTTGGCCTGGTTGAGCTGATGCAAAGTTGAATTGAGATGAATGTTTGGTAGACTGTAGGGAATCTATGCACGAGAGATGCTGTATACCACAGATCTTGTTTGGTATCTTTGTATTATAACTTTTCAGCCAAAAATCAGGTTTCACTGATATTTATCAGAAATTCCTCAAACAAGTAGAACAAAGCTGAACCAAAAATCAAGTTGCATTATACACTAGCTAGCAATTAGTACGACGAATGTAGATACTAACACAACCGATGAAAAAGCTAGCTGTGATTAACTGAACGTTACTTTGTCAGTCACAATTCAGAGCAAAAATGAGGTCAAGATTGGGATATTGGGAATACCAAATACCAGATTTGGAACAAATATGTAACAAGCACGAAGCACGTACCCCATCCATGGCCAAATCACAAGATCCCACAAGTAAAAAAATGCAAGAACATGGGAGACATCGGGCAGTTCCTACTGCTTTTTGGATGGGATGGACCAGCGACTTGGAACCTCATGGGCCTCCTTCTCCCATCCGCGCTGCTCCAATCAATGGGGCGATAGATCTGGCAGAGCAAGGGGCACGGGGAAGGCGGCGGGCCTCTGGCTCCCACCCACCCATCTCGAATAGATGGGGTGCGGATCTTGCAGAGCAACGGCGTTGTGAAGGCTAGCATTGGCAACAGAGCTTGATGGCGGATGGCGGAGCTTGCACAGAGGACGGCGGACGGCGGATTCGGACATCCCCGTCGTGGATTCAGGGACGGCGACGAGTGGCGAGGTGAGAGCCCGAGCGGGGAACCAGAAAGAAACGAGGGAAAGAGGCGAGCGGACGTTCTGACCCCCACGACTGCGAGAGAATCGCTACCCCACGCCTGTATTGCGGGTGCACCCAATTTGCATCAGTTGGGCCTGCACGAGGGAAACGCCCAAAACCTGCGTTCCCCTCGGCTGGCTGAGAGGCGATCCTTTGCATCAGTCCAGCCAGGCCGAGGGCGCCACACGAGGCACCAAACATGCGAGATTTTGCATGGCGGGTGCGAGCCAGGTGCGACTCAATCAACCAAACACGCCCTAAGTTTACACCAGTGTGTGCGTTACTTGCCCGCATGCATACGGCCGGCAGGCACCGCGACTGGACGACAAATGGCGACATTAGACTTTTTCAAACATCACCGATCATCGACAAAGTCGGAAGATCCTCTGGGCGCCCGTCGCCTGCCTACCCAAGATCACAGGCTCCCAGTCCTGTCACATGCATGGGCGTTCGGGAGGCTAGGCTGTGTACATCTGTACTGATTTTTTAAGAGAGTGGATTTTCTACATTCGGGTGTGATTTTTTAGAGTGGATTTTCTACATTGGTGTGATTTTTTTTGTGAGATCTCCTCGGTTCTTTTTTTTGGCTAAAATTTTGCAAGAACCACAAACATTTGATGAAGTTTGTTGTCTCAAAATATCAGATTTTTTATTTTGTTTTATCATATTTTTTCAGTTTTTACAAACTCGGGTGTACTACACCCTAGAGTAGTCACACCTTTTCCTTTTTTTGACCTGAATACTTATCGAACTCAAGCTCAATACTCATGGTAGTTATGTGGCAAGCAACAACACCGGCGGCTGCGGCATGGTACTGCGGGACGCACAAGGTCAGATCATATACTCCGCTTGCAGACAGTTATTTGCATGCGATGATGCTCTTGTAGCCGAGTTGGAGGCGTGCAAGGAGAGCCTAGCTATTGCCCTACACCGCACCAACTGTCCCATACAGTTGAAACTTGGTAGCGCCAAGGCGGTGACGATGCTGCAAGCTACAGTACCTGATCATTCGAGGCATATGGTGCTAGTCAGAGAGATCCAGGAGATGATGAAAGATGATAGGAAGATTTTCGTTACTAAGATTAGTCGTTCTCAGAATAAAGCTAGTCACTATCTCGCTACCTATGGACGGTGCACTCCTCGCACTGCGGTGTGGTTAGGAGGAGGCACTAATGAAGTTGTTAGTCTTTGTAAGAATGATGCACCACCTTTAATAATGAAAGATCTCCTCCCCCCTCCGGTATTTTACCTCAATAGCTAAAGTTTGTACTGTCATAATTTTTGTTCTTTCTGATACATCATTAATTTGGGTAGATTTAAATTTTAAGATAAAATGTGAACTCCCTGAAAAAATATGTCGCATTACAATAATTTATACAGATATTTTAATTTATACTTTTAAAATATTGGGCCTCATTTTGATTTTGCACAAGGCCTCGAATTTTAAAGGTACGGCCATCACAACTAACTTGAGAAGAAAAGTTAGTACATGTCTCCAAACTCCATCATGTGGCAATTTCTTCACTGGACTTTGTTTCAGTTTACAACAATATATATTTATGAGGTAAAATACCATGTTATTTTTTATAAGCACAAATATAATAGTTGGAGCTTATGGCTACGCAGGTGCCAAAAATTGGTCACTCGCAAAGATTAAAAGATAATGCATTGCCGGTTAAAGTAAAGAATTAACACGTGCACTTTGATTAATAAATATGGAAAAATGTACACTGGATTAAATTAGTAACGGTAATTCAATTATATAATAGACAAATCCAGATGCTCATGTAATGATTTGATTCTTTACTGAGGAAATTTATTAATTTTCTTAATAATCTTAAAGTGATTTTGTTAGTTACATTAAAAGGTCATAAATTTGATGGTATGTACTATTAATAATCTTTGTGCTTATTATTAATGATAGGAAGTTATGTTAATAAACATACGCTTAGCAGTATTTGCTTTGCTCTGTACCAAAGCACGGGTGTAGTCTCGGGTACTGCAACCATTGTCGATGTGATGGGAAGGAGGATGTCCATCGTCACGGATGGGCGTCATGTTGAGAAAAGGATTTGACCTATGGGGTCTTGAAATAGGGGCATGCGATTTTTTTCTCTCCCGTTGCAAGCGCACGTGCATTTTTAGCCTAGAACCGTTTACGGAGGTAGCTGATTACAACGTGCACGTGCCAAACGCCTGTACCTTCTGCGGGGATACTTTTTTATCCCGTTGCAATGCACGGGCATATTTGCTACAAAATATAAAGAAACCTCAAATGATTTTTTGAAAATGTTTATAGTTTTTAATTTGGTGTGTAATATTTAAAGTCATGACAAAAAAAATATTAACTACTAATTTGGGGTGTATGGTATTATTTTTTTCCCGTTGCTGCCACGCGGCATGCTATGTCGTCTGCCGTCTTTGATGTCTGCCAGCGGACGGCAAAGCACGCCCTTAACCCCCTAACAGACCTAACCTGCCACGTGTGTCGTCCAGGCTCTTTGTCGTCTGCTGGCTGACGGCAAAGACCATTTCATCGAGCCCTTCGCGGTAGCCTATTCAGCCGGACCTGTTGCCGTCTGCTGGCGGACGGCAAAGGCCTTTGTCGTCCGTCAGGCATGCCTTTGCCGTCAGCCATGGCTGACGGCAAAGTGCCTGATTCCTGTAGTGTCGTGCATGCCGCGTGGATGTTTAGTGCATGATTAATTTAGGGACCGTAACATTCACCCGCCCGCGTAAACAATCTCTTTCACAGGCAAGAGAATTGATGGATGGTTTAGCATCAGGTTCAGGCTCAGGCTCGACAACAAGTGGCCTGGAAGCGATGATGGAGTTGGGACTCAGAGAGGATGATCTGGTCGATGTGGTTGTCGAGGAGGATGACTTGCCAGAAGAATCAACCCGGTGGATGGTGATCGACTTCAAAAATTTGCGAGCAGATTAGTTGAGAGGCCCCAGACGAGGTCAAAGAGATGACAGGAACACGGTTGGCAACCGTGGCAGGGGCGTGGAAACTTCACTACAAGCACTTCTTCTCTCGACAAGATCAATGAAGCTAATGTGGCGGCCTCCCAGACAGAGCGTCGTCGGGCCCAATGAGTATCTTATGTTGGAACTGTCACATGGCTGGCAAACCTGCGACAGTTCGAGAGCTTCGTGACCTAACAAAGCAATTTGTCCCCTCCATCCTCTGCATCCTTGAAACTCAAATAGAGGGAAATCGAATGGAAAACCTAGCTGGGTCTTTAGAGCATCTCCAGCCGTTCGACTCCCCAGGGCGCCAAAAAAGAGCCTCCTGGGGGCGAGCCGGCGCTAGATTGGCGCGTGAGGGCGACCTAGCTCCCAGTCGCGGCCCACGGGTCGCCCGGGTTCGGCCATGTTGCGTACAAAATATATGCAAACTTGGCGACTTTTGCACAAACTCGGTGAAACTTCATTGAAATTTGAACAGAAAACATGAAAACATGCAAACTACGCCTAGCCGCCACCGTCGTCGCCGCCGCCGTCGTCTACATGCCGAGAAGCCTGTAGAAGCGGGTGTAGTCGCCGCCGTTGCCGTCATCGTCATCGTCATCATCATCGTCGTCGCGCGGCTGGCTTGGGCCGGCGCCGTCCCTGCTGCAGCCCTTGCCAAGGTCGCCGAGGCGTGCTGGCGCGCTGGACGGCCCGGCCTCGTCCTCCTCGTCGTTGTCGAGGACGATGACGCCGCCCTCCTCACGCCCGCGGCACCGGGCCTGGAGCACTGCGTACGCCCGGCACTGGCGGCGAACCTGCTCCCGGACGCAGTCCTCCTTCGCCCACTTGAGGGCGGACTCGTCGTCGGGGGCTGCCGTATCGACCTGCTCTGGCTTCAACGGGAGCAGCCCCGGCTCGGGCTTCGGCCACACCAAGCAGAGGGAGCGCCTCCCCGGAGCCGGAGCAGGCGAGGAGGGCCGGGCACCCTCGTTGATGACGAGGGCGCCGCTGCGGGTGCGGTGCCCGAGCAGCGTCTCCTCCGGCTCGGGCTTGACGGAGCGGAGCACGGCCGGCGAGCCGGAGCCCGACAACGAGGACGATCCCGGCTCCATCCGCCGCGGTGTCCAGGAGCTACCATGATGGCGAGAGAAGGACGGTCGCGGCGGGTACTCGAGGTGCGGCATGTTGCCGGTCTCGATGTGGTCGAGGACAGCCTGAGGGTACGGCCGGGCATGCCCCACCACTCGCACGCCCGTCGGTGTTGAGACGGCCCCGTGGGACGACGCCGTTGGTGGAGGCGATCTGCTCCTCGCGACGGTGCTGAAAGTACATGGTCCAGAGGCCGTGGCTATCGGCGGCGTAGCGCGGCTCGTTTCGCAGTTCCTCCGTCAGGGACGAGCAGATGCGGGCGATCTCGGCCCGCCGCGCCGCCCCTTCGGGCACCGGTGGCACCGGGACACCGCCGGCGCTCAGCCTCCACGTCCCCGGCACCCGCATGTCCGGGGGCGCCAGGTACTCGGCCTCGTAGAGCAGGCGCACCTCCGGCTCTTGGAGGTGGCGGCGGACGAAGCCGTTCGTCGTCGCGCCGTCGCCTGTGTACCTCTCGGCCATCTTTCTCGTCGGCGGGAAGAGGGGAGTGTTGCTATCTACGCCGGGGAGGGGGAAAGTGAGAGCTGTGGCGTCCACCGGCGGGGAGGTTGCCTTTTATAGCCATCGCGGGGCGGCGACGGGCTGCATGCCTCGCGGCGCGTTCACTGCGCCGCCCGTGAGGCATCAATGGAGGCTAACTGGTGCGGCAGCCTTCGCATTGATTCCCGCAGGAACCGAGGCGATGAGGGCGACGAAGCGGCGTCTCGCTGACTTGGCGGGGCCATCCGCTTTCGCGCCAAAACCGCTCGCCCCGGCACCCCCGGGCGCCCCCCAGCGTGCCGGGTTCGGCCTGGGTCCGTCAGCGCCAGTTTTAGCCCAAACCGGTGAAAAACGGGCTCTGAGGCGCTGACAGGGCCGATTTTGGGCGCGGCGCGAAAAATCGCCTGAGGAGCTTTGTTGAGGCGCTGGAGATGCCCTTAGGCTTCGATAAGAATTATGTTGTTAGCAGTTCTAGACGAAGTGGAGGTCTTGGAATTTTCTGGTTTGATGCAATAAAGCTTGAAATTTTGGGTTACTCAGAGTATCACATTGATGCTTTAATTGATGGGTTGCTTGAAACACAAATGAGAGGCACATCTATAATATCTAAATAGTTTATCCCCACTACTTGATTTCTCTTGACATGCAAGCTACCCATATCAGCAATCACATGTAGCCATCCAACTCAGCAAACCTGCCACTTCAACAAAAGAATTCCACGGAAAAAATCATGGGATTTAATCACACATCGGTTCCTCTTCAACTTCTCCTAAATAGTTTATCTCCACTACTTGATTTCTCTTGACATGCAAGCTACCCACATCAGCAATCACATGCAGCCATCCAACTCAGCAAACCTGCCACTTCAGCAAAAGAATTCCACGGAAAAAATCATGGGATTTAATCACACATCGTTTCCTCTTCAACTTCTGAAACTAACAAGATAGTCTATCTACACTTTAAAAGCCATAGACACCGAGAATGGACGTTTGGTGGTCGAGCTGCCTGCAGGCCGGAATCTCGCGCGTGCAGTATAGCCCGCGATGTGTGCGTGCCTATTGTCTCGCGGGTATACGGTAGATAGTAAATGCAAATACATGTGTGCCGTGGGCTGATGTGCTAGCGTTGTACGTTGGTCTCCAGTGTGCGGGATACGCAAGCACGTCATGTACTGCTGGGCTGATTTGAAAGTAGCACATGTAGCTTTGGAGCAACTAATTAACGAGCGCTTCTTTCGGAGTCTCGCAACTATCAGCGTCACTTTGCGCGCTCTCAGCCATTCGTCACGTGTCGCGCTTTTGGCGCTTCCTTCAGATTTTATTTTTTTATTTTTTCGCATGCGTTTTCGGCTTTTTAAACGGTTTTTTCTCCGGGTTTTTCTTTTGACATTTCGATTTTCTACTGGTCTTCCTTAGCTTTTAGATCAAAAAAATTCGAAAATAAACTTTTGCGCGAAAAATACGCATTTTTTTCTTTCACGAGAGTCACGGTTTTGCTTCCGTGAAAGGCACGATTATGCTTTCGCGAGAGTCACGGCTATACCTTTTGAAAACGAAAAAAATGTTTTCTGTTTTTTTTCCTTCCGCGAGAGACACGGTTTTGCTTCCGCGAGAGGCACGGTTGTGCTTTTGCGAGAGTCACGGCTGTGCCTTCCGAAAATAAAAAAAACACATTTTCTGTTTTTTTTCCTTCTGCGAGAGACACGGTTTTGCTTCCGCGAGAGGCATGGTTGTGCTTTCGCGAGAGTCATGGCCGTGCCTTCGGAAGAGGAAAAAAACGTGTTTTCTGTTTTTTTTTCTCCCACGAGAGGCACGGTTGTGCTTTCGCGAGAGTCATGGCCATGCCTATCGGAAATGGGGAAGAAACGTGTTTTCTGTTTTTTTTTTCTTCTGTGAGAGGCACGGTTATGCTTTTGCGAGAGTCGCGGCCGTGCCTCTCGAAAACGAAAAAAAACACATTTTCTGTTTTTTTTCCTTCCGCGAGAGGCACGGTTGTGCTTTCGCGAGAGTCACGGTCGTGCCTCTCGGAAACGGAAAAAACGCATTTTCTGTTTTTTTTGCTTCCGCGAGAGGCACGGTTGTGATTTCGCGAGAGGCACGGGCGTGCTTTTGCAAGAAGCACGGGCGTGCCTCTTTTGGAAAGGGAAAAAACCCGTGCTTCCGGGTCGGTTTTTTTGTCCTATTTTTTATCCCTTTTTTCATAAAAAAGTTCGTCAAAATATATAAATATGGGATCTAGTTTTGAAGATCTCGATGCGAAGAATCCAACAGTGAAAACGGTTTAAGATTTGGACGCACGGTTTAAGAAATAAAACATTTTGAATAAACGGATATACAAAAAAGGGAAAACTCCCGGGTTGCGACAAGTGGCGCACATACAGTGCGCCACATGTCGCAACCTGGGAGATGGGAGTGATCTTTGTAACGAGTACTCCCCAACTAATGATTTTGCCTTTACATTCTGTCAGTGACTGAATTGTGTTGCTTTGTGGTATATCATGTAAAAATGCAGGCTTCCCAAAAAAAGGCCACCTAAAAACTGTAGTTTTCTTTTTGATTAAAATTCATCAATGTGTAGTTTTCCGTTTCACACAGAAAAATGTGCACCAAAAAAATGGCATAAAATGTATGAGCCTTTGCTAAATTTGAGAAAGAATTAGAGAAAAGGATGCGTGGGCTATCCTGGTTTTGAGGAGTTGACGGAGTCAAATCCCGTGACGTGTACATGGGTCTAATGTGATGCGTGCATGCCCTGTGACGTGCAGCTGGTGTGCACTCCTGTGCCTGCTAGTGTACATGAGCCGACACTGATTATTTAATACCAAATACGGGCGCTGTCCAGCTGACTCTTCCACGACTAGAGTCAATATACGGTAGCCTCATGCACTCCTGGCACTGATCGCGACAAGCATTGACGGGGTGATTATGGCCTGCAGGTAGCTCAGCCACCAAAGGCCATTTTCGATAGACACCCTGTTTTATTCTCAGCTCCCCACCGTTTCTACTTCTCTGCGGTCTGGTTCATATTCTTCTCTTCATTCAAAAATTTTGAAGCCGCCATGGAAGATGGGCAACGGCTACGAGCTCACGCTGCCCCACTCGATGGAAGACGACCCAGCCCCAACACCCGCTCCTCGGTCTGGCAGCCCTGGCCTCTAGCTTCTCCGGCGGCCTGAATTTTCGCTGCAGAAGCGGGGCCGCTGTTCCTTCCTGACCCTAGGACTTTACACACCGTTCCTCTTCCTCTACAAAGTAGCGAGGGCCTCGCCTAGATCCAGTTGCGTGGCTGCGCCGTGGAATCACACTTATGCTTCCGATGAATTTGATGACCGTGCCAAGAATCCGCGACCACGACCGCGCTGCGTCGGCGCAGCGCCAAATTCGGCCAATTCCATGGCGCCACTTTTTCTTCCCATATTTCAATTCCCGAGAAGGGGCCTATGAACATGTCTTTACGCTTCCATGCCTCTGCTGCGAAGGGGAAGGCGAAGGGGAAGGCAGATGATGGACTCTGTGTTTTCCAACATCACCCGGTGCGCCACCGCTTACACCATCGCTCTCCTCTACTTCGGTTCGTACACCGTCTCCGATATACAAGCTGCTATCTGTCGATTTGCTTGCTAAACGTGGGACCTTCTGTTCTTGTGCGCAGGATGACAAGGTCATCGCATTTCAGTACATGAATCCCTCGGCTTAAGGATGGCGTATGTTAATGGCGTATTATACATTCATTGCGTGGAACGGTTGGCCAGAATCACGAGAATTGGTCTTAACAAGCTTCTGTATGGTCCCTATTTGGGATTGAGCGATGATATACATACGGTATATTCGTGTTTGTTTTTGTAAGACGATTCAAATCTGTTGTCCATTGATTTCTTTGGATTGTGTGAGAAAAAAGACACATCATTTGATTTGGATTTTATTTTACCATTTGTGCCTATGCCTCGTACACCTTGAACACTCTCAGTCCAGGCTAACAACACTTAGTGCTCCAGATGAATTTTTTTTTTTGAAATGGTCACCGGGGGGAAAGGCTCTCCACCTGAATATATTTCAAAGTGGCCTTAATGCCAAGAGATTGATCCGGTTTATAAGGAAAATCGGATCGAAAACCTAGACAATTAGACCCTGTTTATGACGGGCCGAAAACCGTACAAGAGAGGGTAAAAGAAGAGAAACCAAAACAAAAGACGCCCAAGACAAGGCACGCCTAGCTAGCAACCCGAAGAACAACACCACGAGAGGCACAAGTAGATGAGGGGAGTCGTCGAGGGGTCACAGTACCAAGACTTGACAAGCGGCCTAACGCACCATACCGCGTGCGTACCGAGCACCACAGCGCAACAGAGGAGCATCCACATCAACGAGTGACTAGCACGAACCTTGACGGGGAACTCCGCCATGAAGAATCGGAAACGAATAGCAAGTTGGGGAGGAAACTTGCGGCATCATTGAGCAAAGATGAACCGGGACAACGCCAAGAGCAGGAAGCTCGCCGCACCACAACGGCAGCCATGGAGGTCTTGAGCATGCACATCAACAGGGGCGACACCGACGAACACCACCACAGACGACCACATACCACCGTCGACCCATCCGGTCGCACCACCACCACCAACATCCCTGCAGCAGCACCACACGTCAACCAAGCAGACCCCGAGATGATGCCTTCAACAAGGGCCGCGACGTCGGTTGTGCCGCCATCATCTGCACCATGAGGACCTAGGCTAGGGGTTTCCCCCGAGGTCTCAACTTCCATCTTCATCTGACCAATCAAGGAGAGCCTTGAACGTTGGTCGTCTGGTCGCCACCCAACAACACCCCGTAGAGGGGAGAGGTGTCGTCTGAGGAGCGAGGTGGTCGGAGAGGATCCCACCCGCTAACCCGGCTTCGATGGAAGAATCGAACCACTCCAATGAATGGTCAAGCCTAGAAGGCGTGGGCAAAGCAGCACCTCCTCACCGACACCGACCACACCACCGTCGACCCCAGCCGGTCGCACCACCACCATCCGACCCAGCAGAAGCGGCGACCACACAAATCCACCAAAGCGATGCCTTCAAGAAGGATTGCGACACAAAAATGCGCCGCCATCGACCGTTCCGGAAGAACCAGGAACAAGGGTTTCCCTGGAGCTTGAAGGAAAGTCACCTTGACAATGACGCCTCAAGGAGGTAAGCGACACCAGCAGGCGCCGCCATCGCCCGGCTCGGTCGAACAGAGCTTTCGCCCAAGTGAGCAGACCACCTTCAAGGAGCACCGGTAGACCGCGATACTACGCTTCATGCACCACTGCAGAGCAAGTTCCACTGCAGCCAGCGCCACACATGACCAGATCCGGACCACCGCAGGCCAAATCCGGCGGATCCAGCCCACGCCGCTTCACCAGAACGTGGCCGGCAGGCACGCCGAGCGCCTGCAGATCACGCAGAAGAGGGGAGGCGAGCACCACCGCAGCGCCTCACAGAGAACACCTCCGCCGGGATCGCATCTCGTCGACCCACAGCATCACCCGACGCCCACGGCGAAGGGGACGCGCCGATTCGGGCAGGCCACACTGGAGGGAGCAGCGGCGCCTCCACACCATCGTCCCCGGCATCCACCGAATGAACCGCCCGGCGCCGAAGTCACGCCACGCGGTCGCCGCCACACAAGAACTCCCCAGCCCGTGAGCACGCCACACACGAGGCGGCAACCGCCCGCCAGATCCAGCTGGCTTCACGGCGAGGGGCTATTGGCGATGGCGGGGAGAAGAGAGGAGGTGGGTTCTTGGGAGGCGCCGCCGCCGAGCCGCCCTAGGGAGAGGCGGCGAAGGGTGGGCGAGATGGATTTCACTATGAGTCTCTTTCACTTGGATATAAGATAGAGTATATCATTTTAGATTATACAATGTGATTTTGATTTATTTTTTTGTACGCCACCAGCCCACCATCTATCCATTGGTGCAGCTCCAACATCGGCGAACCTGACGTCACCGGGCACTAGTCGGAAGAGGTGAGACCAGGAAAATAACTTCAACTTATTTGCATGATTCAATCTTTAGACTAGAAGTAATTTCAAAACCGAGGGAAAAATACAGTGAGTTTATCTCTCGTAAATGCAGAATAGTGAGATCTTTGAAGAAACTAAAACATCGAAACTCAGGGCAGACTAGATCGAGTCCATTGAGATCACAACACATTATTTCATTTCATTCTAACCTATCCTATGTACACTATCAACACCAATCCCTTTTGTTGTGCGTTTATTTGTGCTATAATCAAAGTACTCTATGATCTTAAGAGAACTAACTCTTAGTGAATTTGATTCTAACATATCATATATAGACTGTCAGCACCAATCAGCGCACTAATATTCTGGTTGTTTATTTGTGCTATAAAAGTAGTACTCTGATCTTCAGAGTTCCAACTATGCAAGAATTCAGAAGCATTTGTCTCTAACACTTGACCTTGGTAAACTAAAACATCCAAACAACGGAAAGATTATTATCAACAAGAAACTTCAAAATTTTTCTTCAGGTTACGATAATATTTACTAATTAATTCACACCCATGTTTTCCTTAAAAATATGGATCTCAGTTCCTTTCTTAATTCTTTTCTGGTTTATTGGTTTTCTTCTTTCAATTTTGAGCGATTATGTTTAGACAAGGTCTTATATTGTTGTGTTATGCTTATCTTGGTACTATTATATTTATTTTGTACATATTTGTTGAGCCCTATTTTCATGTCCACTAATAAGAAAGTCAAATTTGTCAGCACCAACCGTGTTTACTTCTCCATTTCCCGATTCTAGGATCTTGCTACCACGGCCGGACAAAGCAACTAGGTAGACCAAGGTATCTCTCCAAGTAAACTAACCCATTTCTATTTTCCAATTTTCTTCTAGATGTGCAAACATTCACTTGGTCTTATCGAAACACGGTTTTAATGGTATTGTCTGGCTCATAATTGTGTTATTTCCTATAACTTTTCCCTGCCTAACATACTTCATGCAAGTATGATATTAGGACACAAGGGTGTCAAACTCCACATGTTTTGTGCTGATACATATAAGATCTTAGCTCCTTTTTGGTGCAATTATTCTCTCTAAGTTGTGTACATTAATATTTTTACTATGGCCTTTATCAGCAGAGCTATATTTTGTATGCCCTAATTTATGAAAGCTTTCATTCATTTTGTTTTGAGTGATTCACGTCAGTACTTTCTTTATCAATTGAGTGTTCTTTTAATATGATTCTTCTAAGACATAAATGTCAACCTTTCTGTGCTGATATGTATCCTTCTATATCAGTGTTAGGTTCCGCCGCAACGCGCGGGGTATCTCTAGTTTGTGTATGGTGAGGCCCAAGTGCCTGAACGATATAAAACATGGAACGTGATGAAAAGTATCGTTGGTGACAATAACCAACCATGGGCATTTATTGGTGATTTTAATGAAGTCTTACATGATCATGAATATGATGGTGTGGGCAGCAGAAGTCAAGCTCAAATGGACGCTTTCAGAGAAACACTAGACATTTGTGGACTCTTGGACATCGGCAACATTGGATCTGTTATGACCGGTTTGGTCTATACCAGAAAGAGGCCCACCGGGCATTAGTATTAGGGGCTTGGCCCACAAGTTATCTTAGGCAAGTTATCTTAGGCTAAAGTTATAAATACTAGTTGTAAGACACCGTTTGAGGGGAGCAATAAAGATATTATAATCTTCTGTTGCCCGGCTCCCCAAGGAGCCAGAACCCTAGCCGCCGCCGCACCTAACCCTAGCCACGACGGCGCCTCATCGCCGGTGCGTCCGCTCCAGCCCTCGTCCTCCTCCTCCTTGTCCATACGATCTACGCCGGAGGCCCGGTAGGAACCCTAGTCCTACCAATTTGGTATCCAGAGACACCAGGCCGATCATGTCGCTTCCTCCATCACCGCCGCCGCTACCGTCATCCTCCGCCCTACCTCTGCTGCCGCCGGCCACTTCGGCATCGCTGCAGACGATCTCGTCCGGGACCACCACCACCACCGCGGCGGAGCCGCTCCCCCTCCTCTCGCCCGAGGAGGTGTCGGGCACTCTTCGGGAGCTCGTCCAGGCGGTCCGGGGCATCAACCTCTATCTCGCCGGGAACCAGCCCCCGCCGCCGGCCGCCGCCACCCCCGTCTACGGGCCGCCGCCGCTCCAGTGGCCCCGCCTTCGGTCGCCCTACGGAGGGCACCCCGCGCGGTGATCTTGCCGCACTTTCCGCCCACGGGGGCTCCTTGGCCTGCGTGGCCGTCCACCACCGCACCGCTGGGGGGGCCCTCCCCAGCAGTTCCTACCGGCGCCACCGCCGGTCTCCACGACGCCGGCTGCGGCGCAGCCGTACCTCCAGGCGCCGCCACCATCGACAGCGCTGCCACCCGCGCCCAGGCCCACTGGTCGGCCCCTGCATCAGGTGAAGTTTCCGCCCTCGCCATCGTCGATTCCCGCGTGGGCGGCCGGCTCGTATCCGGACCCGGTGTATACTACGGCGCCGGACCACCCGATGCCCTCCCTCCGATTTGATCGTCCCTCCATCTCGGCGAACTACGCCCCAGAGATCCCCGACCCGGCACACGCGCTACCGTTGACTGCAGCCCCCGGGCACGGTGGTCCGACACCCCCTCGCTTCGCCAAACTGGACTTTGCCCCTTACGCAAGACGGAGGACCCCCCCTCAAGCGGCTCAACGGTGCGGCGATTATTCGAGGGCAGCGACGCTTTCGCCGGATCGCACTGGCTCGTGTCCTATCATCTTGGCCTTGGCGCAGACTTGGTACTACGCCCTCGAGCAGGAGGGCGGCACGCCACCATGGGAGCGCTTCCGGGAGCTTTGTCTCCTCCGGTTCGGGCCTCTTATCCACGGGAGCCGACTGGCGGCCCTCGGCCGCTTGCCTTTCACATCCACGGTGCAAGACTACGCAGACCGCTTCCAGGCCCTGGCATGCCATGCGCCGGGCGTCTCCGCGACTCAGCGCACCGAGTTATTTGTGGGCAGATTACCGGACCATATTCGCGTGGAGGTCGAGCTCCGGGATCCCCTCGACCTCCAGACGGCCATGTACTATGCCCGGGCCTTCGAGCAGCGGCTCAGGCGCTGCAGCAACCGGCCGGCCGGGGAGGCTGCCATCCTAGTCGACCAGCGCCGACTCCACCATCACCGGGCCGGCCTCCTCCAGCCACGACGGCCGCACCTCCGGCCACCACCGGACCTTCGCCGGTTGTCACCGGCCGAGCAGGAGCGTCGCCGTCAGGGCCTCTGCTTCAACTGCGATGAGCCCTACACGCCGACCCATGTCTGCCCCCGCCTATTTTACTTGGAGACGGTCGACTACACCGAGGCGGACGACTCGACCGACGAGCCACCACCCGCGGCGGCCGCGGACACGCCCGCGGATTCCACGGCCACGGCGTGCGTCGTCTCCCTCCACGCTCTCGCCGGCATCCGTGGCGAGCGGACCATGCTATTACCGGTGACGGTCCATGGCGAGCGGCTGGTGGCCCTGCTAGATACTAGCTCCACCCATAACTTCCTGCCCGCGGCGACCATGCGTCGGCTAGCACTGCCGACCACGGGCAGGGAGCGCCTGCGGATCATGGTGGCAAACGGCGATCGCCTCCGGTGTCATGGGCTCTCCCGCGACGTTCCCATCTCAATCGGTGGCGAGCACTTCTCCATTACCTGTGCAGGGATCGACCTCGGCTGCTTCGACTTCATCCTCGGTGTGGATTTTCTCCGGACCCCCGGGCCCATCCTGTGGGGCTTCAACGCGCTCACGATGACGTTCTGGCGGCTGGGCCGCCGCATCCGGTGGGACGGCCTTGGGGGCGCCGTGCCGGCCGTGCCACACCTCTAGCTGGCCGCCGCGTCCCAGGAGGCTGAGCACCCCATGCTGGATCCCCTTTTGCAGCAGCACAGCGACCTCTTCGACGAGCCACGGGGTCTTCCGCCCGCCCGGGTGTACGACCATCATATTCACCTCGTACCGGGCTCCACCCCCGTGGCGGTTCGGCCCTACCGCTACCCTCAGCTGCAGAAGGATGAGGTAGAACTTGACGTAGTCTTGGGAATCCACTTGACCGAGACCTTAGGTGCTTCTTCAAATGCATCAATCTCTTCTTGAAGCTTGTCCTTGCCCTTGTGGTCTTGTGGCGGAAGATCATCTTGTGCTTCTGTTCCCTTGAAGTAAGTAGGATCATACTTCTCTTGTTGAGGAACAAACTTCGTCTTGGGGTATTGATCTTCTTCCCACTCAACTCCATTGGCATTGAACTTTCGTTCAAAACCAACACCTTGATTCTTCGGTGCCTTCCTTGCTTGCGTACAATTTCCTCGAATTGCTTACTCCTGGCAAGGCTCTTGTATACACCTTTCTCTATAATTCCCTTCAATAAGCTATTTTCTTGCTCAAGTGTAACTTGGCTAAGAGAATCATTAGTGGAATCAAGAGAACTACTAGAAGCAACAATATTGGATATGACATTATTGTTGTTACTACTAGAGGAAGAATCTTTCTTGTTCTTGTTACTAGACTTGACTTGAGGCATGTAAGTAGATAAGAGTAAACACTTGGCAATGTAAGAATAACTTTTCTTACGGAGATCATCATTGATTGCTTTTAAGAACTCATGCTCTTGCTCAAGATTGAGCTTTTCAAAGCGTAACTTCTCATGAGCCCTTAAAAGTTCTCGATGATCTTCAAAGATAGTTTCATGAGCTAACTTAAGAGTGTTTAGTTCTTTAGTTAGATGCTCAATTTTCTCCTTATCATTGTCATTCGTTTCAACTTGATTGGCATGATTAATTGATGTTTCATCATAGTATTCATCACTAGAGTTGTCAACAAGTAAATCATCATCACCTAGCAAGTCATCTTAATCAACATCAAAATCAATATACTCGGGGTGTGTTACCTTAGGACCTTTGGCCATGAAGCATCTACCAATTCCTTCATTTGGTGATTCAAATATGTCGTAGGAGTTGGTTGACACAAGTGCTAGACCGGCAACACCTTCATCTTGAGTGTATTCGAGTCGGAGTGATAGCTTCTCTCGGAGTGATGGTCGGAGTCGGAGCCGGATACCCATTCACCAACATGAGCTTGATGTCTTCGTTTTGTGTAGCTCTTTGATGACTTGTCCTTTCTTTCTGAATCCTTGCTTCTCCGTGAGGATCTTCGTTCATAACGATCATCTCGACTCCTTCTCTCTCTTGGTGGTGATTCTTCTCTTCTACTTCTTCTTTTTGGAGAGTCTTCTCTTCTTTTGTAGGGTGCCGTACACTCATTGGAATAGTGTCCGGGTCTCCCACAATTGTAGCAATTTCGCTCTCGACTAGAAGATCTTTTGTCATTGTAAGACCTTGACTTGGAGCTTCTTTCTTTGCTTCTCTTGTAGAATTTGTTGAAGTTCTTCACCATTAAACTCAATTCTTCATTGAAGGTTTGTTTCTCACTTGATGATGTGGGGCTTCACTTGAGGCTTTGTAAGCACCACTTGACTTGTTGTGAAGTTCCTCCTTATCCTTAAGTGACATCTCATGAGCAACAATTCTTCCAATAACTTCCGTTGGCTTGAGATCTTTGTAGTTTGGCATCATTTGAATCAATGTGCACACGATATCATACTTTCCATCCAATGCTCTTAGGATCTTCTTGATGATGAATCTGTCAGTCATCTCTTCACTCCCTAAGCCGGCAATCTCATTTGTGATAAGTGCAAGCCTAGAGTACATTTCAATGACACCTTCACCATCCTTCATTTTGAACTTGTCAAGCTGACTTTGGAGCACATCCAACTTGGATTCCTTGACGGATTCGGTACCTTCATGCATATCAATCAAAGTATCCCAAATTTCCTTTGCATTCTCAAGGCGGCTGATTTTGTTTAATTCTTGAGGCACAATCCGTTGAAGATTATATCACAAGCTTGAGCATTGTATTGCAACATCTTCAATTCTTCGCATTAGCTTCACGGTTCGGCTCTCTCCCATCAAAGAATTCACCTTGCAAGCCAATACAAATAATTGCCCAAACGGCGGGGTTATGTCCGAGAATATGCATTTTCATCTTATGCTTCCAACTAGCAAAATTAGTACCATCAAAGTAAGGACCTCTACGGTGATAATTTCCCTCGCTAGACGCCATACTCTCCTAGGTTGTGAAACCAAGGCTATGACCACCAAAAGCTATGGAAATCAAAGCAAATGGAGACCAACGCTCTGATACCACTTGTAGGATCTTTAAGTATGTCTAGAGGGGGGCTGATTAGACTACTTGACCAATTAAAAACTTAGCCTTTTCCCAGTTTTAGAGTTTGGCAGATTTTAGCTATCTTAGGACAAGTCAAGCAATCATCACACAATTCAAGCAAGCATGCAAAGAGTATATTGGCGGAAATTAAAGCATGCAACTTGCAAGAAAGTAAAGGGAAGGGTTTGGAGGATTCAAACGCCAATTCGAGACACGGAAGTTTTTGGCGTGGTTCCGATAGTTGGTGTTATCGTACCTCCACGTTGATGGAGACTTCAACCCACGAAGGGTAGCAGTTCTTGCGAGTCCACGGAGGCTCCACCCACGAAGGGTCCACAGTAAGTAGCAACCTTGTCTATCCCACCATGGCCGCCGCCCACGAAGGACTTGCCTCACTAGCGGTAGATCTTCACGAAGTAGGCGATCTCCTTGCCCTTACAAACTCCTTGGTTCAACTCCACAATCTTGTCGGAGGCTCCCAAGTGACACCTAGCCAATCTAGGAGACACCACTCTCCAAGAAGTAACAAATGGTGTGTTGATGATGAACTCCTTGCTCTTGTGCTTCAAATGATAGTCTCCCCAACACTCAACTCTCTCTCATAGGATTTGAATCTGGTGGAAAGAAGATTTGAGTGGAAAGCAACTTGGGGAAGGCTAGGGATAAAGATTCATATGGTAGGAATGGAATATCTTGGTCTCAACACATGAGTAGGTGGTTCTCTCTCAGAAATGGTAAGTTGGAAGTGTAGGTTTCGTCTGATGGCTCTCTCAGAAATGGTTAGTATCGTTGGTGACAATAACCAACCATGGGCATTTATTGGTGATTTTAATGAAGTCTTACATGATCATGAATATGATGGTGTGGGCAGCAGAAGTCAAGCTCAAATGGACGCTTTCAGAGAAACACTAGACATTTGTGGACTCTTGGACATCGGCTACATTGGATCTGTTATGACCGGTTTGGTCTATACCAGAAAGAGGCCCACCGGGCATTAGTATTAGGGGCTTGGCCCACAAGTTATCTTAGGCAAGTTATCTTAGGCTAAAGTTATAAATACTAGTTGTAAGACACCGTTTGAGGAGCAATAAAGATATTATAATCTTACATTGCGGCTCCCCAAGGAGCCGGAACCCTAGCCGCCGCACCTAACCCTAGCCGCGACGGCGCCTCATCGCCGGCGCGCCCGCTCCAGCCCTCGTCCCCCTCCTCCTTGTCCATACAATCTACGCCGAAGGCCCGGTAGGAACCCTAGTCCTACCAATTTGGTATCCAGAGACACCAGGCCGATCATGTCGCTTCCTCCATCACCGCCGCCGCTGCCGTCATCCTCCGCCCTACCTCTGCTGCCGTCGGCCACTTCGGCATCGCTGCAGACGATCTCGTCCGGGACCACCACCACCACGGCGGCGGAGCCGCTCCCCCTCCTCTCGCCCGAGGAGGTGTCGGGCACTCTTCGGGAGCTCGTCCAGGCGGTCCGGGGCATCAGCCTCTATCTCGTCGGGAACCAGCCCCCGCCGCCGAGCGCCGCCACCACCGCCTACGGGCCGCCGCCGCTCCAGTGGCCCGCCCCGGCCTTCCAGTCGCCCTACGGAGGGGCACCCCCGCCGCAGCTGATGCTGCCGCACTTTCCGCCCACGGGGGCTCCTTGGCCTGCGTGGCCGTCCACCACCGCACCGCTGGGGGGGCCCTCCCCAGCAGTTCCTACCGGCGCCACCGCCGGTCTCCACGACGCCGGCTGTGGCGCAGCCGTACCTCCAGGCGCCGCCACCATCGACAGCGCTGCCACCCGCGCCCAGGCCCACTGGTCGGCCCCTGCATCAGGTGAAGTTTCCGCCCTCGCCATCATCGATTCCCGCATGGGCGGCCGGCTCGTATCCGGACCCGGTGTATACTACGGCGCCGGACCACCCGATGCCCTCCCTCCGATTTGATCGTCCCTCCATCTCGGCGAACTACGCCCCAGAGATCCCCGACCCGGCACACGCGCTACCGTTGACTGCAGCCCCCGGGCACGGTGGTCCGACACCCCCTCGCTTCGCCAAACTGGACTTTGCCACTTACGACGGCACGGAGGACGCCCCCTCCCTCAAGCGGCTCCAACGGTGCGGCGATTATTCGAGGGCAGCGGGCGCTTCGCCCGGATCGTACAGCTCGCGTCCTATCATCTTCGAGGCGCGGCCCAGACTTGGTACTACGCCCTCGAGCAGGAGGGCGGCATGCCACCATGGGAGCGCTTCCGGGAGCTTTGTCTCCTCCGGTTCGGGCCTCCTATCCGCGGGAGCCGACTGGCGGCCCTCGGCCGCTTGCCTTTCACATCCACGGTGCAGGACTATGCCGACCGCTTCCAGGCCCTGGCATGCCATGCGCCGGGCGTCTCCGCGACTCAGCGCGCCGAGTTATTTGTGGGTGGATTCTGCGGACCATATTGGCGTGGAGGTCGAGCTCCGGGATCCCCTCGACCTCCAGACGGCCATGTACTATGCCCGGGCCTTCGAGCAGCGGCTCAGGCGCTGCAGCAACCGGCCGGCCGGGGAGGCTGCCATCCTAGTCGACCAGCGCCAACTCCACCATCACCGGGCCGGCCTCCTCCAGCCACGACGGCCGCACCTCCGGCCACCACCCGGACCTTCCGTCGGTTGTCACAGGCCGAGCAGCAGGAGCGTTGTCGTCAGGGCCTCTGCTTCAACTGCGATGAGCCCTACACGCCGACCCATGTCTGCCCCCGCCTATTTTACTTGGAGACGGTTGACTACACCGAGGCGGACGACTCGACAGACGCCACCTCCCGCGGCGGCTGCGGACACGCCCGCGGATTCCACGGCCACGGCGTGCGTCGTCTCCCTCCACGCTCTCGCCGGCATCCGTGGCGAGCGGACCATGCTATTACCGGTGATGGTCCATGGCGAGCGGCTGGTGGCCCTGCTAGATACTGGCTCCACCCATAACTTCCTGCCCGCGGCGACCATGCGTCGGCTAGCACTGCCGACCACGCAGGCGAGGGGCGCTGCGGATCATGGTGGCAAGCGGCGATCGCCTCCGGTGTCATGGGCTCTCCGCGGCGTTCCCATCTCAATCGGTGGCGAGCACTTCTCCATTACATGCGAGGATCGACCTCGGTACGCCGACTTCATCCTCGGGGTGGATTTTCTCCGGACCCTCGGGCCCATCTGTGGGACTTCAACGCTCACGATGGCGTTACGGCGGCTGGGCCGCCGCATCCGTGGGAGACGGCCTTGGGGCGCCCGTGCGGCCGTGCCACACCTCCGGCCGCCCTGGCCCCGGAGGCCGAGCACCCCCTGCTGGATCCCCTTTTGCAGCAGCACAGCGACCTCTTCGACGAGCCACGGGGTCTTCCGCCCGCCCGGGTGTACGACCATCATATTCACCTCGTACCGGGCTCCACCCCCGTGGCGGTTCGGCCCTACCGCTACCCTCGGTGCGAAGGATGAGTTGGGCGACAGTGTGCCCTTATGCTCGCGGCAGGCATCATCTGGATCTCCACGTCGCCCTTCTCCGCGCCGGTGCTTCTTGTCCGCAAGTCGGACGGCACGTGGCATTTCTGCATCGACTACCGCGCCCTGAACGCGCTCACGCTCAAGGAAAAGTTCCCTATACCGGTGGTCGACGAGCTCTTGGATGAGCTCCATGGGGCGCGCTTCTTCACCAAGCTCGATCTCCGGTCGGGCTATCATTAGGTGCGCATGCATCCAGATGACATCGCCAAGACGGCGTTTCGCACCCACCATGGCCACTTCGAGTTCTTGGTGATGCCCTTCGGCCTCGCCAACGCCCCGGCGACTTTCCAGGCCCTATTGAATGACGTCCTTCGACCCTACTTACGGCGGTTTGTGCTTGTTTTCTTTGATCACATTCTTATCTACAACGCCACCTGGGCCGAGCACCTCCAGCACGTTGCCATCGTCTTCAACGAGGGTTTTGGTTGATTTGTATCTTAAGGTGTTATTCTAGTACGAACTCTAGGGCTGTTTGTGACACTTATAGGAATAGCCCAACGGATTGATTGGAAAGAATAACTTTGAGGTGGTTTTGTACCCTACCATAATCTCTATGTTTGTTCTCCGCTATTAGTGGCTTTGGAGTGAATCTTTGTTGCATGTTGAGGGATAGTTATATGATCCAATTATGTTATTATTGTTGAGAGAACTTGCACTAGTGAAAGTATGAACCCTAGGCCTTGTTTCCTAGAATTGCAATACCATTTACGTTCACTTTTACCACTAGTTATCTTGCTGTTTTTATATTTTCAGATTACAAAAACCTTTATCTACCATCCATATTGCACTTGTATCACCATCTCTTCGCCGAACTAGTGCACCTATACAATTTACCATTGTATTGGGTGTGTTGGGGACACAAGAGACTCTTTGTTATTTGGTTGCAGGGTTGCTTGAGAGAGACCATCTTCATCCTATGCCTCCCATGGATTGATAAACCTTAGATCATCCACTTGAGGGAAATTTTCTATTGTCCTACAAACCTCTGCACTTGAAGGACCAACAACGTCTACAAGAAGAAGGTTGCGTAGTAGACACTTTTGAAAAAAGAGTAGCAGGCGAAACACGTACCAGAATGTGTCTAGATAGATCCGTAGCAAATCCTTCATGGTCTCCAGCTTTTCCTGTAGCGGTTTTAGAGCACAAAACAGCGGCCGACAACGATCACGTACCAGTTCTTTTGCTGCTTTGCGACGTGCATGCATGCAGCGTTGGTCCCAGACATTTTAAATACTAGTACAAATGCCCGTGTGTTGCACTAGGCGAAAAAAGAAGCACAACCTGCTTCATGTGCCATTGTGGGCCATTTTTATATCCAATTTTAATAAACACTGATGATCAGGTTAAACATGAAAACTTTCTTACTTTTAATAAATTTAAAGGTTTTCATTAAAATTGAAACACTTTTTTAGAATAGTTATGTTTTATGAAATTCAAACAGTTCTCAAAAAATAACATTTTTTTTTAACAGATTTTGTTTTTGTTGTACATTTCTAAATGGAAATATTTTTTAGTAAAAACGGGTATCTTTTCTAAAAAGTGCGAACATATTTTTTTCAAACAAAAATAGTGTGAACATATGTAAACCTGTGAACATTTTTAAACTATATTTACTGTGTTGTTTTTCTATAGATAGTTTTTAGGGCATTTTTAGGAACTTTTACAAATAGTTGGTTGTTTGGTTGGGAAGAGTATTTTCTCTCTTTTTTCCCAACTATTTTGGCTTGCCCAAAACAAAGCACTTCTCAGCAGCCAGACACTCGGCCTCATCACGATCATACGCGCTCTGCTCCTCCATGACCAATCGATACTGCGTCGCCTCTGTCTGCATCGCCGCCTTCTCCTCCTGCAGACTGGTGATTGTAGGACCTTGAAGTATGTCTAGAGGGGGGGGTGATTAGACTACTTGACCAATTAAAAACTTAGCCTTTCCCAGTTTTAGAGTTTGGCAGATTTTAGCTATCTTAGGACAAGTCAAGCAATCATCACACAATTCAAGCAAGCATGCAAAGAGTATATTGGCAGCGGAAATTAAAGCATGCAACTTGCAAGAAAGTAAAGGGAAGGGTTTGGAGGATTCAAAGCGCAATTGGAGACACGGATGTTTTGGCGTGATTCCGATAGGTGGTGCTATCGTACCTCCACGTTGATGGAGACTTCAACCCACGAAGGGTAGCAGTTGCTTGTGAGTCCACGGAGGGCTCCACCCACGAAGGGTCCACGAAGTAGCAACCTTGTCTATCCCACCATGGCCGTCACCCACGAAGGACTTGCCTCACTAGCGGTAGATCTTCACGAAGTAGGCGATCTCCTTGCCCTTACAAACTCCTTGGTTCAACTCCACAATCTTGTCGGAGGCTCCCAAGTGACACCTAGCCAATCTAGGAGACACCACTCTCCAAGAAGTAACAAATGGTGTGTTGATGATGAACTCCTTGCTCTTGTGCTTCAAATGATAGTCTCCCCAACACTCAACTCTCTCTCATAGGATTTGAATCTGGTGGAAAGAAGATTTGAGTGGAAAGCAACTTGGGGAAGGCTAGAGGTCAAGATTCATATGGTAGGAATGGAATATCTTGGCCTCAACACATGAGTAGGTGGTTCTCTCTCGAAATGGTAAGTTGGAAGTGTAGGTTTAGTCGATGGCTCTCTCCACGAATGAAGAGGAGGTGGAGGGGTATATATAGCCTCCACACAAAATCTAACCGTTACACACAATTTACCAATCTCGGTGGGACCGAATCAACAAACTCGGTCAGACCGATTTTAGTAAACCTAGTGACCGTTAGGGTTTTCGGTGGGATTGACATGCATCTCGGTAGGACCGATATGTTTAGGGTTAGGGCATAACGTAATCTCGGTGAGACCGATTACACAAACTCGGTGAGACCGATTTTGGTAATTAGCTAACCAGAGAGTTGGTCAGGTAAACTCGGTGGGACCGATTTGCTCTTTTTGGTGAGACCGAAATGTTACAAAAGGGAAACAGAGTTTTTACATTGCAATCTCGGTGGGACCGATCCGCTCTTTTGGTGAGACCGAAAAGTTACAAAAAGGAAACAGAGAGATTACAATCCCATCTCGGTGAGACCGAGATCCCTATCGGTAGAACCGATTTGCCTAGGGTTTGTGGCAGTGGCTATGATATATGGAATCGGTGGCGCCGGATAGGAAGAATCGGTGAGACCGATTTTGGCTTTACGTTTAGGTCATATGTGGATGTGAGAAAGTAGCTGAGGATTTTGGAGCATATCACTAAGCACATGAAGCAAGAGGCTCATTAAGCAACACCTCATCCCTCCTTGATAGTATTGGCTTTTCCTATAGACTCAATGTGATCTTGAATCACTAAAATATAAAATGAAGAGTCTTGAGCTTTTGAGCTTGAGCCAATCCTTTGTCATTAGCATTTTGAGGGATCCACTTTCATCATCCATGCCATGCCATTCATTGAGCTTTCCTGAAATGTTCATCTTGGAATAGCATTAGCTCAATGAGCTATATGTTGTTATGAATTACCAAAACCACCTAGGGATAGTTGCACTTTCAATCTTCCCCTTTTTGGTAATTGATGACAACATATAGATCAAAGCTTCGACAAATGATAATAAGATTGAAAAACATCGTCGCTTTGAGAAGTATGTGATAAGCAAGAGCTCCCCCTAAATTTGTGCATATTTTAATATTTGCTTTGGGCTGCAAATGCACAAGGAATTAGGCTCATGGGTTACTCTTCCATGTCACATACATCTTGGTGGAGCGCTCAAAATGATACGGAATGAATACATGCACTCATCACCAAGCACAGTGAATGATCACATAGGATAGATAAGATAATATCATCAAACATGCATAAGTGTAGCTTATGATCAAACACATGACCATCAATGTCTCACGAACATAGTAACTTAAGCAACCAAAAGCAAACGAGTTTGAAAAACCACCAAATCAAGAGAGAACAAAAGCAACACTCTCTCTCTCTCTCTTGAAGCCTATGATCTATACATTTTTCTCCCCCTTTGGCAACAAGTTACCAAAAAGTTCATAGAAAATGTATAGTGCTAGATCGACTCTCAGGCTTGATCTTCAGGTGGTGGAGTCCGGATAAAGCCTGGGACTAAAGCTTCAGTTGAAGTAGATGGAGCTGGAGCTGATGTAGAATCTTTGGAGCTGGTGGCACCGAGGTTGTAGTTGGTGCAGATGAAGTTGCTCGGTGATGTGAACTAGCATGCAGATGACCTCTGGGCTCTAGGCACTCTGGCAAATGCATCGATTGTTGTTTTGCCCTTCCTCTCCTGCATGTCATCTTGTAGTTCCTCCACTGCAGATCGAATCTCGATTACTTTCACATCTAAGTTATAGAACTTTTGTTCTATGATTCTCTCCAAGCTCTCCTGATTTTGAGTGAGGGTGGCCAATCCCTTCTCAATCCTCAGGGTTGATGCTATTAAGTATCCGAGCTGCTCCTGCTTGTTCTTCAAGAAATAATCAGATGCCTTCATCTTCTTCTTCAGCAACCTCAGGCACTGGGGCCTTGTTCTTCTCAGTAGCTGGAATACTCCTCGTATTCCTCTTTGGTGCAGACTTGGCCATGGGGTAGCTTTGGGTGCTTCCTTGGGCTTAGATGTGGCAGCCCCTGATCTTATAGCATCACCCATAAGCTTGGGTGCCTTTGGTGCTAGAGCAGCAATCTCTTCTTCCTCTTCCATCATGGAAGGCTTTCCAATAACTCTGACTGTGGTCTTTTTGACCCTCTCTTTCCTTTTCTTCCCTTCAAAGAAGAAATGGCTCTTTGGGATCCGGCTTATCGAGAATTTGAGTTGATGCTCGGCCTTTGGCATAGGTGTCCTCTTGGCGGGAACCTTCTTATTGAGTCTGTGCTTTGAGCTATGTCTTTGAGCCATACTCCTTTTTGAGCACAACCTTCTTGGAGGTTGCTTCTTCCTCTTCTGCCCTATAATCCTCATCTTCTGAATCTGAGGTTTTCTTCTTCCTTTGCCTGGTGGCAGCTTTAGGCAGATTGCTTGGGGTGCTTATGTTGCCTTCATCTGAAGAGCTGGAGGGACTAGTGCCCTCACTCATGTTCACCTGTTCCTCTGACCTGTTCTGACTGTCACTCTGGTCTGACATGCTGACTACTAACCCTATGAAGAGTTATAGATGAGGTAGAGTGGATAAGCATCACAAAATGTAGAGATTTTTGCAAAAGAATGACTCAAAAATTCAGTTTTAGTTTTCCACAGAAAGCATTTCGGATCAACCGATTTTCAAACTTCGGTGATACCGAAGAAGTTTTGGAACCTAAATCGATGAACTTCGGTTGGACCGAGTCACAGTTGATGGCACCGAGACTGCTAGGGTTTCACAAAGTCCTAAAATCGGTCTCACCGATTAGTAATTCTCAGTCAGACCGAGTCTCACTAGTGCAATGGCATAAGCCAAATCGGTGGGACCGAGTTTTTCAACTCGGTGGGTCCGAGATGGTTTCAGCGGAAACCTAACCCTAAATTTTTGAATCAAAACTATTCTACGGATTGCATTGACCGGATAGGAGTGTTTAAATCGTGGCTAGAATCAATAAGAACACAATGTGCTGAGAATCGGACGAGGAAAGCACAGTTATCGAGTCCATACCCTAGTTCAAGGAGACTCGCCACTGGCGGCAACGGCGGGGTTGAATTCTGCTGACGGCGGACACCAGCGATGCGGTGGCGGCGAGGAGGCGATCCGGAGACCACGGAGGCAGAGCGAGCTATTGCGCTGGCGAAGAGGTTCGGAGAAATTTCCAAATTTTGCCCGTGACTATATATAGCCCGACCGCCGGTGTGACCGAAAGTGGAACAACTCGGTGGCACCGAGATGCAAAACAGTGTACTGTTATTGCAACTCGGTGTGACCGAAGAGTTCAAATTGGTTGCACCGAGACTGAAAACATAGATCGTCTAAGTGATCTCGGTAAGACCGAAATGGAGGAATTGGTAAGACCGAGAATCACAAAGAAGTTTTGGAAGTTTAAGTCTATGACGAATCGGGGACTCCGAGTGCTCCTCACATAGAGTGGTTCGAATCTGACTTGATCAAATTTTGTGATGTAGCATGAATAGAGTTTGAGACGATAAAAGCATAGATAGCTAGAGAAGGTTCTTAGGCATTCTTGTCCATCCACTTGGCCAAAGAAAAAGAAGCCAATCAATCAAAACAACAAGTGGATGTCCTCGAATGAGTAAAGTATGCAACCAACATGCTCACACAATAAGATGGCAAATGAAATATGTGACAAAGCATGCACAACCAATTCTAGCATCTATCAAGCAATTGGCAATGACTAGGTCATCTATATATGAGTATATTGACTTAGGAGTCAAATGATAGACATTTGATCATAGGTCATACTCATCGTTTAAGCTCAAGTGGGGTTACCACTTTTACATAAAGCATTTATATGTTCACATCATTAGAGTTGCTTTGACTCAATTCTTAGAGTTAATCTCCCCCTAGATGTGAGATCCCCCCTTAGAGGGATGAACTAACCTTGGGTTTTGTCGATGAAGACTTCATGTAGGTGTTGAAGATGTGGATGCTCAATGTTGATGTAGATCTTTTTGGAGCAATCCTTTGGAGTGAGTTGCACTTTCAATACCTACATGGGTTAGTCCCACAAGGAACAAACAAGTATATACATAGACATAGAGTGATGCACACACAAAATGATGTCCATGAAATCATTAGGTTACCTTGTCCCTTGCCTTACCAACATGAGGGTTTGTGACTCCTTGAACTAGTGCAAGATATGGAAGTTGATTGCACTTGTCCTTGCCATAATGATATGAGTGAAATATGTTAGCGGAGTAGCCCTCAAGAACTCTCTAGTTCTTCTTCTTCTGGATCCACATCATCTTGATGGGAATCCTTGGAGTTGTAGTTGTACTTGATGAGGTAGAACTTGACGTAGTCTTGGGAATCCACTTGACCGAGACCTTAGGTGCTTCTTCAAATGCATCAATCTCTTCTTGAAGCTTGTCCTTGCCCTTGTGGTCTTGTGGTGGAAGATCATCTTGTGCTTGTGTTCCCTTGAAGTAAGTAGGATCATACTTCTCTTGTTGAGGAACAAACTTCGTCTTGGGGTATTGATCTTCTTCCCACTCAACTCCATTTGCATTGAACTTTCGTTCAAAACCAACACCTTGATTCTTCCGGTGCCTTCCTTGCTTGCGTACAATTTCCTCGAATTGCTTACTCTCGCAAGGCTCTTGTATACACCTTTCTCTATAATTCCCTTCAATAAGCTATTTTCTTGCTCAAGTGTAACTTGGCTAAGAGAATCATTAGTGGAATCAAGAGAACTACTAGAAGCAACAATATTGGATATGACATTATTGTTGTTACTACTAGAGGAAGAATATTTCTTGTTCTTGTTACTAGACTTGACTTGAGGCATGTAAGTAGATAAGAGTAAACACTTGGCAATGTAAGAATAACTTTTCTTACGGAGATCATCATTGATTGCTTTTAAGAACTCATGCTCTTGCTCAAGATTGAGCTTTTCAAAGCGTAACTTCTCATGAGCCCTTAAAAGTTCTCGATGATCTTCAAAGATAGTTTCATGAGCTAACTTAAGAGTGTTTAGTTCTTTAGTTAGACGCTCAATTTTCTCCTTATCATTGTCATTTGTTTCAACTTGATTGGCATGATTAATTGATGTTTCATCATAGTATTCATCACTAGAGTTGTCAACAAGTAAATCATCATCACCTAGCAAGTCATCTTAATCAACATCAAAATCAATATACTCGGGGTGTTTTACCTTAGGACCTTTGGCCATGAAGCATCTACCAATTCCTTCATTTGGTGATTCAAATATGTCGAGGAGTTGGTTGACACAAGTGCTAGACCGCAACACCTTCATCTTGAGTGTATTCGAGTCGGAGTGATAGCTTCTCTCGGAGTGATGGTCGGAGTCGGAGCCGGATACCCATTCACCAACATGAGCTTGATGTCTTCGTTTTGTGTAGCTCTTTGATGACTTGTCCTTTCTTTCACGAATCCTTGCTTCTCCGTGAGGATCTTCGTTCATAACGATCATCTCGACTCCTTCTCTCTCTTGGTGGTGATTCTTCTCTTCTACTTCTTCTTTTTGGAGAGTCTTCTCTTCTTTTGTAGGGTGCCGTACACTCATTGGAATAGTGTCAGGGTCTCCCACAATTGTAGCAATTTCGCTCTCGACTAGAAGATCTTTTGTCATTGTAAGACCTTGACTTGGAGCTTCTTTCTTTGCTTCTCTTGTAGAATTTGTTGAAGTTCTTCACCATTAAACTCAATTCTTCATTGAAGGTTTGTTTCTCACTTGATGATGTGGGGGCTTCACTTGAGGCTTTGTAAGCACCACTTGACTTGTTGTGAAGTTCCTCCTTATCCTTAAGTGACATCTCATGAGCAACAATTCTTCCAATAACTTCCGTTGGCTTGAGATCTTTGTAGTTTGGCATCATTTGAATCAATGTGCACACGGTATCATACTTTCCATCCAATGCTCTTAGGATCTTCTTGATGATGAATCATCACCATCTCTTCACTCCCTAAGCCGGCAATTTCATTTGTGATAAGTGCAAGCCTAGAGTACATTTCAAATGACACCTTCACCATCCTTCATTTTGAACTTGTCAAGCTGACTTTGGAGCACATCCAACTTGGATTCCTTGACGGATTCGGTACCTTCATGCATATCAATCAAAGTATCCCAAATTTCCTTTGCATTCTCAAGACGGCTGATTTTGTTTAATTCTTCGGGGCACAATCCGTTGAAGATTATATCACAAGCTTGAGCATTGTATTGCAACATCTTCAATTCTTCCGCATTAGCTTCACGGTTCGGCTCTCTCCCATCAAAGAATTCACCTTGCAAGCCAATACAAATAATTGCCCAAACGGCGGGGTTATGTCCGAGAATATGCATTTTCATCTTATGCTTCCAACTAGCAAAATTAGTACCATCAAAGTAAGGACCTCACGGTGATAATTTCCTCGCTAGACGCTTATACTCTCCTAGGTTGTGAAACCAAGGCTATGACCACCAAAAGCTATGGAAATCAAAGCAAATGGAGACCAACGCCCGATACCACTTGTAGGATCTTTAAGTATGTCTAGAGGGGGCTGATTAGACTACTTGACCAATTAAAAACTTAGCCTTTTCCCGCTTTTAGAGTTTGGCAGATTTTAGCTATCTTAGGACAAGTCAAGCAATCATCACACAATTCAAGCAAGCATGCAAAGAGTATATTGGCAGCGGAAATTAAAGCATGCAACTTGCAAGAAAGTAAAGGGAAGGGTTTGGAGGATTCAAACGCAATTCGAGACACGGAAGTTTTTGGCGTGGTTCCGATAGTTGGTGTTATCGTACCTCCACGTTGATGGAGACTTCAACCCACGAAGGGTAGCAGTTACTTGTGAGTCCACGGAGGGCTCCACCCACGAAGGGTCCACAGTAGCAACCTTGTCTATCCCACCATGGCCGTCGCCCACGAAGGACTTGCCTCACTAGCGGTAGATCTTCACAGTAGGCGATCTCCTTGCCCTTACAAACTCCTTGGTTCAACTCCACAATCTTGTCGGAGGCTCCCAAGTGACACCTAGCCAATCTAGGAGACACCACTCACCAAGAAGTAACAAATGGTGTGTTGATGATGAACTCCTTGCTCTTGTGCTTCAAATGATAGTCTCTCCAACACTCAACTCTCTCCCATAGGATTTGGATCTGGTGGAAAGAAGATTTGAGTGGAAAGCAACTTGGGGAAGGCTAGGGATAAAGATTCATATGGTAGGAATGGAATATCTTGGTCTCAACACATGAGTAGGTGGTTCTCTCTCAGAAATGGTAAGTTGGAAGTGTAGGTTTCGTCTGATGGCTCTCTCCATGAATGAAGAGGAGGTGGAGGGGTATATATAGCCTCCACACAAAATCTAACCGTTACACACAATTTACCAATCTGGGTGGGACCGAATCAACAAACTCGGTCAGACCGATTTTAGTAAACCTAGTGACCATTAGGGTTTCGGTGGGACTGACATGCATCTCGGTAGGACCGATATGGTTAGGGTTAGGGCATAACGTAATCTCGGTGAAACCGATTACACAAACTCGGTGAGACCGATTTTGGTAATTAGCTAACCAGAGAGTTGGTCAGGTAAATTCGGTGGGACCGATTTGCTCTTTTCGGTGAGACCGAAATGTTAGAAAAGGGAAACAGAGAGTTTACATTGCAATCTCGGTGGGACCGATCCGCTCTTTTGGTGAGACCGAAAAGTTACGAAAAGGAAACAGAGAGATTACAATCCCATCTCGGTGAGACCGAGATCCCTATCGGTAGAACCGATTTGCCTAGGGTTTGTGGCAGTGGCTATGACATATGGAATCGATGGCGCCGGATAGGAAGAATCGGTGATACCGATTTTGGCTTTAGGTTTAGGTCATATGTGGATGTGAGGAAGTAGGTGAGGATTTTGGAACATATCACTAAGCACATGAAGCAAGAGGCTCATTAAGCAACACCTCATCCCTCCTTGATAGTATTGGCTTTTCCTATAGACTCAATGTGATCTTGAATCACTAAAATATAAAATGAAGAGTCTTGAGCTTTTGAGCTTGAGCCAATCCTTTGTCATTAGCATTTTGAGGATCCACTTTCATCATCCATGCCATGCCATTCATTGAGCTTTCCTGAAATGTTCATCTTGGAATAGCATTAGCTCAATGAACTATATGTTGTTATGAATTACCAAAACCACCTAGGGATAGTTGCACTTTCAGTGATCATGGCCATGGCCTGGCCGGCCGCCACCGCCGCCGTGCTCCGCTCCTCCTCCAGCTCCCTCCACACGAGCGCCATGGACTTGCGGTCCAGCTGCACCCGCCACTTTAGCTTATCAACCATGCTTGTCTTCAGCCTCGATTATCAAGCATCTTTGCCGTCGAAGGCAGCCCAAGTAGTTCCGTTGAGGCGAGTGCCACCGGTGCTTGAAATAAGCAACCATCTATGATACATCGATTAATTGGTTTCGTGTTTGTTATCCTACTCCAATGGCAAAGCGTTCTCTGTTTTTGGTAAGGTGGCATTTGAACTATAGACTTCATTGCAAATTGAATGTAATCGGTATTTAATCTATCCCCAAGAACCGCACCTTACGGAAGAAAATCTCGATAAACCCTAAACATACATTGGTAAAGCAACTGAAGGACCATGTTTCTCTCACTTGATAATCCAAAAAACAACTAATTTCAGAGTGTTCGAGATTCATGTTGTCAGACTGTAAAAAGCCCCCCAACTCAACATAGATCAAGAATTAAAGTACAGAAGGAACACAATGGCTGACAAATTAACCGCAATAGTTCTCGGTTCATCGAGAGAACGACTTTTGTTTCTAAGCTAAGAAGGCTCAGTTAGATTCATCTCCTCTCGAGAGAGAATGTGCTCGATCAAGCGGCTAAGGGAATGATGACTAGATAATTGGATAAGATTCAAAAATCCAGGCAACGGCACATTCAGGCCAGATTTAGTAAATTGATGAATGACAGTACACTTTCTTTAATTTACACCATCCAACACTGAATGAAATAAATCAAATAGATCTAAAATTGGGTTGTGATTTGTGATCATCAATCAATAGGAGTAGAGTAAGGTGCAGATCTACCAATGTATTTAGGTGCCATCGGAAACACAACTGTTCATAATGATTTACCACAAACTTGAACAACCAAAAGCAGAGATCCTGATTCAATTTGTTTGGGTGTGCTCAAAAGCAGGGTTGCTGCCCGTAATAATCCAAAAACGCTGAAGTCTAAACCCCTTAATCCTTGGACTACTTGTGAACAAATTAATCAAGGAGCCCTTCATTTAGATTCGGGGTTTAATTAACTGATTAGTTAAGATCAAGTGTCAACTGGTTGACCAACTCTGTTATTCCCGGGAATGTTGATCCAATGAGGCTATTCTGGCTTGCATCAAGGTGCTAGAGCTTAGACTGGCTACCAAAAGCTGCCGGTGTCGACCTGTTTCATGTGTTCATGTGATGGGCCAGGATCTCCTCGACTCATTGACCCTACTGGTTTACAGCCAGCGAAACCTCAGATACATGTCTAAGGCTCATTAGAGCTGATAGCCAACACACATGTCATGTTCACCTGTTCTGCTCCACCAAGTCAACAACCTTGACAAAAGATAAAGTTACCAGAAGTCCTTTCATAATTATTTTGCACAAACATACGCCACCAATATTGGAGAACAAAGTTGTCCTGCAACCAACAAATGCTCAGATTACTTCATAAAGACATCAATTTTTACTATGACAAAACCTTCAAAATTGTATAAAAAAGGTTTGGACCAAAGAAAATGTAGGATCCTCATTCATACAATTAAATTTTTCAAAGAGGTGCCACGTCAGGAGGTTATGTGAGCCATACCCAATACTCTCTCTACCCTTTGTTATATCTTCAAAAGGTAGAATAAATTTTTTAAGTCATTTGGCATATACCAGTTTTACTTTTGGTTTTCTAGATTAAACTTATGAATTCCAGGACACCGTCAGGCATGTTGTCTTAATTTGCTTTTGCGATCTAAGGAAGAAAGCTACACATGTTCAGCTTTTTTACCTAGCAAACATTCCCGTGAGTTACTACGGGATAACGCCCGATCCCAATGCACAGGTCCACACCCTTTCTTTCAATGTGGCACCCCATCTATGCCACCACTTATCCTCCTCCCCTCGTCGAGATGTCTACTGTGTTCGCGACCTTATCTAAGTGTGTACAAGCGCGACCAATCCCAAGGCAAGACTACTGCAGAACCTATGACTAAGTCGAACTATATATTTTTTTACGTTTTCTAGGCATACTCGCGGCTTCACACATACTAATAATCCAAAAAAAGTTGAATCCTTCATTTTTCAAATTTGAGCATTGGCACATATCCACTGTATGGATTAGTCATATTATCAGGCTCGGTCAGTACATTAATGTTCGCACGCGAACACGACACCGTGTACCCTCGACGCCGAGGGTGATGCACCACGGCTCACGTCAAAGGAGACCCGTCCGGAAGCGCGGTACGCAAGCAATCCGGCGGGTGCTTTTCAGGACTCGAAACCCCACATGCCCGGGAGGGACCCTGTCTGGACGCGCGGCGGCTATGGGATGCCCTAGGTAGACCTAATCGCCTCTAGGGCCTCGAGGTTCGCCGCCCTGCAACAAGAAGAACGAACGAAGAACGAGGAAGAAGAAGAACTAGGGTTAAGGAGAAAAGATAAAAGATAAAAAGTGGTATATGATTTGATCGATTGTGTGTTGTTATTCAATCGGCCGTCACCCCTTAGATATATATGAGGCGGATGGACTTCCCGTGCAAAGAAAGGTTACAATTGACGTTCAAAACCCTAGTTTGGGTCCAACTCGGAATCAAACTTTCCAAAACGGTTCGGTTTACAACCTGGCTGCACCTTGCGGGTCATGTTTGAGGCAGTAAACAACCTCGGATGGAAACGAGCCCAAAAGCAATCTTGACCATTTCAATGAGACGAACAACTTTTGTGTTGAACATTTTTTGATAAGAGGTCATCTTTAGGGTCAAATCGCTCGTGCAAAAAAGGCTATTATTCGCACTACCTCGCGCTACCCATCAGACAGGGCGTCTTGCGGAGCGCGCCATTTTCTGCTTCTTGACAGAGCTGCATTCCGATGGCTCTAACTTTTGCATACGAACTCGGATTGGAATTATATCAAAATTAATCGTTTCAACGAGACGAAGACAAACCGTGTAGATCATTTTTTCATACGAGGCGGTCTTGAGGGCGTAATGAGCCGAATAGTGTTCTGAATACAAAATCTCAGTATTTCGAACACAACCTCGGCCTTCGATATGAGATCAGATGGTGATGGCCCAAACTTCAAATATGTTCATATCGACAATACAAAACTTTTTTATGTAGATCACTTCTCCATTTGAGGCCATATTAATTAAGTTCTTGACCGTGCCAAAATCTGGTGTCAACACATGCCCCCCTGTTTTTCGGCAAAGCTAGCGTGCCGAAAAATAACTTGTCCCATGTTTGTTCTAAGGATGATGTCAACATTCCATCGGAAATTTATAGTTTCTTAGGGCGATAATTATATATCGGCCATCTTTATGCTAAGGGCGATAGTTACATATCGGTCGTTTGCATATCTAGGCTTCTTGCCACACACTTGGGTGATACTTTTTTAAATATTTGCCATTGGGAGCTCGAGGTAATAATGTGTCTTGTACAGATTCCACCAAATGTGAGTTTCTGGGAACCACTCTTGTAATCTTAAAAGGACCTTCCCAACTTGGAGACCACTTCCTGAATTTTCTATCTTTTTAACCAATTGGTAGAATCACCTTCCACGCAAGATCGCCAACTTGAAAATTCTTCAACTTGACCTTCTTATTGTAAGCTCTCGCCACCCTCAACTTATCTCTCTCTATGGCATTCAAAGCAGACAAACGTTTATTGGCCACTTCATCAATATTGTCCATCATCAAGTTATAGAAGTCCACCGCCGATAAATCATTTTGTTTGGCTATTCTCAAAGCATCCAAATTCACTTCCACTGGTAAAACGGCCTCTTGACCATATACGAGCTCATATGGAGTTACTTTTGTAGCACCATGCCTTGAGATTCTGTGTGCCCACAAAACTTCAGAAAATAGCTCATGCCATCTCCTTGGATTATCCTCAGTCTTCTTATTGATGAGCTTGATTAATACTTTATTACTAGACTCAGCTTGTCCATTGGCTTGGGCATAATATGGAGAGGAATTGAGCAACTTTATCTTATATGATTCGGCAAATTCTCTGACTTGATGTGACATAAAGGATGAACCTTGGCCCGTAGTTAATGTTTGAGGAATGCTGAATCTATGAATAATATGCTTAGTTATGAATTGAATTACCTCTGTATGCATCATATTTTTAGTGGTATTGCTTCCGACCATTTAGTGAAATAATCAGTTGCCACCAACATGAACTGATGCCCCTTTGAAGAAGAAGGATGAATCTCTCCAATAAAGTCCAATCCCCAACCTCTAAAAGGCCACGGCTTGATAATAGGATGTAACATAGCAGCGGGAGCTAACTGAATATCACCAAACTTTTGACAAGCTTCACATCCTTTATAGTACCGGAAGCAATCATTAACCATTGTCGGGCAATAAAACCCAGCACGTCGTAGTAACCATTTCATCTTGGGAGCCGATTGATGAGTGCCACAAATACCTTCATGGACCTCTCCCATAGCAACTCTCGCTTGGTCCTCGTCCAAGCACTTTAAAAGAACATCATCAACCGATCGGCGATAGAGACCATCATCTCTCATTGTGTATTTGAAAGCCATACGCCGAATAGTCCTGTCCACCCTTTTACTAGGATCACACAAATAATCAATAATGGGCTTCAGTCTTAATTTTCTCCTGCATTAAATATTTCATTAGTGGCCAAAACGGTGGGCTCTGGTTCGGCCTCCCCTATGTTGGCAAGACTAGACATCGGCCTTTCAGAAATATGAAACATGCCACGATCAACATGATAGCCGGATGCTTGTTGTGCCAACTCATTTGCTCTCCAATTGTCATGTCTAGATATATGAGCAATGCTAAAATAATCCAAAGTAGAAATTATATCTAGACATTTATCAAGATAAACATTAAGTGATTCGTCAAAACATTGAAAGACTTTGTATATTTGTTGCACTACTAATAACGAATCGCCAAAAGCCTCAATATGTGTAGCACCTATGGCAAGCAACATCTCTAAGCCGAATAACAATGCTTCATATTCGGCTTGATTATTTGTGCAAAAGTATTCTAAGCGGCATGAGGCTTCAAAACAGCACCATGAGGAGATATATAAACAATACCAACACCTTGGCCATTGCTACAAACTGAACCATCAAAATATAATCTCGATGGTACTAATGAGACAAGGTTTATATCAATATCATGCTTGTCATCAATCCGATGCTCAACAATAAAATTAGCAACAATTTGGCCTTTCATGGATTTCATAGATTCATAAGTCAAATCATATTCAATTAAAGCATAAGCCCACTTGCCAGTTCTACCACTAAGAATTGGCCTATGCAACATGTATTTGATGACATCGGTTTGACAAGCTATAATGCAAGTACTAGGCACTAGATAATGTCTCAATTTTGTGCAAGCATAATATAAGCATAAGCATAATTTCTCAATAAATGTATACCTTGTCTCGGCGTCTAATAAGCATCGGCTCAAATAAGTAATAGCATGCTCCTTTCCTTCGGTCTCTTGAGTCAAAACAGCACCAATAACACCTTCCTCCGCTGCAATGTAAAGTCTAAATGGCTCCCTGTGCCTGGGTGCTTTCATAACCAGAGGAGTGCACAAATATTTCTTAATCACATCAAATGCCTCTTGTTGTTTCCCCCCCAAGTAAAATCAACATCATTCTTTAACCGAAGGATAGGAGTAAATGCATCAACCTTCCCTGATAAATTGGCTATGAACCTACTCAAATAATTGACCTTGCCAAGGAATTTTTGCATATCTCTCTTGCATGTTGGAGCCTCTACTTTCTGTATAGCTTCTATCTTTTTGGGATCAATTTCCATGCCATCTTCATGAATAATGAAACCCAGAAACTTCCCAGCTGATACACCAAAGGCACACTTCAAAGGATTCATTTTCAGCCCATATTTCTTCATTCTTTCAAAAGCCAAACGCAAATCGGCTAAGTGAGATTCAAAAGCATCCGATTTGACAACAATATCATCAATATATACCTCAAGTATAACACCAAATAAATCATGAAAAATTAAATTCATAGCCCTTTGATACGTGACGCCGACATTCTTTAATCCAAAGGTCATCACCGTCCACTCAAATAAACCAAGGAAACCGGGGCATTGAAAAGCCGTTTTGGACATGTCCTCTTCGGCCATAAAAATCTGGTTATACCCCGCATTACCATCAAGAAAGCTAATGACCTTATGACCAGAAGCATCATTAATAAGCATATCGGCTATTGGCATAGGAGACTCATCTTTAGGTGTAGCTCTATTCAAATCTCTGAAATTAATGCACACCCTCAACTTGCCGGAGCCTTTCTTCTCTACTGGTACAATGTTAGAAATCCACTCGGCATACCTCCAAGGCCTAATAAAATTAGCTTTAAGCAAACGATCGATCTCTTCCTTGATCCGGTCATACGTTTTTGGATTAAACTTTCTGGCCGATTGTTTGTGTGGTCTAAAACTGGCCTTTATAGGTAACCGATGCTCCACTAGCTCTCAGCTTAAACCTGGCATCTCATGATATTCCCATGCAAAGCAACAAACATATTCTTTCAACAGCTCGATCAACTTAGCCTTATGATCGGCTCTTAAATTTTCGTTTACAAATTTCGGCCTAGGAATTTAACCATCTCCTATATCTATCTCTTCTAATGGATCGGCTGATGTAAAACCTTGTCCTAATTTATCCATATCATCTAACTCTTCTATGGACACATACATATCGTTCTCATTGGACCGATATTCTACAAGACGCTTTTGTAACCACTCTGAGTTAGGATCCATTTAAATACATCGTACCTTGGAGCCGATTATTGCCAATCGGCTTTAAAGAAATGGGCACGAAACCACTTTTTGTGGCGCTAAGAAAATCAAATTCTGATAAGTCGCACCCCGTCAAGCAAGTAGCATTGGGATGTTGCCAATCCACTGATTCATTGGCCAAAGCAACACAAGCTGAATTATCCGCATGAATGACTTCTACTTCATCATCAACCCATTGAACTAAAAACTGGTGCATAGTAGATGGCACGCATTGGTTTGCATGAACCCAATCGCGGCCTAATATCACATTGTAGTTACCTTGCACCTCGGCGACAAAGAATGCGGTAGCCAAAGTTTTGCTTCCCATCGTAAGCTCCACATACATTACACCTTTGGCTTCAGTTTTCTCTTTGCCTTCAAATCCATTAAGCATCATGTTGGTCTTTATTAACTCTTAATCATGCAGCCCCAATTTTTTGAAGACCGAATATGGCATAAGATTCACCACAGCACCACCATCGACAAGCATTCTAGCAACCGGTGATCCATTAATATGACCTTTAAGGAACAATGGCTTCAAGTGCATCACCGATTCTTTTGGCTTCTCGAATATAGCATTTTTAGGACCAAAATCTAGCTAAGCTACTTCCCCTTCTTCATGTATAGCACGAAATTCAGCGGGTAAGAATACACCATATTAATATCCATACCTTCATGAACCGGTGTAGACTCGTAATCAAGCATTTCATCTTCTTCCTCAAGCATGTCCACTGACTCTGAAATATCTCCAAGTGAAGAGGAAGTAGTAGGCAAAGTGGACGATGTAATAATAGCCGCATCGTCCTCCGTTGGTGGTGTAGGTGTTGCTATGATCAACGTAGAAGCTGCCATGTTTTCCTTTTGCTTTGGCCTCCACACTTGTTTTGGGGGTACCATGGGACGGCTTTCATTGAATAATTTATCCCTTAGCTTTTCTGCTTCTTGCTCCTCCATCTCATGACTCCTCATGCGCTGCAATCTCCTTTTTGCGCCTTTGGTCGACCAGGAAGGACACCACTTAGGCTGAGTATATTTTGGATCCCACAACTTGGCCTTGCTTGTGCTACCTTCATGATCATTAGCCATGGGACCCTGCTGGACATCAACCACATCTTTATTAGAATCAGCCGGATTATCAACAATAATCGGCTCTTTGATTGTTAATTCTTTAGTGCCTATCATAATAGTTTCAGCACTAGTATTCTTCTCCCTTTGCTTGCTAGGCTCTGAAATTTCAGCACTTGGTGATTTAGCACGCCACACTTGCTTGCCAACCCTTCCATGATTATCTTGCATTCGTCGATTGACACTGTTGTACAAACGTCCTCTTGCGGGATAAGAGAGCCTCTCAGGAATGGGCCTCCTTGGTTCTGCCAACCCCGGATGAAAAGCATAAGGGGCCATTGGGGGCTGCCCCCATCCTCCATTGAAACTTCCCATGTAGTATGGCACATAGGGGGATGGCGCCATACATGGTCCCGGTGCCCATGACCCGTATGGCCTTGCATGATGCTGAAATTCTTCCCGGGGAGGTGACCTTCAGCGCTTCAAATTTGATGACCGGTTAGAGCAAGAACAGGCTGCTGTTTGGCATACTTGGACAACAACATATCAAAAGTTGGCTTAATTTTCTTGTGGTGCACTTTAGCTTCATTCGTTTTCCACTTTCCAACCTCTGGACTCTTGGGCTTAACAAATTTGGCATGAGTGTTCTCTTGTACTTGTGGTTGCCCCCGAGTGTCGGATTATTGATGGTGATCTTGATTATCTCCTTGCCATTGGGTTGCTTGTCAAGCACAACTTGTCTCCCCAAGACCTCGTCGCTCTCCTTATATTTCCTAGGCTCACCAATGACAATATTATTCTTATTAGCTGGTTCGGATATGCTGGGCCGAATTAACATCTTCTTCCCCTCCAAATCCATGGTGTTCATTGGGAAAGGTTGCTTATCAACTTGCATCTTAGAAAAATTCAATCGTCCATCATTAATGGCCGATTGTATCTATCGTCGAAAAACATTACAATCAATAGTAGCATGAGAAAAATAATTATGATACTTGCAATAAGCATGCCGTTTCAGCACTTCAAACGGCGGTAAAGTATGAGATATTCTAATAATCTTCGCTTGTAATAAAGCGTCAAATATTCTATCACACTTAGCAATGTTGAAAGTAAATTTCATCTCTTCATCACGACTCTTATGAATCGGCTTTAAATCATTGCAAGTAAATGGTTTGGCCTTAGATGGCCAAACAAATTCAGCAGCATAAATATCACCCTCATCGTCCGAGTGGTCACTATCATACTCAACCATATTCATCTTAGGACGATCAATTTTGTATCTATGCACCTCTTTAAGATCTTTGCTTCGGCTTTCTTGATCCAAAGTCCTTTGCAAGACTTGGTTGATATTTAAAAACTCATGTCCTTCTAGCCTTTCTCTAATGTGAGTTCTCAAACCACTAAGCACAAGATCAGCCAAATCTCTCTCGGTTATCACCAAACTATAGCACTGATGACCCACAAGTATAGGCGATCTATCATAGTCCTTTTGATAAGTAAGAGTGTCGAACCCAACGAGGAGCAGAAGGAAATTACAAGCGGTTTTCAGTAAGGTATTCTCTGCAAGCATTGAAATTATCGGTAACAAATAGTTTTGTGATAAGGTAATTTGTAATGGGTAACAAGTAATGAAAGTAAATAAGGTGCAGAAAGATGGCCCGATCCTTTTTGTAGCAAAGGACAAGCCTGGACAAACTCTTATATAGAGAAAAGCGCTCCCGAGGACACATGGGAATTGTCATCAAGCTAGTTTTCATCACGCTCATATGATTCGCGTTCGTTACTTTGAAAATTTGGTATGCGGGTGGACCGGTGCTTGGGTGTTGCCCTTCCTTGGACAATATCCCACTTATGATTAACCCCTATTGCAAGCATCTGCAACTACAAAATAAGTATTAAGGTAAACCTAACCATAGCATGAAACATATGGATCCAAATCAGCCCCTTACTAAGCAACTCATAAACTAGGGTTTAAGCTTCTATCACTCTAGCAACCCATCATCTACTTATTACTTCCCAATGCCTTCCTCTAGGCCCAAATGATGGTGAAGTGTCATGTAGTTGACATTCACATAACACCACTAGAGGGGAGACAACATACATCTCATCAAAATATCGAACGAATACCAAATTCACATGACTACTTATAGCAAGACTTCTCCCATGTCCTCAGGAACAAACGTAACTACTCACAAATCATATTCATGTTCATAATCGAGGGGTATTAATATGCATAAAGGATCTGAACATATGATCTTCCACCAAATAAACCAACTAGCATCAACTACAAGGAGTAATCAACACTACTAGCAACCCACAGGTACCAATCTGAGGTTTTGGGACAAAGATTGGATACAAGAGATGAACTAGGGTTTTAGAGGAGATTGTGTTGGTGAAGATGTTGATGGAGATTGACCCCCTCCCGCTGAGAGGATCGTTGGTGATGACGATGGCGATGATTTCCCTCTCCCGGAGGGACGTTTCCCTGGCCGAACAGCTTCGCCCGAGCCCTAGATTGGTTCCGCCAAGGTTCCGCCTCATGGCAGCGGTGTTTTCAGGACTTTTGGAGTTGTGTAGAATAGGTCTCTAATATTTTCTCCTTTTCCAGCCCAGAATTCCAGCTGCCGGCATTCTCCCTCTTCATGTAAACCTTGTAAAATAAGAGACAAAAGGCATAAGTATTGTGGCATAATGTGTAATAACAGCCCATAATGCAATAAATATAGATATAAAAGCATGATGCAAAATGGACGTATCAACTCCCCCAAGCTTAGACCTCGCTTGTCCTCAAGCAAAAGCCGATAACGAAAAATATGTCCACATGTTTAGAGATAGAGGTGTCGATAAAATAAAATACGGACATGAGGGCATCATGATCATTCTTATAACAGCAACATGTATAGATATTTTCATATGATTTCTTATGCTTAAGTAATAATCTATTCACAATGTAAAGTATGAATCAGAAACTTCATTGAGAACCAACAAACTATAATCTCAGTCATTGAAGCAATTGCAATTTATCATAACATCGGAAAGAGTCAATATAAGAGCTTTTCAAAGAAGTCCACATACTCAACTATCATTTAGTCTTTCATAATTGCTAACACTCACGCAATACCTATGGGAATGGAGTTTTAATCGGACACAGAAAGATAGGGGCTTATAGTGTTGCTTCCCAACCTTTTACCTCAAGGGTAATGTCAACAATAATAATTCATGCTACCTTACATCCAATTGGATTATATATATATATATACATATATATATATATATATATATATATATATCTAGATCTTTCCAACACAATGCGCTGGCCACAGGATAAAATGTAAAAAAGGAAAGGTGAAGATCACCATGACTCTTGTATAAGATATAAGACAAAAGTAAAAGATAGGCCCTTCGCAGAGGGAAGCAGAGGTTCTCATGTGCTTTTATGGTTGGATGCACAAAATCTTAATGCAAAAGAACGTCACTTTATATTGCCACTTGTGATATGAACCTTTATTATGCAGTCCGTCGCTTTTATTGCTTCCGTAACACAAGATCGTATAAAGCTTATTTTCTCCACACTAATAAATCATACATATTTAGAGAGCAATTTTTATTGCATGCAACGATGACAACTTACTTGAAGGATCTTACTCAATTCATAGGTAGGTATGGTGGACACTCATGGCAAAACTGGGTTTAAGGATATTTGGAAGCACAAGTAGTATCTCTACTTGGCGCAAAGAATTTGGCTAGCATGAGGGAGAAAGGCAAGCTCAACATGTTGGATGATCCATGACAATATACTTTATAAGAAAACATAACCCATTACGTTGTCTTCCTTGTCCAACATCAACTCTTTAGCATGTCATATTTTAACGGGTGCTCACAATCATAAAAGATGTCCAAGATAGTATTTATATGTGAAAACCTCTCTTTCTTTATTACTTCCTATTAATTGCAACGATGACCAAAACTATGTTTGTCAACTCTCAACAACTTTTATTCATCATACTCTTTATATGTGAAGTCATTACTCTCCATAAGATCAATATGATCTCTTTATTTCTTTTTATTCTTTCTTTTTGTTTTATTCCCTCACGATCATAGCAATATAATCAAGCCCTTGACTCAAAGCTAATCTTTATTATATATAGCTCACGGACTCGATTACATAGAAGGATCATAAAGCAAAACTCAAAACTAGATCATACTAAAACTTTAGTCTAATAAATCAAGATATTACCAAAAGGATCGAACTAAGAAAAACGGTAAAGATAGGAGTGTGATGGTGATACGATACCGGGGCACCTCCCCCAAGCTTGGTAGTTGCCAAGGGGAGTGCCCATACCCATGTGATTATATCTCTTTCTTCAGAGGTGGTGAGGTGATATTCTTGGCAATGATGCCCCTCAAGATACAATTCTCCTCCTCGAGCTTGTTGACTTGCTGTTTGAGGTCCATTATTTCTTTGCGGAGCGTACCTGTGACGGTTAAGGCTCCTTTCACCCAAGGATGTTGCATAGCTGCGGGAGAACAGGTAACACTCTTTTTCATATTTTCATAAGAAAGAAAACTAACATTGGAAGGGATGACCGAGTTTGGAATAGCTGAGCTCTGTAGTTCCCCCATTGTGAATCCGGCTTGGAAACTAGAAGTAACTTCTTGATCCTCTTCCATGGCATCTATCCTTTTCAAGTCGGCCTCCATCTCTTCCTCCGTTGATGGCCCAAAGTGATAGGCATCGCTGTTTGCTCCTGGACCCGGTGTTGGATGAGACAACCAACTCTCCCCGACTGACTCTTGAGAAGACATATTGCTCTAAATCTGCTGCAGAAACAACTCGAAACAAAGACCGAGGATATTTGCGTGGTACGGTGGTCAAAACCTTCGGGAGGTTATATAATGAATTTTTACCGACCAAAAGAAGTATCATGCAAGAAAACGGAGTCCGGAGAGCACACAAGGTGCCCACGAGGCAGGGGGCGTGCCCTCCACCCTCATGGACGCCTCGTATCCTTCCCGGACTACTTCTTATTTTCCTATTTTCTTAAATATTCCAAAACGGAGAAAAATTACCATTAGAACTATTTTGGAGTCGGTTTACTTACTGTCGTGGATTTGTCACGGCAGATGTCCTTAGTGTCAGGACTTAGTCGTGAGGCCAACGCATCTAAGTGGTAGCTTGAGAGGGTTGAGCGGAATCGAGAGACGCAACACAAGACAGGGATTTAGACAGACTTGGGCCCGGGAAACATCATCGGTAAAAACCCTACATCTTGTTTGAGGCTAGGTCTCATTATCATCACGAGGGAGTCACCGTAAACCGGCTCTCCTCTTTGTGTCTAGCCCTAAGATTGTTTCTTCTTGCTTGTAGCTTGTCCTTCTTTGGGGAGCCCTGCCCCTCCTTATATATGTTGAAGGGGCGGGTTACATGTGGAGTCCTATTAGGATTCCGACTAGTCTATCTCTAATACAAAGCGGATACAAGTCCAGGTCTTAACTCCTTGTAAGACAAATATTCTTTTATGTCTTTCCTCTTAAGCCGGCCCACCATAGTATGAACCGGCCTTCATGAACCGCTAGTTGGGAAACCGGGTCTTGTCGCTCCTCTGACCCGCCCGCCGGGTTACTAATGAACCGCCAAGACCGGGCGGGTAGCCCGTGAACCGCCAAGCTCCGGGCGGGTTACCAGTGAGTCGTCCAGTCTTGGCCAGGTTAACTTTTGGTCGGTTTACGCCACGGGGTATATCCCCGACATTAGCCCCCAAGTTTAGCTTGGATTTATCCATGGTAAACTTATGCTGCAAAATAAACACTAGAACAAATTTGGCAGGTTGTGCTCCGGGTTAAGAATTCTTGTAGACCGGCCGATCGTCCTTAAGTCCTTTGTCATTTCCTCCTTCTAGAAAATCCGGGTCAATAACCAGCTTCATACTCAAATTGTTGATGTTAGCTTCTTATAGAAAAAATATTGTGAAGAATAATCCACTTGAGTCGGCTTCCAAAGCGCCGGTTTAAGAAATATTGGTCTTGAAATACTCATCTGATATTCAACCGGTTTGAAGATGCAGAACTTGCGGTTTTATCATTGCCAAAGAGGCCGGGTTATAAAAACTTGATAATTTTGAGTCATGATTGTTGCAGACACCGGTTCATGATTGTTGCCAACGCCGGTTCATGATTATTAATGACGTCGGATTGCAGCCATTGTGGTCATAATGATTGGTGACGCCTTGGCGTCAACCTAGTTTGCTCAATCGGAGAATTTGAAAATATTTCTTCGATAATAATATAATACCTGTAGCCCCCAAGTCTTTGAGCAGAACAAAGTGGTGGCTTAAGACTTTGCTTCAATATAAATACTGCCACTTTCAAAGAAATCCATGTTGTTCATCCCAATGACTAGTAAAAACTGAATACTCCATACTATGTAGCCCCCAAGTGCCGGGTTGTCATGCTTGCGACAACACTGGGACTTGTAATTACTCGATGCTCAAAAAACTTCTACCAGTGTAGCCCCCAAGGGCCGGGTCATTATGCAATAATGAGCAGGGACTTTGTAAATATAATCATATAGATTTGAGCAGTGATGTGTAGCCCCCAAGGGCTGGCTTATAATGTAGCTTCCATCGTAGGGCTTGAACCCACGTCCACAAGGTTAAGAGCTTTGTGTTTTACCAACCGAGCAATGAACCCTTTAATATAATGGATTAAGGCTTGTATACATTGAATGTTTGACAGAGCAATTGGTAGCCCCCAAGGGCCGGCTCATTATGATATGATGAGTCGGGTCTTCAATAAGATGAGCAGAAAATGACTTTGCATTAGCCCCAAGTGTCATGGTGCATGCTTGCAAATGACATGAGACTTGTGTATTTGATGTAATTTCAACTGGAATAATGTAGCCCCCAAGTGTCGGGTCGTAAGCCAGCAGCAACTTGGGACTATTCCTTTCATTGTAGAATAAATCATATCCATTGATAATATGATAGCCACTGCGCTAAAGCGACTTTGAAAACCTTAATCATAATACTGGTTATTGATAACCATAAAAAATCCAGCCATGTTGGCTATTCAAGATAATATAATCCGGTATGAAAAACCTTATTCATTCAATATCATAATGAAAATTCAGCCAAGTTTGGCTATTTGAATAATATAACCCAGTGATTTATAAGCGCATGATTCCAATGGCAATCCAAATAGGTACTGGCGACTTATAGTCCAAAGCCAGGCCGGGTTAACAAACACCGGATAATTTCTCATCATATACTGGTGACTTATCATCTTAAAGCCAGGCCGGTTAATAAACACCGGATAATTTATCATCATGCTTTATTCAACCTATCTACGCATACAACAAGTTTAAAGTGTCCCGGTGGTTTGTCACGGACGGGTCATAATGCCCAACATATAACCCAGGTTTATAACCAAGGCTGCACTTAAGAATAATCAATGAAATACATCATACTTGTGACATTGAATCACATCATTGGTTTACCAACTTTTTGTAGTAAGGGTGATAACCCCAATCTTGAGCAATGATAACTCCTTTCATACTGTGTCGGTTTATGATAAAACCGTACCGGGTTGTGATAAACACCGGTTTAACCATATATAATCTTTGGCGACTCGTAGTCAAACGGACCGGGCGGATAGTCTCCAGATTATGATTTGATCATGTCTTGACAATTTGTAATTGAAAGTCAAGCCGGGTTAATGAACACGGTTTACTCCATAATAAGATGGCAACATAAAATCAAACCGGGCGAGATAGTCTCCGGATTAGGATTTGACCGTGTTCCGCCAATTTGTAATTGGCGATTTGAAACGGATTAACAATGTCGGTTTAAAAGCGCAACAAAAATCAAATAACAGTTATGAAAAAATATGGAAGCAAAGGCAATGATAAAACCGTTTGCAAAAGAGGCTTTATCGAGCCGATCGATGGTGTTACCATGGTCGGACACGACCAAGCTCCCAATAAGGTGTAGCTATGGTTCAAGTCAGCCAGTCCCCAAGCTGAAACCGTGGCATTATGTCGATCAAGTGGCGTGGCAATGGTTCGGGTTCGACCAAGCCCCAAGTGACTCTATGGCCTTAGGGCCGATCAAGAGGCGTGACTGGTTCAGACTTGACCATGTCCCCAAGTGATCCGGTGGCTTTCGCCTATCATAAGGTGTTGCATTGGTTCGGACACGACCAAGCCCCCAAGTGATGTTGTGGCACTAGGCCGATCAAGAGGCGTGGCTATGGTTTGGATACGACCAAGCCCCCAAGGGATCAATAATATGATAAGCCAATAAGGCATGATACCCATGTTTGGACCGCGCATCATGGCAACAGGTCCTCTTTGGCACCTTTTAACTTTTTGCAAGAGATAAATCCTTCTTGAACCGGGATTTTGAACCGGATACTGAGAGCTTCAAAGCTTTGTGGGAGACATCTTTCCCTTGAACCGGATTGTAAACCGGAATCTTCATTTTCACCGGAAATTTTCTCGATGGCCTTTCAACTCGAACTTGAGAAGTTAATTTCTTTTGAACCGGACATTTTTAAACCGGATTTGAGCGCTTGAGAGCTTTGTGGGAGAATATATTTCCCTTGAACCGGATTGTAAACCGGATACTTGAGAGCTTCAAGTGAGACCGACTTCCTTGAGCGGATTTTAAACCGAATCCTTTACGATGATCCGGAACTTCTTCATTGAGCTGGGATTTTGTAATCGCTCATATACTTACTAAGCCGGAAATTTTCTCGACGGCCTTCAAATAACAAGAGCCTCCGGACCGGGTTATCTTTCCCTCCATCGCCCCGGGGTTCTTAAATTTGGTCAAACCGGCAAGATTTGCTTAGTCATGTCATCAGAGCCCCGAGTCTCAAGGTGACTCGAGGAGTTGGCTTGAAACTCTCCATATTTGACCGCGGTATAAACCGGCATAACTTGTATATCATTGGTGTTGATAACACGATGTGAATCCACGAAGGTTGTGATGATCTGCGGCGGGTTATAAATGATCCCGTATGAGCCGTGTCAAGAATCTCGCCAATGGTTCCTTCCAATGGCGATTTGAAGTTAACCAAAGCGTAGTGGCGGCGACTTGTGCGCTTGCCCATTGAGCCATCCGGTGTAGACGGGCGGTTGATAGTATATGATAATTTGCCTCCATTTTGAAAGAAAACCGGGCTACCCAAGCTGTGACTTGCTCATGTAGATAAAGTGCGGCCTGGTATGTTGATGTAGACCAGGCCGCAATAAATGGACGGTAGAGACGCCCACGATTAGAGGTGGCTTGGACAGATGAACTGCCACGGTGTTGTAAACTAGCAGACAGCAAGTTAACCACATCGTTTTGATGTAGTGAACAATTGTCCTGCATCAACAATATTGCAGACCAAGACAAAGATAAACTGCTCTTTGACAAAATAATATGTAACAACAAAATATATTTTAGATGGATATCACCTAATGTGCCAGGCCAGAAATAATCCGCCATGAAATTGATGATCGCTAGGTGAAGTTGAAGTCGTTCATGGGTGAACCGGCCGCGGCATGGCAAACCAGTGCGAACGGGTGAGTCGGCCGCGACGTTTGTAAGCCAACGCGGACAGTGAGTCGGCCACGGCGTTGTAAGCGGGCGCCGAAGTGAACGGCTCGGAGGCAGGCCCTGGCAGAGGAGGCAACTCGAAATCAATCGGCAGGGGCGACGGCGGAAACGAGGCCCTGGGGGAGGTCGCGCAGAGGCCGCGCCGCACGACGCAGAAGTCGGAGCGGAGGCCACTCGAGTCGGAGTCCGTGGTGAAGGCGCCGGGCGGCTTGCTGCTGCGACACACGGCAGAGGCGAGCCAGCGACAGCGGCTCGGAGCTCGTCCCTCCCGGCAACTCAGGGTGAGGCCAAGGCGGCGACGGTGGAGGTCGGCCGGCCCGAAGGCGGACCCGCTGAGAGGAGGCAGAGCGACGCCGAGGCGTGGTTAGGCGGCAGCAGCCATCGGGCCGGCTCGGGGCGAGCCCTGGCGTTGAGGACGGCCCACGGCGTCGAAACAGGGGCCGCGCTAGCGAAGACGGGCAGGCCAGCGCGAGAGGAGCTGGCGAGGTGAGGCAGACAACGACTCGGAATAGTAACCGAGGCGGAGACCTGAGGCTGCTCGGTCCGAAGCGAGCGGCAGGACGAGGCCGTGACGTTTGACCCCCCTTTTTTTTCCTGATCAGGATCGCCTTTGCCGCGTACTAGTAGTATCGCTAGGCGGATGAAGCACTTTGATGTGTAAAAAATCTGAACAGCACGTGATAAGAAGTCATACTAGTTGAGTTGATGGCCTTGAGCAGGATCAGCTTTGGTCCTTGTGAATACGTGGATTAATTTCTGGCATGCGTTCGCACGCGAAGGCAGCAATTAGCGGATCGATGAATAACCCACGGACACGAATCTTCTCGAGACTTGAAACCTGACAACGTGTGGAACTCGGCGGATCAGATCACGGCCTAGGACGACTCACGCGTGCACGGAGCTCCTGTCGGCCTTGGCGTACTGCAGCAGTACGATCGATGTCGCGAAAAGTCCAGTCGTTGTACCCGAACGACGGTGGCTCAAGAACAGGCAATTCTAGTTTTCTCGTCTCAATCCTCTTATTGATACGGCTGCTGAAACTTTCTTCAATCTTGACTGATGATCCAGGAGTCGACGTAGATCCTTCCAGGCCGGCTCTTTGAACGCAAGTTTCTCGATCCCTGGGAGAGATCCCTCCAAGAACTCAAACCATCGTGCGCAGGCCCCACGGTGGGCGCCAACTGTTGTGGATTTGTCATGGCAGATGTCCTTAGTGTCAGGACTTAGTCGTGAGGCCAACGCATCTAAGTGGTAGCTTGAGAGGGGTTGAGCGGAACCGAGAGATGCAACACAAGACAGAGATTTAGACAGCTTCGGGCCCCGGGAAACATCATCCGGTAAAAACCCGACATGTTGTTTGAGGCTAGGTCTCATTATCATCACGAGGGAGTCGCCGTAAACCGGCTCTCCTCTTTGTGTCTAGCCCTAAGATTGTTTCTTCTTGCTTGTAGCTTGTCCTTCTTTGGGGAGCCCTGCCCCTCCTTATATATGTTGAAGGGGCGGGTTACATGTGGAATCCTATTAGGATTAGGACTAGTCTATCTCTAATACAAATTGGATACAAGTCCAGGTCTTAACTCCTTGTAAGACAAATATTCTTTTATGTCTTTCCTCTTAAACCGGCCCACCATAGTATGAACCGGCCTTCATGAAGCGCCAGTTGGGAAACCGGGTCTTGTCGCTCCTCTGACCCGCCCGCTGGGTTACTAATGAACCGCCAAGACCGGGCGGGTAGCCCGTGAACCGCCAAGCTCCGGGCGGGTTACCAGTGAGTCGTCCAGTCTTGGCCGGGTTAACTTCCGGCCGGCTTACGCCACGGGGTATATCCCCGACACTTACCGTACCACATACCTATTCCTTTCTGGAGTCTGAAACATTCTGGAAAGTGTCCCTTATGTATTCCTCCGGGGTTACGGTTTCAATAACATTAGTTTCAACATTTATTGGATTACCTGAGATATAATGTTTGATTCTTTGACTGCTCACCACCTTCGGATTTGTGCCTTGAAGTTGTTGATTTTTATGGCACGGAACGATAGACCTCCTCAATAACGTAAGGACCTTCCCATTTAGAGAGGAGTTTTCCTGTAAAAAATCTTAAACGAGAGTTGTATAGCAAAACATAGTCACCTACATTAAACTCACGCTTTTGTATCCTTTTGTCATGCCATCTTTTAACTTTTTCTTTAAACAGTTTGGCATTCTCATAGGCCTCGGGTTCTCCATTCATCAAGTGAGCTAATGTCAAATAACCTCTTCTCACCGCAAGTTTGAAATCATAATTGAGCTCTTTAATGGCCCAATGTGCCTTATGTTCGATTCGAGAGGTAAGTGGCATGCTTTTCCATAAACCATTTTATACGGAGACATACCCATAGGATTTTTATATGCAGCTCAGAGGCCCATAATGCATCATCAAGTTTCTTGGACCAATTATTTCTAGATCTATTAATGTCTTTTGCAAAATTAATTTGAGCTCTCTATTACTCAATTCTACTTGACCACTGGACTGTGGGTGATATGGAGATGCAATTCTATGATTAACATCATACTTAGCAAGCATTTTACGAAAAGCACCATCAATAAAATGTGAACCACCATCAGTCATTAAATATCTAGGGACTCCAAACCTCGGAAAAATAACTTCCTTACGCATCTTATAGAGGTGTTATGATCAGCACTACTAGTTGGAATAGCTTCTACCCACTTAGTAACGTAATCAACAGCAACTAAAATATGTGTATACCCGTTAGAGGAAGGAAACGGTCCCATATAATCAAAGCCCCAAACATCAAATGGTTCAATAACAAGTGAATAATTCATAGGAATTTCTTGACGTCTACTAATATTACCAATTCTTTGACATTCATCACAAGACAAGACAAACTTACGGGCATCCTTGAAGAGAGTAGGCCAATAAAACTGGATTGCAATACCTTATGTGCGCTTCTATCTCCAGGTGGTGTCCTCCATAAGCCTCGTAATGACACTTGCGTAGGATGCATTCTGTTCATGCTCGGGTATACAACGTCTAATAACACCATCTACTCCTTCTTTATAAAGGTGTGGGTCATCCCAGAAGTAATGTCTTAAATCATAGAAAAACTTTTTCTTTTGCTGCTATGTGAAACTAGGTGGTATAAATTTAGTAACATTGTAATTAGCATAATCAGCATACCATGAAGCAGTACGAGAAGCATTTATGACAGATAATTGTTCATCGGGAAAGCTATCATCAATAGGTAGTGGGTCATCAAGAACATTCTCTAACCTAGACAAGTTATGCGCAGCAGGGGTTCTCGGCTCCCTTTCTATCTATAATATGCAAATCAAATTCTTGTAGCAAGAGAACCCATCTAATAAGTCTAGGTTTAGCATCTTTCTTTTCCATAAGATATTTAATAGCGGCATGATCGGTGTGAACAGTTACTTTAGAATCAACAATATAAGGTCTGAACTTATCACAAGCAAATACAATCGCTAAAAATTCCTTTTCAGTAGTAGCATAACTTCTCTGGGCAATCGCCTAGAGTTTTACTAGCATATTGGATAACATTTAATTTCTTATCAACTCTTTGTCCTAGAACAGCACCTACAGCATAATCACTAGCATCACACATAATTTCAAAGGGTAAATTCCAATCAGGTGGCTGAACAATAGGTGCAGAAATTAGGGCTTTCTTAAGTATTTCAAATGCTTCTACAGAATCATCATCAAAAACAAAAGGAGCATCTTTTTGTAAGAGGTTAGTCAGAGGCCTAGAAATTTTTGAGAAGTCCTTAATGAACCTCCCGTAAAAACCGGCATGACCAAGGAAACTTCTTATACCTTTAATGTCCTTAGGACACGGCATCTTTTCAATAGCATCAACTTTAGCTTTATCAACCTCAATACCTCTTTCAGAAATTTTATGCCCCAAGACAATACCTTCATTAACCATAAAGTGGCACTTCTCCCAATTCAAGACAAGATTAGTTTCTTCACATCTACGCAAAACTTCGATCAAGGTTGCTTAAGCAATCATCAAAAGAAGTTCCATATACTGAGAAATCATCCATGAAAACCTCAATAATCTTTTCACAAAAATCAGAGAATATAGCCATCATGCATCTTTGAAAGGTAGCAGGTGCATTGCATAAACCAAAAGGCATACGTCTATAAGCAAATGTACCGAAAGGACAAGTAAAAGTGGTATTTTCTTGATCCTCTTTTGGCACACGTATTTGAGAGAAACTAGAGTAACCATCTAGAAAGCAAAAATGTGTATGTTTGGATAACCTTTCTAGCATTTGATCAATAAAAGGTAAAGGGTAATGATCCTTTTTAGTAGCTTTATTTAATTTGCGGAAATCAATTACCATTCTATAACCTGTAACAATTCTTTGTGGGATCAATTCATCTTTATCATTAGGAACAACAATAAAACCTCCCTTCTTAGGGACACAATGGACAGGACTTACCCACTAACTATCAACAACAGGATAAATTATACCTGCCTTCAGAAGCTTTAATATTTCTTTTCTTAGCACTTCTTTCATCTTAGGATTTAACCGTCGTTGGTGATCAACAACCGGTTTAGCATCTTTCTCCAATTTTATTTTGTGTTGGCATAGATTGGGACTAATGCCCTTAAGATCATCAAGAGTATATCCAATAGCAGCACGGTGCTTCTTCAGAGTTTTCAATAATTTATTTTCTTCTTGCTCTGAAAGGTTAGCACTAATAATAACAGGATATATCTTCTTTTCATCAAGATAAGCATATTTAAGAGTATCGTGTAATGGTTTAAGCTCAAACACGGGATCACCCTTGGGTGGAGGAGGATCCCTAGGATTTCAACAGCAAGTTGTGTTTCAAGATAGGTCCTTGTTTAAAGAATACTTCATCTATTTCTCTTCTTTCATTCATAAACATATCATTTTCATGGTCGAGCAAATATTGTTCTAACGGATCATTAGGAGGCACGGCAATAGAAGCAAGACCAATAATTTCATATTTACTAGGCAATTCTTTATCATGGGGTTGTCTACGAAATTTAGCAAAATTGAACTCATGAGACATATCCCCAAACCAATAGTAACAACATCCCTTTTGCAGTCTATCCTAGCATTGACAGTATTCAAGAAGGGTCTACCAAATATAATGGGACAAAAGTTATCTTGTGGGGAACCAAGAACAAGAAAATCAGCAGGATATTTAACTTTCCCACACAAGACTTCAGCATCTCTAACAATCCCAACTGGTGAAATAGTATCTCTATTGGCAAGATTAATCATAACATCAATTTCTTCTATCTCAGCATGTGCAATATCATGCATAATTTCTTTGTATAAGGAATTAGGTATTGCATTTGCACTAGCACCCATATCACACAAGCCATGATAACAATGATCTCCTATTTTAACAGAAATAAAAGGCATGCCTACAATAGGTCTGTGTTTATTTTTAGTATCTGGTCTAGCAATTCTAGCAGCTTCATCACAGAAATAAATAACATGCCCATCAATATTATCGACCAAGAGATCTTTAACAATAGCAATACTAGGTTCAACTTTAATTTGCTCAGGGGGTGTAGGTGTTCTAGTGTTACTTTTACGAACCACAATTGAAGCTTTAGCATGATCCTTTATTCTAACAAGGAAATGTGGCTTCTCAATATAAGCAGTAGGAACAACAGGATCAACATTATAAGTGATAGTCTTTTCTTCAACTTTAATAGGTGCAACTACTTTTACTTCAACGGGAGGATTATATTTAAACCACTTCTCCTTAGGGAGATCGACATGAGTAGCAAAGGATTCACAGAAAGAAGCTACTATCTCAGAGTCAAGTCCATATTTAGTGCTAAATTCACGGAAAACATCGGTATCCATAAAAGAATTAACACAATCAAACTTAGTGTTATACATGACTTCTTACATTCGTCGAGATCCCAATCTTCAGAGTTGCATTTAATTATTTCCAATAAGTCCCATTTGATTTCAATAATCTTCATCATAAAAGAGCGAGTACAAGAAGTATCGAGCATGGAGCGATTATTGAGAGAAAGCCGACCATAAAAATTTTGAATAATATTCTCTTGAGAGCTCATGATTGGGGCATGAATATAACATTGACTTAAGCCTCCCCCAAGCTTGAGGGATGATTTCTCCTTCGCGAGGCAAAAATTATATATATAATTACGATCACGATGAACAAGATGCATAGGATAAAACTTCCGATGAAATTCCAATTCAGTCGGTTGTAGTTCCATGATCCCATATCATCACATAGCCTAAGCCATGTCAATGTCTTTCCCTTCAAAGACAAAGGGAAGACCTTCTTCTTGATAACATCCTCGGGCATACCTGCAAGCTTAAATAATCCACAAACTTCATCCACATAGATTAGGTGCAAATCGGGATGTAATGTTCCATCACCGTGAAAGGATTAGCTATCGCTTTCTATCATACCAAGGAATTTCAAAGTAAACATTTTCAGAGGGTTCAGTAGGTTGAGGAGAAACTCTTTGCTCTCATCGGTCGGGGTTAAGATACCCTGAACAAGCCCCTCAAAGGATTACTTTCCATAGTAACAAGTGACAGTAAATTTCAGCACACTATATAAATTTTTCCTTACCAAATTCCACCTACCAAAGGCGCTTCATTCCCCGGCAACAACGCCAGAAAGAGTCTTGATGACCCACAAGTATAGGGGATCTATCGTATTCCTTTCGATAAGTAAGAGTGTCGAACCCAACGAGGAGCAGAAGGAAATGACAAGCGGTTTTCAGTAAGGTATTCTCTGCAAGCACTGAAATTATCGAATGTATAGTTTTGTGATAAGGTAATTTGTAACGGGTAAAAAGTAATGAAAGTAAATAAGGTGCACCAAGATGGCCCAATCCTTTTTGTAGCAAAGGACAAGCCTGGACAAACTCTTATATAGAGAAAAGCGCTCTCGAGGACACATGGGAATTATCGTCAAGCTAGTTTTCATCACGCTCATATGATTCGCGTTCGTTACTTTGATAATTTGGTATGTGGGTGGACGGTGCTTGGGTGCTGCCTTCCTTGGACAAGCATCCCACTTATGATTAACCCCTATTGCAAGCATCCGCAACTACAAAAGAAGTATTAAGGTAAACCTAACCATAGCATGAAACATATGGATCCAAATCAGCCCCTTACGAAGCAACTCATAAACTAGGGTTTAAGTTTCTGTCACTCTAGCAACCCATCATCTACTTATTACTTCCCAATGCCTTCCTCTAGGCCCAAATAATGATGAAGTGTCATGTAGTCGACATTCACATAACACCACTAGAGGAGAGACAACATACATCTCATAAAAATATCGAACGAATACCAAATTCACATGACTACTTATAGCAAGACTTCTCCCATGTCCTCAGGAACAAGCGTAACTACTCACAAATCATATTCATGTTCATAATCAGAGGGGTATTAATATGCATAAAGGATCTGAACATATGATCTTCCACCAAATAAACCAACTAGCATCAACTACAAGGAGTAATCAACACTACTAGCAACCTACAGGTACCAATTTGAGGTTTTGGGACAAAGATTGGATACAAGAGATGAACTAGGGTTTTAGAGGAGATGGTGCTGGTGAATATGTTGATGGAGATTGACCCCCTCCCACTGAGAGGATCGTTGGTGATGACGATGGCGATGGTTTCCCCCTCCCGGAAGGATGTTTCCCCAGCAGAACAGCTCCGCCGGAGCCCTAGATTGGTTCCGCCAAGGTTCTGCCTCGTGGCGGCGGTGTTTCGTCCCGGAAGCTTGCTTGTGATTTTTTTTCTAGAGTAAAAGACTTCATATAGCAGAAGATGGGCACCGGAGGCCTGCCAGGGGGCCCACGAGGCAGGGGATGCGCCCCGTGGCGCGTCCCCCACCCTTGTGGTCAGGGTGTGGGCCCCCTCTGGTTGATTCTTTCACTAGTATTTTTTATATATTCCAAAACGTGCCTCCGTGAAGTTTGAGGACTTTTGGAGTTGTGTAGAATAGGTCTCTAATATTTGCTCCTTTTCCATCCTGAATTCCAGCCAAGGCATTCTCCCTCTTCATGTAAACCTTGTAAAATAAGAGAGAAAAGGCATAAGTATTGTGGCATAATGTGTAATAACAGGCCATAATGCAATAAATATCGATATAAAAGCATGATGCAAAATGGACGTATCAAGCACCGGCTTTTTGTATCTCTAAATCTCTTGACGTAATCGGAGACCGATTCATCATGCTTTTGTCTAACCGATGTAAGATGAGAAAACTTAAGCTCATTATCACCACTATAAAAATGATCATGAAACTTTTGTTCCAAGTGAAACCATGTAGTAATAGAACCGGGTTTTTGCAGAAAACCACGAGACAGCAGTACCGGTTAAAGATAAAGGAAAATAACGTACTCTCCACTCATCTCGTAAACTTGCCTCATCTAATTCTGCCAAGTACTGACTAACATGCTTCCAGGTGGTTTTTGTGCCCTCTCCGTTAAACTTAACAAAATCTGGAATTTTATATCCCGGAGGGCATTGAATTGCATCAAAGTATTCTGGATATGGCTTTTGGTAAATATGGTTCCTTGGTAACTCAACTCCGAAATTCTCTTGAAGCATCTTAGCCATCTCCTCTCTAAGATTATCTAGACCATCATCCACAGTGGACGATGAAGCTTGTGGCAGTAGCATAGGAGTAGTAGGGTTAGTAGTTGCAGGTGTGAATTGTGGCATGTATGATCTAACAGTGTTTGCTCTTGTAGGTAGGGTTTGGTTCGGCGTCACCACTGAACTTGGCATATTCATGATAGGATTAATGGGTGCAGCAACAATTTGATTTGTGGGGCTAGGATAAAAATTCATCGGCACGGGAGGCGCCGATGAAATAGGTAAAGTTGGACTAGGGATTTCTTGCAGAATGTGCACACCAACATTACCACTAGATGATTGAGGCATACTATTTTTAGCATTACTATTTTCCAAGAAAATTTGGTATAAAAGTTTATTGCTATCGAATGCGACTATCAATTTCAGCCCATACCTCGGGAGAGAAGGTATTACTTACAGAGGGTTTAACCTGTTCATCATGAAGAGGAGGAAACTTGATTTCTCCAACCGGAGTGATATTGCCTTGGCGATCCTTCTTGAACTTAGCAAGGAACTCCTGCATCTCCTTCTCTTCACGCGCCTTCTTGTACTCCTCATAAGCTTGGCGATGTTCCTCCGGTAACTTCTCAAAATTGGGCTTGATTATGTTATCGGCGTTGATTTCCAAGGGCTTGGGAATCTTGTTGTTGCCAGACATGATGGATGATGATGATTGATCTTTGATCCCTAGCGGAGTCAACAAAAAGTGTGTTCGCACACGAACATGTCACCGTGTACCCTCGACACCGAGGATGATGCACCGTAGCTCACGTTGAAGGAGACCCGTCCGGAAGCGCGGTACGCAAGCAATCCGGCGGGTGCTTTTTAGGACCCGAAACCCCACATGCCCGGGAGGGACCCCGTCTGGACGCGCGGCGGCTATGGGCTGCCCTAGGTCGACCTGATCGCCCCTAGGGCCTCGAGGTTCGCCGCCCTGCAACAAGAAGAACGAACGAAGAACGAGGAAGAAGAAGAACTAGGGTTAAGGAGAAAAGATAAAAGATAAAAAGTGGTATATGATTTGATCGATTGTGTGTTGTTATTCAATCGGTCGTCACCCCTTAGATATATATGAGGCGGATGGACTTCCCGTGCAAGGAAAGGTTACAATTCACGTTCAAAACCCTATTTTGGGTCCAACTCGGAATCAAACTTTCCAAAACGGTTCGGTTTACAACCTGGCTGCACCTTGCGGGTCATGCTTGAGGTAGTAAACGATCTTGGATGGAAACGTGCCCAAAAGCAATCTTGACCGTTTCGACGAGACGAACAACTTCTGTGTTGAACATTTTTTGACTGGAGGTCATCTTGAGGGTCAAATCGCTCGTGCAAAACAGGTTATTATCCGCGCTACCTCGCGCAAAACAGGCTATACTCGCGCTACATCAGACATGGCGTCTTGTGGGGCACGCCATTTTCTGCTTCTTGACAGAGCTGCATTCCTATGGCTCTAACTTTTGCATACGAACTTGGATTGGAACGACTTTTATATCAAAATCGATCGTTTCAACGAGACGAAGACAATCCATGTAGATCATTTTTCCATACGAGGCGGTCTTGAGGGCTAATGAGCCGAATAGTGTTCTGAATACAAAATCTCAGTATTTCGAACACAACTTCGGCCTTCGAGATGAGATCGGATGGCGATGGCCCAAACTTCAAAGATGTTCATATCGACAATACGGAACTTTTTTATGTAGATCACTTCTCCATTTGAGGCCATATTAATTAACTTCTTTACCGTGCCAAAATCTGGTGGTAACAATTAGTAATTTTATCAGGTACTAATTAATAGCCATGCATATCTCTCGAAAAAAAGGAACACACATGCATACAGTGGAAGTATCTCAAGGGCCAAACTATTCTGGAAACTATCATAGCAGACTTCATCTTTTTCTAAATCTCGACTAAACGGTGATGCACGCACACTTATCTTGGCTTGACCACATGCACAATCAGATCTTACTACTAGACATTGGTATTGTCTGATGCTTCCCATCGAACATCAAGCAATTTGTGATTTACCATTTCCCTAGGGACTTGACATCCCAGCTATCTTCCTCTGGCAGCTTAGTGGTACCTGATAAAATGCTTGGATGCATGTTCTGGAAGTTGTTCCAAATATGTGCAGCTCCCTAGGCGGACTCAAAGAAGGTTGAACAATGTTTTGTTAATCAGTTGCAGCATGCGTACACTTAAGATATGCATAAAACAAAATCTACCTCCTTAGGTGCATCCTTTTATGATTCTTGGCAGTTAGGGGAACACAAAGATAATAAGGTCCTGTTTGGTTCAGCTTTTATCGACGGATTCCGCTGCGGCGCAGCAGAATCTGAACCAAAGGGCGGACCCAGCAGAATCCGATTCCAGAAATCCGCTGCCAAAATCTGAACCAAAAGCGAAAGCAGCCCAGGACGTGCTTTCCAAAATCTGATTCCGCTGCGGGCCAAAATCTGAAAAAATCTGTATCAGCTGGTTTGCCAGATGACCTACATCCTTTTCACATCAGATTTTTCACAGCTGTTTTTCCACAGCAGATTTTTCACAGCTGCTTTTAGAAATCCACAATCGAACCAAACAGGGCCAAGAAGCATAAGAAACTGGCTTTTAAAACTTGCATGCAGTATGCAAGAAACTGATGATATTGTCCCCAAGTGGTCTAGGATAACCTGGTGATCAAACAATACACTAAGTGATTATGTAGAGAATTATAGATTCGCCAAATTCTTAAATCAAGATTTTTAATCAAACAACGATACATTAATTTGGAACTATTGATCGCTCGTAAGTCCTGCATTCGATTCTGAAGGTTCTCAATCGGATTATGATGTAGGGTGGAAACCCTAGGGGCCGATCTTTCACGATTGGAGCGGATCCTACGAAGAACACGAAGAACACGAGGGGGAAAACACGAGGGGAAAGAGAGGAATCACTCAAATCAACAAGAAACAATCACACATGTGCTAGATTCTCGAAACACAAAGAGATACACGATCCAAAGCCAACAAGGGACGATACATAGGGTAACCGGTTCTTCTCCATGAGGAGGTCTTGATGGGGGCCACCCGTGAGGGGGTCTTGAATCCAAGGTGGATCTTCCCATAGAGGCGTGCGGTCGCTCTCGTGGAGTAGATCCGTATGGATCAGCAAAGCTCTATCTCAAATGAGCTAACCTATGCTAAACCTAACTAGGAGGAGGAGGGGGTCTATATATAGTGCTAAGCCACGAAGGGGTAAGTGAGGGCGAGGTACACACGGCCTCGGCCCAAGTCATGCGTGCAGGCATGGTCCGGATGATCCGGATGGTGGCCCGGATGATCCCGGCGTCGGGAGTCCGGATGATCCGGGCGGCCGTCCGGATGATCCGGCTTCGTCGAGCAGGCTTCGGGTCTCTTCGGGCGCATTACCCGAATCGTCCGGGTGGGGGTCTGGATTGTTCGGCTGGGGATCCGGATGATCCGGGCAAGTCTAGTCTTGCTCCGATCTTCTTATTCCTTCTCCTCTTCCATGCTTGGCCTTGGTCCTTGGATCCTCCATGGTCATCTCGGTTGTACCTGAGTATATGCAAGGTCCATGCATGAGGTAGTAGCCATGTCTCATATGTGGAAAGTGACGGTTCGAAGAGGAGTGAGTTCACCTTGTGTCCAATGGCGTATGGCCGAGGTCTCATCGCATGTCCTCTTGGGGCTTGGGGAGTAGTCGAAGTGTACATGGGGATGATCGTGGGATGCTTCGCATCATCTCCCCCCCCCCCCCCCCCCTTGGGAAAGATCCGACCTCAGATCATGATCCTCATCACCATGGAAACGGTTATCATGGATGGACTTGTAGTTGGACGGAGTTGAAGACATTGTGCAATCCAAGTACTCCAAGATGTTGCCGGAGTGGTATACATGCAAAAAGAGCAAACACAAACGACACTCAAAAATACAATGGTTAGCGTACACAAAGTCTCCATCATGTAAGAATGAGTCCGTGCGGCAAGATTGTTCGTGACAAAGCGCATGAAGCTTATCAAGATGATATAGAATGATATGCGAAGCGTTCATGGGAACAAAAGCATTTGTAGTATGCAAAAAGGTGTGGTGAATGCGAATAATGAGACCATTGTGCAAAATGATGTCATAATGGGACGGTGTATCAAAAGCATGAACATGGTAATTGGTGCTCAATGTGAGTATGTGATCATGCAATTGATGGTGGGCAATATGATCATGATGTATGAAGATGCCATCAAGAAAGATCAGAACAAATTTGCTAAGGAAGTGCACAAGCTCATATATCATGGATGACATGGGAATACAATGATGCAACAAGGCAATCATAATGTGAGTCAGTCCATGCCTAAGATGCAAATTTATCATGTGTATGATATGTCCATCGAGCATGACATGTGTAAGCACAATCGACAAATATGGAGGTGTTCATGTACCAACTCGATGTCGTGGCATGAGTGGAGGTTCGAAGGTGCATCCAATAAGTCCGAGCACTCCTCAACTTGAAGGTCCATAGGGTCCATCTCCAATGTCGGTCCTCCATCCAATATGTGTAACATGTAGACAAGAAGAAGGAAACAACAATGAAAGAATGACCCATCTAATATGCGTATGTGAGGATGGCTCAAAGGGAAGGAGTTCACCTTATGAATGTTCCCGAAGATGTTGGAGTTGCATGTCATGTACGCCGTCACATAACCAATATGTCTCATGATAGTGGTGCCTTGTGATTCCTTCAAAACGAAAGAACATGACAAACACTCGGAAAAACAAATGAGGTTAGCGGAAGTGCAAAACCAATCATTCGTGTGGTAAGATACCCAACAAGTGTATGCATCATGCTCGTCATAAGAAAGGACAAGAGAGCATTTCATAGTATGGAGGCATATGATGCGAGAACAACCAAATAAAATAGTCTCAATCAAACAAGCATGCATCACAAGTAAGGTGTTAAAGTCTCTGAGATCAATAAGCATAGTATGGTTGCACTCACTACAAGTAGATAGGAGAGAGGCAACTAATGGACACAAGAGACAATGATCAAGATATATCACGTGACAGGCATGAACATATATGTCATCAACCCAAGAAAGCGAGTAAGAATGGAACATGGGTGATGCGCCAAAGCAAGCAATGATAGTGATCAAGTAAAGCAAGCTAATAGTGCAAAGATGCAACATACTAGGAGGAATCATGGCAAGCATGTCATGTGTGCAAATAGTGAGCATGAAAAATGCACATGACATATCACAAGCATGAAAGCAAGATATGAGCAAAATATCATCAATGTATTGGCGAGACGCCATATGTAAATAGCAATGCGACATCATGACTCTGCCAACACAACAAGCATCAATAGCATGAGGCACATGGTAAACATGGCAATAGCAACAAGGATCTCCACCAAGCATGCAAATACACATAGGAGTATCATAATTGTGAATCATGGGTAGATACAAGCAAGGGTCACAATTATATGGCAAAATCATGTAAGGCATAACATGCAAAGTGAACAAGATACAATGGGCATAAAGTGACAAGTGATATATAGCCCATAGCCGTGAGAGCCAAGTAAAGGAATGCGCGAAGAGAATATTGGTAAGGATAGTCCACGGGATCCTAAATCATCCTTGCTCTCGAGAGCTCATTTCGTCAACTCGTGGGATTGAGAGGTTGACGAGTATACATTAGTACCTACACCAAAAAAAGTTAAAGGGAAAATTGTGTGTGCGTGGTATATGTGCACATCATCCATCATGATGCACACGTGCATGTGTTGGTTAGCACAAAATAGCCAATGCTCAAATAAATGAGATGTGTGGTATAGAAACATGTCATCCATCACGAGAGGTTTGTTGTCATGTATGGCATAATGGAGACTCAAATTGGGCAATGCATCATGAAAAATATCTAGAGCATTGTTATTCATGGAATGCATATGGTGCAAGCAATTATGGGAATCATGCAAAGTATGGAATGAATCAAAATCTCCTAATATGTATGAGGAAACTATGGGGGTCTGCTCATGATCATTAGTGGAAACATCACATGGAGAATATAGACAACATCCAAAACAAAGCATATTTGTAACAATGTGATCATGGCATGGCATAGTAGATGAATTGCACAAATCATGTAAAGGAAGCATAGCAATATCATCGCGTGAAAAACAAAAGCCAATGACAATCATCTTGTCATCTATGCCATAAGTGCAAATGGGATTTATTTTAATGGGGCATGCATAGTCACTATGTTGAGATTGAAATGATGCAATATGGAAGATCTCACTCATAGCATATGACAAGTTCAAAGGATTGTCAAACATGACGTGACCTATAGAATTTTCACATGATATCCTATGGAGCATAGCATCACAACTAGGCAACTCAACATGCTCATCATCATAGTCATCATAAATTGGTAAGTCATGACATGAAGAAGTCGCACTAGCATGAAGCATAGGAATAGGTGGATCAACATCATGCAAGCAATCATTTGCAAGAGAGTCCACTAGTGGGACAAGGGAAGTACCGTCACCTATGTTACCTTCGGAGAATCGCTCATGTGTTGTAGGTGAGGTGTCGAAGACCAAGTCATGGTCAACTTCATCTTGATGGAACCATGTGGGGGGTGCATCATTATTCACCATGGCCATCGTCGTCTCCATTGGAGGTATGGACTCGTCGAGGATAGGCATGTCGTCATGTAGGAGACCTAGCACCAAAGAAAAAAACACACTAGGAGTAGAGGTTAAGTCATTAGAAATCATAGTGGCCTCACCTGCCGTCTCAACTACCTCACTCACTAAGTGTTGTGGCTCACTCACTCCCTATTGGATGCTCTCACTCGTGGTTGGTGGAGTCATGGCTCTCAACCTCACATAGGATGCGTGGCATTCTCTTATGTGCGGGGCTAGTGGTGGTCACACTCATCCTCTCATAGGAAATGCACTCAAAGTCACATATGGTGGAGTCGCTCATATCACTCATGGTGGGGTGGCTCTCCTCACATGGGAATTGGGGCATCTCATCATATGTGGGTGTCGGAGAGATGTAGGTGCAAATGTCTCCATGCTCAGTCGTGTCGTAGTCGTAGCCGTGGATGAAGGCCGAAGATGGCACATCATCACTCTCCTCTAAGACCAAAGATAAGGTCTCATGTGCGGTCTGGTAGCTTGACTCAGAGAATGAGTCCTTTTGGGGCGCCGTCTTCATGTAGTTGAAGAGGTCCATGCTTGTTGCCATGGTCGAAGGGGATGGCCCTTGCTCGACCTTCTTGTCGTCGCCTTGTTGTTGGAGGCCCATATGATGTGGCACCTCGTAGCTCGTCTCCATGATCGAAGGGAATTTCCCATGCTCGGCCATCTTCCTTGAGGGGCTTCTGAAGATGGAAGTGTCGCCCTCGCTCGTAGGTGGTCGCCTCGTTGTTGAAGATGTCAATATAGGCGGACTCGTGGGAAGTAGGCGAAGATGTCGTACGTCTAAAGGCGAAGATGCCTTGAGAACACTTGGCGAAGATGCCGAAGTGGTGGTGGTAGTAGCCGTAGCGTCCTCTTGGTGGTGCTTGTCTCGCGGTCTTCTCTTGTGCTCATGAAGTTTGGCCTTGGCGTGAAGTAGGGCTTGTCGGGACTTGTGCATTTGCGCTTGGCGAGCATCTTCATGTTGATGATGCCGTTTTCATGCTTGAGCTCGTAGTAGATGTCGTTCGTCGTCATCGTGCACATGATGCTTGGAGGTGACTTGCCCTTCATGACGATGTGGATCACGAACGTGATGGTGGTCGCCATGGAGATGTGTACGTTGACAACTTGCGCTTGCATCATTTTTGCGCTCCGAAGACTTGTGACTTGAATGTCGCCGCCTTGAGGATGATGAAGGGGAAGAACGGTTGATCAACAAGGTCCGAATCTCCTCCATCCTTGCATCTTCCTCCTCCTTTTGCGCGGAAAGTTTGTTGTCAATGTAGTCCCTTTTCCTTGCTTCGGAGTGACGAATGTCGACGGAGATGTTCTTGATGCGCTCTCGCAATCTTGATTGTGCGCCTTGCATTTGTCGTTGTAGATCAAAGATGGACGCTTTGGTGATGTAGTTGTTCACGCCGTCATTGTTGTCGAAGACCGGAGATGAAATGCCTTGCCTATCCATTACAAGACTCGAGCAAACATGAGTGGGAGAAAGAGAAGAACTTATACCAAATGTACATTGACCGAAGTTGAAGATGGATCAATGATCACTCAATGATGTAACAAGGAAATAGCACAACTGGTACCATTTCTCGTCAATTTCTCACACCTACACAAGTAAGGCTTATAGTGGGGCTCGGTGAGGATAGTGACACAAAAATTTGATGAAAAATGTTAGCAAGAGTCAATAATGTGGAAAGAGATTCACAAATTCGCAAGTGAAACAAGTAGACCAATAGCAAGATGTGGCACACGGAAACACACACAAGGATAGATAAATGGGGTCGTGCAACCAAGGAGTGAGCACAAAATATGGGATCCACGGAAAACGCTCGTGTTGCACAACTCAAAAGAGACGCTAGCATGATTTCTCAATAGGCGGATACGACACTTGTGCACAACCTATAAGATGCAAAATATATCAACTTTCTATCCCAAGTATGCCATTATGTATGGTTCCCGGTGTTTCTCAAGATGATCCAAGATGATCGGATATGAAAATCTTATGTGCAATGTGGTATGATGCTATGGCACTTGCTTGCAAGCTTCTTTGCTCTTTCTCTTTTGCTTAAAAGCTTATTCTTTTTTTTATATGGGCACAATGTGAAATGCACAAACCAAGATAGCAATTGTGTGTACGCGGGAATAATCTTGTGACACAAGGGATGATATGATGATACCAATATGATATGGTATGTATGCAATGGAAGGTGTAGATCACTAATGTGCACAAGTAACGTTGCCGGCAATACTCAAATGGCTAGTCTCGATAGGCAAGTGACGCAAAATGGGCTAGGGATTATCAATGTAATTGCAAGGGGATCTACAATGATGTCGTCAAGGTTACCATCTGTGGCGATGATGAGAGGCGGTGTTGTCGATGTCGACCCCTTCCTAATTAGCCGAAACACCTTAGGAAACGGAAAAACCGCGAACTCAAAATCTCAAACGACAAATGTCAAATGGTGGTAGCGGGAATGCGGTGGTGGTTGCGGAAGTATTGGTGAAAACCCGGTCAATATGGGTTAAGGGTATGATGAGCTATACACGGTGTCGGAGCTTAAAGCACGGTCCCTAAGTAGCGAAACACCTTAGGAGACACAACTCGCAACTCAAACAAAATTGGGTTAAGTTGGGGTGGCGGAAGTGTATGATGGGCAAGGTTATGCGGACGTGGTGTTGGTGGTTGATGAAGAAGTAACCGTCCCTAAGTAGCCGAAACACCTTAGGAGACTCGAATCACTACTCAAGCAACCACATATGCAATGGGGATCAAAATGGTTTAGGTTGCGGAAGTCGGTTGTGGTAATGCGGATGATATGGTGGAGGCCTAGGCAAACTTGCTAAATTTTAGAAAATATGATGGAGTCAAATGATGGAGGTAGTATTTTGTGGGATGGGGATGTCAATAGCTTCAAAACGAGCTAAAGAACGCCAAACCGGACTCGGATGAGTTAGTTATGGTCAAACAAGAATTCAAAGACAACAAGAAGTCACGGCATCTACGGACATCCGGGAGTAGGTCCGGATGATCCAGTTCACAACCGGATATCTCGTCAAGGCGGGCCCAGACATCCGGGAGATGGTCCAGCTGATCCGGGTGGATCCGGATGATCCGGGAGCACTTCCGGATGATTCGGGCAGGTCAAACTACTCGGGATTTCCTTTCGGAGATGAATTTTTGGGCGGAAAAGGATGATTTTCGGGGCAAAATTGAGGAGATTTTGTGGATGGAAGATGCGGAAACTTGGGGAGATGCTAGATCCACGAAACCAAGCAAATCCATGGATCAAAATCAACAAAACATCATCAAAACCAACAAATCACAAAAAAAAATTGGGGCTATTTTTGGTGGGGATTTTCCAATTTAGGACGAAATCAAGCAAAAGAAGGCTAGAAAAAGAGGGGTATGAGCTCCAAATTTGTGATCAACCTTGCTCTGATCCAAGATGATGTAGGGTGGAAACCCTAGGGCCGATCTTTCATGATTGGAGCGGATCCTACGAAGAACACGAAGAACACGAGGGGGAAAACACGAGGGGAAAGAGAGGAATCACTCAAATCAACAAGAAACAATCACACATGTGCTAGATCCTCGAAACACAAAGAGATACACGATCCAAAGCCAACAAGGGACGATACATAGGGTAACCGGTTCTTCTCCGTGAGGAGGTCTTGATGGGGGCCACCCGTGAGGGGGTCTTGAATCCAAGGTGGATCTTCTTCGTAGAGGTGCGCGGTCTCTCTCGTGGAGTAGATCCGTATGGATGAGCAAAGCTCTATCTCAAATGAGCTAAACCTATGCTAAACCTAATTAGGAGGAGGAGGGGGTCAATATATAGTGCTAAGCCACGAAGGGGTAAGTGAGGGGCGAAGGGGTACACGGGCCTCGGCCCAAGTCATGTGCGCAGGCATGGTCCGGATGATCCGGATGGTGGCCCGGATGATCCGGGTGTTGGGAGTCTGGATGATCCGGGCGGCCGTCCGGATGATCCGGCTTCGTCGAGGATGATCCGGCTTCGTCGAGCAGGCTTCGGGTGTCTTCGGGCACATTACCCGGATCATCCGGGTGGGGGTCTGGATCATCCAGGCTTGGTCCGGATCGTCCGGCTGGGGATCCGGATGATCCGGGCAAGTCCAGTCTTGCTCCGATCTTCTTCTTCCTTCTCCTATTCCATGCTTGGCCTTGGTCCTTGGATCCTCCATGGTCATCTCGGTTGTACCTGAGTATATGCAAGGTCCATGCATGAGGTAGTAGCCATGTCTCATATGTGGAAAGTGATGGTTCGAAGAGGAGTGAATTCACCTTGTGTCCAATGGCGTATGGTCGAGGTCTCATCGCATGTCCTCTTGGGGCTTGGGGAGTAGTCGAAGTGTACATGGGGATGATCGTGAGATGCTCTGCATCAGATTACCCATCCCTCTTTCATTCAATTAGGTTCAGCAAATTCCCGTTATTACCTTGACAGTGCCCACTGCTGGACAGAGTTAATATTTTTGGCAAGAAATCTATCTGTTATAAATGGTCCAAATTTATCTATATGTATTATGTATGCCCCCAACAATAGAAAAACATTGGTGCTCTTCCTCTCTAGCAAATCTTCCCAAAGGACAAGGATATGCCAAATTGCCACCGGCCTTTTTCTCGATTTACGAGTTTCAGAGGTAGAGGGTGGAACAATTAGAAAGTCAACAAAGGGCTAGATGAATCGATCAAGAACTAAAAACAATGTAATATCTTGCAAAGGCATAAATCATCAATTATATGTCCAATTAGTAATCGCCCAGCTTAAAGGTCAAAGCTAGAACCATAGATCTTACAAGCTGTATTTCCGAAAAGAACCATTCAACATCAGACTTTTATCATTGCTAAACAGCGGTATCTCATATCATACAGTGATAATCCTCCTAGATTAAGATTATACCAAATTAGTGAACGAATAAAATAACTACAATTTGGAGCTTCAAGTAAAGCAAATAGTTAACTTAGTTCTCTAGTCGACGGGCTATGTTGTTACCTGAAGAATCATCCTCCCCCTGCTGTTAGTTCAACACCTTGGCCCCTCGTTCTTGCAGCAGCATCCGATCCCAAATCTCCAACCTGGTAGCCAATTCTGGTCAACAAATAGTAGCATGGAATACTTCTACAACTAAGTTAAAATCAGACAAGAAGACCTGCTTACTGCCATGTTGGCGTATATGAAACTGGAACCACTCATGCGAGCATTGTCTTAGATGTATCTCTTTGGATTTAAAACTGTGAATTTCAGAGATGTGCTTCTCTGAAAGCATAAAGATGCCATATCAGACTCAACACTTGGCTCAACAAATCATACAGTTCGGTGCAAGTATTTATAATGCTTTCATGTGCAGATCCAAGTGAGAATGGTATATTGGTAACCCATATTTGAGATGAAAACGGGGAAACAGAAGTGTGATTTTAGACGTGAATACCTTATCCTCCAGCTCATGGTCAGATGCGTGCTGGGCGGCAGCCTCCTGCTCCGAGGTCGTGGCTCCTCTTCCACCTTCCTCTGCGGCCAGTTGATCTAGATGGAACAGGGAGTGCCGCATCCGTTGTGCGACAGATCGATTGACCCGACTCCCACCTCTTCCTCGATCTCTTTACTGCATGGGCAGCAAGACGGCGACGTGCAAGAGAGAAGGAGATGGAGAAGAAAGAAAGAAGGAGCAGCAGAGGAGGCATGCGGCGCCCGAGCATAGCGCCGCCTCCCCGCTATTGCCATCGCCCCCTACAAGCTTGCGCCGCTGTGGTCCATGCCCCGGTTGACTCTCCAATTTCTCCTCCTTCATCTCTGCGTGCGCCTCTTGCCTCGATGCCTCGACGCCTCGCTGATGCGTCCCCGGAGCGCAGCGCCGCCTCCCCGCCTCGTTGCCGCCATCTGATGCGGCGCCCGAGCGCACCGCCGCCTCCCCGAGCGCCGTCTCCCGCGAGCCCGCCGCCTGCCCGCCGCCCCGCCGCTCTGGAAAGGGGATAAGATAGAAGAAAGGATCGCGGGCTGAATTCTTATAAACGTAGGTTTTTTATAAAAAAGAATCATTTTTCAAATCCACTTACATAGGGACGGCGGGTTGAATTCTCTAAAATAGAGGGGCTTTTTAGCAAAATTGCTGACGACGTACTGCTAGAGGCAATAACTGCTTCGTTTGATGCACAGAACGTGATTCCCCGAAATAGTACCACCTCGCATATATGTTTCAAATTCAAACTGAAAGCGTAAATTCACCGGAAGAAAGCATGTTGTGACGGTGAATCCAAGGAGTCAATCCGTGCTTTATTATTAGGGAAAGATGAGCAAATGTGGGAGCGGGACGAAGCTTTGAATGATGTCATCGCTAGTGCATGGAATCAGGGGGCGACCGAGTCAGTGGAACTGATGCGCGACAGATTGGGTTCCTTGGCGGACGATTTGACAACATGGGAGAAGAGTCACTTAGGAAACGGACGACATGAGATACAATGATTAAAGAACAAGTTAGAAATTGTCCGCGCGATCCCAGGTTGACTGGGTTCAAGGCGCGAGGAAATAAAGATCACTGGTCGCCTTGTCGAGCTCTACCACATAGAAGGGAGGCAACATGCACGGCTAGAGTGTCTAATGCATGGAGTACATATTTTTTCATCTCCGAGCTAGTCGCCGACGATGAAAAAACCAGATTAAAGTAATCGCAAAAGTTTGGACGGCAGCTTGATTGATAACAAATGTAATGGAAGAATTGACAATAGCCTTTTACAAGAATCAGAACGTCTGAAGGGGTTCGAATATGGCCCAAGTTTTAGAAACAAGATACCTTGCAAGGTTACTCCGCAAGAACGAAATCTAAACTTAACGCTCCGTGATACCCAACAAGAGGTCAAACATGCTCTTTTTCAGATGTTCCCCATTAAGGCACCGGTAGGACGGTTATTCAGCACACTTTTTTCAAAGGTCACTAGGATGTTTGTCGAGGATCACCAAGGTGGTTCTCAAAATTGTTGATGGTTCTGAGTCTACGGAGTGCATTAATGAAATCATCCTGGTGTTCACCCCAAGGTAAAAAAACCCTACACTTTCGACTCAATTTCGCCCAATCAGTCTATGCAATGTGTTGTGCTTTATAAAGTAGCATCCAAGGTGATATCCAACAGACCAAAGATTATATCACTAGAGATAATTTGGAAAAACGATGCACTTTCGTCCCGGGTAGATTAATAACGACAATATAATAACTGCATATGAGTGTTTACACTATGAAAAGAAATAAGGCCAAAAAACACCAGTCATGTGCTTTAAAACTTGATATGATGAAAGCTTATGATAGGGTGGAGTGGCCCTACCTCCAAGCAATTATGTTGAAGCTTGGCTTTACTGATAAGTGGGTGGACATTGTCATGAGCCTACTCAACTCAGTAAAATTCTCAGTGATGTTTCAATGGGAAGAAACTAGATGAATTCAAACCTTCACGAGGGATACGACAAGGGGACCCGATATCTCCGTACTTGTTCTTGATTGCAGCAGAGGGACTTTCGTGCCTCCTAAAATCCAGAAGAGTCATCAAACATGGGTGAATACTTGTAGCTCCATCGGCGCGACTACTAAACCATCTCTTATTTGCAGATGACAACCTGATATTTTTAAGGCAAATAGTATGGGTGCTACCGAGGTGAAACAAGTGTTGGACATTTATTGTTATGACTTGGCTTAGAGAATCAACTATTCTAAATCATCTATCTTTTTCAGTAAAGGTGTTCCAGATACTATTTGCAATGAGATTAAAGTTCTTCTTGGTGTCTCCAATGAAACTTTAAATGATAAATACTTGGGCATGCCATCAGATATTGGGAACTCTAAAAACGGTGCTTTCAAGTACCTCAAGGACAGGCTGTGGAGTAAGATTCAGGGATGGATTGAGAAAACACTGCCAATGGCGGGAAGGAAGTGCTTGTTAAATATGTAGCGTAGGCAGTGCCAGTTTACTCTATGTCATGTTTCAAATTGCCCTGAGGTTTATGTGAACATTTAAATATGCCTATTCGGAAGTTTTGGTGGGGGAGTAAGAATGGTCAGCGCAAGCCACACTGGGTCTCATGGGAGGTGATGACACAACCAAAAGGTATGTGAGGTTTGGGCTTTGAAGACTTTGAACTTCTTAATCTAGCTATGTTGGCAAGACAGTCATGGAGGCTCCTACAATACCCCGATTCCCTGAGTGCACGGGTGTTGAAGAGTATATACTACCCAAACTACAATATTGCATGCTTCTCTGGGTGGCCACCCTAGCTAGAGACGGAGGGCCATTGTGGAAGGTAGAGACATCTTGAAACAAGGCCTAATCAAGAGGATAGGCAACGACTTGTCCACGAACATTTGGAACGAAAGCTGGCTTCCTAGAGAAGATATGATGTGGCCATACGGGAGTCTGATTCAAAACCTTCCTACCTATGTTTCGGAGCTTATTGACGCCACTTCTGCTTCGTGGAACTGCCAGCGATTGGGACAAGTATTTTTCTCATTTGATGCTTCGGTGATCATGTCCATACCGCCGTGCACGATGAATGTAACTGATTTTTGGTGCTGGAACTATGTGAAGAATGACATGTTTTCAGTAAAGTCTGCCTACAAGATGCTTGTTGCAACTAGGCAAAGGGGAGAACCCTGGCTCGAAGGAACGTCGGGATCGTCGGGCACAAACAAAAAGGAAGGACCATGGAAAACGTTATGGAGAACTCAGGTTCCTGGGAAGATCAAAATGTTTTTGTGGAGGCTCTCAAAGCAATCCTTGCGACTGAAGATGTCAGGGCACATAGAAATATGTCGACGACAAGCTCATGCGGCATGTGCGGCCCCCGGACTCATGGCGTCATGTTTTTGCTTGAATGCACATCGTTAGGATGGCACCCGCAGAGTTTGGGTACGTATGGAGCCACCCCATAGCCTTACCTGTCCTATTTCAGCTTACCCATCACGCGTACCCGTACCAGCTAGTGGGTATAATTTTTCCCCATACCCATCACCCGACAGGGGTAAACGGGTACCCGCTGGTAAAAATATCCACGTTTGTGTAACATAATTTTGAGCAACACATAATCATAAACAACATAGAGAGAATTCCTTATTTGGCCCTTTCCTAAAGTTTGGTTCCCTATTTGGCCCAATTTTTTGTTTTCTCCCCTTTTTGACAAGCAAATTTCATTTTGTTCCCTATATGACACTTCCGTCGGTTTTGGCTAGGAACGGTGTTAAGTCTGACATGAAAAGACCGTTTTACCCCAATGTAGCATGTGAACAGATTATTTACATGCAAACACAATGGTAATGTGATATACTTTGTCCTGTTTGAATAAGTAAATAAAGAAGTGTCGGCACAAGCCCGACCTCGAGGCTGCAAACGATGTGTATTTTTTGGCGAGACACGCCCGTACGAGCTTCTGCAGCCGATTGCTTTCCGGCCAATCAAGCGTAAACATGCTAGTACACAACAAGCAACAAGCAAGTAGACAGGGAGCTGGATCGATTCTCTCGCGTGTATACAACACCAAGCAGGCAGGCACACAGGTGGCTGGATTTCAGCCGGAACCTCACGCACGGGTAGCTAGCTGGCTATAAGCTAGCGATCAACCCGCCGGTGCTAACTCGGGCGAGGACAACACCAGAGGCTGAGATTTGATGGCGACATGTGCGATTGAATGTCTTTGTATTAATCTAAGTAGATTACACGCATATTAAAGCTAGTTATGCGAGTCCTAATCGATCTATTTGGTGATTGCACCAGTCCGAGCCCGACAAGGTCTTCTTATCGTGGTTAGTTCTAACTAAAAGTATTCATATGACTAATAATAATATGATGAAATGCCTCCATCCACTGAAGCGCCCATTCTCTACCATTTTTGTGACATACTATTATCAAGGGCAAAATTGTCTTTGCACATGCTAGTTAACACCTCTGGATAGAAAAATGGATAAAAGTGTCACATAAGGCGCAAAATGAAGTTTAAGTGTCAAATAGGGAAAGAAAATTTTTGGGCTAAAAAAAGAACTAAATTTTAAGAAAGGGCCAAATAAGGAATTATCTCAATAACATATGATCATAATTTATAAACAACAACACATAATAACATCAATAAATAATTATATACAACAGTATATCATAAACAACAACACATTATATAAACATCAACACTTTCTTATAAACAACACATCAAAATATCTACACATAGTCATAACGAGTAGTACAAAGTCATACATTTTAAATTCACAAACTCACGACAAAGTGTAAAGGTAACTTGTCCGTATTTGTTAGATTTTATAAGGGTATATGGGTATGCGGGTATGGGTTATATGATCCCATACCCATACCCGCTCTACTCGATGAGTTTGATTATTTCCTATTTATATATATATATATATATATATATATATATATATATATATATATATATATATATATATCCATGGATAACTTTTTGTCCCATACCCTCACCCTAATATGGTTTTTACCCGCAGGGTACGAGGGTAATGGGTACACATTGCCATCCCTATACATCGTCAAGATGCTTGTGGGCTCTGGTCGATGATAAACTTGGACAAAATCTCGTCGCAACTATCGAACCCAAGGCGAGGCAGTGGCTGTTCACTCTTATGGACTCACTATCACATGAACAGTTCGTCAAGGTTGTAGTTACTCTATGGGCTATTTGGACGGCTTGTCGAAAAGCTATATATGAAGGGATCTTTCAAACTCCAGCGACACTTCAATCCTTTGTCTCAAGGTTCATATCCGAACTCCAAACCCCGCAAGATAAGAAGCCTCAAACTGCAACGGCAGTTGCTGCCACCAGCTCGACTACACAACGGCCAAAGGCGCCGCCCCCTGACTATGCAAAAGTTCAGGTCGACGCGGCTATTAGGGCAAGTAAAGGAGGCATAGCTGCGGCAGTATGCCGAGACAACATAGGCAACTTTTAGGGCAGCTCCTCACTCGTAGTGCCTGCGGTGCATGAACCGGCAACACTCGAAGCAATGGCATGTCGTGAAGCCTCTCTTTAGCGTCTGATTACAACTTCACAACTTTATAATAGTCTCGGATTCTAAATAAGTTGTTGAAGAGATCATTTTAGGCAGCTATGATACTTATAGTGCTATCATAAGAGAGATCAAAGTGAGCGACATTAGCTATATTTTTGAAAGTCGTGTGGTCAATGTTGACGCACATAGTTTAGCGAGATTTTCTTCTCTTACTCTATCTCAGAGTCGTCATGTTTGGTCTGGCTAACCACATGACTCGAATTGTATCCCACTTACTGTGCTTTTTTAAAGTTACTTACTGTGGCTTTTGATTAATATAAAGTTGGCTTTTCCCTAAAAAAATCGGGGAAAATGATTGGGACGCGTCGGTATGCCTATGTTGTAGATTGTAGATGTCCTCACATTCTCTCTCTGGAAGGTTCGTCTATTCCGGACGCAATAAACCTGCCCGAAGCGAGTGGCGGGTAGAGTGCGTGCGTACGTGAGCCCTAGCGGGTTCGAGGAGGCAGCGCCGGCGGCGGAGATGTCGACGCCGTCGAGAAAGCGCCTGATGCGGGACTTCAAGCGGCTGCAGCATGACCCACCGGCCGGGATCAGCGGCGCGCCGAACGACAACAACATCATGCTCTGGAACGCCGTCATCTTCGGGTCCGTGATCCCGCCTTGGACTGGAATTCCAGTTCCTCACCCCTTTCGTTTGGGGGACGGCCTCTCCGCCGCCGCCGTTGTTCCTAGGGTTTGGTCTGGGGACCTCTAGATCGTGCCGAGCTCCTCAGTTTCAGTTATTTCCATGTTAGGGTTTGTGGTGCTGACGAGGATCCTTTTTCTGTGGTGTGGTTTTGCAGGCCGGATGATACGCCATGGGACGGAGGTGAGGCTCGTCGGTTTGATCTCCTCTGACCTCTAGCTGATTTACTGTTTTACGTGTGGTTGCTAGTTCCTTGGGCGTAGTTTTATTATGAATCGTAAGGCGGAACTGCAGCTATCCTATATATTGCTGATGGTTTTTGTTTGTCCTGGGAGTGATGCTGCGTTGTACCTGTTTGCATCCATTAGTCTGTTATAAGCTTTGCGCGGAAAATTCCGTTGCATGATTTGGGTAGTACTGTTTGTTGGGCTTTTCTGTCGCTGTTTACAAGCAGCAGAAGGTCTGTTGGAAGTGTATATTTTAGGCTAAAGTTATGAAATCCCTGCTGGTTTTGGGTTTCCTTAAATCGGAAAAGACAAAATCTGCATGGTCGAACCTGTTACGACGGCAGACTCCACTCAAGGTGCACCAAAATTAGGAGATTCGTACGAATTCTGCAGTAATTTTTTTTTAGTGAGTTATGGGCTGGAACGCCAGAGCTGATTTGGAGTTGCACAAAATATTCTTTTGGTATAGAAATTTTTTAGCTTTGGAAATTCCTTTGGCAGCAAGCTTTGGACTTGCATTTGGAAATAGGTTCCCAATTTCTTAGGAAAGGAGTTCAGCTGCAACATGAAAGCCATGATGCTGTTGTTCTCTATTAAATATTATTAATACTTCATAAGGTTGAGTATTCTATCTGAGGACTAGACAAAGAAAAAGTTCATATCTGTTATGCATCCTCTTAATGCTATTTATCCACTTTGCTTCTCAGTTTATAGTTTGACACATTTGCAAACTGCTATTTTTGTGTGTAAATTAAATCAATAATATTGCTGGTGTGACAGCAATACATGATGAACTAATTATCCACATTGCTTTGTCCGTTTAGTTTGGAACAATAGCAAATTGCTATTTTTGTTTTAAAAGACTATATCAGTAATATTGCTCATGTGACAGTTCCAGGAATGTCACCTGCTTTTGAGAGCATTGTTCAATCTTATATTTGTACTGTAGGAAATGCACGGCAGATGCATAGTAGCAGGTAGTGATTTTTGCATGCCCACGGCTCAGACCTAGTGATATGTGTATTGTACCGAGCATCCAAAGAGGTTAGTATTTTCTTTTGGTAAAACATCTTAGCTAGGCCTCCCATAAAAAAGGACAGCCTGGTGCACTTAGCTCCCGCTTACGCAGGGTCCGGCGAAGGGTCCGACCACTTTAGGCCCTCCCCATGACCACCACCAAAATCCTTCCAAGGTGGACATTGTTCCACTCTATAGATTCAGAGTGGCCAGATAAGAAATGTAATATAAAGCGTTCCATCACCATACACATTGGCTTATGACAGTCATGAAGGAGCACATAACCAAAAATAACTATGTACGAGGTCAACCATGTTGGTGCATGATGCATGCTTATTGTGCATATGTTTTAGCTTGTGGCATCCTAATATGGCAATAGGCATGATTTTGGAGAAGCTGTCCCATTATGACATATTTATGCAAATATCTAATTTAAGCTTAGTCTAGTGGTATTGAAGTTATATTCTTTATATGGAATGGTGGAAATGAAACATCTCATCTTGCTGAGAGCCCAACCTCTTCAGGCATGTTTGGTTCACAGCCCCATCGGCAAGCCAACCAATCAGGTCCTTCCTTTCCCTTCTTTATACTAGTATAAATGTGCACGTGCAATGGACGTAACCATATGAATGTCATTGTTTTAATCCTAGTTAGCATTAACATATTTAAACAGAATCGACAAAAAATAAATAATTAGTGTGATATATGACAAAGCGAAAAAGTTTGGTATTGTACTTCTATATCTACTATATATACTCCCTCCATTCCACAATGTAGTGCACCCACGCGTACCGAGATCTAAGTTTGACCATAAATTTAACCAACGAGACCGACTGCGGCGAGAGCAAAAATTATACCATTGAATTTATGGTCAAACTTAGATCTCGGGAAGCGCGGGCGCACTACATTGTGGAATGGAGGGAGTATTTAAAAGAGTAAGGTCTCGTATTTCACCCATCAGCGTTTCGTTCCCACCTTCATCCAACCCCACTCCGTCCTCTCCTCCTCCCTCTCCGTCTTAATTTTTTTTGCTCCTACCTATGGTTTTTCCGACTTGTCTTTGTTGAAAACCACACACGTCTTCTGGTTTACCAAATGAAATCATGTTTTCTTAGGTAAGTCAATAAGTGTTTTTTTTAAAGTACTCCCTCAACTATAAGGTGATACCTGGAGAGAGTGTTGTACCTAAGCATAAGCTGGTGGTTGCTGACTTCCGTTTTCGGATTCGTGTCCAGCGGGATAAGCGTGCCAAAGTCGCTAGAACGAAGTGGTGGAAGCTCAAGGGGGAGGTAGCTTAGGCGTTCAAGGAGAGGGTCATTAAGGAGGGCCCTTGGGAGGAAGGAGGGGATGCGGACAATGTGTGGATGAAGATGACGACTTGCATTCGTAAGGTGGCCTCGAAGGAGCTTGGAGTGTCCAAGGGAAGGAGAAGCGAAGATAAGGATACCTGGTGGTGGAATGATGATGTCCAGAAGGCAATTAAAGAGAAGAAAGATTGTTTTAGACGCCTATACCTGGATAGGAGTGCGGACAACATAGAGAAGTACAAGATGGTGAAGAAGGCTGCAAAGTGTGCTGTCAGTGAAGCAAGGGGCCGGGCGTATGAGTACCTCTACCAACGGTTAGGCACAAAGGAAGGCGAAAGGGACATCTATAAGATGGCCAAGATCCGAGAGAGGAAGACGAGGGATATTGGCCAAGTCAAATGCATCAAGGATGAATGCACCAACTCTTGGTGAAGGACGAGGAGATTAAGCATAGATGGCGGGAGTACTTCGACAAGCTGTTCAATGGGGAGAATGAGAGTTCTACCATTGAACTGGACGACTCCTTTGATGAGAATAGCATGCGTTTTGTGCGCCGAATCCAGGAGTCTGAGGTCAAGGAGGCTTTAAAAAGGTTGAGGCCTCCTTTGGTTCATAGGGTAGGAAAATCGTAGGAATAGGAAAGTTATAGGAAATGAGATGACATGTATCTCAAATCCTATGAGTAGGAATAGGAAAGGAGATGCCCTTTGATTCACATCATAGGATTTTTTCCATTGAGTCTAGGCTAATGTTTATTTTCCTATGAAATGTGGAGGATAGGAAGAATTCCTCCATAGGAATAGGATTCCATTCCTACAAACCAAAGGGCTCTAAAGGATTTTTTCCTACAGAAATCCTATCCTATGAAATTCCTACAAGATTCCTCTAAACCAAAGGAGGCCTGAAAGGAGGCAAGGCGAAGGGCCTTGATTGTATCCCCATTGAGGTGTGTAAAGGCCTTGGGGACATAGCGATAGTATGGCTAACCAAGCTTTTCAACCTCATTTTTCGGGCAAACAAGATGCCAGAAGAATGGAGACGGAGTATATTAGTACCAATCTTAAAGAACAAGGGGGATGTTCAGAGTTGTACTAATTACCGTGGGATTAGGCTGATGAGCCATCCAATGAAGCTATGGGAGAGTCATTGAGCACCGCTTAAGAACAATGACAAGCTTGACCAAAAATCAATTTGGTTTCATGCTTGGGAGGTCTACCATGGAAGCCATTTTCTTGGTACGACAACTTATGGAGAGATACATGGAGCAAAAGAAGGACTTGCATATGGTGTTCATTGACTTGGAGAAGGCCTATGATAAGATACCACGTAATGTCATGTGGTGGGCCTTGGAGAAACACAAAGTCCCAGCAAAGTACATTACCCTCATCAAGGACATGTACGATAATGTTGTGACAAGTGTTAGAGCAAGTGATGTAGACACTGATGACTTAACGATTAAGATAGGACTGCATCAGGGGTCAGCTTTGAGCCCTTATCTTTTTGCCTTGGTGATGGATGAGGTCACAAGGGATATACAAGGAGATATCCCATGGTGTATGCTCTTTGCGGATGATGTGGTGCTAGTTGACGATAGTCGAACGGGGGTAAACAGGAAGCTAGAGTTATGGAGACAAACCTTGGAATCGAAAGGGTTTAGGCTTAGTAGAACTAAAACCGAGTACATGATGTGCGGTTTCAGTACTACTAGGTGTGAGGAGGAGGTTAGCCTTGATGGGCAGGTGGTGCCTCAGAAGGACACCTTCGATAGTTGGGGTCAATGCTGCAGGAGGATGGGGGTATTGACGAAGATGTGAACAATCGAATCAAAGCCCGATGGATGAAGTGGCGCCAAGCTTCTGGCATTCTCTGTGACAAGAGAGTGCCACAAAAGCTAAAAGGCAAGTTCTATAGGACGGCGGTTCGACCCACAATGTTGTATGGCGCCAAATGTTGGCCGACTAAAAAGGTGACATGTTCAACAGTTAGGTGTGGCGGAGACGCTATGTTGAGATGGATGTGTGGCCACACGAGGAAGGATCTAATCCGGAGTGATGATATACGAGATAGAGTTGGGGTAGCACCAATTGAAGAGAAGCTTGTCCAACATCGGCTGAGATGGTTTGGGCATATTCAGCGCAGGCCTCTAGAAGCTCAAGTGCATGGCGGATGGCTAAAGCGTGCGGAGAATGTCAAGAGAGGTCGGGGGTAGACCCAATTTGACATCGGAGGAGTCCGTTAAGAGAGACCTGAAGGATTGGAGTATCACCAAAGAACTAGCTATAGACAGGGGTGCGTGGAAGCTTGCTATCCATGTGCCAGAGCCATGAATTGGTCGCGAGATCTTCTGGGTTTCACCTCTAGCCTACCCCAACTTGTTTGGGACTAAAGGCTTTGTTGTTGTTGTTGTTGCACTCCCTCCAATCCATATTAATTATCGCTGCTTTAGTACAACTTTAGTACAAATTTGTACTAAAGCAGCGAATTTGTACTAAAGTTGTACTAAAGCAGCGATAATTAATATGGATCGGAGGGAGCAGTGTTTTTTTTAAGAAAATGGCGATTCAATTGGCAACTAAAATCTATTTTTTTGGTATGTCTCACAGTGATTGTGTACAAAATATTTATGGCCCCGTTGCAAAGCACGGACAGTTATCTAGTAAATCAAGATGCTTTGGATCAGACCTATTCGTGCTTTATAGGGGTAGTAGATTTTGTCTGAGCACACAAGACTTCAGCTTATATTTTAGTTTTAAGTTTCTGGTCTCAGTATGCTGTCATTGTTGTATGAGTCAATCACGGTGTGGTCAAAGTTGTTGGTAGTTTTTGAACTGTGTACCTTCGCGTGCAAGCTGGGCAATTAGTTTAGTTGTACCTCTTTTGTAGTAAACTTCCTTCCATAAAACTTTCGACCCTTTTTACTTTTACCAGTTAAAAAGCACACACTTTATCACTTAAAATGCAAAATTTTACCAAGTCTACAAGTACCCACAAAATATTCTTTTTAGCAGAAGTACCCACAAATTGTTATGCCTTTGCCCCCAAAAAACAAGAGCCTGTTAATCGGGCGATGAGTCAGCAATATTGATTGGATCTATATTACATTGAGTTACTGGGACTAGGACTATACATACAACAAATGTTCAGGAATCGTTAACTGGTAACTGTTTGGTCATCTGGTGAGTAAGGGGTTAGAGGGGAATCAGCCAGTTAAACGGCTGTTCGCTGACCAACCGAGCAGGGATTAGTTGGCAAGTTGACTGATTGTCGGCCGATATTTTAAACACTGCATACGACTACGAGCTTACTGGGCTGGGTATTCGATACAAAGACATGTAGAAATGTGGATTTAGTTTAGTTTTCCAATGTTAAGAAGCAAAATTGGTGGAATATTCACCTAAGATTTATCTGGGTCTGAGGGCGGATAGTTTGTCCTTGATGGTCTTATAGAACCAGTGATTATGTTTTGATGATTATTTGGCAGTTAGGCATTTTTCGCTGGTGTAATCAGTTATCCACCAATAAAAATCACAGCCGGCATACCTTACACATCAGTTTCAGTTCTGACCCCTCTCGTCTGAAGATATATCTTGACAGTTTTGATTGGCTGGATAAATTTAACTCGGTTATCGATATACGGACCTCTACCTCTAGTCAAGAGTTTGTACTGAATATTCACTTTCAATATTAGTGCATGTTTAGTTATGCTTATGGAAGTTGTTCTCTGTACAAATTGTCTATAATAATTTACCTTTTGTACCTACATTATGTGACATTGCTGTCTTGCGTGGTTAACACTTCGACAAATCATTGGTTGTCACAGAGTAATCCATACTTCCCTATGGTTATAACTACGTGAAGAGCCATGTGGCACATATGATCAGTTTACTCTGATTTTGTATGGATGAACATCAGAAATTATTAAAGCTTTGCTTATTTCTATCATGAGAAATCCTCTATGGGTGCATTGTTGTTATATGGCATTTCTTGATTTTGCATGCTGAGTTTAATGTTTTGGTTTTGTAGATTTTGAAGTGCCTTAAATCATCTATTGCAAAAATGATGAACACATGTGAAATTTTTAGTGCCTATCATGGTAATCCATTAGTATTGCCACGCAGCAATTCTTCATTATATAGGACAACCAAAAAAGTCTCAAGGCGTAGTTTACATTGCATCTTTCTGTTGCTGCAGTTGAATTAATGCTATTATATTATAATATGATGGCACTGGAAATTTACTGACAGTTTATTGTCTCACATATCTAGGCACGTTCAAGCTTACCTTGCAGTTTACAGAAGATTACCCCAACAAGCCGCCAACTGTTCGTTTTGTCTCTAGGGTGTTTCACCCAAACAGTAATCTCTCTCACTTTGCCTTTTTACCCATCTCTCTGATTCCATATGACTAAGATACCTTCTTTCTCACTGTCTCTACCATCTCTCTTATTTCATGTGACTGGAATACCTTTCATATCGTACGGAGTAATTATCATTATTCTAAATTGATGTCTGGAGAAGTGGTTTAATATCTTTGCTACATCTCTGCAGTTTATGCAGATGGGAGCATCTGCTTGGATATTCTACAGAATCAGTGGAGCCCTATATATGACGTTGCTGCCATATTGACTTCTATTCAGGTACCATTTTGATCAGACTAGTCAAACTTCATGTGTGATTCCCATTGAAGAGAATAGTGCTAATTAGTAGGCATGTTCGGTCACTTGCCAAATATTGTGGAGAGGCCTCTATTGTGGTAAGAAAGTCTGTTGCATTCAGTTGGCTAGCCCACCATGTGTAGTGCTAGCTAACCCTGGTTAGTATCAATGTTAGCACCCTGCATGGTGGGCTACCAGTCTGACCCTCGTGTGTTGTTTATTAATTGTCTGGTAGGAGTATTCGTTGTCACCTCCATTTTTAATATTTGGAAAGCATGGCATTTATGTTGATTGGTTTGTGTTGCTTACCACGCGATAGTATGCCATGTATGACTATGTATTGAGTGGTTAGATGTAATATCTGGTTGCATTGCTACAGTTTCCAGTCAAATTTCTGTTTTTGAATTTTGGACTTGGTTGCACCTGGTGGGATGCTCCTACGTAGAAAGTTGTATTTGTCAAATGTTCTAAATCATGTCAAGCAAATCGATCTTAGGGAAATTTAAAGATGTATGGAAACTTTTCTCCTTGCAGCTTGTTGACTGGGAAGGGAATCTTGACCTAAATTATGCAGAATCACACGATAGTGAATTAAATTAGTCAGGTTTTATTTGAGATTATACCACTGTTTACAAACTGGAGCTGTACAGCCACATGGTGGTTGTACGCTGCTTATAAACAATCAGCAGTGCTGCTATGCTCAGAACAAACGTTGATGCAAAAAATGTTAAGCAGAACCATTTCATGATAGAGGATGGGTTGTTTCACATGTACGTGCTGCCAACCCCCATAACTGTATGCTGCATGTAGTGCCTGCATCATGCATCCATATCTGATACCTGGTTCACTAACGCTCTACTTCCTGTACAGTCCTTGCTGTGTGATCCAAACCCCAACTCTCCAGCAAATTCGGAAGCTGCCAGAATGTTCAGCGAGAACAAGCGAGAGTACAACCGCAAAGTCCGTGAGATCGTGGAGCAGAGCTGGACTGCTGACTAAGGCAGGGCGAGGCGGCCGCTGCCAGAGTTGCAATAAGCAACCATGAAACCTTTGTTTAGGGCTCTCTATAGTTGCTTCTCAGATGAAATATTAAACATCTCCAGTGATTGCTTGCAGGTCAAACCGTCAAAGTATCTTTTGTCTCCGTGGTAATTTTGTGTTATGTCTCGTGCTACTGTTCTTTTATGTTGTGTTGTTGATCCTGCCTCATGAATTTAGGGGCATCATATGTAAAAAGTTATAGCGTGGAAATGGTTGATGAACACTTGTCATGTGTTGTTACTTGTCAGGCCTCAAGGCGTGTGGCAGATGTGTCCATTAGATCCGGCGTTGCCATCTTGGTGAAGCAATATCCTTGTTTATTTAGCAACTCCAACCGCCGATCCATTTTGTCCGAGCGTGTCCGCTTGGGTTGCGGCAGAAGAAAAGTCGGCCCAACGCGCTAACCCAAACAGACGCGCGTCCGCTTTTCTTCCGCTTGCCTACCCATTATCGGCTCAATTTTGAGCCACATTTGCGTCGGCGTGGATACGAGATGGACGTGCGTATCGTGCGCCAACTACTCCCCCAGTCGGTGGCTCCCCCAGTCGGTGGCAAAGCCTTAACCATTTCCCTCCACTTTTCCAAAACCCTTCCGCCTGTGCGTGCTTTCGGCCGCTCGCCATGGACGATGTCCTCGATGTTGCCACTGGCCTTGCCTCCCTCGCCTTGTCCGGCATCATCTCCGTCCCCTCGGGCAAAGGCAAGCCTTGCGCCCCTCGCAAGACTGTCGCGACGCCCAAGAAGAAGCAGCTGACGCCCGAGGAGCGGGTCGTGGAGTTGGCGAAGAGGAAGGATCGGAGGCACGCGGCGGACGCAAGGACGGCAATGACCGCCGCCGCTTCGCCGCCGCCGCCAGAGGACACCAACGCTCGCATCGCGGTGGCAACGAAGGAGGCGTTGATCTACCTAGGTTTAAACCCTGGCCAACATGGGCTCGTCAACGCCGCCGTGACCGCGGCCTGTACCGGCTCGTCCGTGTTTCCTCGGATGGTGCTGCCAGAGTCGCTCCGTGTGTCAGCGACTCACCCGATTCTCGGCTTCCACGTCTACCCGCAAGCCTCCTTACTCCGGGGAATGCTTGCCGGAGGTGAGCGTGGTGGCGCCTTCCACGCCCGCGCTCGCGCCCATCGACCTCAACGCCACGCCGGTGGCCGGTGCCTCGTCATCCGGAGGGGCGAGGAAACGCGTACGGGAGATGCCAGCCGACGTGCTCCCCGACGCCCGCAACCTGTTCGACAGAATGCTGGCGGGTGGCGATGACGAGACGGCCAACCATTTCATGTAGAGCATCATCTTCAAGGGTGGTGTGGCGGCTAGCTACGATCCCGATGAGACCCAAAGCCAGGACGACTAAGAGCCGTTCACGCAGGTGACCTATGATCAAGCTGGCATGAACGACGCCTTCATGCAAGATCAGGTCGACCTGGACCTGGACGGCTTCCTGCTCGACCACAAGTTTCTGGAGGACTACGTCCTCGAGGAAGAGGACGAGTTTGACATCGACGAGGAGCCTTTGTTCGAGGACGAGCTCACCAACCAAGCCGTCGGGGCGAAGTCGAAGCACAAGAGCAAGCAGACGAAAGCATACACGGTGGCCGAGGACAAGCTCCTTTGTGAGTGTTAAAGGGACATTGGACAAGACCCCAAGGTCAGCGCCGAACAAAAGGCATCAACCTTTTGGATTCGTGTCCATCATGAGTTCCATGAACGCAACAAGTTTGCGCCATACCAAATGCATAGCACGCACGGGTGGGTGCCCATTTCAAAGCGATGGAGGGTGATCCAACAAGAGTGCAACAAGTTTTGTGCCACTCTTGAGAGCATCAAGGCACGTACCAAGAGCGGCATCGACATGCAAGACATGGTATGCATGCACCCCTCTTTGTTTTCATTTCATTTATGCTTGCATGTCCATTTTGCATATCCATTTGCTCATATGCTTGCATGCTATTCATTTGTAGGCATTCTAAGCTTTGGAGGCATTCAAGGTCCAACATGAAGGCAAGTCCTTCAACCTCTCATATTGTTGGAGGGTTATCAACGGGGAGGAGAAGTTCAAGGCGCAATATGCCGCCCTCATGGTGCGTGGGGGGAAGAAAGCCGTGGAGGAGGTTGGGGGAGGGCGAGAAGCCACGACCGCGGAGGAAGACCAACTCCAAGAAGAAGGACAAGCGGGATGCGGCGTTGATCGCCTTGCTCGCAACCGTGGAGAGCATGATGACCAAGCACTGGTACAACGAGGTGCTATACAAACGGTTTTAACCTCTTTCCGCGACGGCATTTGGAACCGTCGCCAAGTGAGTGTGGGCGATAAGGGGGTCCTTCCCACATGACCCAGAAACTGTCGGAGATAGGGAGCCAAGATGCATATACAATACTCCTACTCGTTTGTGCTCGCATTGCCATCGCAGTCGGTATTCTGTGGTGCTACGTTTACGATGCGTGGTCCATCACAAACGGTTCACTATTATAGAACGTGTATGATAAGCAAACAATCACACACATTCACTTTTCCCAAACCGTATGCGATAATTAATAAAGAAGATTAGCTAATCGCGTACGGGTGTCGGACAGGATTACGAAGCGTCGGATCGTCGTAACATCGTCGTACATGACAACTATCGCACACGCTATTCCGTGGTGCAACGTTTACGATGCATACTTCATCAGAAATAGTTCATGGTTGCGAATCGTGTACAATAAGGCAACTATCACAAACGTTTAGTTTGCCTGCACCGTTTGTGATATTGTCTGATATCGCACACGCTTTGCAAACGGCAACTGTGTGCATGCTTGCACACGTTTTCTCTCTGTGAACCGTGTCGGATTATGGTGTATATCGCAAACGTTTGTGTTTTACCAACCATGTGTGCCGTAACAACCTGGAGAGCGTAATTTTACCGTAATTTAATTGCTGCTATTTCAAATTGTATCGGATTTGAATTTGAATTTGGATGTATGCTATAGCTTTATTCATATCCATCAGGTTCAAACAACCAATGCATTATTCGATTCATAGGTACATATGTTCAAGAATTACATAAGAACCAAATGAAGAATGATGAACCATAGTTGTATACTTGTACTATTAAAGACGGTAAAGAAAGAGGCGAAATACGTTACGGTTCTTTGAACAAGGTGAAGCGAAATGCCCATATTGTGCCCTCCTCCATGTAGAAGGCACGCACGACTCTAGTCCAACCCCTTGTGATGGCCGACCGCCCATCCTTCACGGTCTTCATGAAAACATCTAGATAATCATCGTGTTCTGGTAGAAATACTTCAACCTTTGCATGCCCACCAATCATATATTTTAAGAGGTAATCTTGAGTAAACTGCTTTGGGAACCACTGCAAAGGAAAAAGATTCAGACATTGTCATCTAACACAACTCATTATGGGTAGTAAAAAGAAGGCTGCAGAGTTCTTACTTACCATCCTGCAGTTCGCTGTTGTCTTGGATAAAGTGTAAACAAATAGTTTAATTGCCATCTTTTGACCCATTTTACTAACAATCTTTATCAGCTTCCTCACTGGATGCTGGTTCATCGATATCTCATTGCCCCATACGCATAAAGGGTCGAAGCACGGATCTTTACCAATGACATATGTACCTAAAAGTACCAAGTTAATATTAGAAGCTAAACAACAATTGCACAATGATGTAGTACAACACTCTTTTATAATATCTTATAACATCCAATATACTCACATATTAGATGAATTAACCTCTTATATTATGGGCCGGAAGGAGATTATTGCATTCTTACAAATTATCGACTGATTAACTGCTGCTGTATCCATGGGTTAGAGTTAGTTTGAGCTAGTTCGGGCTCAAATAGTCCTAAAGTATATCCAAACATGAGGGCTAGTTTGAGCTAGTTTCATCTAACCCACCCAAAAAAACTATCCAACCCAAGAGGTGCTAATTGGAGTAGTTCTCCTAGTGCATTTATTGTCAATCTAACCCTGTCATCCAAACACCTCTTTGGATGGAGTTAGTTCAGGGTTAGTCATGAGCTAGAAACTAACTCTAACCTCTAGCTAAGTTGACTATCCAAATAGGGCTGTGTTGTTGTTGTTGTTGTTGTTGTTGTTGTTGTTGTTGTTGTTGTTGTTGCTGCTGCTCTTCTACGTATATCTAGATATCATCAGAACATTAAGGTAACACTCTTCCTTGTTGCTATGTAGCCTAGGATTGCATATTTAGACATTAAGTACAGTGCATGTTGCTATGTAGCCTCAGATATATTACATATGGCCCTAGTTAACCTAACGATAAATGGGTTACAGATATATTCAGCTAAAGTCCGATTCACCGATTAGTCCCTTATCAGCCCCCGGCCTATATGGTACCAGCTACCGATATCCTGAACAATGAGTATATATAAGCCATGGGATGAAACTAACCTCGATGGAATACAGCAGTTGTTCCCAAAATTGTCCTGTGTAGGTACATCGAAAGGCATTTTAAGCACAACAGGCTAAACATCAACCAAAATTATCTATGGCAGACAAAATAATATCCAATAGCTTCAGTGTGCAGGTTTAAGCACGCTAGTAAAGCAAAACAAGTGGGAAGGTATGTTAACTGCAACAGGCCTAACATTTAACAACAAGCAAACATAGTCATTCAAACTGGTATTGTGCCTGTCTAAGTATACATGTTATTGTTAAATAAAAATGGAAAGGCGTGTTAACTACAAGATGCATCAACCAAATGTAGTCATTCATAGTGGTATTGTTGAAACTGGTATTGATGAAATTGAACTGCACAGTTCATACTTGCACATATAGAACATCACGTTGTGAATAACTGTAATAAACAAGGCATACTACGAACAACCAAAGATAGAATTTGAAGCTGGACATATGCTAACTACAAACAACCGAACAATCAAAAAACTTTAAAAGAGGCATATGCTAGCTATAACAGGCTTAACAGCAAGCAAATATATGCATTCCTATCGGTATATTTAAAACTAGATTGATGAAATGTACTGCACAGTAAATAATTGCACATATAGAGCATCACATTGTGAACAACTGAAATAAACAAGACATACTGCAGACAACCAAATATAGCAATTAAAATTGGACATATTCTCACTACACTACAAAAGGGACTCAACAAAACAAATTATGGGTTCCCCCCTTGTGAAGAGGCATGGCAAAACAAATCATGGGTTTCCTCACTTGTCACAGATGGGCTCATTCCCCTGGGAAGAGCACGGACCCTGGATGCGCTCCATGTTGTCGCAGATGGGCTCCTTCCCCTTGGAAGAGCACGGCTGTAGGGTGCCCTCCCTGACAAATGCAGACATGCTCTTTCCCCTTGGAAGAGCAGATGGGCTCTTTCCCCTTGGAAGAGCCGGAGAGGGTGCCCTCCTCGTGGTCGTCGTCGATGAGGTCTGACTTCGAAGCTGTGGATCGCAAGCCAACGTCGCAGAACGTGTCCTTCAGAAATGACAAAAGGGGCTCGATGGCAATGTAGGATGAAAAATTCTTTACAGCGAGCCAGAGGAGAACAGCGGCGGGGCCATGGATGAGATCGATGGCGGTTGAACCCGAGGGGTTGGGGTGGGCCACTTAACCTGTGACATAGCCCGCCTCAGGCCGTCGTTGTCGATGACCTTGATGTCATAGCCGGCGTCCGTGACATACCCGCATACTCTAGCCCGCTGATTGAGTGCTTGCGGACAGTAATGGTCGTCAGCTTCCTCGACGACGTCGGGTGAAGAGACCGCAATACACCTCTTTTGGGCCAGTCGCTCCTCGAGCTCCACGGGAAGCGTAGCCGGGCTTAGGCTGCGACGCTCTGGAGCGGGGGATGGGGATGGGGATCTGTGGGAAAGGGGGCGTTTGGCAGGTGTCATCTAAGAAACTCAGGGCGGACTGGGTATGGAGATCGGTGGGTAAGCTGCGCGGGCAAACCGGCAGATGTTGACAATGGAGGCCTTGCGGCGGCGGCGGCGGGGACCTTGCTAGGGTTTTGAGCAAGGGAGTGTGTGTGTGTGTGTGTGTGTGTGTGTGCGTGCGCGCGCGCCCAAGGAGGTTTTGGTGTGTGTGTGTGTGTGTGGAGGGGGGGGGGCGGCGAGCAGTGTGTTTGAGGAAATGACGCGGCTACTGAAAATTTACTATGCAGGAGTAAAACGCGGGAGTGAAATGCCAGGGCTATTGAAAATTTGGATGATGGTGCATCGCACATGGTCCGGAGATAACAACCGTGTGTTATGAAATAGAAAAACCCTCGAGGCGGGCAGATATTTTCGAGGGATGCAGGCGGGACTGGGAACAAGAAACATCACACATGGCCGAAGCATAAAAACCGAATGTTATCAAACAGAAAAAAGTTGCATGCGGTTAGATATTTTTGAGGGGGGAAGCCTCGTGGAGCCCAATGTACTATGCGGATGTGCGTGACAGGGGCATCGGCGTGGCACACGGTTAGTGTGAGTGAACCGTGTTTGTTGCGTCATCCGACTTGTCTAATGTTCATAAATTTGGTGAAAAATGACGCGGGAGAGGGTCAGAACACGAACACACTTGCATGTGGACCAAATTTATGTATGAAAAGGGTGGTTTGATGTTCAAATACCAAATGCAACTTCGATGTGGCACCTATCTCACAAAGCGCATGGTATTGCTTGCCCCCCTCGTGTCGGCACGAAGGGAATCCTAAGCTATGAATGCATGCCTCCCAACCGAGATTCACCTAGCAAAGTGCAAAGTAGCAGCCCCCCCCACACACACCCACTTTCAGTCGGCGGGCAGAGAGGCATCTCACCAAGATGGATCGTAAAACGGACCAAGAATAATCCACCTTGGTCGTACAACCTCTCTCTTCTTGCTGCTCAAAGTGATGGCCGTCCATGCGACCCCGAAGATGGGCTAGCTCGCCAATAACCACGAAAGTAGCTAGTCCCCGAAGACAACCACTGCATGCGTGTGGCCCAAACATATGTATGGAGAGGTGTATTTTGAATACACAATGGAACAACTTTGATGTGGCGCCGTGCTTTCGAACCAGAAATCCCCACACTGAGTGAGGGTTACGTTGACGATGCATATGTATGTCACACCACACTTCAAGCTGATGACGGGGATCCATGCATGCATGTGTGCATAGTATATGCGCTCAAACTTAATTAGGTCTAAATCTCACCATGACCTATTGAAAGGATCGATAAGAGGTGTCTAGAGGGGGGTGAATAGACTCTTAACAAAGAAAAGGTAGCACTTTTTATTTTCTTCAAGTTAAGGTGGAGCTTTAGCACAAGCTTAAACATTCACAATACATATCAAGCAAGCATGACAAGAGTATATGAGGAGCGGAAAGTAAAGCATGTAAGTTGCAAGAATGTAAAGGGATGGGATTGGAGTGTGCAAATGCAATTGGAGACACGAAGATTTTTTCGTGGTTCCGATAGGTGGTGCTATCGTACATCTACGTTGATGGAGACTTCAACCCACGAAGGGTAACGGTTGCGCTAGTCCACGGAGGGCTCCACCCACGAAGGGTCCACGAAGAAGCAACCTTGTCTATCCCACCATGGCCATCGCCCATGAAGGACTTGCCTCACTAGGGTAGATCTTCACGAAGTAGGCGATCTCCTTGCCCGTAAAAACTCCTTGGTTCAACTCCACAATCTTGACGGAGGCTCCCAAGCAGTGGCGTATACAGGGGGGACCAGCAGGGGCCCTGCCCCCCCTAACACAATTGATTTAAGTCTAATATACATATGAACAAGTGATTATTTGCCATGAAAATGGTGTATTATGGTGGGCTGGCCATCCCTGACAAGGCTCAACAACACTCGACCCTCCTCATTCCTTTTTCCTGGCTCCGCCACTGCTCCCAAGTGACACCTAACCAATCTAGGAGACACCACTCTCCAAAAGGTAATAGATGGTGTGTTGATGATGAACTCCTTGCTCTTGTACACTCAACTCTCTCTCACAGATTTGGATTTGGTTGAAAGATGATTTGAGTGGAAAGCAACTTGGGGAAGGCTAGAGATCAAGATTCTTGTAGTTGGAATGGAATATCTTGGTATGAGTAGGTAGTTCTCTCTCAGAAAATGTATGCTGGAAGTGTAGGCACGTTCTGATGGCTCTCTCCTCGAGTGAAGAGTGGGTGGAGGGGTATATATAGCCTCCACACAAAATCTAACCGTTAAACACAATTTACCATACTCGGTGGGACCAAATCAGAAAACTCGGTCAGACCGCTTTAGTTCATAATGTGACCGTTAGGCATTTCGGTGGGACCGATATGATTAACTCGATGGGACCGATCTGCTAGGGTTCGGGTAAAACCTCATCTCTGTTTGACCGATTACACAAACTCGGTGAGACCGATTTTGGTAATAAGCTAACCATAGAGTTGGTCAAGCAAACTTGGTGAGACCGATTACAAATCTCGGTAAGACCGAAATTATTGCAACAGGCACCAGAGAGTTTGCAAGCCCATCTTGGTGAGACCGAGATCCCATCGGTGAGACCGAACTGATTAGGGTATCTGGCAGTGGCTATGTCAAGTGAACTCGGTGGCGCCGGATAGATCAAATCGGTAGGGCCGAGTTTGACTTTAGGTTTAGGACATATGTGGAAATGAGAAAGTGGTTGAGGGCTTTGGAGCATATCACTAAGCACTTTGAGCAAGCAAGCCATTAAGCAACACCTCATCCCCTTTTAATAGTATTGGCTTTCCTATGGACTCAATGTGATCTTGGATCACTAAAATGAAAATGTAGAGTCTTGAGCTTTTGAGCTTTTGCCAATCCTTTGTCCTTAGCATATTGCAGGGGGTTACACATCCTCTTGTCCATGCCACTCCATTTGTTGAACTTATCTGAAATATACTAGATAAAAACATTAGTCCAACAAGAGATATGTTGACATTAATTACCAAAACATACATCAAAGCTTTAGATAAAGATATAGAGAATAGCAAGTAAAGCTTTGGAAAGACATGTAACATGCATAGGCTCCCCCTACATGTATGCAATCATGTAAATATAGAGCATAAGAGCAGGTGAGTGCATAAGCATGACAGAGCAAGCAATGAGTTACATGTATCTTGGCCATATGCATCAGAGCAAATGATGTGAATATAGAAAATGTACCTTCATGTTCATGAGTCCTTGCAAACAACATGTACATCAGCAAGAGATCATCATGCACATGAATGTGATGCATATACTTACCTTGTGGTCTTGAGCTGGCTTTGGAAGAGATGAACCAGAGTAAACAAGGTTAGATAACACAGATACATCTACTAGACAGAGCAATAGCTGCAAACCACAAGAGTACCAAGACTGGGATGAAATGTAGTGAGTGAGTACTAGGTACTCCTATTGGATATAGACATGTCCCCACAGGTAAAAGATATGCAAAGAATTCAAGGATTTCCTTCCCTAGAAGTCTTTCTCCCCCTGAATCTTATATTGGATAATGGGAGAATATAGGGAAAAGAAAATCAGAGCAGAACAAATCAGAGCACAAAAACATAACACAAACTAACATGTCTTTCCCCTCTTAAAGACATGTGACTTCTCTCCTCTTGAATACCAAGCATCTGGGATCTCTCTCTCTCTTGATGTGGTTAAGCAATCTCCCCTTTGAATTACTCTCCCCCTTGAAGTGATTAAGCATTGATGTGATCTCTCTCCCCCTTTGACATCAATTTCCAAGAAGGGATCTTCTGGATTGTGAGTCAAAATAGGTTTGGTCCTTGAGTCATAGAGCAAAGCAGCATATAGAATGTGATGCTGGTAGAGGACAAGAATCATTGAGTGGAGCTGGAACAAATAAGCAGGATGCAAATGACAAAGTGTCTGCTCAGCACTGAAATCGGTAGCACCGAGTTGTTTACTTCGGCCACACCAAAATGATTCAGTTTGACCGAAAGTAGCAATCTGGTGTGTCCGAGGTCAACTTAGATACACCATTGTCACCTCAGCTCAGTAGGCAAATAGGATCTCACAAAGATTTGCAAGGAATTAACTGAAGGATTTGTAATGAATTAGATGCAGGGAATGCAGAACAAAGAAAAGAAATGAAATCTAGATGAAGTTTTTTTGTCTGATATTAAGACGGGGAACAAATATGCAAGAGACAAATACAAGAACACATAGAAACACTAGAGAACATCATCTAGAATTGGTCGGCGACAAAAGTCACCTATGTTAGAGTATATTGACTTGGGAGTCAAGTGAGAACACTTGATCATAGGTCATACTCATCATTTAAGCTCAAAATGGGGTTATCATTTTTCATTTAAGCATTTTGATGTATTCACATCTTGTTGAGCTGCTTTGACCCATGACTTGGGGTAAAGCTTCTCTAAGATGGAATAACATACCTTGGGTGGTGGTGTTGATCAGGGCCGGGCGGACAAAATCCGAGGCCCTGTGCCAAACTAAAAAATGGGGCCCTATCTCACTAAAAAATGACCTAAGGAGCAACTATAATGTATATATTAATATATATCAAGCAGATTTTTTCATAATGTATATAATATAATGTCTTACATAACAATTGGACGTATAAAAAAATCATACCTATTCAACTCCCGGCTGCTATTTATTTGAGAAACTTCATTCTTTTAGTATTCTTTGAAATGAAATCTTCAATGATATCCTCGTAATCAATCTTCTCCAACACTTCGCTCTCAAGTGCTATTGTGGCCAAATCATTGAGTCTTTGTTGTGTCATAGTAGTACGCATATAGGACTTCAATAGCTTCAACTTAGAAAAACTTCTTTCTGCCGATGCAACTGTCACAGGAATGGTCAACAAAACTCTATATGCAATACTTGCATTGGGAAAACAGTCACGCCGCTTTAAAAAATTCAGAATTTCAACAGGTCCGATATTTTCTTTTGGCATGAAATTTTGAAGGAACATCGACTCAACAAATAGATCATTGGCACAAATATCAGATTGTTTATCCTTCATAAGGGCAACCTAAAGATTAACACAAGAAGATTTCAAACTATCCTTATCCAATGAACGCAATGTTTCAGAGGTAAATAAGAAACCAAAAATTTTCTGGTAACCTTGATATTGCTCAAATCTCCTTGTGAGTGAGGAAATTGCTTGATCGACTACAGGTGTAAAATAGTTGATTCTAAATGATTCCTCTGCAGACCGTGTGGCAATATTTGTGTCGTTTGGGTTCTCATCATACTGTTTCTTTCTTTTAATTTCTCCCCTTTTACAAAATGTTGCGCCAATATCCATCTCAAGTGCAATTTCTTTGGCTATCTCCAATGCTTCCAAGAAACCAGTTTCCTTGTACCCCTCAAAGAAAGAAATAAGCCCTTTCACTTTCTCAATAGCAACATCAATAAGCATATCCTTTGTTTGCAAGTTTTTGCTTACTAAATTAACAGCAAACAATACATCATACCAAATGACTATTGCCACAATAAATTCATACTCTCCAAGTTCATTATTTGCCAAACCTAGAGCCTCACTGCTTTCCTTTGGATCACTATTAGTTTCAGATACCTGAAATTAAAAGAAAGTTCATAAATGTTATGGTTGGATGTAGTCAAAGCCTAAAGAAATTACATCACTATTAATATGAACATATTGGTTACCTGAAGTAGAGCCTCCCGAATGTCTGAACATTGAAATCTGATAGCTTTAACACTTTCAACACGACTCTCCCAACGTGTAGCTGACGCAGACTTGAGAGTCAATCCTGATACGTTTTCTTTCAAAATATTCCATTTCTTAGTAGAATTGGAAAAAAATGTATAGATGCATTGGATGATTCCAAAAAAGTCCTTTGCTCTACCACAAGTCTTGGCCATATCACAAAGTATTAAATTAAGGCTATGACAACCACAAGCTGAATAAGCTTTAGGATTTACATACAAAAGTTTCCTTTGTACCCCTTGATGCGTTCCTTTCATATTTGATCCATTATCATAACCTTGTCCTCGCACATCATTTATATCAAGATCAAGAAGTTTAGGTCCTTCTCTAGCACATCGAAAAGTCCTTGGCGGTCATTATCATTTACATCTAGAAATCCTAGAAAGGACTCTTCTATGCAAACTTGACTTGAAGATGAATCCACATATCTTATAATTAAAGACATTTGCTCTTGGTGACTTGCATCGGGGGTACAATCAAGTATGACAGAGAAATACTTTAAGCTCTTTATTTTCTTGATAATTTCAGACCTAATAGAAGAAGCAAGCAAGTGTAGCAATTCATTCTGAATCTTATGATCAAGATAATGAGCATGAGTTTCTTCATTTGTAATATGACGAACATGCTCCTGAATAACGGGGTCAAATTCAGCCAACATCTCTACCAAACCCAATAAATTACCATTGCTATCTTCATACAGCTTGCCATTAGTACCACGGAATGCTAGATTATGCTTTGCAAGAAATTTTACAATGCAAACAATTCTGAATAATACCTTTCTCCAATGGTCCTTCTCTTTCTCAAGTTGTCGTTGAGCAGCTTTATCAATAGTTTGATGTTTTTCCAATCTACTACGCAACTCATACCAATTATTCATACTAAAACATGATCCACAATTGTCTCGTGATCTTTTAGTCTATTGGTCATATGTGACCAATTAGTACAACCCTCATTTGCCAACTGACCTTTCCGATGACCTTTTGTAAATAATTTACAACCAAAGCAAAAGACTCTATCAAGTTGTTCAGAATAGAAAAGCCAGTCTCTATCACAATACTCTCCATTTGATAGGATTCTAGTATAGAATACTGAAGTAAACCTTTTACGATATCTATCTTTGGGACCTTTAGCTGACTTGTCTGTTTTTGGACCCTTCTGTGCTAAGATATCAATCTGTTTAGAATTAAGAGAATCCCAGTTTCTTGGATCAAATATATCAGACCGAAAAGAATCATCAACATCCTCATGAGGTGAACTATTCAAGTTAACATCAATATATCTTCCTCTACGTCCATATTATTTGTCTCTGTCTGACTATCTCTAGAATCATTGTAAGGAACAATTGCAAGTGCAAGGGTAGAAGGATCAATAGACTGATTACCAGATGGCACTTGCGGTGCTTTTTTTTAATAAATCTGTCCATACCACCTTTATAAGATTTATTAATTAAAGTTTCTTCTTCTGCTTTTTTCTTGCGCTTATAGGCACCCGACTGATGTTTCCCCATGATGACTCAAATCAGTATTATTGAAACACAAGATAAAGAAGATGAATAAAATAAAATTGAATTTATACATAGCATGTATCAATTGGAGATCATGTGTCAATGCTTGGGAATTAGACGAACCGTCTAACTCACCTAATTTTCGGTCCTGTGATCTTTAACCGAGGAGGTAAGAACCAATCTCTAATGAAGTAACGATCCCTGTCAATAATTAATTAGAAAATTAAGAATTATGATTTAGGAGTAGGAACCGAGGTTAACCAAAAAGAATGACTCGCTAAGCACCTGAAGGCTAGCGTCAGTCACCGATCGATCCGATGAGATGACGTCGATGAGTCTGAAATTTAAGGAAGGAGTCAAGGAAGTCAACGGCAGCACCGCAGCAGTGGCCTGTCGCTTAGTCCGCCTGAATCTGAAATCGGACCGGTCTAAGGAGTAAGGACCAGGGACCGAGCGAGAGCCACCGAGGGACGAGGCGGGACGAGGCGTCGACGTGACGACGTCAAGGGCTCCAGGCGTCCAGCCGTCGAGGGCTCCAGCGATCTGATCTGTAGCGATCTAGTGTTTTTTTATGGTAGCGACTAGTATTTTTTAGATAACGTAGTGAATTAGCGATGCCCTCGTCGCCTTTTTTTTTCCGAGTGCTACCTCGTCGCCTGACCCTCTCGTAGCGATCGGGAGGAGGAGTCCCAGCGCTCCGTCCGCTCGATGGGCCTAGTCGCTCGCTGCTCTGCCCAGTTTTGCTTAACTTGACTACACCTATATAAAAAATATGGGGCCCCCCAGAATTTTGGGTCCTGTGCGGGCCGCACCTTTGGCACCATTGTGGGCCCGACCCTGGTGTTGATCTTGATCATGTAGTTGAACTTGTGTGGGATGGTTGATGTAGCTCATCAAGGATTGGGAGCACCACTTGGATTTGAGTTCATCTACCTACATGGGTTAGTCTTGCAAGGAAGAGCACTTGTGTATCCAAAATGACAATCATGAAATTTGATACCAAATGAAATTTGATATATAGAATTTGTCAAAGGATAGGTTGAAGGGTTTCATGCTTCCTTGTCTTCAACCACCATATTGTAGAGACTTGGTGATGTAGAGATTGCTCAAGATACGAGTGATTTGCAATCTCATAGATTTGATTCATCCAAGTACCTACAAGGGTTAGATAGCATGCAAGGGTACAAATATATCCAAGACATATAATCATCATATAAGAGAAATATCAGGGATTAGTCAAAGCCTCAGGCCTTGCATGTATCCAAATGGAGTTTCTACTCCAAGTTTGAAGCATCAATGATGTTCAATTCACCTCTCAAACGACAAAATACTTTCTCATCAAGCGGTTTGGTAAATATATCCGCCAATTGCTTATCAGTACGAACATGCTTAAGATCAATGTCCCCTTTAGCAACATGATCTCGAATGAAATGATGACGAACTTCAATATGCTTAGTTCGAGAATGTTGCACGGGATTGTGAGCAATCTTAATAGCACTTTCATTGTCACAAAGCAATGGAACATGTTTCACATAGATCCCACAATCCTTAAGAGTTTGGGTCATCCAAAGTAACTGAGCACAACATGAACCGGCGGCAATGTATTCCGCTTCGGCGGTGGATAAGGATACCGAATTTTGTTTCTTGGAGGACCAACACATAAGAGATCTACCAAGAATTTGACAAGTACCTGAAGTGGATTTTCTATCAACCTTGTCTCCGGCATAGTCCAAATCGGAGTAGCCAACAAGATCAAAAGAAGACCTCTTAGGATACCAAATGCCAAAATTTGGTGTATGGATTAAGTATCTCACTATCCTTTTCACAGCCTTAAGATGATATTCTTTGGGGGCCGCTTGATATCGTGCACACATGCACACACTTAGCATAATATTGGGACGGGAGGCACATAGATATAACAATGAACCAATCATAGAGCGGTAAACCTTTTGGTCAACCGATTCGCCATCCTTGGTCAAGTCAAGATGTCCACTAGTAGGCATGGGCGTTTTCATACTTTGCTTTCTTACATGTTGAACTTCTTGAATAAGTCCATGGTGCACTTTGTTTGAGAAACAAAGGTGCCTTCCTTAGTTTGCTTGATTTGCAAACCAAGAAAGAACTTGAGTTCACACATCATAGACATCTCAAACTTCTTTGACATTAGCTTCCCAAACTTTTCACTAAAATGAGGGTTAGTCAAACCAAATATGATATCATCAACATAAATTTGGCACACAAATAATTCACCATTAACCCTTTTAGTAAAAAGAGTAGAATCAATCTTTCCAATCTCAAAGCCTTTCTCAATAAGGAACTAGGTCAAGCATTTATACCACACTCTAGGAGCTTGTTTAAGACCATAAAGAGCTTTGGGAAGTTTGTAAACATGGTCGGGTTTCTTAGGATTAACAAATCCGGGAGGTTGTTTAACATAAACTTCCTCCTCAATTTCACCATTTAGAGAAGCACTTTTAATGTCCATTTGGTACAATGTGATATCATGGTGATTAGCATAGGCAAGTAAGATGCGGATGGACTCAAGTCTAGCAATGGGGGCATATGTCTCACCATAGTCCATACCTTCGACTTGAGTGTAGCCTTGGGCAATGAGACATGCTTTGTTGCGAATGACTTGTCCATCTTCGTCTTGTTTGTTGCGAAACACCCATTTGGCACCAATGATGTTGTGGTTGTTGTCGGGCTTCTCGACCAATGTCCACACTTGGTTTCTCTCAAAGTTGTGTAGCTCTTCATGCATGGCATTTATCCAATCCAGATCTTCCAATGCTTCTTCAACCTTCATAGGTTCAATGCTAGAGATGAATGAATAATGTTCACAAAAATTAGCCAAACGAGTTCTAAAGCGAGTGATTCTCCCGGTTTGGATATCATTGAAGATTTGCTCGACGGGATGGTCTCTTGAAACTCTTGCTCGAACTCGTGAGAGCTTTTGCTTGGGTCGGGGTGGAACATCTTCTTCATCATCTTGTTCTTCTTCTTGGCCTTCTTCATTGTTGTTGTTGTCGTTCTCTCGTCGTGGTGGAAAAGGAGGTTGATGAGGTTCATCTTGGTGTACTCCTTGTTTCCCTCATCTTGGTGTGTTCCATTTGTGGATGCTTCCATCTCAACTTTTGATTCACCTTGACGTGAGGTAGAAGCTTCCACTTGGACGGATGAGGTGCTCTCCTTTACCTCCATTGGACGAATCTTGCCAATAGACAAGTCTTGAATTGCTTCTGAAGGGTCTTTGTATCCTACATCAATTGGCAATTGCTCTACTTGTGAGCCGTTAGATTCATCAAACTTCACATCTACCGTTTCTTCAACCTTTCGGGTGAAATTGTTGTAGACACGGTAAGTGTGAGAGTTTGAGCCATAACCAAGTAGGAAACCCTAATGATATTTAGGAGCAAATTTAGAACGACGATGCTTATCAAGAATGTAGCACTTTGAGCCGAATACCCAAAAGTATACAACTTGGGGTTTGTTATCGGTGAGAAGCTCGTATGCCGTCTTGCCGAGTAGCTTGTGTAGATACAAGCGATTTGTTGCATGACAAGCCGTCTCAACCGCTTCCGCCCAAAAGTATTTTGGCGTCTTGTACTCATCAAGCATCGTTCTCACCATCTCAATAAGAGTCCAGTTCTTCCTCTCAACAACTCCATTTTGTTGAGGTGTGTACGTAGCCGAGAACTCGTGTGAAATTCCTTCTTCGTCAAGAAAGGTATCCACATTTGCGTTCTTGAACTCCGTTCTGTTGTCGCTGCGAACCTTCTTGATCTTCACTTCAAATTGATTTTGGGCCTTCCTAACAAAGTTCTTGAAGACCTTTTGGACCTGCGATTTATCATCAAGAAAGAGCACCCACGCAAATCTTGAAAAATCATCGACTGGACTAGACCAAACGAGTTACCACCGAGACTTTTGTAGGCATTGGGACCGAAGAGATCCATATGAAGTAGCTCGAGCAGTCTTCTCGTGGTCATGATGTTCTTCACGGGGTGACTCCCTCCAACTTGTTTTCCTGCTTGACAAGCACTTTGCACAATCTATCCTTGTCAAATATAACATCTTTTACTCCAAGGATATGATCACCTTTAATTAGCTTATCAAGATTTCGCATGCCCATATGACCTAACCTTCTATGCCACAACCAACCTTTAGAAGACTTAGAAATTAAACAAGTTCTAGGTTGAGCCTTTTTAGTGAAATCAACAATGTAAAGATCACATCTACGAATATCCGTAAAGACCATATTATGGTTATCTCTACAAAACACTTGGCAATCTACTTTAGTAAATAGGACATTGAAACCAAAGTCAGCAAGTCTAGATACGGAAAGTAGATTATAACCAAGAGATTCAACGAGCATAACATTTTGTATGGAGCTATCATGTAAGATGGCCACCTTACCAAGGCCAACCACCTTACCCTTTGAGTTATCACCAAAAGTGACATACTTTAGAGGGTCGTTGCTTTCAAAGAAGCTCACGAAACATATCCTTATCTCCGGTCATGTGATCGGTACATCCACTATCAAGGACCCATTCCTTTCCTCCAGCCATGTAGCCGCGAAGATTAGCCATAAGACCAAAATGTCTCATAGACTCATCGAGATCAAAGTCACTATCATCATCCTCATCGTAGTATCCATATTCAACATCGTCTTGTGATGGATCAATTCCTAGAGAGTGATTCATTAGATAAATGATCATCACAATAATCATCTTTATGAATTCTAATGTCTTCGGAGATGATATTACTAATGATTCCAACATCTCCTTTGGTACGCATGAGGTTAGTAAGCTCAAATAGACAATCACCAAATTTATGATCACTGGAATTCATTTTACTCAAGGCAATGGACTTATGAAGAATTTCATCTAAGTTTTGCAAGGAATAGTTTGGAAATCGTTCCTCAAGAAATCTCCATATGGTGTAGGCACAATCAAGAGTATGCAAGCAACCAAGCAAATTTCTAGGGAAACCTCTAGTGATAAGATTAACAGTTCTAAGGTTTCGGATCATGTCAGTAGACTCATCAAGGGTAGGATGCATAGGATCAACATGAGGGGCACAAGGGCTAGTAATGTACTTGTTAAAATGATATTCATTGAAAATCACAAGCGTCTCATTTTCCACTCATGAAAGTACTCTCCATCAAGAATAGGCACTCTATGTCTAAGACTCCCCAACGTAGACTCATCCATATTCCTCCAAAGGTGTTTAAACCAAAGCAATGGAGACCAATGCTCTAATACCAATTGAAAGGATCGAGAAGAGGTGTCTAGAGGGGGGGGGGTGAATAGACTCTTAACAAAGAAAATGTAGCAGTTTTTATTTTCTTCAAGTTAAGGTGGAGTTTTAGCACAAGTTTAAACATTCACAATACATATCAAGCAAGTATGACAAGAGTATATGAGCAGCGGAAAGTAAAGCATGCAAGTTGCAAGAATGTAAAGGGATGGGATTGGAGTGTGCAAACGCAATTGGAGACACCAAGATTTTTTTCGTGGTTCCGATAGGTGGTGCTATCATACATCCACATTGATGGAGACTTCAACCCACAAAGGGTAACGGTTGCGCGAGTCCACGGAGGGCTCCACCCACGAAGGGTCCACGAAGAAGCAACCTTGTCTATCCCACCATGGCCATCGCCCACGAAGGACTTGCCACACTAGGGTAGATCTTCACGAAGTAGGCGATCCTTGCCCGTACAAACTCCTTGGTTCAACTCCACAATCTTGACGGAGGCTCCCAAGTGACACCTAACCAATCTAGGAGACACCACTCTCCAAAAGGTAATAGATGGTGTGTTGATGATGAACTCCTTGCTCTTGTGCTTCAAATGGTAGTCTCCCCAACACTCAACTCTCTCTCACAGATTTGGATTTGGTGGAAAGATGATTTGAGTGGAAAGCAACATGGGGAAGGCTAGAGATCAAGATTCTTGTGGTTAGAATGGAATATCTTGGTCTCAACACATGAGTAGGTAGTTCTCTCTCAGAAAATGTATGCTGGAAGTGTAGGCACGTTCTGATGGCTCTCTCCACGAATGAAGAGCGTGTGGAGGGGTATATATAGCCTCCACACAAAATCTAACCATTACACACAATTTACCAAACTCGGTGGGATCTAATTAGAAAACTCAGTCGGACCGATTTAGTTCATATTGTGACCGTTAGGCATTTCGTTGGGACCGATATGATCAACTGGGTGGGACTGATGTGCTAGGGTTAGGGTAAAACCTCATCTCGGTTTGATCGATTTTGGTAATAAGCTAACCAGAGAGTTGGTCAAGCAAACTTGGTGAGACCGATTACAAATCTCGGTAAGACCGGAATTATTGCAACATGCACCAGAGAGTTTGCAAGCCCATCTCGGTGAGACCGAGATCCCATCGGTGAGACCGAATTGATTAGGGTTTCTGGCAGTGGCTATGTCAAGTGAACTCGGTGGCGCCGGATAGATCAAATCGGTAGGGGCCGAGTTTGACTTTAGGTTTAGGACATATGTGGAAATGAGAAAGTGGTTAAGGGCTTTGGAGCATATCACTAAGCACTTTGAGCAAGCAAGCCATTAAGCAACACCTCATCCCCTTTTAATAGTATTGGCTTTCCTATGGACTCAATGTGATCTTGGATCACTAAAATGAAAATGTAGAGTCTTGAGCTTTTGAGCTTTTGCCAATCCTTTGTCCTGAGCATCTTGCAGGGGTTCCACATCCTCTTGTCCATGCCACTCCATTTGTTGAACTTATCTGAAATATACTAGATAAAAACATTAGTCCAACAAGATATATGGTTACATTAATTACCAAAACCACCCAGGGAGCACTTGTGCTTTCACCTATACTACGATAACATGAACCAAAGGAAGAATCCGCCATGGTAACCTATCTTGTTGTCGATCAAGGTGATCATGGATGTCCATGCGTGACCAGGAATATATAGTCGCTGATAAACATGCGAGGGAGTGTAATGTTCAAAGACAACCACTACATGCATATGTATGGAGGTGATGTGTGCATGCATGTTTGAATACCATTTCACAACATTGATGTGGCGCGTGCATCAAAAATCATACAGTCCCCACACAGAGCGAGATCGGTTCATGACGTGTCGTTGTACTAGCCACTTCGAGTCGATGGGAGGGATTCATGCGTACACATGCATGTGTGTGTGCTCAAACTGTATCATGTCATCTCAGGGCATGACCTATGTATATATACCATATTAAAAATAAATAATAATCCCCTCCTAAGTCAAATTAACCTCTCTCGTTGTCAGGCAAAAAGTAGTGATGGACCAAGCGGGCCCACAGATGGAAAGCATCGATATCACTGATAACCGCTTAAGTGGGTGCGAGAGGACAACCACCATCGCTTTGCATGTGGGCCAAACATATGTTGAATACCTAAAATGCACAACTTTGATGTGCCACATGCCTCAAAAATCATAAAGTCCCCACACAGAGCAAGGTTCATGAAGCATACTACATATGATGGTCCCCTTCCCCCTCTTTGACGCACACTATATGCTCCTACCGTAATACAACCCAAAAAGAATCCTCCTCGATGGTGAAATTAATTAACCTCTCCCGATGTAGGTCAAAGTGATGCATGCATCGACGATGGCCTCGTGGGCCCATAGATGGAAGCATCACACATGAGTGTCCTAGCTAGGATAACTACCGCCTGCATGCATGTGGGCCAAAGAGGTGTTGTGTGATGTTTGAATAGCCAATTTCACAACTTTGATGAAGTCCTAACCGAGTGAGGTGTACTTGTTCATGGGCCAGCGTCACGTATAGTATATATGCTAGTCCCCTCCCACCTCTTCGACGCGTACTATATATATACTTCCACCATAACACAAACAAAAAATATTCTACCTTGCTGGTCAAATTAACCTCACTGCCGGCTGTTCGTCAAAGTGATGGTCGACGACCTCGCAGGCCCACAGAAAGCGTCACACGCGAGTATCAAGTGTCGTGTAGGACAACGATCGACTGCATGTGGCCAAAACATGTATGTATGAAAGGGTTGTGTAATGTTTTAAATAAAGAATCCACGACTCCGATGTGGCACCTGGCTAACAAAACGGCCAACCCACACGATGGATCACAACTCGTAGTGTACCGTGAGCCACCCGCCACCCCCAAACGCACACACCCACACACCCCACACACCGCGAATCCACCGCAACTATGATGCATGTTAAATTATCTAGCGGTGAACATATGTTACCAAAAGAGGGACGTTTTACTTTTGAAACAAAACAAAGATCATTAAGACGTTTTAGTACATTGATCGATTTTCTATGGGTATAATGTGCAAAAATCAAATTTGAGCTACATGCACATGTGACAGTGCACCTAAATGGATTGGAAAAACACATGTGTCTCATTGGGTGCATGTTTACTCCCTGTGCAAGAAATTTCAAACATTGAGAATCTTGATTTTTAAATTCTAGTACATCCAAAACTTATTTGAAGTTCATGAAACTTATCGTGTTGTCATATGGACACCAATACAAAGTGGCATTGTACCTTTTTTGTCAAATTTGAGACCAGTTTTGATGTAATCTTTATCTTCTTACAAACGGGAGATTATTAATAATGGGGAACCAATATCCCAAACGGATTATTTATTCGAACCGTGAGCGCTAGACCAACAATGGATAAGTGCCATGCTTCGGTTAAGCAATAAAGCGGCAACATTAATCATCCAAATAGAAAAACAATATACGTGCCGCCACGCGACCCGTGTGCCGTGCGAGCAGGCGTGAGTTGACGGGACACATGCGAGCAGTCCACTGCGCAGGCAGACTGGGAGGCGTGCGTGCAGGTTTGTGAATTTACGGAGGCGTGCTCACTGCGCAACATTATCGGGAGGCGTGCGAGTAGCTGTGTGAAACGACGGTAGGTATGCCGGCAGTCCGGTGCGCAGGCTCACCGGAAGGCGAGCTAGTGGTTTGACCGCCGCCCGCTTCTCTCCCACTACTCGATATTAATGGTGTGCCCAAGCGGCCGCACCTCCCATCCTCGTCACACAAACAACCCTCTCTCTCCGCTTGCATCCTCGACGCCGCTCTCAGTCCTCAAAGCCGTCAGTGTATGAGGATGTCGCCGAAGCGCCCCCTCGGAGGGAGGGGTGACGTCGGGGTTGCTAAAGAACCGGAGCACGGCGTGGAGATGAAGACAGAGGTTGCCGTCACCGCTGGTGAGGTATCACTGCACCCTGACGTCGTCGACGGTGTCGAGCTTCCACAGCCGGAGGCAGAGTTCCATATCGACTCTGGTGACGACTCGGGCGATGACCCCACATCGACTCCGACGACCACTCCGGCGACGACTCCGACGACGACGGACAACTGGTTAGTCATCTATACCCATTTATGTGTCAAAAAGATCCTAGGGTTTCTCTGGTTACTCCTGCTTTTAAATAGAAATCCTATGGTTATGTTCTCCCAATCCATGAACTCTGAGTAAGTTTCGTTAGATCCGTGTAGTGTATTGATTGTTTGAATGGTACAAGTGATAAGTGATTAGTTGATTCATCTGTGCAAATGATTTCTGGTAGTAATCCGACTAGGGTTAGTGTTCGTGCTAATAATTCCTAGCCAGGACTTGACAATTGATTTTGAATGACCTACATATATGTTTGTGCCATTATTTTCTTCAAGATTGGCCTGTACATAGACAACTGTGCTTAAAAACCGAACCATAATCTCTTGATATGTATAAAAACATAGCCATAAATTCCTAATCCGACTTCACGGCATGTAAACATTGATTTGATGCCAAATTTGTTTTACTATTTATAGAGGTGCTGTCTGACTCTGTGGACAGCGAGGATGAAGATGGCCAGAGGAGGTACAAGAGGAAATTCCTGAGGGAGCTTTATGCGGGAATGCATAACAGGCATATTAGGACCTGGGACGGCGGCTATCGATACCCATTTTGCAACCACACGCTTCATGACACATATCAAAGTGTTCTGGCGCATGCAAGAGGACGGGCCGTTGGCTCCTTCAAGCAGAAGTATTCTCGCAGAGTGGCGCACGACGCGTACGCAGAGTACCTGGAGAAACTTCAGGATCGTGCCGGCATGTGAGGTGAGATGTGGGATCGAACTATGTATGCTTGAGTATGCTTAATGACGGTTGAACTATGTACTTATGGTTGAACTATGCTTGTGTACGTGTATGCTTATTATCTATGTCTAAGTATGTTTAATATATGTTTACTTATGTCTAAATGTGGGATATGGATGCAGTCAGTTCGGTTGATGGAATCTACCTCCGTCCTGATTTATTGATCCCCTTTGTAATTTGTGTTAAAATTTTGACCAAAGATTTAACTGACAAAATGTTAGTGCAGGTCAGCAAAAATTATATCGTTGGATGCATATTTGAATCAATTATATAATTTTTGATGACATGCATAAACAGTTCTTAGTTAAATATTTGGTCAAAATTTGGTACAAATTACAAAGGGGGCCAATAAACCTGGACAGAGGTAGTACGCCAATCACACACGGTTCCCAAAATTGGAACTGTGTGCAATGACTTTCATTTTTCCTGTTGCGTCAATCACACACGGTTGGCTCTAGCCAACCGTTGCCTCCGAAATTCTTTGTGGGACAGAAAACCCTCACCACCCAATTGAAAAAAGAAAAAAGAAAACCCTCAACATCCCCACGTCACAAAAACCCTCACCCCGCCCTCCACCCCCTCCAGTCCCCATTCACACCTTCACAAGCTCCTCCGCGTCTATGCATGGCACCACCTATTGCGGCGGCAACCACTTAGCTCGACGCCTGTGATGTCTACTACACAACCTTCTTCTTGTATACGTTGTTGGGTCTCCAAGTGCAGAGGTTTGTAGGACAGTAGCAAATTTCCCTGAAGTGGATGACCTAAGGTTTATCAATCCGTGGGAGGCGTAGGATGAAGATGGTCTCTCTCAAACAACCTTGTAACCAAATAACAAAGAGTCTCTTGTGTTCCCAACACACCCAATACAATGGTAAATTGTATAGGTGCACTAGTTCGGCGAAGAGATGGTGATACAAGTGCAACATGGATGGTAGATATAGGTTTTTGTAATCTGAAAGTATAAAAACAGCAAGGTAACTAATGATAAAAGTGAGCGTAAACGGTATTGCAATGTGTTGAAACAAGGCCTAGGGTTCATACTTTCACTAGTGCAAGTTCTCTCAACAATAATAGCATAATTGGATCATATAACTATCCCTCAACATGCAACAAAGAGTCACTCCAAAGTCACTAATAGCGGAGAACAAACGAAGAGATTATTGTAGGGTATGAAACCACCTCAAAGTTATCCTTTCTGATCGATCTATTCAAGAGTCCGTAGTAAAATAACATGAAGCTATTTTTTCCGTTCGATCTATCATAGAGTTCGTACTAGAATAACACCTTAAGATACAAATCAATCAAAACCCTAATGTCACCTAGATACTCCAATGTCACCTCAAGTATCCGTGGGTATGATTATACGATATGCATCACACAATCTCAGATTCATCTATTCAACCAACACAAAGAACTTCAAAGAGTGCCCAAAGTTTCTACCGGAGAGTCAAGACGAAAACATGTGCCAACCCCTATGCATAAGTTCACAAACAGAACCCGCAAGTTGATCACCAAAACATACATCAAGTAGATCACATGATATCCCATTGTCACCACAGGTACGCACATGCAAGACATACATCAAGTGTTCTCAAATCCTTAAAGACTCAATCCGATAAGATAACTTCAAAGGGAAAACTCAATCCATTACAAGAGAGTATAGGGGGATAAACATCATAAGATCCAACTATAATAGCAAAGCTTCGCGATACATCAAGATCGTGCCAAATCAAGAACACGAGAGAGAGATCAAACACATAGCTACCGGTACATACCCTCAGCCCAGGGTGAACTACTCCTCCTCATCATGGAGAGCGCCGGGATGATGGAGATGGCCACCGTGAGGATCCCCCTCCGGCGAGTCTTTGGAACAGGGTCCCGATTGGTTTTTGGTGGCTACAGAGGCTTGCGGCGGCGGAACACCCGATCTATTCTCTTCCCCGATGGTTTTAGAGTATATGGATACATATAGGCGAAAGAAGTCGGTCAGGGGAGCCACGAGGGGCCCACGAGGGTGGAGGGCGCGCCCCCTACCTCGTGCTCTCCTCGTTGATCCCCTGACATGCACTCCAAGTCTCCCGGATTGCTTTCTTTCCAAAAATAACTCTCTCGAAGGTTTCATTCCGTTTGGACTCCATTTGATATTCCTTTTCTTCGTAACACTGAAGCAAGGGAAAAGACTGGAACTGGCACTGGGCTCTGGGTTAATAGATTAGTCCCAAAAATCATATAAAAGTGCTTAGTAAAGCCCATTAATCATCCAAAATAGAATATAATATAGCATGAAGCAATAAAAAATATAGATACGTTGGAGACGTATCAGCCTGCCGCCGCCGCCAGACTGTCGGCAAACCCCACCGCATTTTCCCACTTCCGCTTGCCGCTGCCTATCGCTATCAACTTTCTCGACGCTGCTCGCGGTCGACCCAGCTCCGCTCGGTTGGGATATCTGCTGTACCGAGGGTTCTTTCTCATGGACAACAAGGTAACTAATTTAATAAGATATTTGTCGGCGTCCTGGGAACAGGGGCCCCCAGACTAGCCTGCCTGCGGCCCATGGCGTGGCTCCACCAGCGGCCCTGTACGACCCATCTTCACCAGCAAACACTCAAGACCCTCGCGAGGGGTCAAGCCTCGCGAGGAGGACGACGCAAGACCTCCTCGGGGGCGGCCTCACCAGGCCGGCTCGTGAGGGGCGGAGAGATCAAGGCAAGGGGCACCTTGCAAGGTTCCCGTGACGCAAGCCGTGACGACCGGGGCCAGGCGGGCGCCAGCGCGTGCAGTGTCCTTGTTTCCTCTTTGGTTCTAAAGAGGCAAGCGCAGGCGAGGAGTCCCGAGGCATCAGGCAAAGGTTTCCATATCGGTGCAACGAGACCAAGACCAGCAGGACGACAGGACAGAGGTCACCATGGAGCCCAAGACGGCGTCACCACCAGAGCCTTTGGCAGGCGAAGACCGTCTTTAGTTAGGATAACTCGTACTAGTTGTCTCCCTTCAAATTTGGCCGTTGTGGCATCCCTTCCCGCCTAACATTTGGGGAGAGGGCCAGGGCCTCTATAAATAGGGCTAGCCACCACCGTAGGAGGCATCTCATCTTGAACGGATCCTCAACCACACGAGCTCACCAATCACAAGAGCACCTCTCCTCAGGAGGCTGTTCTTCCCTTGTAACCATTCATCCTCAGCCCAAGAGGCAATCCACCACACCACACTGGAGTAGGGTATTACACCACATCGGTGGCCTGAACCAGTATAAACCTTGTGTCCCTTTGTTCTTTGAGCTCGATGCGCTGAAGCTTTGAGATCGCGATGAGGGCGTGAGCTAGAGGGGGAGAGATCTTCGTGTGCACCCCAGTGTTCGAACCTCAAGGGTTTTGCCGAAACCCGAAATCCGACATTTGGCGCGCCAGGTAGGGGTGCGTTAGAGCCTCTCTTCCGCCGATCCATGCTCCGCCATCACCGCGCCTTGCCCCCTTGGCCAGCGTTGCTCTTCCGGCTGCCATGACGGATGCCCATGGCGGGGCCAGGGGGCTCTGAGCCTTAGCCCCCGCCTTGCGGCGGCTGCAGTGGCCACCCAAGTTCAAGCCAGAGATGCCGCCGCGTTACGACGGTGCGGCGGACCCGTCGGCCTTCCTACTGGCGTATGAGGAGGCCGTCCTGAAGGCTGGGGGCGACGACAAGATCATGGCCAATTGGCTTCCCACGGCCCTCACTGGTACACCGCGCGCCTAGTTGCTCAACCTCCCAGGATCCATAGTGGCATCTTGGGAGGAGCTGCGCAGCCTCTTCACTGCGCGCTTTGTGGCACAGGCGCCCCTCGCTGTCGTGGCCCTCCTCGGCGGCTCGCAAGCGCCGCCCTCAGGCCGTCACACCAAGTCGTTCCTTCGCCAAATCGACGCCGCCTTCGTGCGGCAGGGGGCTCCCCCGAGTTGGGCGGCGCCCAAGGCCGACCCGACCTTCAACTCGGGGGATCACCCTGTCACCACCGTCGGCTCGGGCGTGCTCCCAATGCTTTGCACGCCCACCATCTGTAGCATAGCCGTCACCAAGACCCTCATCGACTGCGGCGCCGGCCTCAACATGCTTTCTGTGGAAGCTTTTAGCCTCCTTCATGTACCGCCCGAGCGGCTCCACCCCAGCAAGCCCTTCTCCGGGGTCGGCGGCGGCTCCTGCAGTCCCCTGGGGCAGATCCGTCTTCCCGTGACCTTCGGCACCCGCGACAACTATCGCACTGAGCTGATCGACTTCGACATCGCCCGCATTGGCCTCCCGTACAACGCCATCCTCGGGTACCTGGCTTTGGCTCAGTTTATGGCAGCAACCCATCCGGCCTACAACCTCATGAAGATGCCCGGGAGCAAGGACGTCCTCACCGTAGTTGGAGATACCAAGGAAGATCTGGTAGCGCTCAAGCTTGCCCTCAAAACCGCCGCGATAGCGCGACCGGCCGATGAGGTCATCTCCGGGGTTAAGGAGGCCACACCAGCCAAGAAGAAGCAGTTGTTCACTCAAGATCGGGCAGAAACCAAGCAGGTGCCGGTCGAGGAAGATGGGTCCTCTGGAGCCACCTTCACCATAGGTGCCAACCTTGACCCGGATCAAGAGGAGGCATTGGTGAGGTTCTTGCGCCGCAAACAAGGAAGTATTCGCATGGGAACCCAAACAGCGGTAGGGGTCCCAAGAGGGTGATCGAGCATCATTTGAGGGTGTGCCCAATGTGCGCCCTGTGAAGCAGAAAGCGGTGACAGTCCACAGAGAAGCAGTCCTTCATCGTCCAGGAAACCTGCAAGCTGGAGGCAGCAGGTGTCATTCGCGAGGTTCGCTACCCCGAGTGGCTGGCGAACCACGTCGTCGTGCCAAAGAAAGGCGGGAAGGAGCGCATGTGTGTTGACTTCACCAACCTTAACAAGGCCTGTCCCCAAGATCCGTTCCCGCTTCCACGCATCGACCAAATCGTTGACTCCACCGCCGAGTGTGACCTGCTATGCTTCCTGGATGCGTTTTCAGGCTATCACCAGATCAAGATGGCGGTAGAGGATGTGGATAAGACGGCCTTCCTGACCCCGTGCGGGATGTACTGCTACACTTGCATGTCGTTCGGGCTGCGCAACGCAGGCGCGACCTTCCAACGGCTGATGCACATCGCCCTGGATCAGCAGCTCGGGAGGAACGCAGAAGCCTACGGCGACGACATTGTGGTAAAGTCACGGAAGGCGAGAACTTTGATTCAGGACCTGGAGGAGACCTTCGCGAGCCTCCGCCAAGTGGACTTGCGGCTCAACCCGGAGAAGTGCGTGTTTGGCGTCCCTTCCGGCAAGCTGCTGGGCTTCCTCGTGTCCCACAGGGGGCTCGAGGCCAACCCAGAGAAGGTCAAGGCTATCGAAGACATGAGCCCACCGCAAACCCACAAGGAGATGCAGAAGCTTGCCGACTGCGAACTTCGCTTGGGCGCTTCATCTCCAAGCTGGGAGAGCGCGCCCTACCATTCTTCAAGCCGATGAAGAAGAAGGGCCCGTTTGAGTGGACCCCGGAGGCTGACCAAGCGTTTCAAGACCTCAAGAGATACCTGACCAGCCCTCCGGTGATGGTAGTGCCCCGCCCTCTCGAGCCCCTGGTGCTTTACCTTGCCGCCACTCCTTACTCCGCCAGTGTAGCTCTGGTAGCAGTCCGGGAAGAGCGCCAGGCCAAGGATGCGTCGCGCCGAGCCACGCCCCCAGCCGGGGCGATACAAGACCTGGAGGGCACCGCAAGGGCTATAGCAACGACAACAGATGACCAGGCTCAGCAAGACGGCGCCCTTGGGCCTGCAGAGGCCCCAATGAGCGACCAGGCTCCGGGGATTCCGTCGCCTCAGGATGCACCTCAACCTCCGACAGACGTAGGCCCCGTCAATGAGCCTGCCCTCATCGAGCACCCAGTGTATTTCGTCAGCACGTTACTGTGGGATGCAAGGGCGCGGTACCCCATGCCTCAGAAGCTCTTGCTTGCGCTCTTGGTGGCCTCGCGTAAACTACGGCACTACTTCCAAGGTCACCCAATCAAGGTCGTCTCGGCCTACCCACTGGAGAGGGTACTCAGGAGCCCCAATGCTGCGGAAAGAGTCGCCGAATGGAACATCGAGCTGCAAGCATTCCAGTTGGAGTTCAGCACAACCAGGGTAATCAAGGGAGCCGCGCTTGCCGACTTCGTAGCAGAATGGACTGACGCCCCGAGGTTTGAAGCAGGCGAGGACCGATCCCTCTCGCCAGGAAGCGAAGCACGAGATGGCTGGGTCATGTATTTCGATGGCGCGCTCGCATGCCAGGGCGCGGGGGCTGGAGCAGTGCTCATCTCGCCTACTCAGGACAAGCTCTATTACGTCGTGCAGCTCTGCTTCCAGCAAGGCGAGAAGGTCTCCAACAACATTGCGGAGTACCAGGGCCTCATCGCTGGCCTTAAGGCTACAGTGGCCTTGGGGGTGAAGTGCCTCACCATCAGGGGTGACTCGCAGCTCCTCGTCAACTTCTCCAACAAGGTATACGAGCCAAGGGACGAGCACATGGAGGTGTACCTCGCGGAGGTACGCAAAATGGAAAAGAATTTCCTGGGTCTAGAGTTGCAGCACGTGTCCCGTGGCACCAACAAGGAGGCCGACGACATCGCCAAAAGAGCATCCAAATGACTACCCCAAGAGCCTGGCGTCTTCGAGGAGCGGCTCTTCAAGCCTTCGGCAGCACCTCCGCTTTCAGGACCGGCACCGCCTCGGGAGGAACTCCCCCAACCACCTGCCTCAGGAGCCCCGGCCTATGGCCCAACCTCGGGAGTGCGCCTACTCTTGGCGCTCGAGCCTCAGGAGGGGTGCTGGACCAAGGAGTTCAAGGAATACCTGACGCAAGGGACGCTGCCGGAGAAAGAGGAGGACGCGGAGCGCGTGGCTCGACGAACCCACGGCGTCTTTGCATCGGGTGACGGTGAGTTATACAGGAAGCAGCCGAATGACATTTCCCTGCGTTGTATCTCCAAGGAATAGGGGAAAGAGTTGCTAGCTGACATACACAACAGAGACTGCGGGCACCACTCGTCGTCACGAACCCTCGTCGGCAAGGCGTTCCGCAGTGGGTTCTACTGGCCTACGGCGCTCAACGACGCGACCGAGCTGGTGAAGTCCTGCGAGGCCTGTCAATTCCACGCCAAGCAGATCCATCAGCCAGCTCAGGGCCTCCAGACCATCCCGCTCTCGTGGCCATTCGCAGTCTGGGGGCTGGGTATATTAGGCCCGTTCCCTCGAGCGCCTGGGGGGCTACCGCTACCTCTACGTCACCATCGACAAATTCACCAAATGGGCGGAGGTAGAAGTTGTCCGCACCATCCCTGCTGGGTCTGCATTCAAGTTCATCAAGGGTCTCGTAAGCCGGTTTGGGGTCCCTAATCGCATCATCACCGACAACGGCTCACAGTTCACTAGCAATCTCTTCAAGACATATTGTGCTAACCTTGGAACACAGATCTGCTATGCTTCGATGGCACACCCTAGGAGCAACGGTCAAGCCTAACGCGCCAACGCGGAGGTCCTGAGAGGCCTCAAGACCAGGACCTTCAAGAAGAAGCTCGAGGCCTGCAGCAGGGGCTGGCACGACGAGCTACAGACTATGCTGTGGTCCATCCGCACCACCGCCACCAAGCCAACGGGCAAGACCCTGTTCTTCCTTGTCTACGGAGCAGAAGTGGTTCTCGCACACGAGGTTAGGCATCGCTCCGCGCGGGTCCTGGCGTTTGATGAGACGCAGCAGGACGCCATGCAGGGGATGGACCTTGTGCTGGGGGAGGAACGCCACCGTGAAGCCATGCTTCGAGTAGCAAGATATCAATAGGCGCTACGGCGGTATCACTGCCACAACATCCACTCCAGGACGCTCGAGGTGGGCGACCTCGTCCTAAGGCGGGTGCTCTCCAGGGAAGGCATGCACAAGCTCTCGCCCATGTGGGAGGGCCCGTTTAGGGTCGCCCACGTCTCGAACTGGCACCGTGCGCTGGAGGCAGGACGGGTCCCACATCCGTAACGCCTGGAACATCCAGCACCTCCGGAAGTTCTACCCATGAAGCAAGGCCCGGCGCCTGTGAAGCAAGGCCCAGTGCCTGTGAAGGTCTCCGCTCGTGACACTCTCACGTAATAATGAGTGGGGCTGTACACGCCCCAGAGTTTCAGGAGTGCCGCCCTCGGGCCTCGAGGGCTCCCTCCCACGTCCTAGTGGCAACACTTAGCTCCGCGCTGGTGAGAAGACTAGACTAGGTGCCGGACGCGGCTTTTCTTTAATGAAAATTTTCTTTCTGGTGTTCCTTGCCGGCTTGGTTCCATCGCCTTTTGCCTCCTTTTCTGCCCTTGGTTCCTCGTTTTGACCCGTACTCTCCCCCGCGTGCCTCGCGAGGGGGCTGGACAGGTGCCCTCATGAGCGTTTTTTCCTGTTCTTCACGAGGCACCCGCGCTCGAGCTCGCAAGCTAGTGCACCTCTCTCAATCCATGCCCCTCGGATACCGCGATGCTAAGCGCTGGGTCATGGCCGGCTGCGCATGCGACCAGGGCTCGAAAGAGTAAGAGTTTCCTAATGAATTTTTGCAGTTCCTAGACGCCTCCCAAGCCAAGGAGGCCTCGCCAGGTACTGGGAAATGCGCGCCTCACGAGGCAGAAACTACTTCAAGCACGTCAAGCTAAGTTATTCCTACACGCCTACATTAAACTTCGATGCTGCAACATGACACAGGAACGATAAACATAGTATAGCAACTTGCAAATCATGGTTCGTTGCACGCCCCTGCGGGGCCCCATACTTGTCTCCCTCTTAATGCAGGAAGAAAAGGAAGAACAAAAAAAAAGTGGCGAGCGCTCCCGCAGCAGTTCGCGAGGATGGGCCCATGGTGCTCTCCTGGGCTCAGCCAGACCCCTCCTCGCGCTTCACTGGGGCAAGGCGGTGAGACGACCCGCTGCCACCCTCGAAGAAGGCGCGGCGGTTGGTCGTAGCCGCCACTGCTGGAGCTGTCGCCGGAAGAAGAGTCGTCGTAGCTGGACAAGCCATGGCCGGTGCCAAGGACAAGCCCGCCTTCGCCCCCGTCGTGGCCGTCGCCGAGGCTGAGCACCTCACCACCATCGTTGCCCTCAGGGCAGCACCCGATGCGGCGACCATCTTCCCCGAACACCCTCACGTAGAGGGCCGCGTTGCCATCGTACTTGAAGTGGAGGGTGCACCGCCGGCCCAGGCCGCGCGCGCGGGCAAACGTCTACCAACCGCGGGCCAGGGCTGCGTTGCCCGCAATGAAGACCTCGACCGCAACCCATGAAGCCTTGCTGCATCAGCCGTCCGCCTGCAGCCAGAGACCGCCTGGACCCATGGCTGGTAGCTCGCCGACAAAGAAGCGCGGGAGCTGAAGCCAGGTGCCAGCCGGGTTCTCTGACCACACGACGAACTCCGGCAGCATCTCCGTCGAGTGAAAGCATGGCCAGTGAGGCCGCGCGCCATGGCGCGCCTTCCCTCATCGACGGGGCAGCCACGACCTGGACGACTCCCATCGCGTGAAGAGGCGCGGCCGCGGCCACGAAGGGCCACGGTGGAGGCCGCGGTGTGCTTGCGGGGACGACCGCACCCCCTCTTAGGCGTCGGTGAGCCGGGCCCCTTCTGGCGGGCCTTCCCCTTTTCTGCAGCCGAGAACTTCTTCGCGGGCTCCATGGGTGTCGCTACTAGCAATGAAGCAAGGGAGAAGAAGCGAGCGGAGCAGGAAGAGATGAGCGACGGGGGCTCTGCCCCCCTCCTCATTTATAGCGGGAGAAGGCCAGCCGGCGATCCCCACGATCACAGGTAATGATGATTTTTCTTTGCATGCAGCAGGGATTCGTCAAGTCGGGCAGTTGCCGAGGCAGCGTGCGGAAGCGGAGACGCCCACGTCCAATCAAGCGCCACGCGTCGACCGAGGCCGCAGGCTGTTGGGGCCCGTGGCGCTCCGCACCTGCCCCTTGGCTTCACCTCAAAGCCAAGTCCGAGCGCGCCTTGGGCCCGAGGGCTACTGTCGGCATCCTGGGAACAGGGGCCCCCAGACTTGCCTGCCTGCAGCCCATGGCGTGGCTCCACCAGCAGCCCTGTACGGCCCATCTTCACCAGCAAACACTCAAGACCCTTGCGAGGGGCCAAGCCTCGCGAGGCGGACGACGCAAGACCTCCTCAGGGGCGGCCTCACCAGGCCGGCTCGCGAGGGGTGGAGAGATCAAGGCAAGGGACACCTCGCGAGGTTCCCGTGACGCAAGCCGTGATGACCGGGGCCAGGCGGGCGCCAGCACACGCAGTGTCCTCGTTTCCTCTTTGGTGCTAAAGAGGCAAGCGCAGGCGAGGAGTCCCGAGGCATCAGGCAAAGGTTTCCATATCAGTGCAACGAGACCAAGACCAGCAGGACGAAAGAACGGAGGTCACTGTGGAGCCCAAGACGGCGTCACCACCAGAGCCTTTGGCAGGCGAAGACCGCCTTTAGTCAGGATAACTTGTACTAGTTGTCTCCCTTCAAATTTGGCCGTTGTGGCATCCCTTCCCGCCTAACATTTGGGGAGAGGACCAGGGCCTCTATAAATAGGGCTAGCCACCACCGTAGGAGGCATCTCATCTTGAACGGATCCTCAACCACACGAGCTCACCAAGCACAAGAGCACCTCTCCTCAGGAAGTTGTTCTTCCCTTGTAACCGTTCATCCTCAGCCCAAGAGGCAATCCACCACACCACACTGGAGTAGGGTATTACACCACATCGGTGGCCCAAACCAGTATAAACCTTGTGTCCCTTTGTTCTTCGAGCTCGACGCGCTAAAGCTTTGAGATCGCAGTGAGGGCGTGAGCTAGAGGGGGAGAGATCTTCGTGCACACCCCAGTGTTCGAACCTCAAGTATTTTGCCGGAACCCGAAATCCGACAATATTATCTCATCTCTTATGCCAGTTCATCTACCTCCTTTAGTCACCCGGCCAAAATCACCGTGAATTCATTTTTATTCGACCTGATTTGAGGGTTTTCTTTCATTCATAGAGTGTACAGTGCGCGGACACATCAGGACTTTGAGGCCTCCGCCAGACATTCATGGAGTTCCATCTCACCGTACCAGATGACTTGAGGATGCGCACGGTATGTTCAGTCTCACCCTAAATCGGTTGGCATGGCCTACTTTCCTGAACATATACTAAATATTACTACATTTGGATAAAAGGTGCCACATGCACCATATACGTCAAAAGGGATATTTTCCCTCTTCTTTCTATATTAGGCAAATTAATGATGCATTGTTATTTCGATTACTCTCATATTTCCATGACATCATGTTTACCCTATCTGTTTAATTATAGATTTTTGTCCTTTGATTTCAATGGCTGTATAGTTCTTTCAATTTGGGCCCATATTTGCATGTTATCATATTTTCTTTAACAATCCTACCATTTTCTGCAGCGCGTCCCTTGCTATGCAATGTAATCTGTAGTGCACAATCTTTCCCTTTACATAAATCAAGACTGCAGGGATGTCATACTGAACACAAACCATGGATTTACAATCGTTGCTACTATAAGACTTGATGAACGTGGTGACTCCTATTTTGGCAGTGGCCTTTGGAAAGAAATTTCTAAGTTTTATGTACTGAAAAATGGCACTAAGATTGCACTGCACATAAAAGAGCCTGGTAATGAGATATATGCTAACTTCCCCGACGATATCATCCGTCCAGACTTTGTTCGAAGTAAGTTTTCTTTTCAAGTATCTACATGTTGACTTACCCAGCAATATCAAATGAATTGTGTAGTATTTAAGCAACCAATTGTTATTCCATTGTTTTACTATATTCCTACCTAATCACTTCTAGTTACCAATACACTTTTCTATTGCCCTGTTTTAACAAAATATTCCTTGTACTCCCACTTCTATCAGAAAGCGCCGCTGACAAGGGGACTCTAGAGGTGGAGAACAGGGCTGCCAACAAGCGGAGGCGGGGCGAGCAAGAACCGCAAGCGACTCCAGTATGCCTAGACTTCATCAGCAGCCTCCCCGATGATATGTTGATAGTCATCATCTCCCTCTTCCCAATCAAATATGGGGCGTGGGCAACCGTCCTTTCCCGGCGATGGCGCCCCCTATGGAACTCCATCCCTCTCGACCTCATCGACACCCACGAGCTCTGCCATGGCTATCGCAAAAGCTTGGATGCGTTCTCCAAGATCCTCGACAGTCACCTTGGCCCAACCAGAGGCCTTAGAATGGGCAAGTTCCGTTTCAACGGCAAGGACCGAGCCAAGCTTGACGACTGATTCTGGTCCCCCGCCCTAGATCAGCTCGAGGAGCTCACTTTTGATGATGGGCATATGCGCTCGCTGCCAACATCCGTGCTCCGTCACGCGCCCACACTCCGCATCGCCAAGTTCAGGAACTGCCATCCCCCCTTAATTACGCGCCCGCTCTTCTTCTACCACGACTGAAGCACCTCGAGCTCATCGCCGTCTGCCTCCAAAATGGTGACATGGAGCGCCTACTCCGTGGCTGTACTGCACTCGAGTACCTTCGTCTTCAGACGATCAATGGGTTGAGTAGCTTCCACATTGATACGTCTCCAACGTATCTATAATTTTTGATTGTTCCATGCTATATTATATTCTGTTTTGGACATTATTGGGCTTTATTATACACTTTATATTATTTTTGGGACTAACCTATTAACCGGAGGCCCAGCCCAGAATTGCTGTTTTTTGCCTATTTCAGAGTTTCGCAGAAAAATAATATCAAACGGAGTCCAAACGGAATGAAACCTTCAGGAACGTGATTTTCGGAACGAACGTGATCCAGAGGACTTGGACCCTACGTCAAGACATCAACCAAGAGGCCACGAGGTAGGGGGCGCGCCTACCCCCCAGGCGCGCCCTCCACCGTCATGGCCCCCCTGTTGCTCCACCGACGTACTTGCGGTATCCTTTCCCAGTTACAGTAGGGGTGGCAAGGCACGTATTGTATTGTTTCCATCGAGGACAACAAGATGGGGTTTATATCATATTGCATGAGTTTATCCCTCTACATCATGTCATCTTCCTTAAAGCGTTACTCTGTTTATGAACTTAATACTCTAGATGCATGCTGGATAGCGGTCGATGTGTGGAGTAATAGTAGTAGATGCAGGCAGGAGTCGGTCTACTTGTCTCGGACGTGATGCCTATATACATGATCATACCTTAGATATTCTCATAACTATGCTCAATTCTGTCAATTGCTCAACAATAATTTGTTCACCCACCGTAATACTTATGCTCTTGAGAGAAGCCACTAGTGAAACCTATGGCCCCGGGTCTATTTTCCATCATATTAATCTCCCATCAACAAGCTATTTCCGTTGCCTTTTATTTTGCTTCTATTTTACTTTGCATATTTATCATAAAAATATCAAAAATATTATCTTATCATATCTATCAGATCTCACTCTCGTAAGTGACCGTGTAGGGATTGACAACCCCTTATCGCGTTGGTTGCGAGGATTTATTTGTTTGTGTAGGTGCGAGGGACTCGTGCGTGGCCTCCTACGGGATTGATACCTTGGTTCTCAAAAACTGAGGGAAATACTTATGCTACTTTGCTGCATTCCTCTTCAAGGGAAAACCAACGCAGTGCTCAAGAGGTAGCAAGAAGGATTTCTGGGGCCGTTGCCGGGGAGTCTACGCAAAAGTCAACATACCAAGTACCCATCACAAACCCTTATCTCCCGCATTACATTATTTGCCATTTGCCTCTCGTTTTCCTCTGCCCCACTTCACCCTTGTCGTTTTATTCACCCTCTCTTTTCCATTTGCTTCTTTTTGCCCGTCTCTTGTTTGCCCGTGTGTTGGATTGTTTGCTTGTCATGATGGCTCAAGATAATACTAAATTGTGTGACTTCACCAATACCAACAACAATGATTTCCTTAGTACTCCGATTGCTCCTCTTACCGATACCGAATCTTGTGAAATCAATACTGCTTTATTGAATCTTGTCATGAAAGATCAATTAGCCGGCCTTCCTAGTGAAGATGCCGCTACCCATCTAAATAGCTTCATTGATTTGTGTGATATGCAAAAGAAGAAAGATGTGGATAATGATATTGTCAGATTGAAGCTATTTCCTTTTTTGCTTAGAGATCGTGCTAAAGCTTGGTTTTCATCTTTGCCTAAAAATAGTATTGATTCTTGGAATAAGTGCAGAGATGCTTTTATCTCTAAGTATTTTCCTCCCACTAAGATCATCTCTCTTAGAAACGATATTATGAATTTTAAGCAATTTGATCATGAACATGTTGCACAAGCTTGGGAGAGGATGAAATTAATGATACACAATTGCCCTACTCATGCTTTGAATTTGTGGATGATTATACAAAAAATTTATGCCGGATTGAATTTTGCTTCTAGAAATCTTTTAGATTCGGCCGTGGGAGGCACTTTTATGGAAATCACTTTAGGAGAAGCTACTAAACTCATAGATAATATTATGGTTAATTATTCTCAATGGCACACTGAAAGATCTACTAATAAAAAAGTGCATGCAATAGAAGAAATTAATGTTTTGAGTGGAAAGATGGATGAACTTATGAAATTATTTGCTACTAAGAGTGTTTCTTCTGATCCTAATGATATGCCTTTTTCTACTTTGATTGAGAATTATAATGAATAGTGTTGGTAGGAATAATTTTGGTATTCCTACAACAATTCTTATGGAAATTTTAATAAGATGCCTTCTAAATTTGAGACTAGTGTTAAGGAATTTATGAATTCGCAAAATAATTTCAATGCTTTGCTTGAAGAAAAATTGCTTAAAGTTGATGAATTGGCTAGGAACGTTGATAGAATTTCTCTTGATGTTGATTCTCTTAAACTTAGATCTATTCCACCTAAGCATGATATCAATGAGTCTCTCAAGGCCATGAGAATTTCCATTGATGAGTGCAAAGAAAGAACCGCTAGAATGCGTGCTAAGAAAGATTGCTTTATAAAAGCGTGTTCTTCTAATTTTTATGAAAACAAAGATGAAGATCTAAAAGTTATTGATGTGTCTCCTATTAAATCTTTGTTTTGCAATATGAATCTTGATAATGATGATACTGAATATGATCCACCTTTACCTAGAAGGCGTTCCAAAAATTCAGAGTTTTTAGATCTTGATGCTAAAATTGATAAAAGTGGTAATGAAGAGGTCAAAACTCTAGATATTAATGAACCCACTATTTTGGATTTCAAGGAATTTAATTATGATAATTTCTCTTTGATAGATTGTATTTCCTTTTTGCAATCCGTGCTAAATTCTCCACATGCTTATAGTCAAAATAAAGCCTTTACCAAACATATCGTTGATGCTTTGATGCAATCTTATGAAGAAAAACTTGAGTTGGAAGTTTCTATCCCTAGAAAACTTTAAGATGAGTGGTAACCTACTTTTAAAATTAAAATTAAAGATCATGAATGCTATGCTTTGTGTGATTTGGGTGCCAGTGTTTCCACGATTTCCAAAAACTTTATGCGTTTTATTAGGTTTCCGTGAATTTGATGATTTCTCTTTAAACTTGCACCTTGCGGATTCCACTATTAAGAAACCTATGGGAAGAATTAATGATGTTCTTATTGTTGCAAATAGGAACTATGTGCCCGTAGACTTTATTGTTCTTGACATAGATTGCAATCCTTCATGCCCTATTATTCTTGGTAGACCTTTCCTTAGAACGATTGGTGCAACTATTGATATGAAGGAAGGGAATATTAGATTCCAATTTCCATTAAAGAAAGGCATGGAACACTTCCCTAGAAAGAAAATAAAATTACCTTATGAATCTATTATAAGAGCCACTTATGGATTGCCTACCAAAGATGGCAATACCTAGATCTATCCTTGCTTTTATGCCTAGCTAGGGGCGTTAAACGATAGCGCTTGTTGGGAGGCAACCCAATTTTGTTTTTAGTTCTTTTGATTTTTGCTTATGTTTAGGAATAAATATTTGATCTAGCCTCTGGTTATATGTGTTTTTATGTTTTAATTAGTGTTTGTGCCAAGTTTAACCTATAGGATCTTCTTGGATGATAGTTATTTGATCTCGCAGAAAATTCCAGAAACTTTCGGTTCACGAAAATAATTGTTAAAAATCACCAGAACGTGATAAAATATTTATTACAATTTCTTCTGATCAATAAACAAATTTTCTAGGTCTTCCTATTTTTCATGAATTTTTGGAGTTCCATAAGTTTGCGTTAGTTACAGATTACTACAGACTGTTCTGTTTTTGACAGATTCTGTTTTTCGTGTGTTGTTTGCTTATTTTGATGAATCTATGGCTAATAAAATAGTTTATAAACCATAGGTAAGTTGGAATACAGTAGGTTTAACACCAATATAAATAAAGAATGAGTTAATTACGGTACCTTGAAGTGGTGTTTTGTTTACTTTCGCTAACGGAGCTTACGAAATTTTCTGCTGAGTTTTTTGTTGTGAAGTTTTCAAGTTTTGGGTGAAAGATTTGATGGATTATGGAACAAGGAGTGGCAAGAGCCTAAGCTTGGGGATTCCCATGGCACCCCAAGATAATCTAAGGACACCTAAAAGCCAAAGCTTGGGGATGCCCCGGAAGGCATCCCCTCTTTCGTCTACTTCCATCGGTAACTTTACTTGGAGCTATATTTTTATTCACCACATGATATGTGTTTTGCTTGGAGCATCTTGTATTATTTGACTTTATTTGTTAGTTCACCACAATCATCCTTGATGTACACACCTTTTGAGAGAGTCACACTTGATTCAGAATTTATTAGAATACTCTATGTGCTTCACTTATATTTTTTGAGCTATATAGTTTTTGCTCTAGTGCTTCACTTATATCTTTTAGAGCACTGTGGTGGATTTGTTTTATAGAAACTATTGATCTCTCATGCTTCACTTATATTATTTTGAGAGTCTTAAAATAGCATGGCAATTTGCTTTAATTAATATCATGAGAAATTTGATGCTTGATAATTGTTTTGAGATATAAAGGTAGTAATATCATAGTTGTGCTAGTTGAGTAATTGTGGAATTAAAAAATACATGTGTTGGAGTTTGTTATTCCCGTAGCATGCACGTATGGTGAACCGTTATGTAACAAAGTCGGAGCATGAAGTATTTGTTGATTGTCTTCCTTTGTGTGGCGGTCGGGATCGCGTGATGGTTAACTCCTACCAACCCTTCCCTAGGAGCATGCGTAGTAGTACTTTGCTTGAGGGCTAATAAATTTTTGCAATAAGTATATGAGTTCTTTATGACTAATGTGAGTCCACGAATTATACGCACACTTACCTTTCCACAATTTTCTAGCCTCTTGATGCAGCATTGCCCTTTCTCACCTTGAGAGCTGGTGCAAACTTCGCCGGTGCATCCAAACCCCGTGATATGACATGCTCTATCACACATAAACCTCCTTATATCTTCCTCAAAACAGCCACCATACCTATCATGGCATTTCCATAGCCATTCCGAGATACATTGCCATGCAACTTTCCACCGTTTCATTTATCATGACATACTCCATTATTGTCATATTGCTTTGCATGATCATGTAGTTGACATTGTATTTGTGGCAAATCCAGCATTCATAATTCTTTCGTACATGTCGCTCTTGATTCATTGCATATCCCGGTACACCGCCGGAGGCATTCATATAGAGTCATATTTTGTTCTAAGTATTGAGTTGTAATTCACGAGTTGTAAGTAAATAAAAGTGTGACGATCATCATTATTAGAGCATTGTCCCAAGTGAGGAAAGGATGATGGAGACTATGATTCCCCCACAAGTCGGGATGAGACTCCGGACTAAATAAAAAAAGAGGCCATAAAAAAGAGAAAAGGCCCAAAAAAAAAAGGAAAAAAAGAAGAAGAAAAATGATGAGAGAAAAAGAGAGAAGGGACAATGTTACTATCCTTTTACCACACTTGTGCTTCAAAGTAGCACCGTGATTTTCATAATAGAGAGTCTCTCATTTTGTCACTTTCATATACTAGTGGGAAATTTCATTATAGAACTTGGCTTGTATATTCCAATGATGGGCTTCTGCCCGAGGTCTTCGCGAGCAAGCAAGTTGGATGCACACCCACTTAGTTTCTTTTTGAGCTTTCATACACTTATAGCTCTAGTGCATCTGTTGCATGGCAATCCCTACTCCTCGCATTAAAATCAATTGATGGGCATCACCATAGCCCGTTGATTAGCCTCATTGATGTGAGACTTTCTCCTTTTTTGTCTTCCCACATAACCCCTACCATTATACCTTATTCCACCATAGTGCTATATCCATGGCTTGCGCTCATGTATTGCGTAAGAGTTGAAAAGGTGAAGCGCGTTAAAAGTATGAACCAAATGCTTGGCCAAACCGGGTCGTACATGATATGAATATTTTGTGTGGGGAAGATGGAGCATAGCCAGACTATATGATTTTGTAGGGATAACTTGCTTTGGCTATGTTATTTTGATAAGACATAATTGCTTAGTATGCTTGAAGTATTATTGTTTTTATGTCAACATTAAATTTTTATCTTGAATCATATCAAATCTGAACATTCATGCCATAGTAAGAAGAATTATATTGAAATTATGCCAAGTAGCATTCCACATCAAAAATTCTGTTTTTATCATTTACCTACTCGAGGACGAGCAGCAATTAAGCTTGGGGATGCTTGATACGTCTCCAACGTATCTATAATTTTTGATTGTTCCATGCTATATTATATTCTGTTTTGGACATTATTGGGCTTTATTATACACTTTATATTATTTTTGGGACTAACCTATTAACCGGAGGCCCAGCCCAGAATTGTTGTTTTTGCCTATTTGAGTTTTGCAGAAAAAGAATATCAAACGGAGTCCAAACGGAATGAAACCTTCGGGAACGTGATTTTCGGAACGAACGTGATCCAGAGGACTTGGACCCTACGTCAAGACATCAACCAGGAGGCTACAAGGTAGGGGGGCGCGCCTACCCCCCAGGGCGCGCCCTCCACCCTCGTGGGCCCCTTGTTGCTCCACTGACGTACTCCTTCCTCCTATATATACATACGTACCCCCAAACTACCAGATATGGAGCCAAAAACCTAATTCCACCACCGCAACCTTCTGTACCCGTGAGATCCCATCTTGGGGCTTGTTAGGAGCTCACGAGGGGGCATCGATCATGGAGGGCTTCTACATCAACACCATAGCCTCTCCGATGATGTGTGAGTAGTTTACCTCAGACCTTTGGGTCCATAGTTATTAGCTAGATGGCTTCTTCTCTCTTTTGGATCTCAATACAATGTTCTCCCCCTCTCTTGTGGAGATCTATTCAATGTAATCTTCTTTTGCGGTGTGTTTGTTGAGACCGATGAATTGTGGGTTTATGATCAAGTTTATCTATAAACAATATTTTAATCTTCTCTGAATTCTTTTATGTATGATTGGTTATCTTTGCAAGTCTCTTCGAACTATCAGTTTGGTTTGGCCTACTAGATTGATCTTTCTTACAATGGGAGAAGTGCTTAGCTTTGGGTTCAATCTTGCGGTGTCCTTTCCGATTCTGATGAGGGGCGGCAAGGCACGTATTGTATTGTTGCCATCGAGGATAACAAGATGGGGTTTATATCATATTGCATGAGTTTATCCCTCTACATCATGTCATCTTGCTTAAAGCATTACTCTGTTCTTATGAACTTAATACTCTAGATGCATCTTTGGATAGCGGTCGATGTGTGGAGTAATAGTAGTAGATGCAGGCAGGAGTCGGTCTACTTGTCTCGGACGTGATGCCTATATACATGATCATACCTTAGATATTCTCATAACTATGCTCAATTCTGTCAATTGCTCAACAGTAATTTGTTCACCCGTCGTAATACTTATGCTCTTGAGACAAGCCACTAGTGAAACCTATGGCCCCCGGGTCTATTTTCCATCATATTAATCTCCCATCAACAAGCTATTTCCGTTGCCTTTTATTTTGCTTCTATTTTACTTTGCATCTTTATCATAAAAATATCAAAAATATTATCTTATCATATCTATCAGATCTTAGTCTCGTAAGTGACCATGTAGGGATTGACAACCCCTTATCGCGTTGGTTGCGAGGATTTATTTGTTTGTGTAGGTGCGAGGGACTCATGCGTGGCCTCCTACTGAATTGATAACTTGATTCTCAAAAACTGAGGGAAATACTTACGCTACTTTGCTGCATCACCCTTTCCTCTTCAAGGGAAAACCAACGCAGTGCTCAAGAGGTAGCACACATCACCTCCATGACTCTCCAGACTATTTATTCGTGTTGCTGTGCGGCAAGAAGACATCACAAGATGCGTGCCACGGTGTGGTCATGGAGGACACACCTGCACTTGGGAGATTACTTGTAGTTGATCAAGAAGGTCCAACAAGAATCAATGTCATTTCTGCGCTGAAATTGACTGTGGTGGGCTACTCGTCTGACAAATACTCCGAACTTGTTATTGGATCCACACCCGTTCAGGTACAACAGCAGCCTTCTACCTCTCCTTCTACAAATTAACATTATTTCTAATTTTGAAGATGTATGTTCGTCTGTCATCCAGAAAATGATTCCGACAAGCTTGACCCCGAAACTGCGCACAGTGAAGGTCTTGGCACTAGAATCTATCGGCCCCAACCTGGAGCAAGTTGTCAGTTTCCTGAGATGCTTTCCGTGCCTGGAGAAGCTATATATCGACGTGATGTTCCTTTCCTGTTAAATGTTATTGTGACACCTTTTTCCAAGTTTACAATGACAATGTACTGCGATTTATGAAGGATTCTTTTGGAGGATTTTAGTACATACATGTTTCTCCCCCCATATTGGTTGCTTGATCCATATGGTTACAATCCATAAGCATTTCTCCTTTGGATTCAACTGTACTAGTTTTCTTAGGGAACTTTTCATCCACTCCAACCTCTTGTAAAAAGGTTACATCTTTCTAGATTGTAATCAAATGCCCATGTTAATCATGTCAGATCAAAGATGGCATGTTAGTGCATTTTACAAATCTTGCAAACCAAATAGGCCTGTAGTAGTGTTCAAAACTGCATGTAGGAACTAACACGTTTTCTTCTTTTGCAGATAAGATTAGGCCCAGTGGTGGATAATGTGATCTGAGATAACAATCACGTCGAATGCCTAGATCTGCATCTCTTAGAAATTACTTTGAAGTCCTATCGAGGGACCTTACCGGAGATTATATTCGCCAAGTTCTTTGTTGTCAGAGCAAGGGTGCTGAAGGTAATGAGGTTTTCCCTACATTTATTTCGCAAAAAGGAATGGTTTGTTGATCAGCCGGCTGCTGCGACAGAATGGAATAGGCTCCGAAAATGCTAAATTTCATTTTGGAACTTCAGATGACAGAGTATTCGGAAGTCATCGTGGCAACCCCATACTTGACTTCTCAGTGGCTGGCCCCTTTGCAAAAATTATGAGGTTTTGAAACCAGACTTAGAAGTGGTAATACTAGTTTGAACCTCTCTGATATCCATGTTCAGCAGATCAACGCGAGCGTTTGCAGCTGATGAGCTGAATTTCATTTCTAATATCAGTTTGAACATTGTAATCTTCGAATTTGAGCCATATTACTCTAGAATTTGAACCTTGTAATATTTTGAGCTTTTGTGGTACAATCGTTGAAATGGCATAGTATGAGACTCGTATATTGGTAGCACTATTTTGACCTTAATATGCAGTGGTCTTACATTTTATTAACCACTCTCGAATCTCATAGCACGATCTGTATAGCTAACTCGACTGCGATCTTCAACTTATTGCACACAATTGGTTTCTTCAACCGTGTGCCATGTCGAGCGCATAATTAATTATCGCACTCGAGTGTCCATCATCACCCTTCTGTGTAACTTTGACCTCACCACCCATGGGTAAATTTATGACCGAATTCATTCCACGCACCTCGTTTTTACAAAGGTTTTTGCCAATAAATGCCCACGATTTGTCTCTCTTCTAGCCGACGCGTGGCCAAACTAGCCGGGCGGGAAGCTTGCACGGTAAACTACGCGGTAGCGCGGGAAAAGGCTCACTAACGATACATTTGGCGCCTCTTCGAGCCCACGCGTGGTCAAACGAAACGCGTGCGGTGCGGTGTTGTCAAGCGTGCACTGGAATCCTCCGCTATGAATGCCGTGACAGGACGTGACGATTACAGGCCGGGCGGCCCCCATTTATTACAGCGGCCATTTAACCCTTGTGTCTCTTCAACCTTTTGATCGCGCCCCACCATTGCAAGAAGCACACCCACCATGAAAAATTCTTAGAGGGTATCCTGCGCGGCTCTAATAGCGCTCCGAGCTGCTACCAACGACGAGCAGCAGTTCACCATGCATGCCGTGGTGGACACCCACAAAAGGTTCACAGAGCTCTCGGTCGTGTACACCAACAAGCCGGTCTGGGTGGAGCACTCCATCCACATCATGGAGCTATTACTTCGCAAGGAAAAGTACAAGGTGGTCGGGTTCTACCTCGAGTACACCCGCGCTCATGCCGGGTCTCCTCCCAAGGTCACCGTCGCCCAGATGTGTGCACAACCACGTCCTCGTCTACCACTACTGCCTGGCCAGAAGGCCTTGCGAGCGTTTTGCCAGGTTTGTCAACAACCCCCAATACATGTTCGCTACGGTGGACATAACCAACGATGTAAAGGTGCTCAAGAATTCGAGCATTGCCTACCAGAATCTTGTCGACATCCAAGGCCAATACAAGATCTGTAGCAGCAAGGAGCATGAGAAGGACTCATTGGTTCACCTCGCCGACGCCATCATCGACCCCTACTACAGAGACATGAAGGATTCCTGCAATAAGGACAAGTGTGCCTGCACTCGCCTGGATGGAGAAACTCGACAAAGCTCACGTCGTGTACGCGGCCAAGGAGGCATACACGAGCTACGGCATGTACAGGCGGATTGTTGACATGAGGAAGTGCCTCCTTCCCCAAAACGGCCGGGGATCCAGCCGGAAGCAGAGCAATGGCAAGCGTCATCGCAACAATAAGTAGATGATTAGATCCTCTTTTCTCCTAGTTTAGTTGCATGTAATTGCTTACTTTGGCGTGTGGAAATGTTATGCGTGTAGCCACTTGTGTAATTGTATGCTTAATTTGGTTTTTCAATGCTATCTTTTTAAGTATATATGTTGATGCTCTGTAGATAGAGCAAATCACATCGCACACAGACTAAACAATGGAACCCGTCGGTGATGATTTCATCAATCACTGACAATTGTATACCAGCAATCATTTTATCACAACACACACAGCTTGTTAACAGGAATCGTCTGTGCTGTTATCGGTCTTTCCACACATTTCTGACTACAGACCTGTTTGCCGCGTATCACACACATCTTGTTAAGTTGAACTATTTGTGTTCTCTTGGCTCAACGCAAACAGTGAAGGAAATATGCCCTAGAGGCAATAATAAAGTTATTATTTATTTCCTTATTTCATGATAAATGTTTATTGTTCATGCTAGAATTGTATTAACCGGAAACATAATACATGTTTGAATACATAGACAAACAGAGTGTCACTAGTATGCCTCTACTAGACTAGCTTGTTAATCAAAGATGGTTATGTTTCCTAACCATAGACAAAGGAGTTGTCATTTGATTAACAAGGTCACATCATTGGTTGAATGATCTGATTGACATGACCCATTCCATTAGCTTAGCACCCGATCGCTTAGTATGTTGCTATTGCTTTTATCCATGACTTATGCATGTTCCTATAACTATGAGAATATGCAACTCCGTTTACGGAGGAACACTTTGGGTACTACCAAACGTCACAACATAACTGGGTGATTATAAAGGAGTACTACAGGTGTCTCCAAAGGCGGATGTTGGGTTGGCGATTTCAAGATTAGGATTCACACTCCGATTGTCGGAGAGGTATCTCTGGCCCTCTCGGTAATACACATCACTAAGCCTTGCAAGCATTACAACTAATGAGTTAGCTGTGAGATGATGTATTACGAACGAGTAAAGAGACTTGCCAAGAATTGAGATTGAACTAGGTATTGGATACCGACGATCGAATCTCGGGCAAGTAACATACCGATGACAAAGGGAACAACGTATGTTGTTATGCGGTCCGACCGATAAAGATCTTCGTAGAATATGTAGGAGCCAATATGGGCATCCAGGTCCCGCTATTGGTTATTGACCGGAGACGTGTCTCGGTCATGTCTACATTGTTCTCGAACCGTAGGGTCCGCACGCTTAAGGTTTCGATGACGGTTATATTATGAGTTTTGTGTATTTTGATGTACCAAAGGAGTTCGGAGTCCCGGATGTGATCACGGACATGACGAGGAGTCTCGAAATGATCGAGACATAAAGATTGATATATTGGACGGCTATATTCGGACACCGGAAAGGTTCGGAAGTTTCCGGAGAAAACCGAGTGCCGGAGGGGTTACGGAACCCCTCGGGAAGTAATGGGCCTTATTGGGCCAAAGGGGAGAGAGAGGGCCGCACCAGGAGGTGGCGCGCCCCCCATGGGGAGTCCGACTGGACAAGGAGGGGGCGGCCCCTTTCCCTCTCCCTCTCCCTCTCTTTCCTTCCCCTTCCTCCTTCCTAGTTGGACTAGGAAAGGGAGTCCTACTCCCACTAGGAGGAGGACTCCCTCCCTTGGCGCGCCTCCTAGGGCCGGCCGCCCTCCCCTTGCTCCTTTATATACAGGGCAGGGGGCACCCTAGAACACACAAGTTGATCCTTGAGATCGTTCCTTAGCCGTGCGGTGCCCCCTCCACCATATTTCACCTCGGTCATATCAGAAGCGGTGCTTAGGCGAAGCCTCGCGTCAAGAGAACATCAAGATCGTCACCACGCCGTCAGGCCGACGGAACTCTCTCTCCCGGAGCTTTGCTTTGGATCGGAGCTGAGGAGCGCCACCGAGCTGTACGCGTGTGCCAAGAACTCAGAGGCGCCGAGTAACGGGCGCTGGATCGGTTGGATCGCGAGGAGAACGTCGACTACTTCCTCTACATTGTGATCGCTTCCGCTTGGTCTCACGAGGGTAATGAGACAACACTCTCCCCTCTCGTTGCTATGCATCACCATGATCTTGCGTGTGCGTAGGAATTTTTGAAATTACTACGTTCCCCAACAAAGGGCATCCGAGCCTAGGTTTTTATGGTTTGATGTTTTGCACGAGTAGAACACAAGTGAGTTGTGGGCGATACAAGTCATACCGCCTACCAGCAGATGTCATACTTTGGTTCAGCGGTATTGTGAGATGAAGCGGCCGGACCGACATTACGCAGACGCTTACGCGAGACTGGTTTCACTGCTACGAGCACTCGTGCTTAAAGGTGGCTGGCGGGTGTCTGTCTCTCTCACTTTAGTTGAACCGAGTGTGGCTACGCCCGGTCCTTGAGAAGGTTAAACGGAGTCTAATTGACGAAGTATCGTTGTGGTCTTGATGCGTAGGTGAGATTGGTTCTTACTTAAGCCCATAGCAGCCACATAAAATTTGCAACAACAAAGTAGAGGACGTCTAACTTGTTTTTGCAGGGCATGTTGTGATGTGATATGGTCAAGACGTTGAAAGTGCGTTATATCGACTAGAGGGGGGGTGAATAGGCGATTTTTAGAGAATTTTACAAATTCTTCACTGAGGAATTTGCTGGTGAGGAAATTCCTTAGCGAAGAAATACATGCAGCGGAATAAGTACTCGAAGTAAGCATAACAGATTACAAGCATAGTCATCATGATGAAATGAAGACAATCACAGAGTACGTAAAGCGTAATCACAGGATAACACAAGATGAAGACAAACAGATCAAGAAATTGAACTGAGGAAATTGAGAAAGTCTTGATCAAAGTCTTCAAACACAGATATGACAAACACTCAACACAGTTATGAGGAAATGAAAGGGTTGAGGAAATAGAACCCGATTAGGTTGGTGAAGACAATGATTTGGTAGACCAGTTCCAACTGCTGTCTCGGTTGTACGTCTGTTGGAGCGGCCGAGTATTTAAACTTCGAGGACACACAGTCCGGACACCCAACATCGAGCACGCAGCTCAGACACCAAGTCCTCACCGTATTCTCCTTGAACTAAGGTCACATGCACCTCGTCCAATCACTCGTGGTAAGTCTTCAGCGACTTCCAAACCTTCACATACTTGGTCACTCGGCGATCCACAATTCCTCTTGGATGCTCTAGACCGTGACGCCTAACCGTCTGGAAGAAGCACAGTCTTCAAAGGTAAAAGCGTCGGATCCACGGGATCAATTTCTTGATGATGCTCAATCACTTTGGGTTTGTTGGGGGTTTGGTTTTGGGATTTTCCTCACTTTGGGTTTTCCTCACTTGATGATTTTCGCTCAAAGTCCTCGGAGGATGGGTTGCTCTCAAATGACAAGTGTCAAGTTCTCTCGAGCAGCCAACCAACTAGTGGTGGTAGGGGCGGCTATTTATAGCCTCGGAGCAGCCCGACATGATAAGACATAAATGCCCTTCAATGATATGACCGTTAGGTGGAGATATTTTGGGGACAGCTGGCGCGCGGCACAGCAACGGTCGGAATTTGGAATATCAAATTCTTCAGGGCTATCATGTTCCTCACAGTGTAGGTAATTCACCTTTGGCGAATTCCTAACTCCTCGGTCCGAACAAATTCCTCATTGACTGTAAGAGCTTCGTCTCATCGCCATCAAGAAATTGACTGAAGCTGTATGAGATTTCCAAAGGCTTCACTCGAAGGGATTGGTAGGTGAGGATTTTGAGTTGAGCATCAAATGGAAATTTTTCCTTAGTATTTCCTCGACCCCTTTAACGACGGTGTTTCCTATGACTCAAGAAAGAGAAAATGAAACTACGAAAACAAAAGTCTTCACGCTTCATATTCCTCAGCGAATACCAAGTCTTGAGAATCACACCAATTTCTTCACTTTCAAAGTCTTCAGAAAGTCTTCAGAATATCAAATTCTTCAGTAGAAGAAATTCATTTTTAGGGGTCGACTGTCTCTGTAAAGATCAAACTCCTCATAGACTTATATACCTGTGTACACTCACAACGCATTAGTTACTTAACCTATAAGTCTTCAATACACCAAAATCACTAAGGGCACTAGATGCACTTACAATCTCCCCTTTTTGGTGATTGATGACAATATGGGTTAAGTTTTCAACGAGGATAAACATATGACTTGTAAATCTTGATAATGAGGAATTTGATTGCAAGATATAGAAGAACTCCCCACGAAGATGTGCATAGTGAGGAATTTGCTTTTGAGGCAATGCACACTTGAAGAATTGAATCATGGAGATCTCCCCCTATATCTTGTAATTCATACACGCATTTAACATATAGTATGAAGAATTTGAAATGCATGATGAAATATGGTGCTTGATGATATGCGAGCATGCAAAATAATGCATAAAGAGTATCAGAGCCCAATGCGTATGAGGAATTTGAAACTCTTCATCGAGCTCATGAGGATCAGAGCATAACAAGGATCAAAGCATATCAATACCACTGTAATCAGAGCACAAGTAGATTTGCTATGAAGCATAGTGTAAAAGTATCAAAGCACCATCGGGTTTAAGATTACAACTCGATCCAATAAAAAGTTTCGGAAGAACGAGAGTTGTAACTTAATAAAATATAGTATATAGACAAAAACGAGACCCGCTTGAAGACTAACTCAAATTTCTCCCCCTTTGTCATCGAATGACCAAAAGGATCGAAACTGAGGACTAACGCTCTTGAGGAATTTCAAGTTGAAGACGGAGCGCCAGCATTGTCGGGGTTGTTCGTTGAAGTAGGACCAGCAGCGATGTCTTCCAAATCTTCATTTTCATCGGTGTCGCGAGATGAAGAATAGGAGCTAGCCACCAAGGAAGGAACTTTGACCTTCTTGAATTTCTTGGAGGAGGTGCAGACCAGTCAAATTCTTCCTTGAGACCCATTGATTTCAGTTCTTCTTCATTGTAGACATGTGATGTAACAGCCCAGTGCGCTTGAAGGTTTCATGAAGATAGTAGTGGTTTTTCTTCACTTTGCATTGTGAGTTGAGGTCATGTTGTAAAGAAGAGTGCCAAACTGACGTTTAACCCACTTGTGATTGCGATCAACCTTCTGATGAAGACTGAGGAGTAATTCACGATCAGTCATCACCCTGGGTGCAGTTCCTTGAGGATTTTGCTTTGCTGAGGTATTTCTTCTTTGAGTCATGTGTAGCAGAGTCATCATTGGTGGAATAAGATCTTTGCTACTTGGCTTGTCCATCCAATGGACGAATACCTTCATCTATCACAGCAGTAGCCTTGCCCTTTTCATCACCGAGGCAATTGGCCGTTTGAGGACTTCAATCGGGGCGTGTAGCTGCAGTGGTTCAAAGTATCGCCTTTGTAATTTAGTGAAGATCTTGACACGATGAATCTCATAATCCAAGGCGCATAAGGTTTCAGCTCAAATGGTGACATGGCAATGTTAGCCAGAGTTCTCATGAAGAAATCATGTAAATTGACGGTAACGCAATGTTTTATGTTGAAAAGCATATTCTACATTATGCCAACGACTTCTAAATAATTTGAGTCGTGGCCTTGATGGGACTCAAAGTCTTCGTCAAGATTCGATAGACGGTCCGAGGCACATATAATAATTCCTTGACGAGGAATTTGGTTCTTGGTGCCCGCCTTGGCTTCAAAGGCTTCATCAAGACTTGCATATAATGATTTGAAAGTTCCTTTTCTTCATAGATGCGACGAGCTCCATCAATCGGAGGATCGAGAGGAAGGGCACGAAGCAATTCAATTGCAGGAGCCTTGTAGTGAGTGTTTTCGGTCATCCAATCTAAGACCCATGAATTGATATCTTCAAAGATCTCCGGTGATATGCGAGGTTGCATAGAATCGAAGAATTAGCTCTTCGTTCGATCGCAAATATCGGTCTGAAGCTTAGAAGTCCTGCATCGTGAAGAACACTTAGGACGGGCTCAAAGCTGGCAAAGGTGTCTCCATATCCACATGAGGAATATGAGCATGATCGAAGATTTTATCCTTGTTGAAAAGCACCGAGGAATAGAAGTTGGCTTGACCGGCAGTCGTAAGCGCCTCTTCCTAATTCGAGCAGAATCATAAGGATTATATTCGATGAAGAACACGTGCTCGGCAAAGAAATCTTCAGCCTTGAATTTTTGCTTGGTTGAGAACGGGTTCTTCTGCTTGGGCAGAGGGGTGTCTGTGATTTGCATCACCACCTCAGGAATCATAAGTTCAGTTTCCTCAGCACCTTCAGTTTCTTCAGCCCGAGGAATTACTTGCTCCTCAACTTGTGCAGTCTGAGGAATAGCAGCAGCAGCAGTTTCATCAGCACTAGTGGCTGGAATTTCTTCATGCACGCAGAACGGTGGGTTGATTTTCTTGAGTTTACTTGGACGGTTTGTGCGGGAGAGTGAGGAACTTGTTGGAGCGGAGTGAAGAGAGGAGTATTGGGATGCTGATTTTCCCAAAAATCATCATTGAACACTGGTGTGGTGCATCCAATATCCACATCTTCATCTTCAATTTCCTCAGCACCAGTCTGAGGAATTTCATAGTCGATGAGGGAACAATCGGGGTTGAAGGGATGGCATCCACTTCAATTTCCTCATCAATTTTCTCGCATGCAGCGGTGAGATTGATGTTCTTCATCGAGATCCGGTTGGCACTTCATATTCTTCTCCACAAGGAACTATTTCCTTTGAAGGTATGGAGGAAATTGGAATAGCATCAATCGGGTTTTCCACAGAGCTGGTCATTGGCTTCATTTTCGTCGTAGCCGAAGAATCGGCATGGTGATGCTTTTCTTTTCTTCACCGCAGCTCGATTCTGCAGCCTTGGTTTTCTTCACTTCAAAAGCAGATGGAAGAATTGGAGTTGGAGTTGGTGCAGGAGGTGAGGAATTTGGTTCATTTTCTTCAAAAGCAAGCGATGCAGTTCCCTGTCTTGAGCAATTTCTTCAGCGCACCACTAGTGGGTGCCACGGCAATTTCTTCGGTATTTGGGATGGGATCATCAGCCACGGAATCAACATTTTCTTCAAGGCTGAATCGAGGCTCCACTGAGGAATTTCAAGTTGCAGGTGTAGCAACACTTGTGAGATTCTTCGTGATTGACGAATCTGTCCTTGGCTCCTTGCCAATCAGCATTGAAAGAATCAAGTTTTCTTTGAGGTTTTGGATTTGATCTGGACTCGGAGAAGCTCCTCAGGTGTCATCTTGACAATGTTTTTCTTCAGGAACTTCTCCTTCCTGTATTGAGCCTTTTTGATTTCCCTCGCCTTTTCATATTTCCATTTTTCTTCAGCTATGAAGTGAGTCAACATATGACTTTGACCAGGTGTCAAGTGAAGATCAGGCAGAGGGGTATTGGGATCATCGTGCCAGAGATCAATAAAGTCGAGGACTATCTTGGGTCCAATAGCGATGGCACCGATGTACCTTTGGCTCTAGCGGCCCTTGCTTGGCGGTCTCACGATGATTTCTGCGAGTTCTTCATCGGATGCCTCATCCTCGAGATGGCACATGGAATGCAACCAATTTCTTCGTCGGGCTAGGCCGAGGACCTCGACCATTGTTGCTTTGGTCTTCAAATGAGTAGGACCAGCTTGAAGAAATGGGAGCTGCCGAGAACTTGCAGAGATGCCCGAGGCAATTGAAAATCCAGCAGTCCGTTGACATGTAGCTAGGTGCACAGGAACTGAAGGTTTTGATGAGCGATTGAGGACTTTGATGGAGCAGCAGCGGTTTGAGGAATTTGCTTGGAAGGTCTCACGAGGAACTTGGCCGTGAGGGCATGAGATGATGAAGCACTTGGCTTATAAGCAGGCTTCTTTTGCATTGATTTCCTCGGTTTGACCGAGACCTTCAATGGCGATGAGCGGCAGAATCCTCATTGAATTTCTTCACCGCTTCCTTTGCTTGCTTAGCCAATTTTGCTTGGCGTTTAGCCCATTCCTTAGGAAAGTCCTCACCGCGTTTGGACGCTAGTGGGATCAGCTATTTGGCCAGGTGCCAAAGGAGCTCTTGGGCATGGAGGATTTAAAGCGAATTTCTTCATGTACTTAGGAGTTACATATCTATATTCCCTCCATTCCGTGCCCATCTCCGTTCAATCTTACGAATACGCACCTTGCGTTGATTTTTACTTTCTTCATCCGGAGTGCGATGAGTCGGCATATATATCCTCGGGGATTTCAAACGCTGTCATAACCTCTGGTTTCTTTCCTCCCTTCTGCGGCTTCTTACCATCGCCATTTTCTTCTGGGCTTGAGGAAATTGAACAAATGAGTTTTACGAAGAAGTGTGCAGTTTTTCTTCGAGGAACGCTGCAAATGAGTTAAGTTGATGAGAACCTAGGGATTCAAAGGCAGACATTTGTACCGTGAACAGAGTATAGGTGCGAGGAATTTGGAGAGGTCATATGCGTTCTCGGAAGGTTTTTCAAAAGGAACAAGTTTGAGGATTTTGACGGATGAGCCTTGAAGAATTTCAATAAGCGTTCTTTATCTTAGGTTCCAGAGTTGTATAGATCGAAGATCCACACAATTGAGGAATCTTGAAGAAAATCATTGCTTAGAGAAATGAGTTAAGAGATTTGAGGTGTTCATATGTGTGAAGAATTTGAAATAAACACCTTTGAAGAATTTGAAGAAAATTTGAGAATCAAAGCGAGTAAATAAAAGTAACTTTTAATTTACGAAGTGAAGAACACGATTTAACCGAGATGAACAGTTTAGAAGTTCGTCTGTTCAGATCTTCTCCGCCCTAACTTGGCAGAGGAAATCAGCTACTGGCGGCGGAGTGAAGAAATTCCACAGTCGGTAGCGAGTACGTCGGGCGAAGAGGTCAAGGCGGTGAAGCTTTTCCTCACCGGCTGACGATGAAATAGCGGCGGCGCTTAGGGTTTCGAGGAGCTCGGCGGGAGAGAGGAGTCGAGCGAAGTAAAAGAGTGAGGAAGGGAGAGAGGGTATTTATAGCCACGGTGAAAAGCGGATCGTCCGAAGATTTTGGACTTAACGTGCCTGACCGCTTTCCTTCTCACGACATGTGTCACACACGTCTTGTGTAGTGGAGATCGTAAAGCGATCGTGGGATGCGGAACGGTTTGAGCGGTAAAATCGAAATTTGGATAAGATTCGCTTTTAAAGTTCCGTTCGCAATTTCTTCAAATTGCCAAAGACATGTGAAGAATTTGAACGAAGTTTCAAAGTAGAACGCACATGAAGAATTTGTGAATGGATTGGGTTGAGTATAGCATAGAGGGAAGGGTCCGATCACATTCACTTAGCGTAAAAAGCGACTTGAAGAAATAGCCATAAGTGAATGTCAGAGAGGACATTAATCCATATAGCCAATGAAGAAAGACGACGGAAATAGTGAAGAATTTGCAAAGTTGAAGAATTTAAAAAACTCAAGAATTTCAATTTGAGGATTGAAGATTTTCAACTTTGGTGGTGGCGTGACCCAATCAGATAAGAATGATGATTTCAGACACCGCGTACAATTGTCGAGGGTTACGAGAATCAAATTCTTCATTAATTTCTTCACACTTAGAGTGTTATTCTTCATTGATTGAAGAAAACGCTTTTCTTCATGTGTTGCACATCTAAGTCATCAATTTTGCATAAGTGTTAGGATGTGTGTCCTTTTCAAAGAACATTCAAGATTCTAAGATATTTAGCTCACACCGCAACTTGCTAAATCTCTTCTCATCCAAGGGCTTAGTGAAGATATCAGCTAGCTGTTCTTCGCCTTCACGTGCTTTCGATGGAGATATCGCCCTTCAACACATGATCACGAAGAAAATGATGACGAATTTGAATGTGCTTTGTCTTCGAGTGCTGAACTGGGTTGTGAGCAATTTTGATGGCACTCTCATTGTCACAAAGAGAGAGGCACATTCTTCACGTTGATGCCATAGTCCTTGAGGGTTTGCTTCATCCATAATAATTGAGCACAACACGAGCCAGCAATGTATTCAGCTTCAAAGAAGGGATAGTGATACGCAGTTCGCTTTCTTCGAGGACCAACGGACCAAAGATCGTCCGAGGAAATGACAAGTACCAGATGTTGACTTGCGGTCCACACGATCACCGCATAGTCAGTCGTAATATCCAATAAGATCAAAAGTAGAGCCCTTGGGGTACCATAATCCTAGTGTTGGTGTGTGAGCTAGATATCGAAGAATATGCTTCACAGCCTTATGGTGTGATTCCTTGATTGTAGCTTGAAATCGGGCACACATGCAAACACTAAGCATTATATCTGGCCTAGATGCACATAAGTACAATAAAGAACCAATCATGGAGCGGTATACCTTGTGATCAAGTCAATACCATTTTCATCAAGGCATAGATGGCCATTTGTGGGCATAGGAATTTTGACACCTTTGCAATCTTGCATGCCGAATTTCTTCGTGACATCTTTGAGGTATTTCTCCTGAGATATGAATATACCATTGTGTTGTTGATTTAATTTGAAGACCTAAGAAGAATTTCAACTCTCCCATCATAGACATTTGATATTCTTCACTCATCATATAGGCAAATTCATCACTATAACGTTGGTCAAGACAGCCAAAGATAATATCATCAACATATATTTGGCACACAAAAAGTTCACCATCATAAGATTTAGTAAAGAGAGTAGGATCGAGTGAACGGTGTGAAGCCATTCTTCACGAAGAATTCCTTCAATGTATCATACCACGCCCGAGGGGCTTGCTTGAGGCCATAGAGAGCCTTATTTAGTCTAAAGACTTTGTCAGGATTCTTTGGATCTTCAAAACCTGGTGGTTGAGCAACATATACTTCTTCCTCAAGCTTACCATTGAGGAATGCACTTTTCACATCCATTTGATATAAAGTGATATTGTGATGGTTAGCATAGGCGAGTAATATGCGAATAGACTCAAGTCTAGCGGCAGTGCAAAAGTTTCATCGAAGTCAATTCCTTCAACTGCGTGTAGCCTTGAGCTACTAGTCGTGCCTTATTCCTCACCACAAGACCATTTTCATCTTGCTTGTTGCGATAGATCCACTTTGTGCCAATGATATTATGCTTGCGAGGATCCGGACGTTTGACCAGTTCCCGCACGTTGTTGAGCTCGAATCGATGTAATTCCTCTTGCATGGCCTGAATCCACTCCGGCTCAGAAATGCTTCATCTACCTTAGTGGGCTCTGTGATAGAGACAAAAGCATAGTGCCCACAAAAGTTAGATAAATGTGAAGCTTTTGAGCGTGTGAGAGGACTGGCGCTTCAATGTCATCGATGATCTTGTCAACTTGCACTTCTTTTGCAACGCGAGGATGAGCTGGTTGTCTTCGAGGAATTTGACCATTTTCCTCGCACCATTTTCTTCAAAGATTATCTTCAGTGCATCACCGACGTTCTTCACAGACAGGAATGAATTCTTCAGCTTTCTTCAAGAGGGATGACATCCTCGGTTGCCTTGAACACGATAGAATCCTCGTGTGCTGGTTCGCCTAACATAGAAGGTAGGTGCTCTCTTTGCGAGCCATTAGTTTCATCGAACCAAGCACATCTACAGCTTTCAACAACCTTGTGAAGGGCGATGTTGAAGACTTTGTAGGTGTCTGAGTCCTTTCCGTAACCAAGCATAAAACCTTCATGTGCTTTCGATTGCAAATTTAGAGGTGTGGTGAGGATCTCTAATCCAGCATTTAGCAATCAAGACTTTGAAATAACTTACATTGGGTTTCTTGTCGTTGAGGAGTTCATAGGCAGTCTTTTGAAGAATTTGTGAAGATATACTCTGTTGATGATGTGGCACGCAGTGTCAATTGCTTCAATCCGTAAACGACTAGGCGCTTTTGTATTCATCAAGCATAGTGCGAGCCATCTCAACAAGAGTTCTGTTCTTGCGCTCCACGACGCCATTTCTTTGAGGAGTATAGGGAGCAGATAACTCATGAGTAATACCAAGTTCATCAAGATAGTCATCAAGACCGAATTCTTGAACTTCGGCCCATTGTCACTCGATGTGCTTGATCTTCACACCAAAGTTGGTTGAAGCCCTCGAGGAAAATCGTTTGAAGATTTCCTGCACTTGATTTTTGTAAGTAACAATGTGTACCCAAGTGTAACGAGAGTAATCATCAACAATAACAAAGCCATAAAGGGATGCATCATTAGTGACTACTGAGTAATGATTGGGACCAAAGAGGTCCATGTGAAGCAATTCAAGGGACGAGTAGTGGTCATGATAGTCTTCATTGGATGCTTGGCCTTGGTCATTTTTCCAGCTTCACAGTTCCGCATAAGTGATCCTTGAGGAATTTGACATTTTCAATGCCAATGACATGCTTCTTCTTCGCATGGCGTGTGCAAATTCCTCATGCCTGCATGACCAAGTCGTCGATGCCATAGCCAGCCTTCGAAGCTTTTGCAAGTAGACATACGGCTGGTTGTGGTCCCGTGGAAAAATCAACAATATACAAGTCTCCTTTCCTAAAGCCTTCAAGACTTTGGATTTGTCGACTTCCATAATCACAACACAATCGATACTTGCCAAAGATAACAACCATATCAAGATCACAAAGCATTGAGACTGACATGAGGTTATATCCTAAAGACTCAACAAGCATGACTTTGTCCATGTGCATGTCCTTAGAGATAGCAACCTTACCAAGTCCCAATACCGACTTTTGCCTTTGTCAAGAAAGATGATATGCTTGAGATGTGACGGTGTTAAGGGAGCATCCATCAATAGATTCTTGTCACCAGTCATGTGATTTGTACATCCACTATCGAGAACCCACTCAGTGGCTTTGGGTTGATCATCCTGCGGATGAATTAGTACAACTTACGATCTCATATACTTCATCAATGAAGAATATGATATCAATTTCATCAGATGAATTTCATCGATCGATTATCTGAGATAAGCAAGATGAGGACGTGTGAAATGAAAGTTCATTTCATCATGATTAGCCCGTCCCTTTCGTGCAATTTGTCGTGCCCCAAAGAAATTCTTGAGACATTGAGGCACGTCTGGAGACCTGACCTCGCAGAAGAGATTAGTTCTTTTTCTTTACCACCCACATCTCAAGGGGTGGCAAAGAGTTCATCATTCTCATGAAAGCACCATATGAGAATGGTGGCATAGAGGCCAAACCATTTCGTTTCACATAAGAGGGGTTAGGGTAAGCATATGAATAAGCAGAGAAATTAGGACTTATGAACATATTGGTTTGAAGAATAATGCACATATTCATAGCCCTTAGCTCTACCCTGCGAAACAGAGTTATTAGCACGATGATAATCATATGAGGACTTTGATCCTTTTGAGGAATTTGATCCACGTGAGGAATTTGGTCCGTATGAGGACTTGGATCCATATGAAGAATTTTGTCCATATGAAGAATTTGATCTGGGGTTCCTTTTCTTCACGGGTGGTGTCATGAGGACATTCACCTGAAGATTTTCAAGGTACTGCTTGGGAACCCAGATTTTCTTCATAGGGGAACCGTTCTGCGATTAGTGCCAACATATCTAGCAAATACTTCACCATTCTGATTTTTGAACAGTTTATAGTTTGAGTCAAATGACTCATCATCGAATGAGGAAATTCACATGTAAAGTCAGATAAGGTAGATGGATCAACTAGAGGTCCCTTTGCAAAGAACTCCATGAAGTTTTGGGGTACCGCTCAGCTTCCAAAGTATGTTCCATCGGCATTTAATTTCCTCTCAAATGCGATACCCTCTTTCCTAGGGTTTACATTGAGGATCTGCTTTTAAGCACATCACAAAGAGTCCGATGCCCTTTGAGGCTTTTGTACATGCCTGTCATGTACAATTCCTTCAATCTGCATCGTCGGTGATACTAGCAATGTCCTCAGATGAGGAATTAGTGATTGCAGAGGCATGTGAAGAATTTGTAGCAGTTGAAGCATTTGAACATTCAGTGAAGAATTAGCAGTTTCAATGCTCAATGCACTTTAAGCATGGAGGAACAAATTCTTCTTGAGAAGCGCTGATTTGTTGAGCAAGTAATGAATCGCGCTTCCTTCAAGATCTTCATAACTCGCTCTTAGCTTCTCAAGATCTTGCTTTCTTTGAAGAAATTCATAAGAAAGTTTCTCATGATTAGATAAGAGAGTGTTATGATGACCTTGAAGGTTATCAAGCTTAGGCTGAAGTCTCTCAAGATTTTCATCGAGGCTTGAGTGCGATCCATTTCTTCACCTAACATATCATCACTCTTATCTAGCATATTTTGAACCTTTTCAAAAGCCCTTTGTTGTTTTATAGCAATCTTAGCAAGTTTAGAATAGCTGGGCTTGAGATCCTCATCGATTCATTTTCACTAGATTCAGGAGGAGGTGTAATTGAGTACCTTGGCACCTTTTGCCATGAAGCAATAGGTGGGAGTGTAGTCATCATTTTCCTCATCGAGGTTTGTCATGAGTCGGTTTCTTGATGTTGAAGATGGACTTGCTAACATAGGCGATTGCAAGAGCCGGACTAGCCACACCAGATTCGGATTCTTGGACTCCTCCTCTTCATTTTCCTCGATTCAGCTTGAGTCCATTTCCTTGCCAATGAATGCCCGAGCCCTTTTGGAGCTACTCTTCTTGTGAGAAGAAGGTTTTGAGGATTTTGATGATGAAGATTTTGATGATGAAGATTTTGATGATTTCTTCTTTTTCTTCACGTCATCGTAACTGTAATCCTTGTGTTTCTTCTTTCTTAATTCCTTTTCCCAATCGAGGACAATCTTGGATATAGTGACCAGGTTTCTTGCATTTGTGGCAAAGTCTTCGCTTATAGTCACTAGATGAAGAATCACTGCTTCTTGAGGATTTTCCAAAACGACCACGCCTTGTGAATTTCTGAAATTTCTTCACGAGCGGTGCTAGCTCTCGCCAAATTCTTGAGGATCTCCAAGGCTACTTCCAGATTCTTCACTCTCGATTCAGTTTCAGCCTTGGCCTTGTGGCACGTGTTCTTCCATAGCCGTAACCATAGAGATCTCTCTTTTCAAAGAAGCTGGAACTTCGTGAGTATTTAGCCTTTCGAGGATATCAGCAGGATCAAGAGACTTGTAGTCAGCTCGTTCTTGTATCATCGATTGCGAGTGTCAAATGAGGAATCAAGCGATCTTAGCAATTTCTTCACCACCTCATGGTCGGTGATGTCAAGTGGCACCCAAAGTGCTTGAAGCTCATTTGAGATGTCGAGAGGCGATCGAAGGTTTGTTGAACATTTTCATTGTCGAGTCTTTTGAAGCGGTTGAAGAGATTTCAAGAACATCAACTCGAGAGTCACGCTGAGTTGAAACACCTTCATTTACTTTGGACAGCTGTCCTGCATTTAGTTTGGCAGATTCCAAAGCACTCACTCTTCCATATTGACCTTTGCTCGAGATGGCCACATATGATATTCTTCGCTTGAGAATCGAGTTGCTTGAATCTCTTCACATCAGCATCATTCGGAGAAAGTGTGACCGAGGAAATACCTTTTGTCACAACATACCGTAGATCGTTGTCAATTGCTTCAAGATGCATTCGCATTTTGTTCTTCCAAGAGGGGTAGTCCGTCCCATCGAAGGTAGGACACCCTGCTGAGACCTTGATCATACCTGCGGTCGACATAACTAAAACTCCGGTGGTTAAACCAAAATCACACGTAACAAGGGAGTACCTTGCTCGATACCAATTGAAAGTCGTTATATCGACTAGAGGGGGTGAATAGGCGATTTTTAGAGAATTTACAAATTCTTCATCGAGGAATTTGCTGGTGAGGAAATTCCTTAGCGAAGAAATACATGCAGCGGAATAAGTACTCGAAGTAAGCATAACAGATTACAAGCATAGTCATCATGATGAAATGAAGACAATCACAGAGTACGTAAAGCGTAATCACGAGGATAACACAAGATGAAGACAAACAGATCAAGAAATTGAACTGAGGAAATTGAGAAAGTCTTGATCAAAGTCTTCAAACACAGATATGACAAACACTCAACACGCTTATGAGGAAATGAAAGGGTTGAGGAAATAGAACCGATTAGGTTGGTGAAGACAATGATTTGGTAGACCAGTTCCAACTGCTTGTCTCGGTTATGCGTCTGGGTTGGAGCGGGCCGAGTATTTAAACTCGAGGACACACAGTCCGGACACCCAACATCGAGCACGCAGCTCAGGACACCAAGTCCTCACCGTATTCTCCTTGAACTAAGGTCACATGAGACCTCGTCCAATCACTCGTGGTAAGTCTTCGTGCGACTTCCAAACCTTCACATACTTGGTCACTCGGCGATCCACAATTCCTCTTGGATGCTTCTAGACCGTGACGCCTAACCGTCTGGAAGAAGCACAGTCTTCAAAGGTAAAAGCGTCGGATCCACGCTGGATCAATTTCTTGATGATGCTCAATCACTTTGGGTTTGTTGGGGTTTGGTTTTGGGATTTTCCTCACTTTGGGTTTTTCCTCACTTGATGATTTTCGCTCAAAGTCCTCAGAGGATGGGTTGCTCTCAAATGACAAGTGTCAAGTTCTCTCGGAGCAGCCAACCAACTAGTGGTGGTAGGGGGCGGCTATTTATAGCCTCGGGAGCAGCCCGACATGATAAGACATAAATGCCCTTCAATGATATGACCGTTAGGTGGAGATATTTTGGGGAGACGGTGGCAAGACAAGAACGGTCGGAATTTGGAATATCAAATTCTTGAGGTATCATGTTCCTCACAAAGTGTAGGTAATTCACCTTTGGCGAATTCCTAACTCCTCGGTCGAACAAATTCCTCAAAGGACCGTAAGAGCTTCGTCTCACATCAAGAAATTGACTGAATCGTATGAGATTTCCAAAGGCTTCACTTTCGAAGGGATTGGTAGGTGAGGATTTTGAGTTGAGCATCAAATGGAAATTTTTCCTTAGTATTTCCTCGACCCCTTTAACAAAGACGGTGTTTCCTATGACTCAAGAAAGAGAAAATGAAACTACGAAAACAAAAGTCTTCACGCTTCATATTCCTCAAGCGAATACCAAGTCTTGAGAATCACACCAATTTCTTCACTTTCAAAGTCTTCGTAAAGTCTTAGGAATATCAAATTCTTGATTGAAGAAATTCATTTTAGGGTCGACTTTCTCTTGTAAATATCAAACTCCTCATAGACTTATATACCGTGTACACTCACAAACGCATTAGTTACTTAACCTATAAGTCTTCAATACACCAAAATCACTAAGGGCACTAGATGCACTTACGACGTGATGCTATATTTTATTGTATGAGATGATCATGTTTTGTAACCGAAGTTATCGGCAATCGGCTCGGAGCCATATGGTTGTCGCTTTATTGTATGAAATGCAACGCATACTGTAATTGCTTTACTTTATCACTAAGCGGTAGCGATAGTCGTAGAAGCAATAGATGGCGAAACGACAACGATGCTACGATGGAGATCAAGGTGTCGCTACCGGTGACGATGGTGATCACGGCGGTGCTTCGGAGATGGAGATCACAAGCACAAGATGATGACGGCCATATCATATCACTTATATTGATTGCATGTGATGTTTATCCTTTATGCATCTTATTTTGCTTTGATTGACGGTAGCATTTTAAGATGATCTCTCACTAAAATTATCAAGTAGTGTTCTCCACGAGTATGCACCGTTGCCAAAGTTCGTCGTGTCGAGACACCACGTGATGATCGGGTGTGATAAGCTCTACGTCCATCTACAACGGGTGCAAGCCAGTTTTGCACACGCAGAATACTCGAGTTATACTTGACGAGCCTAGCATATGCGAGATATGGCCTCGGAACACGGAGACCGAAAGGTCGGCGTGAATCATATAGTAGATATGATCAACATAAGATGTTCACCATTGAAAACTACTCCATCTCACGTGATGATCGGTTATGGTTTAGTTGATTTGGATCACGTGATCACTTAGATGACTAGAGAGATGTCTGTCTAAGTGGGAGTTCTTAAGTAATATGATTAATTGAACTTGAATTTCTCATGAACTTAGTACCTGATAGTATCTTGCTTGTCTATGTTTGTTTATAGATAGATGGCTCGTCTTTGTTGTTCCGTTGAATTTTAATGCGTTCCTTGAGAAAGCAAAGTTGAAAGATGATGGTAGCAATTACACGGACTGGGTCCGTAACTCGAGGATTATCCTCATTCTTTGCACGTAAGAGTTACGTCTGGATGCACCGCTAGGTGCCGTGCCCGCCGATGTAACCGACGGCGTTAAGAACGTCTGGCGAGCAAAAGCTGATGACTACTCTATAGTTCAGTGTGCCATGCTTTACGGCTTAGAACCGGGTCTTCAACGACGTTTTGAGCGTCATGGAGCATATGAGATGTTCCAGAGTTGAAGTTGATATTTCAACAGACTGCGGATTGAGAGATATGAAGTCTCCAATAAGTTCTATAGCTGCAAGATGGAAGAGAATGGGTGCATCGGTGAGCACATACTCGTAATGTCCGGGTATTACAATCACTTGACTCAACCGGGAGTTGATCTTCCGGATGATTGTGTCATTGATGTAATTCTTCAATCAACGCCACCAAGCTACAAAGGCTTCATGATGAACTATAATATGCAAGGGTTAGTAAAGACTATGCTCGAGCTCTTCGCTATGCTACAGGCTGCGGAGGTAGATATCATGAAGGAGCATCAATTTTTGATGGTCAATAAGACCTCTAGTTTCAAGAAGAAAGGCATAGGGAAGAAGAAGTGGAACTTCAAGAAGAACGACAAACAAGTTGCTGCTCAGAGAAGAAACCCAAGTCTGGACCTAAACCTGAAATCGAAAGTGCTTCTACTGCAAGCAGACTGGTCACTAGAAGCGGAACTGCCCCAAGTATTTGGCGGATAAGAAGGATGGCAAGGTGAACAAAGGTATATGTGACATACATGTTATTGATGTGTACCTTACCAGAGCTCGCATGATAGCACTGGGTATTTGATCTGGTTACATTGCTAATATTTGCAACTCAAACAGAGGACTACGGATTGCGAACACCGGCAAAGGACGAGGTGACGATGCGCGTGGGAAATGGTTCCAAAGTCGATGTAATTGCGGTCGGCACGCTACCTCTACATCTACCTTCGGGATTAGTTTTAGACCTAAATAATTGTTATTTGGTGCCAGCGTTGAGCATGAACATTATATCTGGATCTGGTTTGATGCGAGACGGTTATTCATTTAAATCAGAGACTAATGGTTGTTCTATTTATATGAATAATATCTTTTATGGTCATGCACCCTTGAAGAGTGGTCTATTTTAATGAATCTCGATAGTAGTGATACACATATTCATAATGTTGAAACCAAAAATTGCAGAGTTGATAATGATAGTGCAACTTATTTGTGGCAACGCCGTTTAGGTCATATCGGTATAAAGCGCATGAAGAAACTCCATACTGATGGACTTTTGGAGTCACTTGATTATGAATCACTTGGCACTTGCAAACCGTGCCTCATGGGCAAGATGACTAAAACCCCGTTCTCCGGTACTATGGAGAGAGCAACAGATTTGTTGGAAATCATACATACAGATGTATGTGGTCCAATGAATGTTGAGGCTCGTGGCGGATATCGTTATTTTCTCACCTTTCACAGATGATTTAAGCAGATATGGGTATATCTACTTAATGAAACATAAGTCTGAAACATTTGAAAAGTTCAAAGAATTTCAGAGTGAAGTTGAAAATCATCGTAATAAGAAAATAAAGTTTCTACGATCCGATCGTGGAGGCGAATATTTGAGTTACGAGTTTGGTCTACATTTGAAACAATGCGGAATAGTTTCGCAACTCACGCCACCCTAACACCACAGTAGCAATGGTGTGTCCGAACGTCAGAATCGCACTTTACTAGATATGGTGCGATCTATGATGTCTCTTACAGATTTACCGCTATCGCTTTTGGGGTTATGCTCTTGAGGCGGCCGCATTCACGCTGAATAGAACACCATCAAAATCCGTTGAGGCGACACCTTATGAACTATGGTTTAGCAAGAAACCAAAGTTGTCGCTTTCTTAAAGTTTGGGGATGCGATGCTTATGTGAAAAAGCTTCAACCTGATAAGCTCGAACCTAAATCGGCTAAATGTGTCTTCATAGGATACCCAAAGGAGACAGTTGGGTACACCTTCTATCACAGATCCGAAGGCAAGACATTTGTTGCTAAGAATGGATCCTTTCTAGAGAAGGAGTTTCTCTCGAAAGAAGTGAGTGGGAGGAAAGTAGAACTTGATGAGGTAATCGTACCTTCTCCCTTATTTGAAAGTAGTTTATCACGTAAACCGGTTTCTGCGAGATCTACACCAAATAGTGAGGAAGTTGATGATGTTGATCATGAAACTTGGATCAAGTTACTACGTAACCTCGTAGATCAACCAGAGTAAGATCCGCACTGTGAGTGGTACGGTAATCCTGTTCGGAAGTCATGCTACTAGATCATGATGAACCTACGAACTATGAAGAAGCGATGGTGAGCCCAGATTCCGCAAAATGGCTTGAGGCCATGAAATCTGAGATGGGATCCATGTATGAAAACAAAGTGTGGACTTTGGTTGACTTGCCCGAGGGTCGGCAAGCAATAGAAAACAAGTGGATCTTCAAGAAGAAGACTGACGCTGACGGTAATATTACTATCTACAAAGCTCGAATTGTCGCAAAGGGTTTTCGACAAGTTCAAGGGATTGACTACGATGAGACCTTCTCACCCGTAGCGATGCTTAAGTCTGTCCGAATCATGTTAGCAATTGCCGCATTTTATGATTATGAAATTTGGCAAATGGATGTAAAGACTGCATTCCTGAATGGATTTACGGAAGAAGAGTTGTATATGATGCAACCAGAAGGTTTTATCGATCCAAAGGGAGCTAACAAAGTGTGCAAGCTCCAAGAATCCATTTATGGACTGGTGCAAGCATCTCGGAGTTGGAATAAACGCTTTGATAGTGTGATCAAAGCATTTGGGTTTATACAGACTTTTGGAAAGGCCTGTATTTACAAGAAAGTGAGTGGGAGCTCAGTAGCATTTACGATATTATATGTAGATGACATATTACTAATCGGAAATGATATAGAATTTCTGGATAGCATAAAGGGATACTTGAATAAGAGTTTTTCGATGAAGGACCTCGGTGAAGCTGCTTACATATTGGGCATCAAAATCTATAGAGATAGATCAAGACGCTTAATTGGACTTTCACAAAGCACATACCTTGACAAAATTTTGAAGAAGTTCAAAATGGATCAAGCAAAGAAAGGGTTCTTGCCTGTGTTACAAGGTGTGAAGTTGAGTAAGACTCAATGCCCGACCACCGCAGAAGATAGAGAGAAAATGAAAGATGTTCCCTATGCCTCGGTCATAGGCTCTATCATGTATGCAATGCCGTGTACCAGACACGATGTGTGCCTTGCTATAAGCTTAGCGAGGAGGTACCAAAGTAATCCAGAGTGGATCATCGGACAGCGGTCAAGAACATCCTGAAATACACGAAAAGGACTAAGGATATGTTTCTCGTATATGGAGGTGACAAAGAGCTCATAAGAAGCGGTTACGTTGATGCAAGCTTTGACACTGATCCGGACGATTCTAAATCGCAAACCGGATACGTATTTACACTAAACGGAGGAGCTGTCGGTTGGTGCAGTTCTAAACAAAGCGTCAGAATGGGATCTACATGTGAAGCGGAATACATAGCAGCTTGGAAGCAGCTAATGAAGGAGTGCGGATGAAGGAGTTCATATCCGATCTAGGTGTCATACCTAGTGCATCGGGTCCAATGAAAATCTTTTGTGACAATCTTGGAGCAATTGCTTTAGCAAAGGAATCCAGATTTCACAAGAGAACCAAACACATCAAGAGACGCTTCAATTCCATCCGGGACTTAGTCGGTGGGAGACATAGAGATTTGCAAGATACATACGGATCTGAATGTAGCAGACCCGTTGACTAAGCCTCTTCCACGAGCAAAACATGATCAGCACCAAGACTCCATGGGTGTTAGAATCATTACTATGTAATCTAGATTATTGACTCTAGTGCAAGTGGGAGACTGAAGGAAATATGCCCTAGAGGCAATAATAAAGTTATTATTTATTTCCTTATTTCATGATAAATGTTTATTGTTTATGCTAGAATTGTATTAAACGGAAACATAATACATGTGTGAATACATAGACAAACAGAGTGTCACTAGTATGCCTCTACTAGACTAGCTTGTTAATCAAAGATGGTTATGTTTCCTAACCATAGACAAAGGAGTTGTCATTTTGATTAACAAGGTCACATCATTGGTTGAATGATCCGATTGACATGACCCATTCCATTAGCTTAGCACCCGATCGTTTAGTATGTTGCTATTGCTTTTATCCATGACTTATGCATGTTCCTATAACTATGAGAATATGCAACTCCCGTTCTGGAGGAACACTTTGGTACTACCAAACGTCACAACGTAATCGGGTGATTATAAAGGAGTACTACAGGTGTCTCCAAAGGCAGATGTTGGGTTGGCGTATTCGAGATTAGGATTTGTCACTCCGATTGTCGGAGAGGTATCTCTGGGCCCTCTCGGTAATACACATCACTAAGCCTTGCAAGCATTACAACTAATGAGTTAGCTGTGAGATGATGTATTACGAACGAGTAAAGAGACTTGCCAAGAACGAGATTGAACTAGGTATTGGATACCGGCGATCGAATCTCGGGCAAGTAACATACCGATGACAAAGGGAACAACGTATGTTGTTATGCGGTCTGACCGATAAAGATCTTCGTAGAATATGTAGGAGCCAATATGGGCATCCAGGTCCCGCTATTGGTTATTGACGGAGACGTGTCTCGGTCATGTCTACATTGTTCTCGAACCGTAGGGTCCGCACGCTTAAGGTTTCGATGACGGTTATATTATGAGTTTTGTGTATTTTGATGTACCGAAGGAGTTCGAGTCCCGGATGTGATCACGGACATGATGAGGAGTCTCGAAATGATCGAGACATAAAGATTGATATATTGGACGGCTATATTCGGACACGGAAAGGTTCCGGAAGTTTCCGGAGAAAACGGAGTGCGGAGGGTTACGGAACCCCGGGAAGTAATGGGCCTTATTGGGCCAAAGGGGAGAGAGAGGGCCGCACCGGGAGGTGGCGCGCCCCCATGGGGAGTCCGACTGGACAAGGAGGGCGCGGCCCCCTTTCCCTCTCCCTCTCCCTCTCTTTCCTTCCCCTTCCTCCTTCCTAGTTGGACTAGGAAAGGGAGTCCTACTCCCACTAGGAGGAGGACTCCCTCCCTTGGCGCGCCTCCTAGGGCCGGCCGGCCCTCCCCTTGCTCCTTTATATCACGGGGCAGGGGGCACCCTAGAACACACAAGTTGATCCTTGAGATCGTTCCTTAGCCGTGTGCGGTGCCCCTCCACCATATTTCACCTCGGTCATATCGTAGCGGTGCTTAGGCGAAGCCTGCGTCGAGAGAACATCAAGATCGTCACCACGCCATCATGCCGACGGAACTCTCTCTCCGGAGCTTTGCTTTGGATCGGAGCTCGAGGAGCGTCACCGGCTGTACGTGTGCCAAGAACTTCGGAGGCGCCGGAGTAACGGGCGCTGGATCGGTTGGATCGCGAGGAGAACGTCGACTACTTCCTCTACATTGTGATCGCTTCGCCCGGTCTCACGAGTGCGTAGACAACACTCCCCCCTCTCGTTGCTATGCATCACCATGATCTTGCGTGTGCGTAGGAATTTTTTTGAAATTACTACGTTCCCCAACAAACAGTTCATCCGAGTGAACTGTATGCCGTATATCACACACACCTTCATCTGGTTGCCTGTTTCTGATGTTTCGCTTAATCACAAACAGTTCATCCGAGTGAACACTACTGCAGGATGCTGCTAACGCGGCACTACGATCAGAGACCCTTCGACGAAACTGTGTGCGATGCCATAATCGCAAACGGTGGTGTAAAAAACCATCAAAAGAGGTGCAAAACATTTGCGATGGCAGAGCCATCAAACACGATTCAGATTTTAGTTGTGTGTGCAATGCAGGGCATACGGTTCAGTTCAATTAACTATTTGCGATGAGGAGGAACAAAAGAAACGGGCAGCCAGATGGAGGTGTGTGCGATATACATCATACAGTTCACTAGGATGAATTGTTTGTGATTAGGCAACACAAAAGAAACGGTCAGCCAGATGAAGGTGTGTGCGATATATGGCATGCGGTTCACTCGGATGAACTATTTGCGTTGAGACATGAGAACCGAAATGGTTCAACTTAACAAGATATGTGTGATACGCGGCAAACAGGTCTGTAATCAGAAATGTGTGTGAAGACCGATAATAACACAGACGGTTGCTGCAAATAAGACGTGTGTGTTGTGTGATGGGATTGCATGCAGAACAACAACATATATATACACACATAGTTATAAGGACATGCTTGCATAACCAAATTAAACATCCATTTACATAGGTAGCTACTACAACCATGGCATTTGCACACACCAAAGTAAACTATTACATGCATATTTACATAGGTGGCTACTACACACATGACATTTCCAGACACCAATAAAGTAAATTATATATTACATGCATGATTAACTAGCATAAATGATCATCTGATCATCATCTACGTCTTGTGACGCTTGCTCTGCTTGTGGCTCGATCTGGGCTCATCGATTTGGGTAACGAGGCACTTCCTCATGTCAACGATCCGCCTGTGCATCTCGTAGCATGTGTACACGCTCTTGGCCGCGAACCTGAGGTGAGGTTCATCCGATTGCCGCAACTGTGCCCCGCACGGATAGGGGACTTGTTCTCTGGGCATCCTGCTTCATCTTTTCGTAGTAGGGGTCGATGATGGCCGAGGCGAGTTCGACCAGTGTCTGTGCCCTGGGAATGGGGGTCCCCAGACTTTCCTGCCTGCGGCCCACGGCGTGGCTCCTCCAGTGGCCCTGTACGGCCCATCTTCATCAGCAAACACTCAAGACCCTCGCGAGGGGCCAAGCCTCGCGAGGCGGACGACGCAAGACCTCCTTGGCGGCGGCCTCGCTAGGCTGGCTCGCGAGGGGCGGAGAGATCAAGGTGAGGGGCACCTCGCGAGGTTTTTGTGGCGCAAGCCATGACGACCAAGGCCAGGCGGGCGCCAGGCGGGCGCCAAAGCGCGCAGCATACTTGTTTCCTCATTGGTGCTAAAGAGGCAAGCGCAGGCGAGGAGTCCCGAGGCATCAGGCAAAGGTTTCCATATCGGTGCAACGAGACCAAGACCAGCAGGACGGCAGGACGGAGGTCACCGTGGAACCCAAGACGGCGTCATCACCAGAGCCTTTGGCAGGCGAAGACCACCTTTAGTTAGGATAACTCGTACTAGTTGTCTCCCTTCAAATTTGGCCGTTGTTGGATCCCTTCCCGCCTACATTTGGGAAGAGGACCAGGGCCTCTATAAATAGGAGTAGCCACCACAGTAGGAGGCAACTGATCTTGAGCCATTGAGATCATCCTCAACCACACAAGCTCACCGAGCTCAAGAACACCTCTTCTCAGGAGGCTGTTCTTCCCTTGTACTAGTTCTTCCTCAGCCCGAGAGGCAATCCACCACACCACACTGGAGTAGGGTATTACACCACATCGGTGGCCCGAACCAGTATAAACCTTGTGTCTCTTGTTCTGTGGGTTCGACGCGCTGAGCTTTGAGATCGCGGTGAGGGTGTGAGCTAGGGGGAGGAGAGATCTTCGTGCGCACCCCAGAGTTTGAACCACAAGGGTTTTGTCGGAACCCAAAATCTGACATTTGGCGTGCCAGGTAGGGGTGCGCTGAAGCTTTCCTTCCGCCGATCCGCATTCCACCGTCCCATCGCATCCATGGCAGACGCGCGTCGAGCCCACGCCGAGCATCGAGCCGCCCTCGCCGCCCGCGTCGCTCAGACGACCTCTGTCGGTGGGCCTCCCCGTCGTTCTCTGTCGCCCGCCGCCAACACCGCCACCGGTCCGGCGGGAAACGAGCAGCAAGCGTCCTCGCTGCACCCCTCCGTGCGGCGGGATGGCTGCACCGCCACTCCGTCGCTAACCCCAGCTGGCTCATCGTCTCACGCTCGTCACGCGCCCACGGCCGCGCAGGCCGCGCTGCTCATGGCACGCGAGCTCCTGCGCTACTGCCCGGTCGACGACCTCTACGAGGACTGGTTGGACCTTACGCCGAGCTCGTCAGTGCCGCTGGGGGCTCTCCCGCACTGTCCCTGTCGCTGCCTCGCCATCTGCCAGCCACGGGTGACATAGCTCACGGAGCACCTCCACCACCTCCGCATCAAGACGGCGCTCTGGCGCCAAGGCGCGCGGCCCCCGGCGTGACCCACCGCTCCGGGCACCCGCGTGAGAAGAAGGAAGCTGCCAAGAAGTTCCCCGGCCGCAAGAAAATGCTCCTGCGCTCCCAGCGCCACCGCGACAGGACCGCGTGCCACCTGCTATGGCGGCGCGCGGACATCAGGGGCAGGCTCCACTTCAGCAAACGGCCCCGGTGGCCACAGCAGGCTGCCACGCCTTCACTCCCGAGCTGCGTAGCGTCGTCTGGCCGGGCAAGTTCAAGCCAGACCTGCCTCCTCGTTACGATGACACTCCCGACCCTGCAGAGTTCTTGCAGCTATACGAACTGAGCATCGAGGCGGACAACAGCGACGAGAAAGTCATGGCGAACTGGTTCCCCATGGCTCTCAAGGATGGTGCTCGCTCGTGGCTCCTGAACCTACCCCGGGCTCGATCTCCTCGTCGGACGACATGCGCGACCGCTTCGTCGCCAACTTCCAGGGCACTCGCAACCGTCCTCCAGTCGTGGGTAACCTGCGCCGCATCAAGCAACAACCAGGAGAGACCCTGCAGAAGTACATCCAGCGCTTCAACAACATTCGTCTCAAGATCCCCAAGGTGACGGACGAGGCCATCAGTTCGGCATTTTTTGATGGCGTCCGCGACGTCAAGATGAAGGAGGAGCTCGTCATCCACGAGGAGTTATGCACGTCTCTGGAGCTGTTCAACATGGCGACCAAGTGCGCAAGCGTTGAGGAGGGGCTCTTTTCCCTTCTCGAACTCCCTGCTACTGACCTAGAGGAGAAGAAAGCCAAGGCTAAGGACGTGAAGTGCAAGGGGGTGGCCGCGCTCGCGGCAGAGCCAGACACAAAGCGCGGCCGGGACCATCCCTAGTCATCCAAGAGCAGCCGACCGTTCTGCGCCTTCCACAACGTACACAGCCACAACACCAATGACTGTCAAGAGCTCACAGCCATTCGAGATGGACGCTTCGATCGACGCCCCGAGCGCAACGACTGGGGCTAAGGCCGAGGAGGAGGACGAGGCGAAGGACGCTGGGATGATCGAGATCCTTGCCAGGAGTGGCGTGACCGGCCTCGCGAGGTCCGCTGGCAGGACCAGCCTCGTGAGGGCGCCTGGAGGGATCAACCTCGCGAGGACCGCCCTCAGGGCAATGCCGGTCTTCCTCCACTGCCGCCACCACCAAGAAGGAACGACGACCACCATCAGGACGAGGGGGCTGGGGGCTTCCAGGAACACCGTGTTATCGCCTGCATCTTTGGTGGAGCTCAGGTCCCAGCATCTCAGTGTATCTTCAAGCAGTTTGCTCGTGAGGTGAACGCGGCCCTTCCCAGGCTCCAGGCCACGCGCCCTCTCAGGTGGTCCAAGTGCGCCATCACTTTCAGTTCGGCGGACCAACTCAAGTGCGCGGCCACTGCTGGCGCCCTCCCGTTGCTCTGCTCACCCGTCATCAGCAATGTGCAAGTCACCAAGACCCTCATCGACGGTGGCGCAAGGCTTAACGTCCTGTCCGTCGAGACATTCGACAGCCTTCAAGTGCCATACGACCAGCTACAGCCCACCAAGCCCTTCTCAGGAGTGACTGACGGCTCCATCACCCCGATAGGGCAGGTCCACCTCCCTGTCACCTTCAGACAGCGCGACAACTACCGCACCGAGCTCATCGACTTTGATGTCGCCCACATCCGTCTGCCGTACAATGCCATCCTCGGGTATCCGGCCCTGGCCAAGTTCATGGCAGTGACCCACCACGGCTACAACATCCTCAAGATGCCAGGAAGCGGCGGGATCATCACAGCGCGCCTTCCAAGCCGCAACAATTAAATACCCCAACATTGATGGCTCGCAGTACCCACCTGAGTCCATCCCCAAGAAGAAGAAGAAGCAGCTACTCCGTACAGGGCCTCAGGGGAGCAGCGCCTCTAGCGGTGCCGCATCAGGATCGGCGTTCGCACCTGGGGTGCCTCCCTCCCTCACATAGTAAGTCGCGCCTAGCGCCCTCCTCGGGCAGGGCTCGGGGGCTCTCTTCTGGGGGCCCCTCAGACCTAGCCAACATCACGAGGGAGGCGCTCAGGCACCACGTGGAGGCGTGCTTTGCGGCACGTTTCCCTCGGGAAGACACCGGGCGAGGAGCGCCTGGCCCTCAGGAGTTCATCACCAAGACCACTCAGGAGCTGCAGGATGCAAGAGCCATGCGCGGCGACCGCCGCCCACCTGGCGTAGCTCCCCATCCAGGCGAGGATGGCGGGCTGCGCGCCTGCATCGATATCCCAGAGCTCAAACGGGCCGCATCTCAGGAGCGCTTCTGGCCTTTGCGCGTTGGGCGTTGCGAGGGTCCACCTCACAGCTATGTTTGCATGCCATTCAGCCTGCCGAGTGTGGCAGCCGCCTTCCAGCGCAACCTGCGGAGCGTCCTGGTGACCCAGGAAGCCAGGCATCACGCGGTCCTGGCGGAGATGGAGATGGTCCTCAAGGAACCGCCTGAGCCCCCAGAGCCTCCCCAGGCTCAGGGACCTGGCGGCTCATGAGGGGCGGCTCCTTCGTATTGCATCTTCAGCTACCCCGACATCCCTTCAACAATGGAACCACGTGACATTTTCCAAGTTTATTTAGCTGGAAGCGCCCCTCGGGCTGCATCATTCCTAGGCCGCGTGGGCCCGTCCCTGCGGCATGTATCCTTTTTACATCTTTAGCTTACCTTACTGGGGGCGCCCCTCGGGCAGCATCATCCCCAAGCCGCTCGGATCCGTCCCGGTGGAATGTATCGTTCTTGCATCTATCTAAGCTAGTTCGCTTGCAATGCATGAGTTATTTATGGTTATCACCTGCTTGATTGTCACCCGTCGCGGCCGCCCGCGTCGCTGATCGGCCCTTTGCACATCTCGCAACAAGGGTTACTCATGCTGGCACGACGCTTGTGCTCGGGCCCGTCCCTGCAACGCTGGCAAATCTGAGCGGTCGAGCTCTGGCTCGTAGCATGCCCCTCGCACGTCACCTCATCAGGCCCTCAGTGCCTTCATCTTCTCGCGGAACGACCAATGAAAGATCGGCAAACGCGGTGGCAATTTGTGTCCCTCCTCGCGCTAACCTGCAGGAACCTCCCGAGGACAATAGCAGGCGATACCGCGAGCTCCCTCTTTTCTTATGCAATTCACTTGTGCGTTAAAAGGGGGCTCCTGAGCATCGCGACTCAGGAGCTCTTATCGGCTCTCCAGCCCTCACCCCCTAGCCTTGACCACAGCATCGTGACCTGGCATACCAGTGGCGGCTGAGCTCGCTCGAGGGCCGGGACCTGAGGATGTAGAGCACATAAAAGAGCGTGGAGAAGAGGGGGAGGCTCGCACGGAGCTAACCTAGCTACACTACGGCCATCGACGCGCGAGTCCAGCGCAGCACAAGGAATCGGCTCTGGACTGCCAAGATAAGTTTCGCGCCCGGGTCGACCAAGCGCTATGGCATAGGATTCTCACTTGTCGCAACCTTGTTACGGCCACGTCGCCTCCCTTTCCTACCTCTAGGTGACTGCTTGCGCGCTAAAGGGGACCTCTTGAGCATCGCGCCTCAGGAGCTCTTACTGGACCTCGGGCCGCTCACTTCCAAGCCTTGACCACGGCATCGCGACCTGGCATACCAGTGACGGCTGCAGCCTGCTTGGGGACCGGGACTTGTCGACGTAGAGCACCAAGTCGCTGTGAAGTTGGAAAGGGGAGACCGAGCTGAAGCAGGACATGCGTTCGCAAATTTTTGTAATAAGGATAATATCAGCAAAAGGCATTACAAACCCTTTACACGCCCCCCACGGGGTCTGTCTCGATTCCTCGTATGGAACAAAACAAGGAAGTTTCTAGGAGCCCTATCTATACGCGCCAGCGCGGCCGATGCCATCATCAACAGTGGGCCACGGGAGGCCGGCGCCAATCCCATCCAGATCAGTGACGGCGACGGCTGGACGCTGCGGCCTTGCTCCGGGCACGGCGAGAGCTCGGGGGAACATAGCTGTCGTCGCTCGTCTCTAGAGTCTCCTAGGGCTCAGGAGAGTCGCTGGACTCCCAAGCGCCGCCACTACTGCTGGAGGAGCTGCTGTCGCGGTCAGCGGCAGGCCCGGCGTTGGCCGCTACACCGTCCCGACGACCTCCTTCGGGGCAGCACACCAGGCGGCGACCTTCCTTGTCAAAGACCTTAAGAACATGGTGGAGGCGCCATCATACGCGAAATGGATGGTGAGGGCGCAATCCGTGCGGCAGACTCGAGCAACCTCGCCCCAGCCGCGGGTCATGAAGATCTTGCCTGGGGAAACGACTTCAACCTCTGCTCCAGTCGCCGGGGCGTCGCAGTCGGCGTGCTGCAGCCAGAGCTCGAGGGGACCCCTCGGCGGCATCTCGGGGGAGAAGAACTGTGGAAAGCAAATCCAACTGCGCGGAGGCATCGCCGCCCACATCACGAGTTCGCGCGAGGAACCTGTGGCGTGGGCTCCTGGGGCGACGGCGAGCACCGCCATGGCGCGGCGACCACGGCCACGGCGTGGGTGGTGCTGCTCGCCGCCTCTCCCTCCAGAGCCCTCGGCTTGGGCGTACAGAGGCAACGGATACCCGGGAGGAGGCCGCTAACACCAGGGCCTCGACACCTCCGACCTCACGACTACATCACGGTGGTGGGCCAGCCTCTTCTTCGGCGGAAGCGGCCCCGACTCGTCGCGGTTTTTTTTCCTTTCTCTGTGGCCGAGAACCTCCGTATCGGCGCCCTGAGTGTCGCTGCTAGCAATGAAGCAAGGGAGAAGAAGCAAGCAGAGCAGGAAGAGATGAGAGACGGGGGCTCCGCCCCCTCCTCATTTATAGCGGGAGAAGGCCAACCGGCGACCCCCACGGTCACAGGTAATGATGATTTTTTTCCGCATGCAGCAGGGACTCGTCAAGTCGGGCAGTTGCCGAGGCAGCGTGGGGAAGCGGAGACGCCCACGTCCCATCAATCGCCACGCATCAACCGAGGCCACAGGCTGTTGGGGCCCGCGGCGCTCCGCACTTGCCCCTTGGCTTCGCCTCAAAGCCAAGTCCGAGCGCACCTTGGGCCCGGGGGCTACTGTTGGTGTCCTAGGAACGGGGGTCCCTAGACTTGCCTGCATGCGGCCCACAGCATGGCTCCTCCAGCGGCCCTGTACGGCCCATCTTCATCAGCAAACACTCAAGACCCTCGCGAGGGGCCAAGCCTCGCAAGGCGGACGACGCAAGACCTCCTTGGGGGCGGCCTCGCTAGGCTGGCTCATGAGGGGCGGAGAGATCAAGGCGAGGGGCACCTCGCGAGGTTTCTGTGAAGCAAGCCTTGATGACCAAGGCCAGGTGGGTGCCAGAGCGCGCAGCGTACTCGTTTCCTCTTTGGTTCTAAAGAGGCAAGCGCAGGCGAGGAGTCCCGAGGCATCAGGCAAAGGTTTCCATATCGGTGCAACAAGAGAAAGACCAGCAGGACGAAGGTCATCGTGGAGCCCAAGACGGCGTCACCACCAGATCCTTTGGCAGGCGAAGACCACCTTTAGTCAGGATAACTCGTACTAGTTGTCTCCCTTCAAATTTGGCCGTTGTTGGATCCCTTCCCACCTACATTTGGGAAGAGGACCAGGGCCTCTATAAATAGGACTAGCCACCATAGTAGGAGGCAACTGATCTTGGGCCATTCAGATCATCCTCAACCACACAAGCTCACCGAGCTCAAGAACACCTATCCTCAGGAGGCTGTTCTTCCCTTGTACTAGTTCTTCCTCAGCCCGAGAGGCAATCCACCACACCACACTGGAGTAGGGTATTACACCACATCGGTGGCCCGAACCAGTATAAACCTTGTGTCTCTTGTTCTGTGGGTTCGGCATGCTGAGCTTTGAGATCATGGTGAGGGCGTGAGCTAGGGGGAGGAGAGATCTTCATTCGCACCCCAAAGTTCGAACCTCAAGGGTTTTGCCAGAACCCAAAATCTGACAACCAGGGAGTCCTTCTTCATGCTGCCCCAGACCCTGTAGTGGTCACGGATTTTGACAAGGTTCTTGCGGGCAAAGCCCATAATACTGAGCGCATTTACATCGTCTTTGGTTTCCACCGTGGCGAACTTCTAGTCGGTGCTGTTGACAAACCTGTTGAAACGGTCGCAAGGCTCTATGGCCATGCAGTAGTGATAGATGAGGACATGCTGGCACACGCACAACTAGGCAACGACAACCTACTAATCTATGCCGGGACGACCGGCGGTGTACTGGAGGTCGATGCCGACCACCTTGTACTTGTCTCGAGCAAGCAACTGATCAACGCTGTTGATGTAGTCGTCAACCACGGCCGAGTCGATGGTGTACACCACCGAGAGATCTGTCTCCCTCGCGTGGGTCTCCACTCTATGCTCGCCGAACTCCATTGGAGCGCCGCTGGACATCCCCTCTCTATGTGTCGTCGTGGGTGTGCTTGTTGTGTTGTGGGGCGCGATCGAAAGGTTGAAGAGACTAAGGTTATAATGGCCGCGAGAATTAAAGGGGAATCCAGACGGCCAAGAATATCAGCAGGCGTTGATGGCAGTTCTAATTTGCAGCGCGTAACTCCATCATGCCGCGCGTAACTGCATCACGTGGCAATGCACGCCCAACCAGTGGCAGAGCACGCGCGGAGGGACGCCAGCAGAGCGCTCCACGGTCACCTCAACAACGAGCAATATATATATATATATATATATATATATATATATATATATATATATATATATATATATATATATATATATATATAACACTATTCGATCTTAGGATCAGAATAGTTATTTGGATCACAGTGTGCCCTATATAGGGGCGATCGACTTGTTCCTGACTTTAGCAAAACAAAAAAACAGAAGGCGAACCCCCGACCTCCCGCACCTGTCCCCCACCTCACGCCCACCACCAACCTCCCGCACGGTGGCGTGCCTCCTCCAGTGCGGCTGGCGCGCCTCCTACCCGGCCGACGCACCTCTTCCCCCACGGCCGGCGCGCCTCCTCCAGCGCGGCCAGCTCCCCTCCTCCCCAACGGCCCTCGGATCCAGCCGTCGGAGGGCCCCAGAATATCGCGTGCTGTCATCGGCCATAGATTCCGCTGCGCCGTAGCAGGGCCCTGGATCCTGACCACCGACGCACGGCACTAGATCCCGAGTGCATCCGCCGGCCTGGGAGCCACGCGCCACCACCCTCGATGGCGGGATCCCACGCACCGCCACCGCCGACCTCGATGTCGGGATCCATAGGAGCAATGGAGGAGGTCTTATTTGCTCCAGCCATCTACGGGGAGGGGATCTGTGCGAGCCAAGGTCGGGCCCCTCAGCAGCGCTAACTGTCCAGCCCCGTACCCTGCCGCGTCGGCCCGCGAGGTTAACAGTGAGATCCCTCCACCTCCTCTGTACTCCTCCTCGATTCTCCTTGGATCTTCAAGAATGGGACAAATAGCTCCGGTGGCTTCTCCTCAGTCCATGAACGGGGTTGCTAAGTGGCCGGGGGAGGCTTCAGTTCAGCGGGGCATGCACACGGTTCGTCTTTGGCCCGTCACATCGTCCTGCTGGATGGTGACCACCAGAGCTGCCCTGAGGCGTGGTCTTGCTCGCCGGTGCTCGGCGCGGCTCGGCTGGAAAGAAGAGGAGCTCCATCCAGCCTGTGAAGTTCAGCCGGCGAACATGTGCAGTCCGACGGCGCGTGTGTACTTGTGTCCGGTTCACGGGTGTAGTGTGTTTGGTGCTTGCATGCACATGACAGCCACATGTGGTGTGAGGAGAAGCCAAGCTAAAAGAAGAACACACTTTCTTCACATGCGTGTGCATGCAAGATAGGCACAGAGAAGTTCAGGGATTCAGGCATGGCGCAGCCGCTGCAGCATCAACGACAACAGCGCAGCGTTCCTGGTGCTCCTCTCCCTCTGCTGCCTTGATGCAGCGATGCCATCGCCTCCTCACTGGACAAAAGGTTAGAGTGAGGAAAAAATCCAGCTCATGAACGAACCTGAAGAATTTCTAATGCGTTGGTGCTATTCTCTGTCGTTATTTGTTTCTCGTGAATGTATTTGGTTGTGTCTGATGGATATCTATCTTAATATATTTTTGCTTTATTTTAGTGTGACCTGCACCGAGCGCTCTCTATTATTGTTTTAATCAACTCACTGATGCACGTACTGAGTAATTCGTGCGACTTTGCCGCATCTTGTTTCAGACTGCATCCCAACACTGAGATTCTTTAGTCTGATTTGAATGCCAGCTGAATCCATTTATTAAGTTGTAGCCTTCAAAAAATGTGTTTGACATTTCTGTCGTACGCGCCGTTGCTGCTAATGCTGGAGAGCTAAGCACTGGTATCGCTAGACTAATGCTGAAGAGCTGAACACCATACAAGATGCTCCTGTTCACGTCATGACTCAATCAAGATGAGTGTGCGCGTGTGCCTGCGATCTGAAACAATGCTCTTTCACATGTTGAAAGTTTTCTCTAATTCCCTACGGTTAAAAAAGTAATTCGGAAAATCGTAGAATTTCGCAAACAGAACACCCGAGTTCGTTTTTTTGATGTCATTTCTAAATGGCTAATCCAATTGAGGCAAATAATATGGCGTTGGAAAGCTTATGAAAATGCGCTACATTTTCATGTTAAATTTTTTTTCTAATTTTCAACGGTTTAAAAGTAATTTAGAAAATGGTACAAGTTCCACCGAGTTCGTATTTTCAAGCTAATTTTTTAACCGTACGTCCAAATGCAGAAGATGATATGGCGCTGAAAAGCTTGAAGAAATGCGAAATTTTTTTGTATATATTATTTCTCCTAATTCATTACAGTTTTATGTCAGTTTTGAAAATGGCTAAAAACGTATTTTTGCCATAATTTCTACAAACTTTATCGGAATGGGGCAAATAATATACCGCTGAAAAGCTACGGAAAATGCGAAACTTTTTCATGTTGATGGTTTTCTCTGATTCCTAGCCTTTTTAAGTAATTTCAAAAACAGCGAGATCATGCGTTCTGCCTTCATCGCGAAACAAATTCTTCAAAAATGCACCGCGTGAATAACCTGAACTTCTCGACGCATGTACCTGAACTTCACTCTGTTTTTCACGTGATTTTTTTGCCCGCAGCTCTCCATCCACTTACCGGAACACTCATCGGAATTGAGCAAGTAATATATTGGTGGAAAGCTGATGTAAACACGCAACTTTCCCGTGTTGATTGTTTTTTCATACTCGCGGCGATTTTAAAAGTTTTCATCTGAAATTCATTCACTATAGTAGTCGAACTTCCTGCTGTTTTCACGTTGAACTTCTATGACGTATTTTCGTTTGTAATTTTACCATTCATTTCGTCCGTGTTATACAAATAATATTCGTTTTGTACAAACCTCTCTCACAATAATTTTTTCAACTTTATGTGATGGAAGACTTGAACTTACAACAACAACACTTTTAGAATTTGCTTTTTTATTCTTTTTTAATATAAAATGCACACCGTGTAGTATGTGAACTTCTGGTAGTTATCAATCTGAACTTCTCTCGGTT